>JAVGWX010000001.1:130460088-131060088 GCA_036924085.1 Ariolimax columbianus
TTCACATTTTTTTAACGATGCCTTTTTGAGTTGTGACTTTAATCAAATAAATCAATCTAGTTGAGTAACCAGTTGGAAGCAAAAGTATATACGTTCCGATCAAAATTCTCTTTGCCATAGACAAAGAATAAAAGAAATGAAAACAACAAATTATAACAACAACGATAAGAACGGATAATATAAACCTTCTAAAAAAAATTAAACACAAACACCACGTTGGTACAAGCGAGACAGAAGTCAACAAAAAGGTATCTTTATGTCTTAACTGGCAACGATTTTATACCTTTTACATTTTATGTTTGTCTTGCCTTTTTGCTTGGATAGCTAGAGGCTTTGTGTTGGGCTGGTTTTATGTTTCATTCTGTTATTCAAAATGCTGACACTGTAGCTGTTTGATTACTGTACGCAGATATGTCTAACAGCTTTCTGTTTGTTAAAGGCATATATGACATGTAAGTGTTATGTAGATTTCAAATGCACCTAGTTGGGTTATCACAATAGAGCTATCGATCTATCGCAGGTTCATATCTTCTGGGTTAAATCATACCACCGCTGACTCCGATATTAAGTACAGATAATAGCAATAAACTACCGATACGCTTCTTACTAGTGAACGTACGAATGACAGTTATAACACTGTCTCTATGATAAAGCTGACCAAGTAGGTAACTGGTTCATGTAACGCTCTAGTCTACACAGTAGTCAATGATTCACAAGGCAAGTCAGAGAGGAAGAGAACAGATCTTCATGTCCCAAGAATAGTGAGATCGTGTATGATAAAGATACCTTTTTGTGTTGCTTCTACTGATCTCCGGGGACTACTACACTTTTGGAGACTACTACATAGCAGGGGAAAACTACACAGCAGAGGACTACTACACAACATTAGACTACTACACAGCAGGGGAAAACTACACAGCAGGGGAAAACTACACAGCAGGGGAAAACTACACAGCAGGGGAAAACTACACAGCAGGGGAAAACTACACAGCAGGGGAAAACTACACAGCAGGACACTACTACACAGCAGGAGACTACTACAGAGCAGGAGAATACTACACAGCAGGGGAAAACTACACAGCAGGGGAAAACTACACAGCAGGAGAATACTACACAGCAGGAGAATACTACACAGAAGGGGAAAACTACACAGCAGGAGACTACTACACAGCAGGAGAATACTTCACAGCAGGAGACTACTACACATCAGGAGAATACTACACAGCACAGCAGGAGACTACTTCACATCAGGAGAATACTACAAAGCAGGAGACTACTACACATTAGGAGAATACTACACATTAGGAGAATACTACACAGAAGGGGAATACTACACAGCAGGAGACTACTACACAGCAGGAGACTACTACACAGAAGGGGAATACTACACAGCAGGAGACTACTACACATCAGGAGAATACTACACAGCAGGAGACTACTACACAGCAGGAGAATACTACACAGCAGGAGACTACTACACATCAGGAGAATACTACACAGCACAGCAGGAGACTACTTCATATCAGGAGAATACTACAAAGCAGGAGACTACTACACATTAGGAGAATACTACACATTAGGAGAATACTACACAGAAGGGGAATACTACACAGCAGGAGACTACTACACAGCAGGAGACTACTACACAGAAGGGGAATACTACACAGCAGGAGACTACTACACATCAGGAGAATACTACACAGCAGGAGACTACTTCACATCAGGAGAATACTACACAGCAGGAGACTACTACACATTAGGAGAATACTACACAGAAGGGGAATACTACACAGCAGGAGACTACTACACAGCAGGAGACTACTACACAGAAGGGGAATACTACACATTAGGAGAATACTACACAGCAGGAGACTACTACACATCAGGAGAATACTACACAGCAGGCGACTACTACACATCAGCTTTTTGAACTGTGAACAGCAGGCTGCACAAGCCCATGAGTTTGGACTGGCTTCTGAGATCAAGATACTGAGCACTGCATGAGCTGCAACGGTCACCGACCCAAAGCTGACTGCTAGCGTCAGGGCCAGCGACCCAGAGCTGACAAGACCCTTCTACACCTCCATGTGGTGATACTAGACAACAGACTGCAACAGGGAAGACTGGCTAATCACAAGGGATAACAACAACAAAAAAAAAAAAAAAAAAAAAAAGGAAGGCTAACACGGTACCCAAAAAATGACTGCTGATGTCGGATATATCGGACCGAAATATCGCAGTGAAGATGTAAACTACGACACAACGTATTTCGTTATACGGATAACATCCTGCTACTTGCAAAGCCCTTTTCAGGGCTTAGTAGCGGAAGTCTTAGAATGAACGATGAAGAACATGACTAAGGAGTGGTTTCTACATCAGAGGTCTTTATCGAAGTCTTTAACACTTCATCGCCCAATGGCAGAATCTTCTTTGTCGGTGCTACCTTCATACATTACCATTATTTCGCAACTGCTTGACACACACTATTTAATTAGCCAGGTTCAAAGTCCCATGTTCCAGCCGTAGCCACAGCGTATTTCAGATTCCAGCTATTGTCAGCATTTCTCTCAAGCGAGCCTGTTTCCCACCGGAAGTAGCAGTCATCACTATACAGGCACGCACAGTACAAATACGTCAACATGTCGGACAGACTCAAACTGGCGTGGCCACCCACAAACTGCTCATCATTTCCACACGTGCTCAGTCTAATTCGACAGACGAGACTGTCGACATGCAGCTGTTGTCCAGCTTCAAGCAGGCACTACATGAACACGACCGGTTTGCTGTTCATTTTTCTTTCTGACAGCTAATACGGTGAAGCTGAGCTAATGAAGGTGTGCCGCTATATATTGCCTACGCGTTGTTGGAGTGTCATGGCGTTGTGTTTAAAGAAGCAATAAATATGTAAGTTACACACAAATGTAGACAGAGATGATATATTGGGTGCAGGGTGTTAGAGTGTCATGGCGTTGTGAGATGATATATTGAGTGCACGGTGTTAGAGTGTCATGGTATTGTGTTTGAAGATGCAATAAATATGAAGCTTACACAAGTCCAGGCAGAGATAATATATTGAGTGCACGGTGTTAGAGTGTCATGGTATTGGGTTTGAAGATGCAATAAATATGAAGCTTACACAAGTCCAGGCAGAGATGATATATTGAGTGCACGGTGTTAGAGTGTCATGGTATTGTGTTTGAAGATGCAATAAATATGAAGCTTACACAAGTGCAGACAGAGATGATATATTGGGTGCACGTTGTTGAAGTGTCATGGCGTTGTGTTTAAAGAAGCAATAAATATGTAAGTTACACACAAATGTAGACAGAGATGATATATTGGGTGCACGGTGTTAGAGTGTCATGGCGTTGTGAGATGATATATTGAGTGCACGGTGTTAGAGTGTCATGGTATTGTGTTTGAAGATGCAATAAATATGAAGCTCACACAAGTGCAGACAGAGATGATATATTGAGTGCACGGTGTTAGAGTCTCATGGTATTGTGTTTGAAGATGCAATAAATATGAAGCTTACACAAGTTCAGGCAGAGATAATAGAGTGAAAAGTTAGTAGTGTGAATAAGATCAAACAAGTTCAATTTTGTTTAAATGACACAATTTAGAAAATAATAGAGAATAGCTCTCAGAATACAGGGAGCACCGTTCAATGAGATAAATCAATAAATCAATCAATCAATCAAAGCATATCACTCATCTCGGTATATGTCATTGACAACATTCCCTCAACATACATGATCCTGGTATGCAGGATCTATGCAGGACCTATGCAGGAGTAATCATTTATTTAACCGTAGCTCCGTCTGACATTCTCTTACATCTCTCTCGCTCCATTGAGCATTCCCTGTAAGAGCCTGATTAACTATGTTGGACGGTGCCTTCCGTAGCGAATGTCCTATCCAGCCCCATTTTCTTAGCTTAATTTGTTGTTCTAGTGGATGTTGTTGGCTATTTTCCCAGAAATCTTCATTCCTATCCATGCCCTGCACCTTTATGCCCATTATTTTTCGTAGGCATCTGTTAACAAAGAACTGGAACCCTTGTATTTGGCTATTAATGTGTGACAGAAGAACCAGATCATCTGCGTAGTCCAGGTCCTTCAATTAGGACAATATTGTCCAGTTAATAGCAGTTCTTTTTCCCTAAATTGGTGTCTTTATTATGCAGTTTATAGCCAACAAGAATAAGGAAGGGCGAGAGCAGCCATCGTTGTCTCACTCTTGTTTGCCGCCAACCCCGAAGCTGTCCGTCAGTGCTCACTAATGTACCACTCTACTAACTGTATCTATATTTTGTGGTAATTGATTGTTTTGCATGTCTGCTTCAATATGGGCAACTCCAGCAGAGAGTTAATGCGTTTAACTCTGAAGAAACAAACGAAAGCACGAAAACGGTAAGCTTTTGAAATCCCTAAGTTTCAAGCAAGCTACTGGTCTCAAAAGATGTGAGATCTAGGGTCTAGTCCAGCTGGAGACGAAAAATCAGCTCGGAGGTCCCGTACACATTTGTGCACGTAATGAAACTATTGGCGGTTCAAAATCGGAAAGTAAAAGCTGTTAACTGCTGTCCGGTCAATCATTTTGAACAATAATATGAAACTCTAATCCAATACGCCACCTACCTACTCCCAGGTCAAGCAAGCCATAAAGAAAACCACATTTGCAAAATGAGCGTACTACATATAGTTTTCGGCTTCCTATCAACATCTACCTATTTATTTGAACACCATGATTTTGAGTATTTAAAGTTTCTCGTTCAGTAACTGTATTTTTGTACTTTCAACAGATCTATTTTTCTTTTCCATTACTGCGTGTGTGTATTTTTGTTTTCAAAGAAATTAATTAAATGTTTATTATTTTCTCAATAATACAAGGAGACAGCTGCAATGGTCGATCTATCCTGTATCTGGGGTGATACAGAGATTATTTGAAACAGTTGAATAGTTCTCTAACAGAAAACAGCTGACTAGTTCTCTAAAATGAAACAGTTCACTAGTTCTCTAACCAGGAAACAGTTGACTGGTTATCTCACAAGGAAACAATTGACTAGTTCTCTAACAGAAAACCATTGACTAGTTCTCTAACCAGGAAACAGTTGACTAGTTCTCTAACAGGAAACAGTTGACTGGTTCTAACCAAGAAACAGCTGACTAGTTTTCTAACAGGAAACAGTTGGCTAGTTCTCTAACAGGAAACAGTTGACTAAATCTCAAACAGGACACAGTTGACTAGTTTTCTAACCAGGATACAGTTGATTTGTTCTAACCAGGAAACAGTTGACTAGTTCTCTAACAGCAAACAATTGACTGGATCTATCCAGGAAACAGTTGATTAGTTCTCTAACAGGAATCAGTTGAGTGGTTCTAACTAAGAAACAGTTGGCTAGTTATAACCAGGAAACAGTTGGCTGGTCCTTAAACCAGGAAACAGTTGACTAGTTTTAACAAGGAAACAGTTGACTAGTTCTAACCAGGAAACAGTTGACTGATTCTATAACCAGGAAACAGTTGACTGATTATCTCACAAGGAAACCGTTGACTAGCTCTAACAAGGAAACAATTGACTATTTTAAACCAGGAAACAGTTGACTAGTTCTAACAAGGAAACTTTTGACTAGTTCTCTAACCAGGAATCAGTGGACGACAATTTATGCGGAACTATTAATATATCTCAGATATCAAACATTCGGCCTTTCCTGTCGCTAATTTTAATTTCAGTCTTCCTTCAAATACAAACCACGAGTCGCAATCGCACATCCCTTCTATTGTGTTGTATTGTCTGGTGCTTGTCTGTCCGACTCAAACAGGCAACCGCATCGGTTGCTTAGAAACAGAGTAGAGCTATTGGAGAACTCCTATCCACATGGACATTGTTCTCATAATTACCGAAACTAGACTAGGAGGGTGGGGGTAGGGATGGAAGAGAATGTGGTGAAGGAGGGAGAGAAAAAAAGATGTATTTATGACAGTTAAGTGTTTGGAGTTCCACAGAGCGACTTGAATGAACAAAGTGATCTTCAAATGTGGGTTAGCTGTCCTGTAGTTTCATCTCGTGTGTGTAAGAATATATATATATATGTCTGTGCTTTGCGTGGGTGGAGATCTAAGAGTGTTGAAAGCCAGGTGACAAAGATGGAAAATACATGACGTATGTATCAAAATAGTTTCATGCTCTCTTGTAGTTTTAGTTTCTGTAGTAATTAACAATTTACATGATAACGTTGCTTGCCATATGCGCAATCATCTTTTATACTTCCTTACGACATACTTGAAATGTGGCAATGACCCTACCCTTTTCCTCCATGGGTGGCACACATAATAAGAGGATGAGGATTGGCATCCATATGAATACGATTACATCATGAGATAGTAAGGCATCAAATCTAGATTGAGGATTATTCAGTGAAGGTTATTAACGACTGCCACTTTATGCCCGATATAGTCCTGGTTGCCCGGCATTGACACATCGACCTAGATTTAAAAAGGTAGTGCCATATAGGATTATTCATATTATTAAGAGTCCTAACTTATTTAATGGTTATCTTTTGCCTTCTGACCTTATTTGCGTTCGGCTCTCAAATGCTGTAAGCTAGGAAGGGAACTGAGGAAGAACTTTCAATTCTGATTAAATGCTCCCTCCCATAGCAGGTGGACCAAGTATTTTCTTGTCAGCTTAAGTCTAGCTTGTGGGACTCTTAATTCTACTACGAGAAGTGGCGAGAAGCGAGTCTATGGTGGCCTAAAACCAGATTGCTCTGGGTGAAGGTAGCTTTACGTTATTGGTAGGGAGTCGTCTAGGAGAATAAATACTGATTTCAAACAACCTGTTCTCTCACGTGTAGTCTGGTGCCAGCAAATAGCTAGGAAGAGCTAACTGGAATTAAAAAAGACATGACAGAACCGTATGTCCGGACCCAGATGCCTATATATCGCTGTCCAACTGTGAAGCGTAACACATAGTCCTTTCCAAGCATTGACATAATCCTTTTGGGTACATCTGCGCGAATGAACCATAAAAAAGCTAAAGGTATTTTGACCTGAGTATAATTATGTTCAGCGCTGAAAACTATGTGCAGCGCTGAAAACTATGTGCAACGCTGAAAACTATGTGCAGCGCTGAAAATTATGTGCAGCGCTGAAAAGCACTTAACCTTCAAAAGAATTAAACAACGAGTAAACTGAACTACCAGCAAACCGAGCTGATAATGTCATTTAAAAAAGCTGCAGTTTTTTGTTGGTGCGCATGGTAGAAAAAGCTTGCACTTCATATCAAAGGCGAATCTTACTGACTTTCTGATTGACAGAGAGTCTTGTAAAACGTTTTCAAGCAAAAATCTATTCGTAAAAGTTTATGAAAATGCGTGAAGCGTTATATCAATCATCGTTAGCTATCAGGTCAAGCTGTTTTATTGTCCTGCAGGTGTGCTTGCGTCATATAGACCTTGCAAGTTGATAACATTTGACGCCTGAAGTACTTGAAAGAAAAAAAACGTAAACAAGAAGAGAATTTACTCGCGCCACAAGTGCTGATAATGAGCGGGCCTATCTGACAGTAACATGCTGTCGTAAACATCTCATCATAAGTCACAGAGAGCAGCCTTCGAATAATGGCACAAGGAGTAACTGAATGTGCGTCACTGAACTGGGACTGGCATTCTATGTTTTGGAAACGCGCCCTGGTGGGGATATGTTGCGGCGATCAACTGCGTCTTCTTTGGGTGTAAAACTTTTACAGGCAAAGAAAAAAACAAAACAGATTTCTAGTCCCTGTGATGGCAAAATATGCAGAACCAAGAATAACTCATCAAGGAGATCCAAGAAATGCATAACGACCGACAACAGAGATAATTCCGCGGTACAAAGTTCCCTGCTAATCTCAGAGTTTCATTACCAAATTTCCGAGGCAGAATTGAGATTTCGCGTCTTACGTCATATGGTAGCATCGATATTATGAAAATTAAGTAGCTGAAAACAATGCGCGCGGGCACGCACACGCACACACAATATGCGTGAAACTAATCCTTGACGTAATAAAAACGAGTTCCTTAATAAAAATAAAATAAATATGATATTTTCTAATGGCAACAAGTAAAGTTCGTTATTTTCATTATTGGCTCCATTTGCAGAATTAACATGAACGTCGACCAACGTCTTTCATAGTGAATTTGTTTAACTGGGTTGGAAATTTGTTTTTCTCAATGAGCATAACCCTTTAACAAGATCTTTCATGTCATTCTTTGAGCAACTTATCCCGTGCCCACTGTGTCACTTCTGTCTTATTTGTCGTCTTCAGTATCCTCTATTAATGTTTTTAATGATCATTCTTCTGTTCTTCAGCAGTGCACACGAGTACACAACGCATGATCTGGTAAGGAGAAGCCGGAGACTTGATTGAAGAATGTAGAATAGTTGTTTTCTTGCGTCTGATTTTAAAAGTAGCACAGTTAGGGGCAGACAATTAGTGCATCTTAAAATGTATGCGAGCCATTAAGAAAAACAAAACACACCCTGTCTCAAAATACGATTATCGTGTTTCAAGATTAAAACTGTGATTCTTGTTTCGTATGTGAGATGAAGTGTTTGAGAAAAGCAGTCGGGATCACAAGGCTGTACAGAGTAAAAAACAAGGAAATCAGCCAGAAAGTGGGAACATCGTGCATCGATTACATGGAAAGGCAGAAAATAAAGTAGATCGGACACCTGACAAGAATGCAACTAAATCTGTCAGTTGCGCGGATCTACAAAACCAGACAGAAGGGTTATAGAGCAAGAGGAAACCAAAAACGACGGACAAACGACGTAAGTGAGATACTGAAGAAATTACGGAACGACAACAACAGAGACACATCTGGCTCACACAAAAAAACTACATCTCATCCAGAAGTCTAACGACACCAGTGGATAGAAGCAGAAGAAGTAGTAGATCATTGTGCATGTCATTCAACTGATATCTAGTTGTGCTGACATTGTTATATACAATTGGGTGTCTAGAGGTATCTGATCTGGTTCTTGTCAGGAATAGAATAAGTGACGATGTTGTAGCGAGTATGTGTCCTGATCAATACTCAGTCACAAGGTTAGATGCCAATACAAATACTGTGTTAAAACTTGTTCTGGTGGCGCGGTGCTTTATGCTGTCTCGTGTCGTGCTAGACACGTTGATTAGGCTAGCCGTTATAGTCCTGCTGGTCATAGCCGTCATGGTAATAAAAGTGGCCACGGTAATCAACGTGATCCTGCTGTTAATGGCGACCATGGTGGTCATGTGATTCTGGTGGTAATGGCGACCATGGTGGTTATGTGATCCTGGTGGTCATGGCGACCAAGGTGGTCATGTGATCCTGGTGGTCATGGTAACCAAGGTGGTCATGTGATTCTGGTGGTCATGTGATCCGGTTGGTCATGTGATCCTGGTGGTCATGGTGACCAAGGTGGTCATGTGATCCTGCTGGTCAGGTGGTCATGGTGACCAAGGTGGTCATGTGATCCTGCTGGTCAGGTGGTCATGTGATCCTGCTGGTCAGGTGGTCATGGTGACCAAGGTGGTCATGTGATCCTGCTGGTCAGGTGGTCATGGTGACCAAGGTGGTCATGTGATCCTGCTGGTCAGGTGGTCATGGTGACCAAGGTGGTCATGTGATCCTGCTGGTCAGGTGGTCATGGTGACCAAGGTGGTCATGTGATCCTGCTGGTCAGGTGGTCATGGCGACCAAGGTGATCATGGTCTTGGTGCCCCAGATGATTATGGTGACCAAGGTGGTCATGGCGACCAAAGTGGTCATGGTGATCCTGCTGGTCAGGTGGTCCTGGTAATCCTGCTGGTCAAGCAGGTCTTAGCTCGTAGTCATGGTGGTCATGGGGGGGGGGGGGGGGGTCCTGTGACTAAATTGATCAAGGTGGTCAAGATGGTCATGATGACTAAGTTGACCAAGGTGGTCATGGTGACTAGGGTGACTGAGACGACTAAGGTGGTCATGGTGGCCATAGTGGTCATGAGAGTCATGGGGACTAAACTGACCAAGGTGGTCATAGTGGTCATGATGACTAAGGTGACCAAGGTGGGTATGGTGGTCATGGTGGTAATAGTTACCATGGTGGTCATGGTGGTGATGGTGGTAATAGTTACCATGGTGGTCATGGTGGTGATGGTGGTAATAGTTACCATGGTGGTCAAGGTGGTTATGGTCGTAATAGTGACCAAGGTGGTCATTGTGAAGAGGAAGAAGAAGAAGAAGAGGAAGAGAAAGCAAGAGTAACACGCGGAGAATGAAGATGAGGCAGAAAAAGAAGGATAAAAAGAAAGAAAAAGCAAGAAGAAGCAAGAAGAAGAAGAAGGTTAGTATAAACTTTTATTCTGGATTTGTTTGTTGTTATGCTTTGAGTACTTGATTGTTCGCCGTTAGTACCCTTCCACGCTGTTTATTTTGCATTAAGGAAATCCACACTACTATTAATCAGGTGAAATATTCGTACTAGCTACTTGGTTAAAATACGTTGATTGTGAGCTTTAGTCAAATGGCTATTATCAAATTAAGGAAACACGTATTATCTTAATTATGAAAAGGCAATAGACGATACTGTTAGCAGTGTTGAGCCTGGATTAACGGTTAAGAGCATGAGGCAACGTTTTAAAAATTTTTCAGTACTTATACCAGTGTCCTGACAGATTAGACAAATTTGGGCTTTATTTCATTCATCTGTTTACTCCAATGTGACGCATAAGTGTTAATTGCAGCTGGTCCCTGTACAGGAAGCTTGTATCCGAGCTTGAACGACGAAACCCCGTCAAATAAACAAATTACTATCAAGCAAGGCGAGAACTTGATCACAGGTAAGAAAGCCGCAAACGCCTTTGTCGATCACTATGCCAGAGCAAACCACATCGAGGTCCCTGCAGATAAGCATACAGACATTAGCGAAGAGCTAAAGGGGCACGAAAACATAAATACGGCTCCTGAAGAGCACATGATGGCCAAACTAACAATGCGCGAAATGGAAGAGGCTATGAGAACACTAAAGAGAAGGAAATCTCCCTAAAAAGACGGGATAACAAACGAAATGCTGATGGGGCTGGGCCAAACAGCGAAGAAAAAACTACTATCAGTCCTGAACCAAAGCTGGAAAAGGGGTATTGTACCCCAGGCATGGAAAGATGCAATACTGGTACCAGTACCAAAAACAGGAAAGGACAAAACAGATCCGAATGGATACAGGCCCATAAGCCTACTGAGCTGTGTCGGCAAGCTGATGGAACGGATGATAAACACCAGACTGATGTGGCATCTGGAAGAAAAACGAATACTAATTCCACAGCAAGCCGGCTTTAGACAGCACAGATCCACTGAGGACCAGGTCATCCTCATAGCCCAGGAGATAGAAGATGCCTACCAGGCACAGAAACACACAGTAGCTGTTTGGGTGGATCTGGAAAAGGCATTTGACAAAGTCTGGAAGGATGGACTTAGAGTCAAGCTAAGAAGAAGTGATGTTTGTGGGAAGATGTACAAGTGGATCAACCACTACCTCAAACAAAGAACGGCCAGAGTCCAAGTACAAGGGCAGATGAGCAAAAAGGTGACACTCGAGCAGGGAGTACCCCAAGGGGGAGTACTGTCACCCACACTCTTCCTGGTATATATAAACGATATTACAGAGAATATACCAAGAAGAGTCCATAGCTCAATGTTTGCAGACGATCTGGCTATGTGGACCTCTGAAAAGAATCTCACCATAGCAAGAAATCGGATGCAAACGGCCCTAACATCGCTGGAAGAGTGGGCGAACTCATGGCTGGTCAAAATAAACGAGGAGAAAACCACGTGCACAATATTCTCGCTCTCATTAAAACCCCAAAGTACCAAATTAAGCCTAAATGGCAAAATCCTGCAGCCAAACGACAACCCAACCTATCTGGGAGTCACATTTGATCGGCGCATGACATGGAAAAGTCAGATTGAGAGAAACCATCTGGGGTAGTTGTCTCGCTGCGGCGACTCAATTTCAACCAGTGTTCGTAAAGCGATCTCAGTCCCGCCAGGCGGAGCGATAGCGCGGGCTTGCGGAAAACGCTCGCCTGCCTTTCCCCGTAGTGCGAATTGGGTGCGGTTTGTGGTAGTGGCTCCTCCACCGAGGTGCGCTAGTCTGGTCCGTATCAGGAAACGTGGTCCGTCCGTGGTGATTTATCTAAGGCTTATAGCAGAGCTCGACAGTACGTCTCGCTGGTGGTCCGACTCTCGCAAAGAGCTTGTGACCGGCAAATGGAAAGCAGGAATCGTTGCCTCGAGGCCCTGCGTTCTCCCTACGGAGAAGAAGGGCCGGCAGGCCAAATTGTGTCTCTAGTCCCAGTGAAATTCGTCGCCGAGGTCGTTGGGATCCGTTCTGCACAGAGCGCTGCCATCCCTCCTCGAGCGAGCCCGGTCGGTCGGTCGTCTGGTGCGTGTGGGAGGCCCCTGTCAGGCGGTCCTAGGTCGACGGAGTGAGGGACGGGTGGAACAACCGTCCGTCCGTCCCGTCAGTCGGTCCCTGCGGCCGTCCCAGTGAGGCTTTTTACACACCCTTCCTCCGCCGACCGGTGTGCGCAGTACGTACGTCTCCGACAGATATCTGGTTGATCCTGCCAGTAGTCATATGCTTGTCTCAAAGATTAAGCCATGCATGTCTAAGTTCACACTGTCTCACGGTGAAACCGCGAATGGCTCATTAAATCAGTCGAGGTTCCTTAGATGACACGATCCTACTTGGATAACTGTGGCAATTCTAGAGCTAATACATGCTTACCAAGCTCCGACCCTCGCGGAAAGAGCGCTTTTATTAGTTCAAAACCAATCGTCGTTTCCCCTCGCGGGGTTGCGGCGTCCCCACTGGTGACTCTGGATAACTTTGTGCTGATCGCATGGCCTCATGTGCCGGCGACGCATCTTTCAAATGTCTGCCCTATCAAATGTCGATGGTACGTGACATGCCTACCATGTTTGTAACGGGTAACGGGGAATCAGGGTTCGATTCCGGAGAGGGAGCATGAGAAACGGCTACCACATCCAAGGAAGGCAGCAGGCGCGCAACTTACCCACTCCCGGCACGGGGAGGTAGTGACGAAAAATAACAATACGGGACTCTTTCGAGGCCCCGTAATTGGAATGAGTACACTTTAAACCCTTTAACGAGGATCTATTGGAGGGCAAGTCTGGTGCCAGCAGCCGCGGTAATTCCAGCTCCAATAGCGTATATTAAAGTTGTTGCAGTTAAAAAGCTCGTAGTTGGATCTCAGGCGCAGGCGGGCGGTCCGGCTCGCGCCGGTTCACTGCCCGTTGTCTCCTGCCCTACCGTCTGCCGGCTCTCTCCCACGGGTGCTCTTCGCTGAGCGTCCTGGGTGGCCGGCGCGTTTACTTTGAAAAAATTAGAGTGTTCAAAGCAGGCCTCGGCTGCCTGAATAATGGTGCATGGAATAATGGAATAGGACCTCGGTTCTATTTTGTTGGTTTTCGGAACTGGAGGTAATGATTAACAGGGACAAACGGGGGCATTCGTATTGCGGCGTTAGAGGTGAAATTCTTGGATCGCCGCAAGACGAGCTACTGCGAAAGCATTTGTCAAGAATGTTTTCATTAATCAAGAACGAAAGTCAGAGGCGCGAAGACGATCAGATACCGTCGTAGTTCTGACCATAAACGATGCCGACTAGCGATCCGCAGGAGTTGCTTCGATGACTCTGCGGGCAGCTTCCGGGAAACCAAAGTGTTTGGGTTCCGGGGGAAGTATGGTTGCAAAGCTGAAACTTAAAGGAATTGACGGAAGGGCACCACCAGGAGTGGAGCCTGCGGCTTAATTTGACTCAACACGGCCAACACTGAAATGAGTGACACGCCGAGACCATTCTTCTGGGGTCTAATATGGAACTGGTGCTGGACTTAGACCCCCAGAACTCTGGGGTTATGCCCCTGTGGCTCGGTTCTGTCTGCATCCAGTGTGTGATAAAGGAATTGACGGAAGAGCACTATCAGGAGTGGAGCCTGAGACCTAAGTTAACTTACCACGCCAATACTGCAGAATGACTATCAAAAAGTACACCTTCGCGGGGTCTAATAGAGAACATGTGCTGGAATTAGACCCTCGAAAATTTTGGGGCTACCCTCTAAGAAACTTGATTGTCTCGCTAAGGGAATTGACGGAAGGGCACCACCAGGTGTGGAATCTGCGGCTTAATTTGACTGAACACGCCAATACTGTAGAACAACTGACAAATCGAGAGCACTGCCGTTTGGGTCTAATAATGAACGTACGCTGGTATTAGACTCACGGATGACAAGTCAGCTCTCAAACACTCAAATGAAAGAACGCTACGGAAATCGTGTCTTAACTCTGCAGAAACCGCAGATTTCAAATACCTGGTCATTGACAAACAAAAGCCCTCAATAAATTCGTCTGACCAAATAGTGAACGGGTGCTGGAAATAGATCATCTGAAGACAGGTCAGTTTTACCCTACAAATGACAGGGCGTTGCTACGGAAAACCAGCTCAAATCGAGAGGAGCCGCAGACACTTTGGTTCACGTACCAGGCTGATAAGCCAAGGGCGCGAGGCTACCATGTGGGGGATTACGGCCGAACCCTTGTAAGCCGCAATCCCGCCCAAAATCTCAGCACCACTGCAATGGGAGGCTCCTACATGCTCGGGACCTGGGGCTTGCGCCCCAGCCCTATCAGGTAGAGCCACAGTAAGAGGTCCTTGCCGCCCGCAAATCAAAGCGGGCGGACAAACTGCTTGATACTCACCCTATACGGCGATGGGGTGCGAAAAACACCAACCAAAGACTTAGAACCTGGTCGGGGTGTCGAAAACAGTAGAGCAGCCACCACACTGTGAACTGTCAAGACTCAACCACCGACCATGAGAGTTGTCCGCACACCAGGCGATCAACATCTCTGTGACATTACCAGGCTTGTCCTCTGGCTAAATACACTCCGGCTACGATATCTACCTCTGTACGTTATTAGCCATAACTATCATGCTGGACGCAGAAGAGATGCAGACCAGCGGACATTGCACACCTGCCCCACTGTGTCAACACCCCAGGTGGCGGGGAATGCTAGGCGTACCATCTCTGCATAGAAGCCAAGAAAACAAAGGGAAAAAGAGATACCCCACTCACATGCAAATGCTACGTTTCTGGCAGGACGTGACGATCCTGGGATACAGACACACTGGACTGCCTCTCTTCCGGGTAAACCAGTCCATCTCATATATCATCATCATTGCACCCTATAGACACGAGTAGTGAAGACTCGATAGTCTGGTAAGACAACTTCCATAGGAGAGAAAACTCTGATCGTAAACAACTGCTGCCTTGCAGATAGGCTGGGGACAGCCAAAGGCTAAGGAGGGCATCCCTACAGAAACGCCTGTTGAAATCGGATGCACGGGGCCGCAAGCCTAACAAAACAGTGCAACGTAAATCACAGTATGATGGCACAACCTATTCGAAAAACGTATGGCGCTCATCCTGAGGAGACCCGCCAGGCAGCGATAGCGCCGGGCCCCACGCCTCGAAGGGGCCCACCCTTGACTACTGGTGGTCACCCACCCATGTGTCGTGGAGTCAAGGCACATGGCTATGGGGAAACGACTATTGGCCAAAACATCAAGACCCTCAAAATATTACAGTGGAATGCGGAGGGAGTCATTAACAAAAAACTTTCCCTAACACATCACCTGCATGAAGGTAAGATTGACGTGGCATGTATCCAGGAAACGCACCTCAACAATAACCATAAATTCTCAATCAGAGGATACCAGACTTTCCGTCTAGATAGAGAAGGCCACAAAGGAGGGGTCCTGATACTGACCAGAAACAGCATACCGAGTAGCGCGGTACCTGTCAATCACACCGGACAAGCAGAAATTGTAGGAGTTGACATAATGGCTCAAGAGACGAAGCTCCGCATTTTCAATCTGTACGGACCACCAAACAGAGACCTATCGCTCTCGAGCATGGAGGTCAGAGACTCCAACTGCATAGTAGTTGGAGATTTCAACAGCCACTCGGAGAGATGGGGATACTCTGACACAGACAGCAGAGGTGACGAAGTGGAAGATTGGGAGATAGATGCAAATCTCTCCCTAATCAATAGGCCGGAGGATAGCCCTAGCTTCTATTCAAGAACATGGCATACCACCTCGACTCCAGATTTGGCCTTCTCCACACAGGACATACACTATAAAATAGGCCGCCAGGTGCTAAACCAACTGGCAGGTAGCGACCACAGGCCGATCAGGCTAACCATTGACATGGAAGTAGGCCCACAGGAAACAAAACCGCTCCCACGTTGGAATTACAAACGAGCCGACTGGGACAGATTTGCAATCCTGACAGATGGGCTGTGTGAAACCATCAACACACGAAACACCAAAATGAAGCCCATGGTAGAGAGCCTAAGCAAGGCAATAATGCAAGCCGCCACTGAAACCATCCCAAGAGGAGCTAGGAAAAACTATAAGCCCTACTGGAATGATGAGTTGCAGAAAGTGGAAGATACAGTAACAAATGCTAGGAACGTGGCAGAACGTGAAAAATCCATGGAGGCAAACATCGCCCTCAAAGCCGCCACGGCGAAGTACAAACACACTCTCAAGCAAACAGCAAGAGAAAGTTGGAAAAATAAAACAGAAAGTTTAAACCTGGACAAAGAAGGGAACAAGCTATGGAAGCTAGTCAGAGCCATGAACGACGAAACCCCGTCAAATAAACAAATTACTATCAAGCAGGGCGAGAACTTGATCACAGGTAAGAAAGCCGCAAACGCCTTTGTCGATCACTATGCCAGAGCAAACCACATCGAGGTCCCTGCAGATAAGCATACAGATATTAGCGAAGAGCTAAAAGGACACGAAAACATAAATACGGCTCCTGAAGAGCACATGATGGCCAAACTAACCATGCGCGAAATGGAAGAGGCTATGAGAACACTAAAGAAAAGGAAATCTCCCGGAAAAGACGGGATAACAAACGAAATGCTGATGGGGCTGGGCCAAACAGCGAAGAAAAAACTACTATCAGTCCTGAACCAAAGCTGGAAAAGGGGTATTGTACCCCAGGCATGGAAGGATGCAATACTGGTACCAGTACCAAAAACAGGAAAGGACAAAACAGATCCGAATGGATACAGGCCCATAAGCCTACTGAGCTGTGTCGGCAAGCTGATGGAACGGATGATAAACACCAGACTGATGTGGCATCTGGAAGAAAAACGAATACTAATTCCACAGCAAGCCGGCTTTAGACAGCACAGATCCACTGAGGACCAGGTCATCCTCATAGCCCAGGAGATAGAAGATGCCTACCAGGCACAGAAACACACAGTAGCTGTTTGGGTGGATCTGGAAAAGGCATTTGACAAAGTCTGGAAGGACGGACTTAGAGTCAAGTTAAGAAGAAGTGATGTTTGTGGGAAGATGTACAAGTGGATCAACCACTACCTCAAACAAAGAACGGCCAGAGTCCAAGTACAAGGGCAGATGAGCAAAAAGGTGACACTCGAGCAGGGAGTGCCCCAAGGGGGAGTACTGTCCCCCACACTCTTCCTGGTATATATAAACGATATTACAGAGAATATACCAAGAAGAGTCCATAGCTCAATGTTTGCAGACGATCTGGCTATGTGGACTTCTGAAAAGAATCTCACCATAGCAAGAAATCGGATGCAAACGGCCCTAACATCGCTGGAAGAGTGGGCGAACTCATGGCTGGTCAAAATAAACGAGGAGAAAACCACGTGCACAATATTCTCGCTCTCATTAAAACCCCAAAGTACCAAATTAAGCCTAAATGGCAAAATCCTGCAGCCAAACGACAACCCAACCTATCTGGGAGTCACATTTGATCGGCGCATGACATGGAAAAGTCAGATTGAGAGAAACCGAATGAAAGCCAGAGAAAGAATGGCGATCATGAGGAAACTTGCTGGCACAAGCTGGGGAGCAGACGAAGGCATACTAAAGAAACTGTACACTGGAAGAGTGAGACCAGTTCTCGAGTATGGCATCGCGGCATGGACAACAGCAGCGAAGGCGAACTTCGATAAAGTTAACAAACTTCAAAACCAAGCTATGAGAATCATAACAGGTGGCATGAAGTCAACGCCAATTGTAGAACTTGAAAAGATTACAAAACTGCAATCCATGACCGACAGAAGAGACTGCAGAGCCCAGCTGCAGTCAGAGAAACTCCGAAGACTGACGGACCATCCAATGTACCAGAGGCTAAACAATTTGGGAACTGGGAAACTAAAGCGGAGAAACTTTGCAGAAATAGCCAAAGCAAAGATGCACGACGACCCCACAAACGCACTAACACCAAAACCCATCACTACTGTACGAAAACCTACTTGGAGGCAGGACATATTTCCAGAGGTGGTAGAAAATATACCAGGTATTGCAAACAAAAACTGCCAGACCGAAAAAGAAAGGAGAGACACTACCCTAAGCTTCATAACGAAAAGCTACCCAAGCACGGACTGGACCCATGCATACACCGACGGTTCTGTAACAAACACTACACAGAACGGAGGGGCAGGAGCATTCCTGAACCTACCAAATGGCAGAAAAATAACACTGTCATTCGCTACTGGTAAGTACACAAGCAATTTCAGAGCGGAGGCAGAGGCACTGAGGGCGGCAGTGGAAGAAATGGCAACACACAGTGAAAATGAGAGCCACATAGTCTTGTTGACAGATGCTCTCGCCGTAGTCACAGCGCTAAAAAGCCAGAAAAACACTGAGCTTAATGACTTAAGAGCAGCACTCTGCAAACTGTGCCAGCTGTCCGCACCAAAAAGGGTAGTGGTACAGTGGGTTCCGTCACACTGCAACATCCAAGGCAACGAGGAGGCAGACAGACTGGCAAAAGAAGGTGCAAGGCTACCACAAACAGATACCAGTATGACGTACGAAGAGTCAAAACGGCTTATCAAAGCCAGGTACATTACCAAATGGGAAACCGAACATACTGGTTACACCAAAAACGATGCCTATTACCAGTTGAACCGAAGAGAGCAGGTCGTTGTCTTCAGACTTCGCACTGGCCACAATAGACTGAGGTACCACCTATTCAACAAATTGAAGATAGGGTGTACCGACGAATGCCCGTGCGGTACTGGTAAAATGACAACTGAACACCTGCTGCAGAACTGCCCGACATACGGGGATCAGAGAGAGCAGATGTGGCCATTGCCAGTGGAACTGCAAGACAAGCTCTATGGTAGTGGCGAGAGTCTCAGGACGACCGCCGCTTTTTTCGAAAAAATAATGGTTGCTGTCTGACTGTGTACGCAGAAGAAGAAGAAGAAGAAGATTGAGAGAAACCGAATGAAAGCCAGAGAAAGAATGGCGATCATGAGGAAACTTGCTGGCACAAGCTGGGGAGCAGACGAAGGCATACTAAAGAAACTGTACACTGGAAGAGTGAGACCAGTTCTCGAGTATGGCATCGCGGCATGGACAACAGCAGCGAAGGCGAACTTCGATAAAGTTAACAAACTTCAAAACCAAGCCATGAGAATCATAACAGGTGGCATGAAGTCAACGCCAATTGTAGAACTTGAAAAGATTACAAAACTGCAATCCATGACCGACAGAAGAGACTGCAGAGCCCAGCTGCAGTCAGAGAAACTCCGAAGACTGACGGACCATCCAATGTACCAGAGGCTAAACAATTTGGGAACTGGGAAACTAAAGCGGAGAAACTTTGCAGAAATAGCCAAAGCAAAGATGCACGAAGATCCCATAAACGCACTAACAACACCAAAACCCATCCCTACTGTACGAAAACCTACTTGGAGGCAGGATATATTTCCAGAGGTGGTAGAAAATATACCAGGTATTGCAAACAAAAACTGCCAGACCGAAAAAGAAAGGAGAGACACTACCCTAAGCTTCATAACGAAAAGCTACCCAAGCATGGACTGGACCCATGCATACACCGACGGTTCTGTAACAAACACTACACAGAACGGAGGGGCAGGAGCATTCCTGAACCTACCAAATGGCAGAAAAATAACACTGTCATTCGCTACTGGTAAGTACACAAGCAATTTCAGAGCGGAGGCAGAGGCACTGAGGGCGGCAGTGGAAGAAATGGCAACACACAGTGAAAATGAGAGCCACATAGTCTTGCTGACAGATGCTCTCGCCGTAGTCACAGCGCTAAAAAGCCAGAAAAACACTGAGCTTAATGACTTAAGAGCAGCACTCTGCAAACTGTGCCAGCTGTCCGCACCAAAAAGGGTAGTGGTACAGTGGGTTCCGTCACACTGCAACATCCAAGGCAACGAGGAGGCAGACAGACTGGCAAAAGAAGGTGCAAGGCTACCACAAACAGATACCAGTATGACGTACGAAGAGTCAAAACGGCTTATCAAAGCCAGGTACATTACCAAATGGGAAACCGAACATACTGGTTACACCAAAAACGATGCCTATTACCAGTTGAACCGAAGAGAGCAGGTCGTTGTCTTCAGACTTCGCACTGGCCACAATAGACTGAGGTACCACCTATTCAACAAATTGAAGATAGGGTGTACCGACGAATGCCCGTGCGGTACTGGCAAAATGACCACTGAACATCTGCTGCAGAACTGCCCGACATACGGGGATCAGAGAGAGCAGATGTGGCCATTGCCAGTGGAACTGCAAGACAAGCTCTATGGTAGTGGCGAGAGTCTCAGGATGACCGCCGCTTTTTTCGAAAAAATAATGGTTACTGTCTGACTGTGTACGCAGAAGAAGAAGAAGAAGAAGAAGAAGTATCCGAGCTTCTGCAGTTTCTGATTTTAACGGCAATGCTGTTTTACACGAGAATGCCAGCCATAAGCACAGCCCTCTTTAGTCGACTACTATGACATGCTTGGAAGGTGATAGTGACCATTATCTTTTCATCCCCTATACATGTTATTTTCAATGCTGTCTTGTTTTACTCACTCTCTGCTGTTCGTCTCCATAGTATCATGTATTTCATTGTCTTTCTATGCATATGTTAATTGGGTGTATACATTAATCGTGTCAGAAGGAATCTGCCTTATTAGGAATGAAAGGAGACACCATTGCTCCCCCCCCCCCCCAAATCATGTTTTCAAGGGCGACTAAGTATGGCTGTACACGATGCGGCTTGCAACCGCATTATGCAAAACTATGTGTCACAAAAAACTACCTTTTAACAAATACCTTTTTACATACTTCTACAAGAAGACTAACAGTATTGTTGGCTTATTAGTGATGTGGACAGCAACAAATATGAAAACCATGTGTTGACAATAACACAAACAAGTATTAGTCAGCTCAACGTTGGTACAAGGGCAAACAAACAAAAAGAACAAACAGTCATTATCAGAGACAACAGATATTGCAATTGAACGTAGCTAGTTGATCTAAGCAACATGCACAATTTATGGCATAATACAAATAAGCAGCTAAAACTGAAGATCCTGAGAACATGCATATTCCATGTGGCAATGTACGGGTGCGAGACATGGACTATGACACAAGTAAAAGGAAGAAAATTGGATCGTTCAAAGCAAAATGTTATAGACGAATCCTAAAAATCCTTGGATAAAGAAAGTGACAAATAAAGCCATCCTAGAAGACCTGAATGTTGAAGAAAACTGGCTCATAAACAATGTTATGTTTCGGAAATTATTTTTTTCTTGGCCCCGTTAAACGCCATGACGGTCTGGAAAGAACGGTCATGGAGGGCATGGGACCTGAAAGGCGACGCAGGGGTCGATCAAGACGAAGGCGGATACAAGATATCAAGTATACTCTAAATATGAACATGGAACAGGTGGGAAGTTTGACTGCAGATTGATATTCATATCGGCTTGCTGTGATGAGAGCGACGTTCTACAAAGAACATGCTACACGATGATGATGATGATCTAAGCAACAAAAAGAAATACGAATATAAAAACGATATGCTGGTCGTACTGTCATGACAGGAATGAGCAAAGAGGAGTACTTAATGTTGACCGCATGCTCATTGGGACGTCAGAAGGGCATACGATAATAGTCATGGTAATGCTGATAAAGCGTGTTCAAATCGAACCGGACCAAACTGCAACGAGTGAACATTACGTACGATGCGCTTGATGATGTCACTTCTGGTGTAAACAACACATACCAACCGTCAAGTTTGCAAATTGAATTATCCTCCGACTCATAGATTTCTCAGCAGATCGTTGGTAAAACATGGCGGGAGTGATACAGAATCCGTCCAGAGTTGATCAGCGAACGGTGATTCGGTTTCTACAACTGAAGGATGTCGACCTGTTGACATTCATCACAGAATGTAGGCAATGTATAGTGACAAAAGTGTGGCGAACGTAAGCTCCGGCGACGGTCTACCCGTGTCGAAGACAACAGTGAAGAAGTGGACAGGGATGTTTAAAGAAGGACGTTAGTTAACGAAAGATCTCCCGAGACCAAATCAGGCACATATTGTTGCGTCAGAAGATGCTATCGCCAAAATTGATGCAGCAATTTGGGTGGACCGTCGCCGGAACTTACGTTTGCCTCACCTTTGTCATCATACACTGATCGCATTCTGCGATGAATGTCAACTGGGCGATATCCTTTAGCTGTTAGAAACTGAATCACTACCCGCTGATCAACTCTGGGCGGATTCCGTATCACATCCGCCATGTTTTCAACGGTCTGCTGAGGAAACTATGAGTCGGAGAATAATGAAATTTGACAAACTTGACGGCTGGTATGTGCTGTTTATATCAGAAATGACGTCATCCTGCGCATCGTACGTATATTCAGTTAGGTCCGGTTTCATTTGAACATGCCTCGTATATTAATTGTATGGGCTGTGGATGCGAGAAATCTAAACCTTCATTCTCTTATAAAGTGTGTTCAACCAACTTGTTTACCATTGTCGAATGCGTGCGTTAGATAAACCGCATCATAGCAAACACTTCATCTTACCAGTAGGGTTGCCGTCGGCCCTTCGCTGACATTTCCAACAGGTATATTTTTACCACACACTTTGCACACGTTGTTTCCATAACATGAATAAACAATTTACACAAGTGGCCCCTCAGCTGCCTAATCTCCGCCTCTGTCTGATGGGCCACAGTGAGGTTGGGAAGGCAAAGATATGAGAACCTGATTAATGACGAACAAGTCCTCACCGTGTTAACGTTTCTCATCAATTTTATTGTGATAGACAAATGCCAGTGTGGAGAGTAAACTAACATTCAATTTAACAAATAAATGTATTTCGCAAATTAGAACGTCGACTATAATGATCATATATCCCAAATTTTAAAACAAAAATATGCATTAGTTCTCTAACGATATTTCGTTGCTTTTCTAATGATAAAGTGTCTGGGTCTCTTTTGATTAAATCAAATCAAGTGCCGCCTCCGCAACAAAGACTAGCTGCAATCGACATCCAATGTGCTGTGTCTTGAAGGTACACCCTGTAAGATTGACATTAGTTCATCTTTCGATGTGGCACTCCCCCTCATACCGCTGCCGCCACTTATCCTTCTACCTTCAACCTACCCCTCCCTGCTGAGCAGCGCATGAGTTGCAGTGGTCAGCGACCCATAGCTGACTGCTAGCGTCAGGGCCAGCGAACCAGAGCTGCCAAGACCCTTCTACACCTCCACGCGGTGATCCTGGATAACAGGCTGCAATAGGGCAGACTGGCTAAGGAGAAGGGATTGAAGAGAGAATGCTAACCCGGTACTCAAAAAATGGTTGCTGAAGTCGGATGTGTTGGACCGAAAGGGGCAAATATAGCAGTCAAGCTGTAAACTATGACACACCGCATTCCGTTCTCTGGACTACATTCTGCTACTCAATCCCTTTCAGTGGTTGGTAGTGGGAGATTGAGAATGAACAAAGCCAAGCCACAAAGCCTAGCCAACCTACCCCTCCTGTATCCTTTTAAATAAAGATGTCGTGTCTTTTTATACGTCAACAAAAATTTCAGTTGGCTAATTTTAACGTTTGTCAAAAGTTCTCTACCAATACTTACTCTCGTCAAAATGTCGTTATTTGTTTGTTTCTCTTTCCGCGGAATGCGTCACATTATTCTGTATAACCAAATTTCGAGGGTCTCTATTTTGTTCACCAGCTGTTTATTCATAGTCCATGTTTCTGCACCGTATACTAATGTTGAATACAAGACCTGATGAGTCTCAATTTTAATAAATAGTCTTAACACTCTAAGAACAAATATGTTGAATATCTCATTATAAAAAGATTGCTTCTTTAATGGTAAATTGCTGGAGATTTTATGACAAATGTGGTTCTTCAAATACACATGTGCCATTAGTTCTCAATAATTATATTTCTACAACTGCAGTGATAAACATTTGTGCGTTATTTCTAAATGTACCAATGATAAATATAACAAATAGCTTTACGATAAATATGTTTCGAAGATAAGTGGCACAGCTATTTAGTTATAAATATTCACCAATTCTAAATATGTCAGTTTCCTTTTTGTGAATACACAATTGATCTATAGGAAATGTGATGAGGAATGGCGATAAATTCAATAGGGCTTTTATTTCAAATGTTCTTAGTTCTTAGTTGATCTGTACTTCTCCAGGAGCGAATGCCCCTGTGCAGGTCCCAGCTCTGGTAGAATCTGGATGTGGTCGGGAAGATAATGTCCTGCTTAGCAAGCTAAGCTCAAGCAGCGTATTACTCCGCTGAGCTGGGATAAGTGTCGCAGAGGGTGATTAACCGAGGTGCAAATCCATCTTAATAGACTCAAACACTAGAGCAAAGTAGACCTGTAGCCTGTTAGACGCCATCTATGCTATTCTAAACAAACCACCTAACCATGGCCGGTCTTATGCCATGTGACACAGTTAGTCGCCTCTTACGACATGCTCTCTGTGGGGCAGTGGTGCTATTCTTGTTCTTGTCATACACAAAGACTCTAGCGGACCACTCGGGCATATTTTAAATGTTATATTACATATTATTAATTTATAAAATCGCTAGTTCTCTAATGAAAACTACACTAGTGCTCTCGTGAATAAATGCGCCTTTCGGCAGGTCCGTCGTGATAAATGCTCTGGATGTGAAATTATAAGTGCGCTAGATTATCTAATGATAAACACGTGTTGTTCGTTGCGTTATTCGTGATGACACTTGTAAGTTTGCCAGTGTCGAGTATTGTCTGTTCTATGACGCGGGACACTTGGTAGGTGACCCGGATTACCTTAGTTAGTCTCTATACATTCGTGCCTCAAATTGTGTATATCCTTTCATATAGATGCCATAACCATAAGTACAGACTTGCGGAAGAGAAGCAACAGCAATTAAAAGGAGCTAGAGATTGTGAGTGGAAAGTGGAAATGGATAAAACATTTCTTAACGAAACAATCGGAAAATGTAACGACTCGGGCTTGCCTTTAGTACACGGGAGAAGAGAATAATGTGGATGACAAAAACATACGCTTAAAGATAGAATACGAAACTATATCGGTCTCAGAGACGCAGCTCAACACGATAAGCGTTCAACATAAATTGGAAGGCGGCAGATCAATGGACCGAGCCGAAATCCTAAACGGCATTAGAGAAATCGGTTTAAAAGAAGATTCGGAAGTCGACCCTGTCTCTACGTCTTTGGTGCAGCTGGTGGAATTGGCTGAGGAGAGGAAGGGGTCAGGCCAGGTCATCCCGTAACCGGTGAGGTCGTTGGGGCACACATGAAGACATCCTCACAAACTCACGTCACCCCTCTCTGTCAGATGCCGCTGTCTGTGACTCTTCTGGTCGGAGACTGGTCCATTCTTTTATATTGTCCTCCCATCTCTTTTTGGGCCGGCCTCTTCGTCGACTGCCATGCACATTTCCGAGGAGGATTGTATTTGCAAGACCATTTGATCTCGATAGGAAATGCTGATGGGGCTGGGCCAAACAGCAAAGAGGAAACTGCTATCAGTCCTGAACCAAAGCTGGAAAAGGGGTATTGTACGCCAGGCATGGAAAGACGCAGTACTTGTACCAGTACCAAAGAAAGGAACAGACAAAACAGATCCAAATTGATACAGGCCTATTAGCCTACTGAGCTGTGTCGGCAAACTGATGGAACATATGATAAACACCAGACTGATGTGGCATCTGGAAGAAAAACGCATACTAATTCCACAGCAAGCAGGCTTTAGACAGCACAGATCCACTAAGGATCAGGTCATCCTCATAGCCCAGGAAATAGAAGATGCCTACCAGGAACAGAAACACATAGTAGCGCTTTGGGTGGACCTGGAAAAGGCATTTGACAAAGTCTGAAAAGAGGGACTTAGAGTCAAGCTAAGAAGAAGGGAAGTTTGTGGGAAAATGTACAAGTGGATCAACCACTACCTCAAAAACAGAACGGCCAGAGTCCAAGTACAAGGGCAGATGAGCAAAAAGGTGACACTTCAGCAGGGAGTACCCCAAGTGGGAGCACTGTCACCCACACTCTTCCTGATGTATATAAATGACATTACAGAGAATATACCAAGAAGAGTCCATAGCTCAATGTTTGTAGACGATCTGGCTATGTGGACCTCTGAAAAGAATCTCACCATAGCAAGAAATCGGATGCAGCAGGCCCTAACATCGCTGGAAGAGTGGGCGAACTCATGGCTGGTCAAAATAAACGAGGAAAAAGCGACATGTACAATATTCTCGCTATCAATCTAACCCCAAAACACCAAATTAAGTTTGAACGGCAAATACCTGCGGCCAAACGACAACCCAAACTACCTGGGAGTCACATTTGATCGGCGCATGACATGGAAAAGTCAGATCGAGAGAAACCGAATGAGAGCCAGAGAAAGAATGGCAATCATGAGGACACTTGCTGGCACAAGCTGGGGAGCAGACGAAAGTATACTAAAGAAACTGTACACTGGAAGAGTGAGATCAGTTCTCGAGTATGGTATTGCGGCACGGACAACAGCAGCAAAGGCGAACTTCGATACAATTAGCAAACTCTAAAACCAAGCCATGAGAGTTATAACAGGAGGCATGAAGTCAACGCCAATTGTAGAACTTGAAAAGATTTCAAAACTGCAATCCATGACCGACAGAAGAGACTGCAGAGCCCTGCAGCAATCAGAGAAACTCAGAAGACTGACAGACCATCCAATGAACAAGAGACTAAACAATTTCGGAAATGGGAAACTAAAGCGGAGAAACTTTGCAGAAATAGCCAAAGCTAAGATGCACGAAGACCCATGAACGCACTAACAACACCAAAGCCCATCCCTACTGTACGAAAACCTATCTCGAGGCAGCATATATTTCCAGAGGTGGTAGAAAATATACCAGGTATTGTAAACAAAAACTGCCAGTC
The DNA here is from genome assembly GCA_036924085.1 of Ariolimax columbianus. Classification (NCBI taxonomy): domain Eukaryota; kingdom Metazoa; phylum Mollusca; class Gastropoda; order Stylommatophora; family Arionidae; genus Ariolimax; species Ariolimax columbianus. The sequence continues at coordinate 130,487,464 of JAVGWX010000001.1, forward strand.
TGAAAAAGAAAGAAGAGATACTACCCTGAGTTACATAACGGAAAACTACCCAAGCATGGACTGGACCCTTGCATACACCGACGGTTCCGTAACAAATACAACACAGAATGGAGGGGCAGGAGCATTTCTGAACCTACCAAATGGCAGAAAAATAACACTGTCATTCGCTACTGGTTACTACACAAGCAATTTCAGAGCGGAGGCAGAGGCACTGAGGGCTGCAGTGGAAGAAATGGTGACAGGTAAAAGGAATGAAAGCCACATAGTCCTGCTTACAGATGCTCTGGCCGTAGTCAAAACACTAAAAAGCCAGAAAAATACTGAACTTAATGATTTATGCCAGCAGTCCGCACCAAAAAGGGTAGTGGTGCAGTGGGTTCCATCTCACTGCAACATCCACGGCAACGAGGAGGCAGACAGACTGGCAAAAGAAGGTGCAAAACTACCACAACATGATACTAGTATGACATACGAAGAGTCAAAACGGCTTATTAGAGCTAGATACATGACCAAATGGGAAACCGAACATACTGGCTACACCAAAAACGATGCCTATTACCAGTTGAACAGAAGAGAGCAGGTCGTGGTCTTAAGACTTCGCACTGGCCACAATAGACTGAGGTACCACCTATTCAACAAATTGAAGATAGGTGGCACCGACGAATGCCCGTGTAGTACCGCGAAAATGACCGCTGAGCATTTGCTGCAAAACTGCCCGACATACGAGGATCAGAGAGAGCAGTTGTGGCCATCACCAGTGGCAAGACTAGACAAGCTCTATGGCAGTGTCGACAGCCTCAGGATGATCGCTGCCTTTTTCGAAAAAATAATGGTTACTGTCTGACTGCGTACGATGAAGAAGAAGAAGATCTTGATAGGGAGGGGAGGGGGTTGGGGAAATGAGGATCGGCGAAGTATGAACACTATACTGGGATTCTTGGCGCGACTGGTCGAACTGAGGGTGAAATGAGGGTCGGCGAAGTATGAACACTGTACTGGGATTCTTGGCGCAACTGGTCGAACTGGGGGTGAAACGAGGGTCGGCGAAGTATGAACACTGTACTGGGATTCTTGACGCAACTGGTCGAACTGAGGGTAAAACGAGGGTCGGCGAAGTATGAAGACTATACTGGGATTCTTGGCGCGACTGGTTGACTTGGGTGGTGAAACGAGGGTCGGCAAAGTATGAACACCATAGGGAGATCAAAAGAAGTTTTGTTAGCCAGCACCGAATCGGAACTGTCAGTCATCACGTGCTGGCGGAGAGACTTAAGCCTTAAGGTGAGATGTAAGTCACCTATGGACGTGTGCCACGCGCAATGACGATGATCCGACGACTAACTAACAAAAATGGGTCTTGAGCGATATTTGCTAAAGGGGAAATGGTTTCACCGCGTTGCAGCGATAAGCATCTTTTCGGCGTTGTTAGCCCCATATGTTTTGTCAGTGCGCCACGCTGAGCGGTTCGGTGCAAGCAGGTTCTCGGAGGCGACATCAATGAAAAAACGTTTCAAAGAGACTTTCAGAGAGTCTTTGTATCGTTTCTTCTGCTCACCCTCACAGTGATTGTCATGAGCTCACAGTACGATAACTGCTTAGAGAAGCGAACACCGTGCCCAGTACATCAGATCTAAGCTCTTTGCAGCAGCGTAAGGATGCTCGACAGCCGAAACCTGCTGAGGATTTTAGAGTTGGGCATTTTACCTGCCAGCTGATTTTGAGCAGCTACGGAGACAGTTCTCGTGGAACGGCTTGAGGTTTCTTGTATATATGGTATAGATTGTTCACGTTTCAAATGCGTGAAGAATGCTGGCTAACGTCATATCACGATATACATTGATCTTGGTGGCAGCCTGATGCTTTGCCGATTCTCAACATTCACTGGTAGTCTCTTCCAAAAAACAGAACTTGCCATGGCAGTCCTGTTGTGTACCCAGATTCGATATTCCACTTCTCTGTAGATATATCCAAGGTAGGCAAGGCTGTCAGCTGCTTTTAGCTGAAGACTGTATAGGGATGAGTGGTTCGTCGCATGACTTCCCGGGAACAGGTACAAACATTACTTTCGTTTTCCTTGTGTTGAACATAAGACCGGGATCAAGATGCTGAGCAGGGCATGAGCTGCAGTGGTCAGCGACCCATAGCTGACTGCTAACGTCAAGACCAGCGAACCAGAGCTGCCAAGACCCTTCTTCACCTCCACGCGGTGATCCTGGATAACAGGCTGCAGCGGGGCAGACTCGCTAAGGAGAAGGGATCGAAGAGGGAATGCTAACCCAGTACTCAAAAAATGCTTGCAGAAGTCGGATGTGTTGGACCGAAAGGTGCAAATATCGCAACTAAGCTGTAAACTACAACACAATGCATTCCGTTCTCTGGACTACATTCTGCTACTTAAGCCCTTTCATGGTTTGGTAGTGGGAAATTGAGAACGAACGAAGAAGAAGAAGAAGAAGAACGTAAGACCAAAGGTAGTAAACGCAGTTGACAGCTCTTCCATGTTGGCATACCTGTCCTGTTCTGAGCACTTGTTAATGTCGGAGTCATCAACAAAGACAATATCTAAGATGGTTGATTCTTTCATATTATTTGGGGACTGTGGACGCCTCAGCTAGAACATTTGTCCATTCATCCTGTATCTGATATTATACGTCAGTAGCACTTCCATTCTGGAACATTTATTCATTCATCCTGTATCTGATATTGTACGTCAGTAGCACTTCCATGTGTAGCAGAAGAAAGTATGGCAGAAGATACTTAGCTAAAAAGTGTAGGATATGACTTGCAGTACGGTCTCTCTAGAAAAGAAGGCCCTCGAATGCCCGCCCAGCCATTCAAACGTATCAAGAGCCCACAAAGTGTGGAGTAACCTTCTGGAGCCGAAGAAAGAAAGCTATAGAAGCATGTATAATACACGACTTAATAGAATTGATAAATCGTTTTCTCCGAGATCAGAAGAAATCGAAAGGAAAGACTATAAAGACACTGTTTTGTACATCTTCATTTATAAACAATCACCGTCAATGAAATATCTTCTACCTCAAAGTTAAGCTAAAATTCATCACACCATGCTGAGATGTATATAATGTAAGGTTTGTGTAGGTAAGCTGCCTACTCTGTGGGTGTGGCTCTGGGTATATGTTAATTGATTGAGGCTCCATCGCTGGCCTCGATCACGAAGGATAACTCTGTCGGAAGGGAGATCAGTTTTCTCGCGATCTACCCTAACATTATCGGCTTCCGAAAATATACACCTGGCTAGACGAAACGAAACGGTGTGCTCTTGGATGCTCAAATGGGTAATTATTTATGAGAAAGGCGTATTTAGCTTAAGGTCCCGTGAGGTTTCACTAATAAGGTATCGTTATAGTAATAGTTGCCGGTGAGATGAAAGAACTATTATGAACCAGAATACCAGAGTGGAAAGGATAGAATGCAATCTTTCCTCACGGCAAAGGTACCGTGATCGATATCCGTTTTCGACCTGCTTCAGAACACTCTGCTGAAAATAGTATTCTGGCTTACAGTTATCGAAAGACAGGCAGCTAGGAAGGGAACTGGCCACCCAATTTCATAAAAAAACTGAGGCCTAGTACAGTAAGACCTCCAACACTTCATCCCCGACAGCAGTGTCTACATTGGCACTAACTTGACCTTTTACTAGAAACTAATGCGCCATTAGAATCAGCTGCAGATAAGCTTTGCTGTGATGCTGACCACAACCTTCCTCGAGTGACTTTGGTCAAGAAAATATGGGAATGACATCTCATCCCCAATATGTCCAGTTGTGTATAAACGGGAAAGAAAACAATGTTCAAAATCTATATTGGGGCTCAGCTAGAATATTTGAGATCAGGGTTATCAACCTTTCGTTCCATGAAGCCATTATCGGAATTCTTGGCGTTTTCTGTGTGAAAAAGGGCAAGAAATGTTAGACAATATTATACGGTATTATTTACCAAAAACAGAAGTATGGTCTAACCAAAGAGAAAACATAGATAACATGTAAATTTAAGGTTCTATACAAAACTCATTAAAACAAGTAGAAATTTTCATAACGGAAGGTATGAACTTGATAGAAGAAATTAGAGAGGAAGACTAACGTATGGTCAGGGAAAATATACTGATCAGACATGTTTAGTCAGGGTCAGGCAAAACATACCGGCAAAGACCCTCACCTCGGCTTCCTAGTGGCCCTCCCTAGAAATGGGCAATTTTAACAACATGCTGGCTAAGGAGGTGAGGGAACAACGTAATCTCCGTAGTAGTTAGCGACACTCAGATAAAGCCAAGCGTAGCACAACTGCCTGGAGGACGCTGGTACATCTTCATCAGCACGCTCGGGATATGAGGAAAGCTACTGCAACCCGCAATTCAACGTCCTTTTCAGGGCCCACAAATGAGTCGCCTATTCATTGTGGGCATTCGCAAACAACATAGAAGAAATCATGAACAGAATTGAGCGCGCTTCTAGAGAGAAAAAAACAACATATTTAAAGGACATTACTGCAACATATATGCCCATCGTGGGAACTCGAATAAACACAAATAAAACGTGAGAGACTCATCCCATCCAAATAACATCAGCTTCAACAAGTTTTAGTCAAAACAAGAGCACATCTTTTTTATGTGTGGTCGATCTAACCATGACCTACTTTAGTACAGTTGGCCATGATCTAACCATGACCAATTTTAGGACAGTTGGCCATGATCTAACTATGATCTACTTTAGGAGAGTTGGCCATGATCTAACCATGATCTACTTTAGGACAGTTGGCCATGATCTAACCATGACCTACTTTAGTACAGTTGGCCATGATCTAACCATGACCTACTTTAGTACAGTTGGCCATGATCTAACCATGATCAACTTTAGTACAGTTGGCCATGATCTAACCGTGACCTACTTTAGTACAGTTGGCCATGATCTAACCATGACCTTCTTTAGTACAAGTTGGCCATGATCGAAAAATTACCTACTTTAGTACAGTTGGTCATGATCTAACCATGCCCTACTTTAGTACAGTTGTCGATGATCTAACCATGCCCTACTTTAGTACAGTTGACCATGATATAACTATGACCTACTTTAGTACAGTTGTCGATGATCTAACCATGACCTACTTTAGTACAGTTGTCGATGATCTAACCATGACCTACTTTAGTACAGTTGTCGATGATCTAGCCATGCTCTACTTTAGTACATTTGGCCATGATATAACAATGACCTACTTTAGCACAGCTGGCCATGATCTAAGCCAAACCTTGATGAAAATAAACACATGTAATCTTTGTTTTTTTTGTTGCTTTGTTGTTTGGGGACAATTTGACAAATTTAACAATGTTATTTTCATTTAGAAAGCATATCATTTTGTATTTGTTCAACCAATACCGGTTGTTATAGAGTGCCTATATAAACTTTTATTTGTGATATATGTAGCCAGACATTATAGAGGTAATTCTGTATTACTAAATGTAACAGAACCAGGCAGTCATCTTTTTCGAACATGTTTTGAGACGAGTCGGCTTGAAGCATGTTGCGACAATGAGAACCATACAACTATAGAGATACAGAGTAAGGAAGAGAAAGAGAAGATGTTGGACAGCCTAAGAGAATGGCACAGGCGACGATCAACAACAGAGTTGGTAAAGACACACGAGATAGAAGCGGCAGGGTACCTGATGATGATGAACTGTAAATTGTTTTTCTTCGTAATATAGTTTTAAACTTAGAATTCGTTTGAAGAATTGTTCCCCTTTTCGGATAGATTCTCAATCACTGATAAAGTGATAAGTAACTGTACCTTGTGGCATTTTAAGGTCAGCTTCAAATTTTATTCACTTCTCCCTGAACGCGTAGTCCTTCCATCAAACTCCATTAATTTTTCCCCGACCACGTCTTCCGTCCATCAAACTCCGTTCACTTTTCCCTGACCACGTCTTCCGTCCATCAAACTCCGTTCACTTTTTCCTGACCCCGGCTTCCCTCTATCAAACTCCGTTCACTTTTTCCTGAACCCGGCTTCCCTCTATCAAACTCCGTTCACTTTTTCCTGAACCCGGCTTCCCTCTATCAAACTCCGTTCACTTTTTCCTGAACCTGGCTTCCCTCTATAAAACTCCGTTCACTTTTTCCTGAACCTGGCTTCCCTCTATAAAACTCCGTTCACTTTGTCCTGAACCTGGCTTCCCTCTATAAAACTCCGTTAACTTTTTCCTGACACCGGCTTCCCTCTTCAAACTCCGTTCACTTTTTCCTGACACCGGCTTCCCTCTTCAAACTCCGTTCACTTTTTCCTGACACCGGCTTCCCTCTTCAAACTCCGTTCACTTTTTCCTGACACCGGCTTCCCTCTATCAAACTCCGCTCACTTTTCCCAGAACGTGGCCTCCTTCCATCAAACTCCGTTCACTCCCTGACCGCGGACTCCTTTTATCACAATCCATTCCCTTCGCCCTGCCTGCGGGCTTCTTCCATTAAGCTACATTCAATTTTCCCTGACTGCGGCCCCATTGCAATATGATGCCTCATCTCTGGCTCCAAATTTTCATTTCAACTTCTGGTGCCTCGTCAAGATGTATGATTTTATCCTTTATATCGATTTCCCTCTAGTGTTTAAACAGTTCTTGGTTGGTGATAGTGTTCCCTTTGTTGTTCTAAGAAAGCAAATCTTGGTTGGTGACATGTTCACTTTGTTGTTCTAAGAAAGCAGATCTTGGTTGGTGACATGTTCACTTTGTTGTTCTAAGAAAGCAGATCTTGGTTGAGGATAGTGTTCACTTTGTTGTTCTAAGCGGCTGGTTCTGGGCTTGTGATGGTGTTCACTTCGTTGTTCCAAGAAAGCAATTCCTGGTTGGTGGTGGTGTCAGTTAGTCAGTGACCGGTAAAAAATACTGATCAGTCTAAGTTAGTCAATGACCAGTAAACATACTGATCAGACTAAGTTAGTCAGTGACCGGTAAACAAACTGACCAAAACCCCACCTCACTTCTGCATTGCATTCTGGCTAACGAGGTTGTTGACGACGCGCAGATAAAGCAAAGGATACCACAACAGCCTGGAGGACCTCGATTGATCTACATCAGCACGCTCAGGATGTAAGGGAAGGTAATGCAACCCACCGCCTAGCGACTTTTTCAGGGGAAACAAAAGTTAACATACTCATTTTTCAACAACAACATTAACAACATAAGCAACAACAACAACATAAGCAACATCAACATAAGCAAAAACAACAACATAAGCAAAAACAACATAAGCAACAACAGCATAAGCAACAACAACATAAGCAAAAACAACATAAGCAACAACAGCATAAGCAACAACAACATAAGCAACAACAACATAAGCAACAACAACAACAACATAAGCAAAAACAACATAAGCAGCAAAAACAAAGCAGCAACAACAACACCATAAGCAACAACAACATAAGCAACAACAACAACATAAGCAACAACAACATAAGCAACAATAACAACAACATAAGCAACAACAGCATAAGCAACAATAACATAAGTAACAACAACATAAGCAACAATAACAACAACATAAGCAACAACAGCATAAGCAACAACAACATAAGCAACAACAACATAAGCAACAACAACAACAACATAAGCCACAACAACATAAGCAACAACAACATAAGCAACAACAACATAAGCAACAATAACAACAACATAAGCAACAACAACATAAGCAACAACAACATAAGCAACAATAACAACAACATAAGCAACAACAACATAAGCAACAACAACAACAACATAAGCCACAACAACATAAGCAACAACAACATAAGCAACAACAACATAAGCAACAACAACATAAGCAACAACAACAACAACATAAGCCACAACAACATAAGCCACAACAACATAAGCCACAACAACATAAGCAACAACAACATAAGCAACAACAACAACATAAGCACTAACAACATAAGCAACAACAACATAAGCAACAACAACATAAGCAGCAACAACATAAGCAACAACAACATAAGCAACAACAACAACAACATAAGCAACAATAACATAAGCAACAACAACATAAGCAACAACAACATAAGCAACAACAACATAAGCAGCAACAACATAAGCAACAACAACATAAGCAACAACAACAACATAAGCAGCAACAACATAAGCAGCAACAACATAAACAACAACAATAAAAGCAACAACAACATAAGCAACAACATCATAAGCAACAAGAACATAAGCAACAACAACATAAGTAACAACAACATAAGCAACAATAACAACAATATAAGCAACAACAGCATAAGCAACAACATAAGCAACAACAACATAAGCAACAACAACATAAGCAACAACAACATAAGCAACAACAACAACATAAGCAACAACAACAACATAAGCAACAACAACATAAGCAACAACAGCAACATAAGCAACAACAACAACATAAGCAACAATAACAACATAAGCAACAACAACATAAGCAACAATAACAACAACATAAGCAACAACAGCATAAGCAACAATAACATAAGTAACAACAACATAAGCAACAATAACAACAACATAAGCAACAACAGCATAAGCAACAACAACATAAGCAACAACAACAACAACATAAGCCACAAATACATAAGCAACAACAACATAAGCAACAACAACATAAGCAACAATAACAACAACATAAGCAACAACAACATAAGCAACAACAACATAAGCAACAACAACATAAGCAACAATAACAACAACATAAGCAACAACAACATAAGCAACAACAACAACAACATAAGCCACAACAACATAAGCAACAACAACATAAGCAACAACAACATAAGCAACAATAACAACAACATAAGCAACAACAACATAAGCAACAACAACATAAGCAACAACAACAACAACAACATAAGCCACAACAACATAAGCCACAACAACATAAGCCACAACAACATAAGCAACAACAACATAAGCAACAACAACAACAACATAAGCACTAACAACATAAGCAACAACAACATAAGCAACAACAACATAAGCAGCAACAACATAAGCAACAACAACATAAGCAACAACAACAATAACATAAGCAACAATAACATAAGCAACAACAACATAAGCAACAACAACATAAGCAACAACAACATAAGCAGCAACAACATAAGCAACAACAACATAAGCAACAACAACAACATAAGCAGCAACAACATAAGCAGCAACAACATAAACAACAACAACAAAAGCAACAACAACATAAGCAACAACATCATAAGCAACAAGAACATAAGCAACAACAACATAAGTAACAACAACATAAGCAACAATAACAACAACATAAGCAACAACAGCATAAGCAACAACAACATAAGCAACAACAACATAAGCAACAACAACAACAACATAAGCAACAACAACATAAGCAACAACAACAACATAAGCAACAACAACATAAGCAACAACAACAACATAAGCAACAACAACAACATAAGCAACAACAACATAAGCAACAACAACATAAGCAACAACATAAGCAACAACAACAACATAAGCAACAACAACAACATAAGCAACAACAACATAAGCAACAACAACATAAGCAACAACAACGATCTCTTAGCATAAGACACGTCCTGCTGAAATTGTACACGTTGAACTGAGTTATATATTTGCGCGTTTTGGCTAGCCAGGTATATTAACTTTTGGCCAGACGTTTTAATAACGGAATCATTCCAAACACTTAATTGCTTTCAGGCCAAGTCAAAGGTTAAGAATTGTCCTTATACTGAATTATTACTTAAGGCTTACGGGTTTTGTCGAATTAGAGCAATGCTATTGACACCACTACCCCCAAACAAGGCGATTATATGTATTAGGAAATTCACCATTATTATGTCTAACACAATCGTTCACTTTTATTTTATACTAAAATGGGATCAAGACGCTGAGCAGAGCATGACCAGCAGTGGTCAGCGACCCATAGCTGACTGCTAGCGTCAGGGCCAGCGAACCAGAGCTGCTAAGACCCTTCTACACCTCCACGCGGTGATCCTGGATAACAAGCTGCAGCAGGGCAGACTGGCTAAGGAGAAGGGATCGAAGAGGGAATGCTAACCCGGTACTCAAAAAAATGGTTGCTGAAGTTGGATGTGTTGGACCGAAAGGTGCAAATCTCGCAGTCAAGCTGTAAACTACGACACAACGCATTCAGTTCTCTGGACTACTTTCTACTACTTAAGCCCTTTCAGGGTTTGGTAGCGGGAGATTGAGAACGAACGCACGAGAAGAAGAAGAGTTTATACTAAAATAACATATTGAAATAACTTTTGTAAAGAAATGGTTTATGAGTGGGAGGGGAAGAGATATCTCCTTACTCTGTTAAATATATATTTCAAACTGCAGGCCTTAGGGTGTAAGGGATTATGGGCGTCATCGATTGTCACTTTACACCTGTCACTGTTTGTAAGAATAGTCCTATAGGAGGAAAGAAGCTTCTCTACAGCGAGCTGAGAGAGTGATGGCGCGAGAGAGGGCGCCCAAAGAAATGATTTAAAGACGGTCTGAAGGACTCACTGAAAAGTTGCCAGATAGACATCGACAACTGGGATTGTCTTGCGCAAAACAGATCTGACTGGAGAAGCGCAGTCAAATCGGGTGTAGCTACCGGCGAAGACGACCGTGTTGTGAAAGCCCTGAGCAGACGCGAGACACGGAAATCCCGAACAGCGGGAACACCATCACCTTCTACAAACCTCGTGTGCCCGATATGTAGCAGATGTTTTCGTGCCCGCATTGGCCTGTTCAGCCACATGCGCACTCACACCCAACAGGGAAATCTGTGACAAGGATGATGTCGGCGGTCCTCATCGACAACGATGAACAGCTATTATTATTTATAGGAGGGAAGATACAGAAGCTAGGCTTTTATTTGTCAGGGAATGTACGGAACCGAAGACTCAATGGCGAATGAGCTGGCAGGTAAGGGTCAGCGAACCGCAGCTGACCAAGATCGATTTCACATCCAAGTTGTGGCCCTGGAAAAAGACTGCACCAATGCAGCAAGGCTAAGAGAAAATGGGTCGAAGACGGAAGGCAAATAGGTTCAAAAAATGACGCGCTTAGGCGGGATGTGTCGTGCTGAAAGGCTGAAATATCGCATCCTCGCTGCGAAGTACGACACTTCACACTGTACTTTTTGGGGAAAAAGATGAAATGAGCATATACGTTAGGTATGCCGACGGTGGTTCCCAGAGTTTTACCTGGGCCCAAGATATTAGCAAATAATATTAACACTGTAACCTGCCAAACATCTCGCCAGAAGCGAATGGGGGAGGTGTGGGGGTGGGCATAGGGATGGCTGCCCCATCCAGTTGAAACTTTAAAAATGTCAACATGCAGACAGGTCAAAATTCAACGACTTGAGATGCATTTATTGAACACATGTGAAGGAAATCAAATCGATTTGATTTATTTATTTTGTGGGTACATTTGATCAGAACTGAGAGCCCCTTTTCCACTTTTGACTAGGACTCCATCTGCAGCACACAGTATGTTTCATTGATGTGACCTTCGTTACGGTCCACCTTCTCCACCCTCCGTCACGGGCGATAACTATTGTTGTTCGAGAAGCAGTAGGATAACATTACTTCGCACTCGTTTTCCTCTCTCTCTCTCTCTCCCTCACAGTATCTCTCTCTTCCCTCTGCAGATTGCCCCAGATAAAATCTTGTCATCCACACATGAAAGGGAGCATGACCGGATACCAAGTCCAGAAACACAAAGAACGGAACCAATTACCCCAATTATCCAGAGATTACCCAGAAACAGAACACTCCGACTGGAAACCACAAAGACCAGGCTCATTTGATCGAATCCTAGAACTAAAATGTAACGACTCCCACATACGTGTCAACAATGCAAGCGTTGCTTATGAGGTATAAGCGTGTGCAAAAAAACAAAGCTATTCAATTTCATCTCTCCAAACTTGCGTTCACACATCCAAAATCAAATATTTCTTAGAGGGGTTCCGGAATTTGGAAAGCACGCAATTGTAGTCATTTTTTAAAGTAAAAGCTAAGGTTCTTCGTGTCGATACCGGGAAGCATAGAATAGAGCAACTGTAACATGATCAAGTAATTAGTTTTTAACGGTTTGAACTGCGATTCTGTGAATGTACTCAACAATACAAAAATGCCCCTCTGTTGGTCAAGTCGTTGATAAAGACCTATTAGACTCGTGAAGTCTTTGATTAGACTAGACCTGTTGGTCAAGACCTTGATAAAGACCTATTAGACATAGGGTGATGTATTGTGAGGGGGAGTGTTGTGAGGGGGAGTGTTGTGAGGAGGAGTGTTGTGAGGGGGAGTGTTGTGAGGAGGAGTGTTGTGAGGGGGAGTGTTGTGAGGGGGAGTGTTGTGAGGGGGAGTGTTGTGAGGGGGAGTGTTGTGAGGGGGAGTGTTGTGAGGGGGAGTGTTGTGAGGAGGAGTGTTGTGAGGAGGAGTGTTGTGAGGGGGAGTGTTGTGAGGAGGAGTGTTGTGAGGAGGAGTGTTGTGAGGGGGAGTGTTGTGAGGAGGAGTGTTGTGAGGGGTAGTGTTGTGAGGGGGAGTGTTGTGAGGAGGAGTGTTGTGAGGGGGAGTGTTGTGAGGGGGAGTGTTGTGAGGGGGAGTGTTGTGAGGGGGAGTGTTGTGAGGGGGAGTGTTGTGAGGAGGAGTGTTGTGAGGGGGAGTGTTGTGAGGAGGAGTGTTGTGAGGGGGAGTGTTGTGAGGGGGAGTGTTGTGAGGGGGAGTGTTGTGAGGAGGAGTGTTGTGAGGGGGAGTGTTGTGAGGGGGAGTGTTGTGAGGAGGAGTGTTGTGAGGGGGAGTGTTGTGAGGAGGAGTGTTGTGAGGGGGAGTGTTGTGAGGAGGAGTGTTGTGAGGGGTAGTGTTGTGAGGGGGAGTGTTGTGAGGAGGAGTGTTGTGAGGGGGAGTGTTGTGAGGGGGAGTGTTGTGAGGGGGAGTGTTGTGAGGGGGAGTGTTGTGAGGGGGAGTGTTGTGAGGGGGAGTGTTGTGAGGGGGAGTGTTGTGAGGGGGAGTGTTGTGAGGAGGAGTGTTGTGAGGAGGAGTGTTGTGAGGGGGAGTGTTGTGAGGAGGAGTGTTGTGAGGAGGAGTGTTGTGGGGGGGAGTGTTGTGAGGGGGAGTGTTGTGAGGGGGAGTGTTGTGAGGGGGAGTGTTGTGAGGGGGAGTGTTGTGAGGGGGAGTGTTGTGAGGTGATGTATTGTGACGTGTAGTGTTGTGAGGGGAGTGTTGTGAGGGGGGGGGTGGGTGTTGTGAGAGGGAGTGTTGTGAGGTGATGTATTGTGACGGGGAGTGTTGTGAGGGGAGTGTTGTGAGGGGGGGGTGGGTGTTGTGAGAGGGAGTGTTATTGGTGAAAGGGAGTGTTGTGAGGTGATGTATTGTGACGGGGAGTGTTGTGAAGTGATCTATTGTGACGGTGAGTGTTGTGAGGGGAGTGTTGTGAGGGGGAGTGTTGTGAGAGGGAGTGTTATTGGTGAAAGGGAGTGTTGTGAGGGGGAGTGTTGTGAGGGGAGTGTTGTAGGGGGGGGGGGTGTTGTGAGGTTATGTATTGTGAGGAAGAGTGTTGTGAGGAGGAATGTTGTGAGAGGGAGTGTTGTTGGTGAAAGGTAGTGTTGTGAGGGGGAATGTTGTGAAGGGGGGTGTTGTAAGGGGGAGTGTTGTGAGGTAATGCATTGTGAGGGAGAGTGTTGTATTGTGAGGGGGAATATTGTGAGGGGGAGTGTTGTGAGAGGGAGTGTTGTAAGTAGGAGTGTTGTAAGGGAGAGTTTTGTGAGAGGGAGTGTATTGAGAGGGAGTGTTGTGAGGGGGAGTGTTGTAAGGGGGAGTGTTGTAAGGGAGAGTGTTGTGAGGTGATGTATTGTGAGGGGGGGTGTTGTAGGGGGGGGCGGTGTTGTAAGGTGATGTATTGTGAGGGGGAGTGTTGTGAGAGGGAGTGTTGTGAGGGGGAGTGTTGTGAGGGGGAGTGTTGTGAGGGGGAGTGTTGTGAGGGGGAGTGTTGTGAGGGGGAGTGTTGTGTGGGGGAGGGTTGTGAGGGGGAATGTTGTTTGGGAAAGGGAGTGTTGTGAGTTGAAGAATTGTTGTGTTGAGTGTTGTGTTGGGTGTTGTGTTGGATGTTGTTGTCCATAGAAAAACTAACCATTAGGTTAAACAAGCAATCGCTACGATTAATCGTGACCAGAAGACGGTTTTTGCGAGAAGACTTATTACTAACGGTTTGCATGCTCTAATTCTGTCAGTATGGGATTTAGATCAACGTCAAGACATGAGCGCAAAGTTCTTGATGTGAAGAGTGTCAGACTGTCTGGTCTATGTCCTTCAACAATAGTCCTCAGCAGTAGGTCTTTGACACGCTGAGAGACTCAATGCTTTGCGTACAAAGAGCTGGTTGTCCCCGCTGTGACACACAAGAGAGGCAACTAGCGCCACCATCAGGTACCATCTTCCTTATTTCACACCTCTGTTTCTCTCAGCATATACTTGCCCGTATGGCGCCGGCAGGATATCAGAGTGTGTACAATTTGTAATAGAAAAATACACGGACGTTCAATCTACGGCAAATTCAAGAGAAGTGGATCTTCTACTTTGCCTAAGTAGAACTGACAAAAAGAGTTTCGATGAAAGAGTTTGGTGCAGAAATAAAACACAGAAAGAATGAAACAGAAAACACGCGAAATATGATAAACGGAGCCATGGAAAGAAAACAATAACGTATAAAAGTATTCATTGAGGCTGATTCCATTTCTGTTAGAGCAGTGGCAATGACTAAGAAGAAAGTATACAATTAATGCAGTGTATGAAGATATAGCTGTCCTCTAATGTCGCAGACTATGAACGACATCTTTATAAAAATATGTGGTTTTAATTCGCATGCTAAGGTAGCTCCTGGTACCGGATACTTCATACACGCGTTCGTTAAATGCTAAACTTCACGTTTGTGAACATTACGAATGTGTAGCGAAATCTATGCCGGCATACACTGAAACATTCAGCATGTACGTTTGTATGCTTGTTCACTTAACGCAGCTTTAACGTTTGTCTACCATCAGCAAACTACTTTTAAATACCACAGACAGATTCAGTTAAAGACGGAACATGCAACAAGACTAAGTCAAAGGTTAAATTTGCTCCCGGGTACGGCTAAAGCCCGCAATATACGCTCACAGACATACTGTCAAATACTGAACTATCTTTGCTTATAGACATACGGTCAAAGACTGAACTATCTTTGCTTTTAGACATACGGTCAAAGACTGAACTATCCTTGCTTTTAGACATACGGTCAAAGACTGAACTATCTTTGCTTATAGACATACGGTCAAAGACTTAGCTATCTTTTCTTTCAGATATACTGTCAAATATATCAATATCTTTGCTTTCATACGTACATGAAAGCCAAAAAAATTTTTAATTTCAGACATACACCCCACATACAATAAAACAATAGCAATATCTTTGCTTTACTACGTACATCTGCGACAGCAGTATCGTTGTTTCTAGACATACAAACAAAGACAGCCGTATCTTTAATTTAAGACAAACCATAGGCAGAGAATCAAAGGCAGCATATTCTTTACTTTCAGATATACCCCAGACAGACCCGGAAGGTCATGTCTAAAACATCGTATCACTACTCTAACCTCCTCCCCTCTACAAACGCCCTCTACAAAGCCCATGTCTAAAACATGTCTGCCTTATCACTACTTCAACTTCTTTCATCCAATAAAAGCTCACAAGTCCATGTCTAAAATATCTTATCACTACTCTAACCTTCTCCTCTTCACATATCCACCAGCCCATGTCAAAAACATATAACTACTCTAACCTTCTCCTCTTCACATATCCACCAGCCCATGTCAAAAACATATCACTACTCTAACATTCTCCTCTTCACATATCCACCAGCCCATGTCAAAAACATATCACTACTCTAACCTTCTCCTCTTCACATATCCACCAGCCCATGTCAAAAACATATCACTACTCTAACCTCCTCCTCTTCACATATCCACCAGCCCATGCCAAAAACATCTTATCACTACTCTAACCTCCTCCTCTTCACATATCCACCAGCCCATGCCAAAAACATCTTATCACTACTCTAACCTCCTCCCCTCCACAAAACCCACATCCCATGCCAAAAACATCTTATCACTACTCTAACCTCCTCCCCTCCACAAAACCCACATCCCATGCCAAAAATATCTCATCACTACTCTAACCTCCTCCTCTTCACATATCCACCAGCCCATGCCAAAAACATCTCATCACTACTCTAACCTCCTCCTCTTCACATATCCACCAGCCCATGCCAAAAACATCTTATCACTACTCTAACCTCCTCCCCTCCACAAAACCCACATCCCATGCCAAAAACATCTTATCCCTACTCTAACTTCCTCCTCTTCACATATCCACCAGCCCATGCCAAAAACATCTTATCACTACTCTAACCTCCTCCCCTCCACAAAACCCACATCCCATGCCAAAAACATCTCATCACTACTCTAACCTCCTCCCCTCCACAAAACCCACATCCCATGCCAAAAACATCTCATCACTACTCTAACCTCCTCCCCTCCACAAAACCCACATCCCATGCCAAAAAAACCTCATCACTACTCTAACCTCCTCCCCTCCACAAAACCCACATCCCATGTCTTAAACATCTTATCACTACTCTAACCTCCTCCCCTCCACAAAACCCACATCCCATGTCTTAAACATCTTATCACTACTCTAACCTCCTCCCCTCCACAAAACCCACATCCCATGTCTTAAACATCTCATCACTACTCTAACCTCCTCCCCTCCACAAAACCCACATTCCATGCCAAAAACATCTCATCACTACTCTAACCTCCTCCCCTCCACAAAACCCACATCCCATGCCAAAAACATCTCATCACTACTCTAACCTCCTCCCCTCCACGAAACCCACATCCCATGCCAAAAACATCTCATCACTACTCTAACCTCCTCCCCTCCACAAAACCCACATCCCATGTCTTAAACATCTTATCACTACTCTAACCTCCTCCCCTCCACAAAACCCACATCCCATGTCTTAAACATCTTATCACTACTCTAACCTCCTCCCCTCCACAAAACCCACATCCCATGTCTTAAACATCTCATCACTACTCTAACCTCCTCCCCTCCACAAAACCCACATCCCATGCCAAAAACATCTCATCACTACTCTAACCTCCTCCCCTCCACAAAACCCACATCCCATGCCAAAAACATCTCATCACTACTCTAACCTCCTCCCCTCCACAAAACCCACATCCCATGTCTTAAACATCTTATCACTACTCTAACCTCCTCCCCTCCACAAAACCCACATCCCATGTCTTAAACATCTTATCACTACTCTAACCTCCTCCCCTCCACAAAACCCACATCCAATGTCTTAAACATCTCATCACTACTCTAACCTCCTCCCCTCCACAAAACCCACATCCCATGTCTTAAACATCTCATCACTACTCTAACCTCCTCCCCTCCACAAAACCCACATCCCATGTCTTAAACATCTCATCACTACTCTAACCTCCTCCCCTCCACAAAACCCACATCCCATGTCTTAAACATCTTATCATTACTCTAACCTCCTCCCCTCAACAAAACCCACATCCCATGTCTTAAACATCTCATCACTACTCTAACCTCCTCCCCTCCACAAAACCCACATCCCATGCCAAAAACATCTCATCACTACTCTAACCTCCTCCCCTCCACAAAACCCACATCCCATGCCAAAAACATCTCATCACTACTCTAACCTCCTCCCCTCCACAAAACCCACATCCCATGCCAAAAACATCTCATCACTACTCTAACCTCCTCCCCTCCACAAAACCCACATCCCATGTCTTAAACATCTCATCACTACTCTAACCTCCTCCCCTCCACAAAACCCACATCCCATGCCAAAAACATCTCATCATTACTCTAACCTCCTCCCCTCCACAAAACCCACATCCCAAGCCAAAAACATCTCATCACTACTCTAACCTCCTCCCCTCCACAAAACCCACATCCCATGCCAAAAACATCTTATCACTACTCTAACCTCCTCCCCTCCACAAAACCCACATCCCATGCCAAAAACATCTTATCACTACTCTAACCTCCTCCCCTCCACAAAACCCACATCCCATGCCAAAAACATCTTATCACTACTCTAACCTCCTCCCCTCCACAAAACCCACATCCCATGCCAAAAACATCTTATCACTACTCTAACCTTCTCCCCTCCACAAAACCCACATCCCATGCCAAAAACATCTCATCACTACTCTAACCTCCTCCCCTCCACAAAACCCACATCCCATGCCAAAAACATCTTATCACTACTCTAACCTCCTCCCCTCCACAAAACCCACATCCCATGCCAAAAACATCTTATCACTACTCTAACCTCCTCCCCTCCACAAAACCCACATCCCATGCCAAAAACATCTCATCACTACTCTAACCTCCTCCCCTCCACAAAACCCACATCCCATGCCAAAAACATCTTATCACTACTCTAACCTCCTCCCCTCCACAAAACCCACATCCCATGCCAAAAACATCTCATCATTACTCTAACCTCCTCCCCTCCACAAAACCCACATCCCATGCCAAAAACATCTTATCACTACTCTAACCTCCTCCCCTCCACAAAACCCACATCCCATGCCAAAAACATCTCATCACTACTCTAACCTCCTCCTCTTCACATATCCACCAGCCCATGTCTTAAACATCTCATCACTACTCTAACCTCCTCCTCTTCACATATCCACCAGCCCATGCCAAAAACATCTTATCACTACTCTAACCTCCTTCTCTTCATATATCCACCAGCCCATGCCAAAAACATCTTATCACTACTCTAACCTCCTCCCCTCCACAAAACCCACATCCCATGCCAAAAACATCTTATCACTACTCTAACCTCCTCCCCTCCACAAAACCCACATCCCATGCCAAAAACATCTTATCACTACTCTAACCTCCTCCCCTCCACAAAACCCACATCCCATGTCTTAAACATCTTATCACTACTCTAACCTCCTCCCCTCCACAAAACCCACATCCCATGTCTTAAACATCTCATCACTACTCTAACCTCCTCCCCTCCACAAAACCCACATCCCTTGCCAAAAACATCTCATCACTACTCTAACCTCCTCCCCTCCACAAAACCCACATCCCATGCCAAAAACATCTCATCACTACTCTAACCTCCTCCCCTCCACAAAACCCACATCCCATGCCAAAAACATCTCATCACTACTCTAACCTCCTCCCCTCCACAAAACCCACATCCCATGCCAAAAACATCTCATCACTACTCCAACCTCCTCCCCTCCACAAAACCCACATCCCATGCCAAAAACATCTCATCACTACTCTAACCTCCTCCCCTCCACAAAACCCACATCCCATGCCAAAAACATCTCATCACTACTCCAACCTCCTCCCCTCCACAAAACCCACATCCCATGCCAAAAACATCTCATCACTACTCCAACCTCCTCCCCTCCACAAAACCCACATCCCATGCCAAAAACATCTCATCACTACTCTAACCTCCTCCCCTCCACAAAACCCACATCCCATGTCTTAAACATCTTGATCTCATTTCATTCCTCCTCCCCAATAATTCAGTACTTTCCCCTCTTCCACAGTTTCGTCACTCGATCCACAAATCTAGCTCGTCCATTTGAGCTTCAGTGCCGTGTATGTTTACCTACATTACTCGACTGATAATTGCTGAGAATAGGAAATACAGCTCTCGTTTTACCTGGTTGAGAAGATTCTCATTTCTTGTCACCTTTCTATTTACGGTTACCCGAACCTGGGTTATGGATCGCAGGAATGGAATGATGCGTGTTATATTCTGAAGATGGCATCACGGCGTGGTGCTTAACACACACAAAGATATACAGAAAGTAAGAATATGCGAGAGGGCTGAAGAGAGAGAGAGAGAGAGAGAGAGAGAGAGAGAGAGAGAGAGAGAGAAAACAAAGAGAGACAGACAGGGGCGAAGTTTAAGAGATAGGAAGGGGCACAGGGAGACAGAGGTGGAGTTTAATAGATAGGAAGGTGCACAGAGAGACAGAGGTGGAGTTTAAGAGATAGAAAGGGGCACGCAGAGACAGAGATGAAGTTTAAGAGACAGAAAGGGGCATAGAGAGACATAAAATGAAGAAGAAAGACATAACCAGAGGGAAAGACAGATGTACCAATAGAGACGGACGTAAAGCAGAGAGAGAGAGAGAATGAGAGAGAGAGAGAGAGAGAGAGAGAGATAGACCACGGACAGACAGACACACAGATAGACAGATAAACAGAGTGAAAACAAACAAAAGCAGGGAGAGATAGACACAAACAGAGAGAGAAAAACAAACAAATAGACACAGAAAGATAGAGGCAAGACAGCAATAGGGAACGGAGACCAAAATTAAACAGAAAGCGACATATTTATAATTAATTGACAAAGTCAGTGGAGAGTAAGGTTTGACTAGAATAAGCAGTGACGTGAAAAAAAGAATACCCATATAAAGGAAAAAAAGAAACATTGGTAGCACATTAGTGTTATTATAACGATAGTCCTGTCAGTGAGTTCTTCACCATTTTCTAGTTTCCAAAAACGGTATTGTTGATTAAGACGCAGTAAAAGATTCTGCAGGACAGGTCAGACTACAGTCCTTCTAGAATAGTGCCTAAAAAGAAGGAAGTAAAAAAACACTAGTTTTTGTCAAAACAAAGAAGGAATAATCGTTTCCGTAAAAACTCTGCACAAAAATACATCACTACTATACTTTTTAGAGTGCGCAGCTGGAACAAAGGGGTGTAACTGTTTCTTAGCTGATCTCTATATTGAATTTCTTTTTGAGCTCAGCACATGAGTCGGGACTACTAGAGTCGAGGTTACGTGGGTTGAGGCTACATGAGCATAGATTACATGGGTGAAGGCTACATTAGTCGGGACTACATGGGTATAGGCTGCATGAATAGAAGCTACATGAGGCGAGACTACATTAGTCAAGACACATTAACCGAGGCTACATGAGTATAGGCTAAATGAATCGAGACTTCATGAGCATAGACTACACGAGATGAGGCTACATTAGCCAAAACTACATGAGAAGAGGCAAGATGAGTCAAGACTATCTGAGTTGAGACCGCATGAGTCAAGACTATCTGAGTTGAGACTGAATGAATCAAGACTATCTGAGTTGAGACTGAATGAATCAAGACTATCTGAGTTGAGACTGAATGAATCAAGACTATCTGAGTTGAGACTGAATGAATCAAGACTATCTGAGTTGAGACTGAATGAATCAAGACTATCTGAGTTGAGA
The DNA here is from genome assembly GCA_036924085.1 of Ariolimax columbianus. Classification (NCBI taxonomy): domain Eukaryota; kingdom Metazoa; phylum Mollusca; class Gastropoda; order Stylommatophora; family Arionidae; genus Ariolimax; species Ariolimax columbianus. The sequence continues at coordinate 130,508,858 of JAVGWX010000001.1, forward strand.
CTGAATGAATCAAGACTATCTGAGTTGAGACTGAATGAATCAAGACTGCAAGAATCAAGACTGCATGAATCAAGACTGCATGAATCAAGACTGCATGAATCAAGACTGCAAGAATCAAGACTGCATGAATCAAGACTGCATGAATCAAGACTGCATGAATCAAGACTGCATGAATCAAGACTGCATGAATCAAGACTGCATGAATCAAGACTGCATGAATCAAGACTATCTGAGTTGAGACCGCATGAGTCAAGACTATCTGAGTTGAGACTGAATGAATCAAGACTATCTGAGTTGAGACTGAATGAATCAAGACTATCTGAGTTGAGACTGAATGAATCAAGACTGCATGAATCAAGACTGCATGAATCAAGACTGCATGAATCAAGACTGCATGAATCAAGACTGCATGAATCAAGACTGCATGAATCAAGACTATCTGAGTTGAGACCGCATGAGTCAAGACTATCTGAGTTGAGACTGAATGAATCAAGACTATCTGAGTTGAGACTGAATGAATCAAGACTATCTGAGTTGAGACTGATTGAATCAAGACTGCATGAATCAAGACTGCATGAATCAAGACTGCATGAATCAAGACTGCATGAATCAAGACTGCATGAATCAAGACTATCTGAGTTGAGACCGCATGAGTCAAGACTATCTGAGTTGAGACTGAATGAATCAAGACTATCTGAGTTGAGACTGAATGAATCAAGACTATCTGAGTTGAGACTGAATGAATCAAGACTGCATGAATCAAGACTGCATGAATCAAGACTATCTGAGTTGAGACTGAATGAATCAAGACTGCATGAATCAAGACTGCATGAATCAAGACTGCATGAATCAAGACTATCTGAGTTGAGACTGAATGAATCAAGACTATCTGAGTTGAGACTGAATGAATCAAGACTGCAAGAATCAAGACTGCATGAATCAAGACTGCATGAATCAAGACTGCATGAATCAAGACTGCAAGAATCAAGACTGCATGAATCAAGACTGCATGAATCAAGACTGCATGAATCAAGACTGCATGAATCAAGACTGCATGAATCAAGACTGCATGAATCAAGACTGCATGAATCAAGACTATCTGAGTTGAAACTACACATCATCTGAGTAGCTGAGCGTTAGAGCAATGGATTCTCACTGTTAAGGGACCTTGTCGATTCTTTTTTTTGGCATACTTCAGTCGATTCATATGTAAATGAATACCTGGTTTACTATTATTAAAGGAACGGCAAAAAGTAAGGCTCTACCTTCGAGCTCATACAACATGCGGAGGCCTAGTAAAGTCAAGTCTCTAACACGTCCTCCCCGACAGCAGTGTCTGCCTTGTGATTACCTTGACCATGTGACTCAAGTTGCCTAAGCATTTTTTAGAAACTGCTCATGGTCAGGTTTTCTTTTGCATTCTCATTTTGCTCTTACTCCGTGGGTTCAAATACAGCGCACCAATTTATCCTCAGTTCGTACAAACCAGTTATAGAGCACATGCCTTCAACACATTAATACAGAACCACTTTGCAATTAGCTCTCTTCCTCTCTCTCTCTCTCTCGCTTTCTCTCTCTGTCCTATATGTTCTATGCCTTGAGCTCTCCTGTCCGTTACGTTTGTCTGGTTTCCCATTTCTTATTTGGCCATTGGAATTCCAGAACTAAGAACATAGACTGCCTTCTCCGTTGCGTTTGTCTGGTCTCCCATTTCTTATTTGGCCATTGGAATTCCAGAACTAAGAACATAGACTGCCTTCTCCGTTGCGTTTGTCTGGTCTCCCATTTCTTACCTGGCCATTAGAATTCCAGAACTAAGAACATAGACTGCCTTCTCCGTTGCGCTTGTCTGGTCTCCCATTTCTTATCTGGCCATTGGGATTCCATGCACATGCGCATTTCAAATCCAAAATGGCATCCGTACTCAAAGCGTGTACAATTGAAGAACAGCGTGCTGTTGTGCTTTTTTTTTTTTACAAACTGACTTTCTGCAAAGGATATACATAAGGCAATGCTTCCTGTTCACGTTGAGAAGAGTTTTGTCGCGTAAAGCGCTGTATAACTGGGTCAATAAATGTTCTCAAGGACACTCATAAATTGCTAATGAAGGCCGACCTGGTCGTTGTGTTAAGATTGCGACAAAAGCATCTGTGCAACGGGTGGAAGAGATGATTCGAGCAGACAGTCAAGTAACGATAGACTGTGTAGCAACTACAACAGGGTGTTAGCATGGTTTAGTCTACTTATTAATGCATGATCTCCGCTTGGCGGGAGACGCGAATAACGAAAAGGTTGAACAAGAGACGCAAGTGTGGTTTAGAAAGCGGATCAAAGATATTTATGTTACAGATTTTGGTGCATTGATAAAGCGAGGAAATACAATATTGAATGATTTTCAAAATAGTATCAGATTTAGTTTTTCTTAACAGCCATTTGTGATCTATTTATTGACTTTCCTAGTGTAGACGGTACTTCAGAAGACAAACATATCTCCTAAAATTGCATCAATCAGAACTGCAAAAGCCTCTAACAATAAGGCACACGAAGAACAATTCCACATATTTACGATGCTTTCAGAAGACAAAAATCTCCCACACGAACAAGACTACAACTTCACTAATTCACTAATATGGTATGTGTCGGAGACGACAACCTTGAAAAAAAACTAGGGTTCACTCAGTAATCCCCGGGTTAATCGAACGAGTCTGCTCAATTTTGTACGGATTAACGCTCCAGCTGGTCTTGCCTCACAAGCCAGAGCAGTGTAATTGCTGACATTTGTTTAATGGGGAATCTGATAACTTAACGATCTCTATCCCCTTGCAATGAGTACAAATAGGAACATTTTGTTCTGGAAGTCAGACTTCACAACACCTCTGAGTGCTGGTGCCTTATGCTAGCATCCCTGACCTTGTTAATTCTTAATCTCTCCAGTTACAGCTGGGAGTTGGACGCTTTTTATGTGTCAGAAAATAGTAGTGGCAGAACGAATAGGATGTATCCGTCAATGTTTTGCGGTTGTGGAACATATAAGGGGAAGGATAAGACATATAGATGAATATATTATAAGTAAGGCAAGATACAAATGAAAGCAATGCCAAGTTGAGTTTACAATCGGCGTACAGTGAGAAGTAAGATATTCTAGGAGGTGGGGCTATCTCTGGTCAGTCATAGTTCTTGACGTTTTGATACGATTGAAGAGACGGACGAGAAGTGAATTGTAAGAATAAGAATTAATGAGAATACCGCTGAAAGAATATAAAGAAATGAGATAATGAAATGGTCGACATCAGTCTTTTGAGTAGAAACAGACAAGAATTAGTAGTCAAACGTGTAGAGAGAGAGAGAGAGAGAGAGAGAGAGAGAGAGAGAGAGAGAGAGAGAGATAACTGGAAGATAGAAGAAAGAGGAAGGATGGCAAGAACAATTAACAACAGCACTACAAGATGATGGCAACACGGATTAACAATTAAGGAAAGAGATAAACAGAAAGTAAAGCAAAACTTTTTGTTAATCCGAATGTATTGTGGTCCAAACATTGGAGCAAAGAATATTAACACAGAAACCTGGTAGGAAAAGCCACAATAATGTCAACTAATGTAGACAGGTCAACGTCTGATGATTTTGGCTGTACAAAAAATAAAACAACAATATTTAAGTGCTTGTATTTATATTATTCTCGAATCCAAATCCCTCTTGATTGTTATGAACACTAAATTGTTAGGGACAATTAGCGAGACGAAAACAGAAACTAACTATTAACATTGTCTGGTCCACTCTACATCAATGTCCAGGACATTGCTCTTCAATAGGCCCTGAGTGCATGTGTCTGGGGAGTATTGTTTCAGCAGACGTAAGGCACGATAAAGAAATGGAGATTATGTGTTAGAAAGTATATGCTGTTATCTACAAGCTGGTCCCACGGCATCCGAGCATCAATTTGACGACAATCCAACAGCTTATATGCCGCCTTTGTGCTACCAGTGCCAAACACGGTCATTATCCAAAGAGCGCTAGCGAAGAATTTTAACGCGTGAAATGAAAGAAAGGTAATCGGTGTTACCAGGAGAGACGGTTCGCGAAATGAAAATGAGGACATTCGAAAAATAGTCGACACTACTTCTTGTACTGAGTACATTTCCATACCAAACAATTCACTAATTTGGTCATATCATGCAAATGCATCTTGATCAACTTTAACTGATGGCTTACAACGCTAGAAAGTCTAGCTACGTGGCAAGAGGGAGGTCACAAACAAGGTGGATAGATTACAGTATATGGTGGTCTTGCATAGCCACATGCTCACAAACACAACCATAACAGACTTGGCCCAGACGTCTTAAGCATCCCACGATACTGAACGACATAAGTGGACGGATAATAGACAGGCATGCGGGATCAAGATGCTGAAAAGCGCATGAGCTGCAGTGGTCAGCGACCCATAGCTGACTGCTAGCCTCAGGGCCAGTGAACCATATCTGCCAATACCTTTCTACACCTCCACGGGATGATCCTGTATAACAGGCTGCAGTAGGGCAGACTGGCTAAGGAGAAGGGATCGAAGAGGGAATGCTAACCCGGTACTCAAAAAATGGTTGCTGAAGTCGGATGTGTTGGACCGAAAGGTGCAAATATAGCAGCCAAGCTGTAAAACTACGACACAACGCATTCCGTTCTCTGCACTACATTCTGCTACTTCAGCCCTTTCAGTGTTTAGCAGTGGGAGATTGAGAACGAACGAAGAAGAAGGAGAAGAAGAAGAAGAAGAAGAAGAAGAAGAAGAAGACAGGTATGCGGGCATTAGGCAGGCGGACGGATACAGGCAGACAGACACACAGGCAGACAGACAGAAGACGGACCAACTAACTCAAATAAAGCATATGGTCAGAAAAATATAATGTGTAGAAGAGCGACACAACGTTATCAAGAAGATTGTACGCCAGGCAAGAGCTGAACAGAAAGTTACAAGCCCTCAGCATAAACCACAATACTTACACTTGTGACCTCCTCAAAGATTGTTGCCCATTGTAAGCGATGATGGTGACATCATCAGACGATGTATTTGAATTATAGCGGAAAAGAAGCTGCGCTAGGTATCAATCTCACTCTCTGGTCCCAATCTACCTTGGACCAGTGGCAAGACATTAGTCAAGACGACTAGAGGTAATTCAGGACGCATGTACCCTGGTTCCACCTCTTTGTGACCCGGGGTGGCTTAAAACCTGTGAGACTCGAACCCACACAGTCTCTGTTTATTGCTTTGAGAGGCCAGGGCCTTACCTCACGATGACTAAAAAAGTGTTTGTAGCAACGGTGGTCAAAATAATCGTTAGAATAGAATCGCGTTACTTGATGGCATTAAGAAACACAGATGTCTGAAGCATAAATCATCATTATCAGTCCCATAACCTAGAAGATCATTGAGGCACAGTTACTGCAGTTTGTAGTATCAGCTCTCGCCATACAACAACGGTGTGTCTAGGGCCGCTACACACCTGACGGAGACATCTCTCTCCAGGCGGCAGTTCATTATAGTTGTGTCTAAATTTCATACAACAAAGCTGACCCTGTCTTCAGCTAGGGCGAAGGGCACCAATCTCGTGAAGTTCAGTCGTGTGAACTAGGCCATGACATACGACACATGTTTAAGCGGTGTGCTATTCATATAGCCCATGTCCATTCCAAGATAATCGGACGGCAGAAAACAGACAAAACGAATGAATTAGTCCAAATGGAAAACAACAACACGTTTCCGTGAACACCCGTGTACGTCGTTGACTAGTGTGAATTCCGGCAAATCCATGGTCTGGCGACATCTATAATGGACTAAAACAGAAAAGCAATGTAGACCAGCAGCCAGTTATGGCGCCACTTTTATTGATAAATTATAAATGATACTTTAAAAACAACACAAATTATGCACAACAGTCATCATATCAAACAGGTATCAAATATAATCTGAATGTGGTAGAACAGCAAAACATCTGAACGTTTCAATTCTACAAGTATCCCGAGCCTCATCTGATGAACAAATCCACGACTTTTTGTCATAAGCGACATGCACTTTAACCACACATCCCCTCAGACGCTAAGAGCTATACTAGAAGCCAATAATGTCGATTAGATGGCATTTCTCTTCTCACATTAGCCTCCAGACACACGTTAGTTTCAAACGAAGCATGATCAATGACATGCTAAACAGATATACAGAAAATATGATATATATGTAACGACTTATAGCAGTGCAAAAATGAAGAGAATATCAACAAACCCAAAATAGTTCGTGTATCGACCTATTGAAGGAACCAAACAGAGATATTGCTTCTGTCTAGCGTTTTGGCACAACGAATTAATTTCATGATTTCTATTCAACTTCTTAAAGGAAATTACAAGACGTTTCTCGTGATTTATATTACTCTCACTCTTTCTCTCTCTCTCCCTCCGGCTTCCTCAATGACCACACTAAATACTTAGTTTCCACAAGCTTTATACAGTGCTATACTCATTATTGCTTGCTAGTAACTATCTTTAAATTGCTACATGTTTTCTTTAGATGGAACCAAATATTCGCGATTACTGTAATCGTAATACGTGTATGTGTCTCTCCAAAATTGTATTTTTAATATTTTATTTACTTAAAACAAACATGTTCTTCTAACTACATACACACTAAAGTATAACACGCAATGCTTTGGCTAAAAGAATCGGTCTGATCTTAAAAAGAGCGAGCTCAACAAACTAAAGCAAAATAAAGCATTCAGAGCAAACAACAAAACAGATCTGAAACAATTGCTGAACCTCCTCATTCTCTGCTGTCAAATAATACACAGTGGAGGAATGAGATTTACTTCCAGAGCTCAAATGTTTGGTGGCCCTCAAAAAGACAGGAAACAATGCACAATGCTGCGGTCGGATCGTAGAAGAGTCCTTTCCGCGGGAAATGAACGTCAGGTCTAGCTTAAATCTGAGCAGGCTGGATCAAGTCGACCTCCGCTGAGACCTGACATCGCAGTCATGTCTTCGTAGCGTGAGGAATGCCAGAGGTGTGTCCATATCGAGGTTTGTGGAAGGTTGGTTGTGTGAAAGTATGTCGCTACTTGTGAGGTTATGTATGCATATCAGAGGAAGGGGTTGAGAGAGTGATGACTGGAGAGAGAGAAAGAGAGAGAGAGAGAGAGAGAGGGAGAGAGAGAGTGCGAGCGAGAAAGTACATAAATTATAATATTTGCAAGCATGGACCTGACAGCCAGAGGAGGTGTAACAGTTCCCGCCGGAGCAAGGGGAGTTTAGGATGCCTGAACATAAAGCTTAAAGCTACCTGAATGCATGTCAAGGTCACTCACCGTCTCAGCAAAGGAGAACAGAGTTGGGTTAAGGAATGTGGACAGATAGAAACTGACCACTGGCCTTCTGATTTTGGTAGGGGGAGATTGATTGACAGACGAAATTGGCAACGGGGCTTGCTGCGAGAGAATGAGTGACAGGTGTGCAAAGTGTTTCGTTCCAATTGGGATTGAAGATGACCATACCTGAGATCGATTGGTCAAGCTCTGGCCTTGCTTGAGGATATATAACTCGAGACAAAGTTTAGCTCGAGAGGCTGGAGAGAGAGAGAGGCTGTATGGAGGAGAGAGAGAGAGACTGAATGTGGATAGTATGTTTAACTCACCGACTTAGGTAGAGGAGCGATTAATAGACTGTTGGACGAATGTTTAGTGATAGAACAGGATCGCTCAAATAGGTGTGTGAGTTTTGCATTAATAGATAATGTGAAAGTGTGTTTGTAAGCAAGGACACATTGTGAACGAGTTATGTCGAGATCGCCCGCCTGAGGGGATTTCAGTGAGGAAGAGTATTTGATAAGGTGTGTTGAAGACGCAGTTAAGGCGATGTGTGTGTGATGTAAATTGCAAGGCAATAGAACTGGGTTTTTAGATAGTTGGGAATTCCATCAATAGCTAATGCTTACAATTCCCGTTTTAGTAGAATGTTTAGTTAAGATATGTATTATATTGTGTTTGTAATTTCTCTACTCATTCTATGATATGAGTATGATATAATAAATATGCCACCTGATGTGTGATATGTCATTTACTGAGTATGGTCATGATGATGTGGATGAGTGTGAGAATGGTCTAAGTTCGATCACGGCAGCAGAGGGTCTGTTACACGTTATTATTATTTTGGTGCCTGTTGACCACGGATAGTCGTGGTAGATTTATAAATATAGTGCGTGTGTAGCTATAGATCTTGATTTGCATGTTTAACACAAGTGTCGCAGTTAAATATAACTTGTGTGTGTAGTTAGGAATAGAGGAGTAGCTAGTGGTTAGAGTGTTAGTTACCATAGACAGCTTTTCCAATCATCTGACTGGTAAGTGTGACATTTTTCTTCCACCCATTGTTGTATTATTGACAAGACTTTGTGCGTACTTGACAGTCTTATAAATTTTTTTGGTGGGCCAGACGGGTTTATTCAATATGTCGAGGTTGGACAATGTTAAACAATGTTATCATTGTCTAGCTTTTGGACATTTGTCTATAGAATGCCCAAATATATTTCGGAATACGAACGTTGTCTGGAGAAGAGGACTGTTTGTCAAAAACAAGCCTTTCATGGCACGAGTTACAGTCAGCGATAAGTGGGAGGACAAAAGTCAACTACAAAACCAGCTAAGAGAACTAACAAGCAGAGTTATTCGGCTGGAAAGACAGGAAAAAGGTCACCAATGGAAGCTGCGACAGCTGTTACAACAGTTTGAAAAGGGAGCTTTCAAACCAGCTAGGAAGGAGAGAAGAAATCAAGAAATCACAGGAGTAAACACGGTCCAGTATTTTGGAAGGGGACAAAGTGGTAGGAAAGTGAGTAGGAAGCCCGTCCAACTTCCACATTCCGATCCGTGGAGGGGCAGAGGTGGAAATCTCAGGACGGACGTGTGTGCACGGCTGGACAGAGGTGGCAAAAAGGGGAGTTTGACCCAGGTGGAGAGGCCAAGTCAAATGAGAGGAGGAGGAATGGTTGGGCAGAAGTTTGAATCGGGCAGATTCTTAGCTCACAAGAGGCTTTTTGCACGGTTACAGATGGAGAGGCAGAACAGGAGCTATCAAAGAGACTTTGAGCACGAGGCGGATGGACAGAAAGAAAGAGATACAGGTTTTGTGTATCCAGAAAAGTTAGGAACGGAGGGCAGGTTACGCAATACAAACGAGACAAACGTTCGCTCAGAGGTCCAGATAAAATGTTACAGCATCGGACAGTGTAGGCCGAGAATTCAGGAAGAGGGTATTACGTCGATTAACATGGTCGGGCGTGCTGAAAGGGGCCAAGTTTACCAGGAACTTGTCCTCAAGCCTGGTAAAACATTAGTTAAAGTCGGCGAAGAATCGAACAAGGAAATAGTCGGAGATTCGCCAGATAAAGAGGAAAGGAGAGGAGGAGGAATGGTGGCAGGACCAGCTATGGTTTCGTGCCCACCCAAGCCAGGTTCTAGCCATGCGGGAGAAGTGGTTGAACAGACCGAAAGAAGGCTCAACCCTTCGGCCACCGAGGAAGGAAGTGGAAATGACGCACAGTTGGAATGCGAAACGGACGCACCAACAAAGGAGGAACAGAGTTTCTAAGGAAAACGAAGAAAAGGGAAAGACAGGTTAACCACAGCCAGGACAGCGAACCAGTCATCGAAGCAAAGATGAAAAGATTTCAGTTCGAGATAAGCCAACAGTCAAACGAACAGTGTGAAAAGTTTTTCCCACAAATAGTGAATACAGATGGACGGAAGGCTGAGGTAGCGAACGATGTAAGTGTACGTAGCACTAACAGAGAACCGGTAGGTACGAACCAAACAACCGTGAAACAAACAGACCAGACGATGGGCGTTTTACAGGAGGAAATCGCGCAGCAATCAGAGACAGCTGATGGGGCAGCGCATAGTCTGGTTGAAATAAGTAGTACTGACAAGGAACGGTTGATACAATGTTTACTGACGCTAGCCAAAAACATGGAATTCAGAAATGGCATTAGGTAAAGTCGTGTGGAGTACTTACACACATGGTAGTACAGATGTAGGGATATCATGTGAAACTCCAGTTAATGTATGCATTTGCATAAAATTTGTTTCATCTACCGTTATCCTTGGGTTACACGGAGATTTGATAATTAGGGGGTAGGGTATAGAGATGGAGGAATGACCAGATGTTAAAAATTCCTTTGAATTCGTTGTCTCAAGTAAACGCCAGACAATGAGCGTACCACGGACGGTCAGTCTGAAGCTAGACTGACCGAGATCAAAGGGACATTTCCGACCAGAGAAACGGACGGCCAGTCTGAAGCTAGACTGACGAGATCACAGGGACATTTCCGAACAGAGAAACGGACAAGAGACGCAGGATAGCTGGATGCGCCAGGTAATGATTACGCGACGCGGGGTAACACGTGGACGTGATGTTTCGGTCAAAATCTGACCAGGGAGTTTTTGATGTCGGGAAAAAGCGGTGAATTAGTTAGATCACAACACTCGGTTTTGATTCCTCGTGATAAAGACTGCACCTGGACTAGTAGGGTTACAGCATGACGTAATTCGACAGGTGGACGATTTGGTTTTTGACTTTTGACTCAGACATAGTCTAGTACCTGATTAAGTTACAACTTAGTCATAGTTTAGTGACATAGTCTAGTATCTTTTGAAGGGGCATTAACAGGTTCTCATCTGTGGGGCACGAGCAGGAGTGAAGGTTGATGGCACTTGGTCATGTTTATGTGTGTAAATATTTTGATATTTGGATTTTGACAAGCGTATTACTTGCACTTTAATTGATTGTTGTTGGTTTGTTTAAACATGATTATGTGTCCTTACATAAGTATCAAGGTGTGATACGGACTGAAATACTGATATCATGAGTATGCGTGCAAATATTTTGACATTTGTATTTGGTGTTTGGGTTTTGACTAATGGTATTACTTGCATTTTTAGTAGATTGTATGGTCGATATAGTATGCATTGAATTTTTCTTTATTCTGTTGTTGTTTTGTTGTTTAAACATGATTACATATTCTGACAGTATCAAAGTGTGATACTTGCTGACTGAAATATTGATATCATAAGTATGCGTGCAAATATTTTGGTTTTGGGTTTCGACATTGTATGCAATGCATTTGTCTTGTGTTTTGTTGTTGTTTTGTTGTTGTTGTTGTTGAATCATCATGTTTACAGGTATTTGATACAGGTTATATAGGTGATCTACAGAGCAGTATCTCTCATCCAGACTGTAGGCCTCCGCAAGCACAAGTCACCACGAGTTCCAGAATCACATGTATGTGGAGTCTTTGCAGAGAAGACTACATTGATCAGAAGTTTTAATATTGACTATGACATATGTTGTCAAATATCGTTTTTGTGGGAAATATAAAGAATTTTGCTGTTTTCTTTGAGAGGGGATAGCTGTCAAGAGAGACAATGATAACTAGCCAGAGGATAACCCACGTAAATTCGTGGCCTCACAGGAGTTAGTATGAAGTGAATCGTCGGCCAGGCGTGTAATGAGACCACCTGAGAAAATTGACCTGAACTGGTCGAGTGTAACAATGAAGGTTCGTGTCCTTAGAGGAAGGCACGGGAAACAGGGCGAGGTATGTTGACCTCAAATGAGTAAGGAGAATTCCTTAAGGTGTTTCTGTTTTGATGAGTTAAAGGTCCTGCAGGGACAGACTTGGGTGTATTTGGCTGCAAAACGATGTAAAAGTGGTGGCTTATGTTGTAAAAAAGACCAGCCAGTGTTTTTCTTCTGCTTGTATTGATTGTGTATGTATTACAAAAAGTTTATATGTATCAAATGACATGTCTTTTTATGCATGTACGATGTGAGTGAAGTTGTAAACAGGAGTAGTGTTTACATTTTGGATAGTGAAGACGAAAATGGTGGTCATTTGCCAGATGAAAAAAATGACCATCCATGTTTCGGTCTGTAGTTTAGGGAGGTAATGTAACAGTTCCCGCCGGAGCAAGGGGAGTTTAGGATGCCTGTACATGTTAAATCTTAAAGCTACCTGAATGCATGTCAAGGTCACTCACCGTCTCAGCAAAGAAGAACAGAGTTGGGTTAAGGAATGTGGACAGATAGAAACTGACCACTGGCCTTCTGATTTTGGTAGGGGGAGATTGATTGACAGACGAAATTGGCAACGGGGCTTGCTGCGAGAGAATGAGTGACAGGTGTGCAAAGTGTTTCGTTCCAATTGGGATTGAAGATGACCATACCTGAGATCGATTGGTCAAGCTCTGGCCTTGCTTGAGGATATATAACTCGAGACAAAGTTTAGCTCGAGAGGCTGGAGAGAGAGAGAGGCTGTATGGAGGAGAGAGAGAGAGACTGAATGTGGATAGTATGTTTAACTCACCGACTTAGGTAGAGGAGCGATTGATAGACTGTTGGACGAATGTTTAGTGATAGAACAGGATCGCTCAAATAGGTGTGTGAGTTTTGCATTAATAAATAATGTGAAAGTGTGTTTGTAAGCAAGGACACATTGTGAACGAGTTATGTCGAGATCGCCCGCCTGAGGGGATTTCAGTGAGGAAGAGTATTTGATAAGGTGTGTTGAAGACGCAGTTAAGGCGATGTGTGTGTGTGATGTAATTGCAAGGCAATAGAACTGGGTTTTTAGATAGTTGGGAATTCCATCAATAGCTAATGCTTACAATTCCCGTTTTAGTAGAATGTTTAGTTAAGATATGTATTATATTGTGTTTGTAATTTCTCTACTCATTCTATGATATGAGTATGATATAATAAATATGCCACCTGATGTGTGATATGTCATTTACTGAGTATGGTCATGATGATGTGGATGAGTGTGAGAATGGTCTAAGTTCGATCACGGCAGCAGAGGGTCTGTTACAGAGGTACAATAATTACACACGTTGGTACAACAAGTCAACTTAAACAGAAGACGAGGAAAAGCAATGACATTGAGATGAAAGACATTCATTTTGATTGCATTCATTGTCGTTCATTTGAAAAGCTTAACCACAGTATGACACTGTTGTGTTGCTTGATTGCATAAAATAAAACACGTCAGAACATTCTTATTGAATCTGAAACGTTTTTAGTGGGTACAGAAAGTTGATCTTAGAATCAAGTTAATGCAACTGATGCGCGGCACTTCAGTCAGTATATCAATCTCACAAACCATCATACCAACAAAAGATCACGACGAATTGAAAAATGCTAATTACAAATAACTCTAACAAAAAGAAAAAAACAAAATGTACAACAGAGCTGATAAGCTTGGCAGACGCTGCTGTTGTTGTTGTTGTTGGTGTTGTTGTTGGTGTTGTTGTTGTTGGTGTTGTTGTTGGTGGTGTTGTTGTTGGTATTGTTGTTGTTGTTGTTGTTGTTATTGGTGTTGGTGTTGTTGGTGTTTTTGTTGTTGGTGTTGTTATTGTTGGTGTAATTGTTGTTGGTGTAGTTGTTGTTGGTGTTCTTGTTGTTGGTGTTGTTGTTGGTGTTATTGTAATAGCTATTCAAACTGAATTCTTTACCTTTGGCACATTTTCTATTGTGCCGAGCTTACTTACAGTAGCCTTTTAAAAACTTCGTTGAAGAAGGTGGACTTGGGGCCTCCTCGCGGCAGTGCAGTGCAGGCTCGCTGAAGCCTTACTAATACGATATCGACAGTCAGCTAATCAGGCTGCTTTGGCACACATATTCTGTTTCCAGTAGCATGTCGTCGACGTGAGGTTTGATCTTGGTCAGTAAGTTTCACCTGTCATAGAAGCTAATGGCGGACATCGATAATAGAATAAGAAAGTCAAGGAATAAGCACTCCCCAACTGGGCACAATTAGTGATGTACACCACAAATCCGGCTGCCTTCTTTTCTAAAACTGCTACATTTCTGTCCGGGGTAACTTAAATACGCAAGGAAAATACAACTCTTCACGATTATGTACAAAAAGCGATACAGGTACGACAAATGTGTACAATACGTGATATACACCACAAATGTGTACAGTAAAAGATATACACACCAATTGTGTACAGTAAGAGATATACACCCCAACTGTTTTACTAAAATGAAACATATGCCAAATGCATGTATGTACAGTAAAGTATTCATAGCACATACATGTAAGGTAATCTGATTCACATCACATACGTGTAAGGTAAGCTGATTCACATCACATACATGTAAGGTAAACTGATTTACAGCACATACATGTAAGGTAAGCTGATTCACATCACATACATGTAAAGCAATCTGATTCACATCACATACATGTAAGGTAAACTGATTCACAGCACATACATGTAAGGTAAGCTGATTCACATCACATACATGTAAGGTAAGCTGATTCACAGCACATACATGTAAGGTAATCTGATTCACATCACATACACATATAAGGTAAACTGATTCACAGCACATACATGTAAGGTAATCTGATTCACATCACATACATGTAAGGTAAACTGATTCACAGCAAATACATGTAAGGTAATCTGATTCACATCACATACATGTAAGGTATAAACTGATTCACAGCACATACATATGGATGGCAGTTGTAACGCTCATGTTAGTCTATTGACCTGTCACTAACGTTAGAAGTATTGAGCTATTGTTTTACTAAGTACAACAATAGAGTATACGCCCAATGCTAATTAAGCTGATTCATACCGCTGTTTACCAGAGAAAGTGTATGTGTGTGTATGTGTGTGCATATATATATATTTATGTATGTGTGTACACATGTCTTTGTGTGTGTGTGTATATGTGTGCGTGTGTATATGTGTGCGTGTATATATGACTCTGTGTGTGACTTGGGTGTGTGACTGTGTGTATGTGACTGTGTGTACTAGTGAACGATTCCAGAGATGCGGTTGTTAAGGCGGCAACTACATGTTTTGTTTGCTAGATTACAGGTGCACCTTTCTGGATTCTACTGGCGAATGCACGCTTTCTTCCACCCCAGACCGTAGTCCATTGAGCGATATAAGGACGTATTGGCCAGTGTATGTATGCGTGTGTGTATCTGTTTGTAATGTAGACATATTGGCCAGTGTGTGTGTATCTGTTTGTAGTGTTAAAAGCATATACAATTTTGACAATTTTAATACTTGTTGAGACAGGCGTCTTCTCTGATTTCGGAGGTAAGGGGGTTTTTTTTTGCGGCACACTCCGTAATCAAGTCCGCAGACGCCAAGGGGAAACCACCGTAGTGTTTATCAATTGGACAGCCACGGATATAAATACCTTCGTCTAAAAGAAAATGACAACATTAACAGATGTTCCAGCGAAACCACCCCATGCGGTTTAGTTGTGTGACATACTATAGGTGATAGACGACGACAGACACCAAACAAATGTAAACAAAACCACAATTAAAGATGGATTACACACGGGAACATGAAATAGAAGACTGTTATTTGCAAGGAGGAAAATAATAAATGGGATGTGGAAAGAAAGAATGCAAGGATATATTACGTGAAACGACATGGAACGGAGCGGAAGAGACGCGTTCTGATAATTATAAGATAATTACTTTTGACGAAATACGTTGCACTTGGAAGATAAGAGGACATTTTGCTAGCGTTAAATGGATTTATGACAATACCGTCTGAAATTCCCGTAGTTAAAATGAAAGGCAGATATTAATCTTCTGCTGATATATGCAACAATAGTAGACAGCTTAAACTTGTCAGTAATTGACACATTCGAAAATGAACTGTGCAAAAGAACAATCTCATAAGCCGACAATGATACTTGTAAACTTCAGATGGGAGATTTGGGGATAAAAGTGATTTTAAAAACGTTAATTTATATCTTCTGCCCCGATATATAGGCTTGCAAACTTTATTATAAGGTTACCAAGCCAATACATTGGATTGAACTATTGTTAATCTTATGTTAAAAAGTTTCTCAAAAACAAGTTTTCCTAAATTTATAAATGTACATACACTTTATACAGAAAGTTTCCAATTTCAACAAAATATGTGCCCAGAAGAACAAAATATCTCACCGGAAAGAGCTGAGAATTAACTGGAAAATGAGAATACAAATATAAACTGGCAAATAAACCGTATATGTTTGTCTAACATATCAAAATAAATAGCGCAATATGTTTTCTATGAAATATATCAACCATAGATCTTTAAAGCAAAAGCAGACACGCGTATACTTATAGACAATACAGAATCATTTGACAATAAGAAGCGCGAGGAAAATTTTAAAAAGTTGGAAAGCTTGAACGTCGACGACAAATAGACTTGATAAAAATTGAGAACGATTTGTATAAACAGACAGTGTTTAAATAAGTTGGAAACTAACTAGAAAATTTACAGGGCAGAAATCCTGTAATTTGGCATAGACGCATACTAACACCTGGCCTGTGTTCTCTCAAGAGGATGGTTGGTGAGGGAGGTTTCTGGTCGAAGAACGAAAGTCAAGCGACGAACTGTTGTTCTATCCAGCCAACAGCTTCTACTGTGAACAGTGTAAATATATTGAGAACGAGCGCAGCAGAAGAAGAAGAGAGAAAGATAAAGATAGTCACTATTAGAGAGATTAAAGAATCAGAAAGTCAATATTAGAGGGAAAGAGAAATAGTCCCTATTAGAGATAAGGAGAAAACAAATCAAAGTATTTAGAGAGACAGAAAGTCAATATTTGATAGATTGAAAGTCAATATTAGAGAGAAATAGACTCAATATGAGAGAGTAAGAAACAACATGTGAATATTAGAGAGAGAGAGAGAGAGAGAGAAAGAATATCAACATAATAGAAAAAGAGAAAGAAAGCCACTATTAGAGAGAAAGAGAAAGAAAGTGAATATTAGAGAGAAAAAGAAAGAAAGGGAATATTAGGGAAAAAGAGAAAGGAAGTCAATACTTGAGAGAAAGAGAAAGAATATCAATATTATAGAGAAAGAGAAAGAAAGCCACTATTATAAAGAGAAAGGCTGCCGAAGATGGATGTGTCGGATCGAAAGGTGCAAATATCGCAGCCAGGCTGGTAACTAGCGACACAACGCATTCCGTTCACGGAACTACATCTAGCTATTTGCAAAGCCCTGTTCAGGGTATGGTAGTGGGAGATTGAGAACGAACGCAGAAGAAGAATAAGAAGAAGAAAGAGAAAGAAAGTGAATATTAGAGAAAAAGAGAAAGGGAATATTAGAGAAAAAGTAAGTCAATATTTTATAGACAGTGTTAGAAAAGTCAATATTAGACATAATGAGAGAAATGAAAACAACTTGAGAGGTAACGGGAAAGAAGAACGATAAGAAAGCTCATGAGAAAAGAAGGGGCTGGGGGAGGAGAGAGAGAGAGAGAGAGAGAGAGAGAGAGAGAGATAAAGAAAAGCAGGATGAGAAGGAACATAAACCAAATGAGAGACGGATAGAAATGGATAAATGGTGAGAGTAAAAGGGAATAAAGACAAGGGCATTGACTAGAGAAAAAATGAGAGAGAATAAGAGAAAGAAAACGCGAAAAGGGGATTAAGCAAGATACAGTCAGAGCAATTCGTATTTCAGATCGGGGTTCCAACAAGTGGAAATGGACTGACAAGGTTCAGTACTTCAGTTGGACATTGCTCTCCCATTTCGGTAGAGGTCGTGTCTAGAAGTGAACATCCAACATGTCTTTACTGTCTCCCTGATCATATTCTCATCTTCCTGGCTGTCAGTATCTCAGTCCATATCCCAGCTCGTGTGTCTAATTAAATGATACTTTTCTGTCAGCTCCCATTTGCCTTCATATCTCAGAGACTGTGGCACGCGTCTTCAAACAAGAATTCGTACACACAGGAATTTATCTTGAATAAACTCCGCTGGGAATTAATGATGCGTGCTACAAGCTGAAAAACATACCTGTGAATGATAACATAGATAGTTTGGTACTGGGAAAACATACACAAAGCAAATGAAAAAAAATGAGACGACAAACGCTTTCTAAAACTGAACTCTTTCAACAGCGCCTCGTTTCAAACGAACAAACACAGAAACGACAAAATTCACACTAACAAGTATATTATAAACAGTCAGAAGATATATACACCAGACAACATAAAGGATAATAACAGAATAGACAATCCAAATTCAAGAACGGGACAAGAATGGAGAAAAATGAAAGAGACGAGTAAAAGCCGGGGCAGGCAACATCTTTTTTTCTGTTTGGCCTAAAATGTGGACAAATAACAAAAGCGTTGGCTACACATTGAAATAAAAGCCATCTCATATTGTTGATGAACTTAGAAGACTCGAAGAACACACTTTGATCTGAAATGTCATTATTTCATCAGTGATAAATTTGAAAATGTTATTTTTTAAAAATCTCTACATTCTTGCTGAAATTTGGGGGAGTATTTACATCTTAACTCGGCTAGCAAATTAAGATATGTAAGTCAGCCTCTGTATTTGGATTTCTCCTTGTTCCTTCTTCTTCTTCTTCTTCTTCTTCTTCTTCTTCTTCTTCTTCTTCTTCTTCTTCATCTCCAGAAACCATTCCACGAAAAGGGATTTCAAATTAGTTGGAAGTTGTCCGTAGAACGGAAATTGTTGTCTCTTAATTTACAGGGTGACTGCGATATTTGCATCTTTCGGTCCAACACGTCCGACTTTAGCAGGCATTTTTGAGTACCGGGTTAGTCTTCCCTCTATGATTCCTTCTCCTTAGTCAGTCTGCTCTGTTATATCCTGTTATCCAGCTCATGCACTGTTCGATATCTTCATGTGAATTTGTGTAATGTTAGTGTTGACAATGATTATTCTCACTGACGAGTTGACGAAACCTTTGAAAACAGTTTGTTATTCGCCATTTTAGGCAAGGATAGTCCTTTTCATTTTGACCAAGCAGAAGGTTTTCCCATATCTCTGTATTTTATTGGTCACTGGGTCGATTAAATGGTCCCTTGATTTGATACGTTAGCATGTCTACTTCAGCTTAGAGAGTATCTACACAGAAAAAACTGACAAGTCCTTTGATGATTTGATTAGAAGGTCCCCTCATTTGATGCGTGAGCATGTCTACTTCAGCTTAGAGAGTATCCACAAAGAACAAACTGACAAGTCCTTTGATTGGAAGGTCCCCTCATTTGATGCGTGAGCATGTCTACTTCAGCTTAGAGAGTATCCACACAGAACAAACTGACAAGTCCTTTGATGATTTGATTGGAAGGTCCCCTCATTTGATGCGTGAGTATGTCTACTTCAGCTTAGAGAGTATCCACACAGACCAAACTGACAACTTTTGTTTGAGTTCTGCTTTCCCCTCAGCAGGTTTTCGAGAATTAGGTGGACACTTGTTGCCTATTGAGATTTTATTTCTTCTTGTCGGAAAATTGATTTTCACAAATATAAACGCAGAGGCTTTTCTTCAACTTGGAAGACTACTAAACAAGTCGGTTTGAAGATCTATGAGGAAAAGACAAAAACAATTATCGTCAATGCAGCAAACACAGAACCAATCAGGCTGAGTGGAACGCCACTGGAAGAGGTAGAGGTATTTACATACCTAGGAAGTATCATCAACAAGGAAGGAGGGACAGTCGAGGATATAAAAACAAGGATACAAAAAGCAAGAGTTGCATTCGGAATATTGAAACCAATATGGAACTCCAAGGAAATAAGGATGAAGACACAAATAAGGATTTTCAATTAAAATGTGAAGCCAGTCCTGCTGTAGGGAGCGGAAACCTAGACGATGACCAAAGGCAATGACAGGAGACTACAGGGTTTTGTCAACAGATGCCAGAGAAAGATACTTGATATAGAATGATTTGACAAAGTTACAAACGACAGATTGTGGGAGAGAGCGGGACAAGATAAATTGAAACAGAAAATATTTGGAAGAAAGTGAAGATGGATTTGTCATACATTAAGAAAACCACAGGTCAGTATCACCAGACAACCTCTGTCATGCAACCCCCAGGGAAGAAGAGGCATAGGCAAATCAAGGAATACATAGAGACGAGATCTGGAAGCGGAAGTAAAGAAAACAGGAAAACGCTGGAAGGAAATGGAAAAGATTGTACAGGACAGAGCTGCTTGGCGAGGGTTGGATGATGGCCAATGAGCCACTGGGTGATAAAAGGCGGAAAAAAACAGTATGAAAAAGATTTTATGACCCCAACGTCTACCTCTACAGGCAAGTCTATAAATAGACATCGTTCTGTAAAGAGGAAAGGAGATGTTAATCTGAACGTCCTTCTTACGGGAGCCAAGCCAGGAGCATGTGAAACATGCAGACAGAGACACCGCCTCATGTACAGGCTATGCTTCAGGATGTGCGACAACAATGTGGCCAGTGAAGGTGGAAATCCACACTGATCCCCACAGTGATGAACCTACTGAGGCGCCTCAAATTGAACTGCAATCATGATGACCCAAGTTCACCTTCTTCAGAACGTCTTAGGATATAAGAAGAGCTGCTGTAAGCAGCTACCAGAGAAACATTGTCAAAAGTGAAGACCAAGGCCAGAAGCTTTGAACAATAACAGCGGCAGCACCAGCAACAGTAACAACCCCTTATTGTGACATGGTTTATAGGTGGTAATGACTCCTATTTCTGATTCTTTCCTTCTAAACATCAGGGTTCCGGGATCAGTAAGTGTGACAAATAATGTGAGATAAAACAGTTCAGAACTTCCACTGCATTTTTTTCACTCTGTATTTGTAGAAAAACACGTATATCTTACAATTTAATGCTATAGTCTGAGAATCTGTGTTGCGACATGATTGGTCGGTGTAGAGATAAACCTTGCCGACAGTGCCCTCTGAAGTTTTATAGCGTGTGAAGAACACTTTAAGATAACACGTTTCAAGACATTCCTACAGTATTTCGTCATTCTGTAACTGTGGACAAACGAACAAGCCTAATCATTTATTAGTCTTACATTTGTACAAGGCACATCTGCCTTCATAAACACACGCTCCTACATGCTTTCATTCCAGAACCAAACAGGACGGCCCTTCTCAAGTGCAAACTCATTATCGGGACTGTTTATACTTGCGAGAGCTGTGGTAAAATCTGGAGGATTACCCAGTTTATTTGGAGTGGCGTACACGCGAGCTCCATTGATGCCACGGGTCAGAAACCTCTGCTTGTTTTACCAGCATTCCTGCTTTGCCACCCAGATGGCAGTACGTTTCCATCTTTTCCAGATGCCATTAAAAGACTTTCGCCACCCGCAGATTTGCATAAATAACGAGCAGGAAATGTAGCCTATGTTTTGATATCAACCTTTGAAGTTGAGTGGCACATGGCTATCTACGGATGAGCTAGTGGTTAAGGTGATAATGCGATTTTCCACAAAAAGTATGTCTTCAATTTCATGTAAATATATTTATGTTTATGGTGTTTTCTACATAGAAATATCAACAGAATAATAAAGTATATTTGAACTAGAATAGCATTGACTTATCATGACACAAGCATGCAAGCTGTGAATATAACGTTTTGAACTGCATTAGCAGTAGATTCTGCGGAAACTGTTCACATTTTAACTTCTTCTGCTTCTTCTTTTGTCGTACTGCACTTGTCGTTCGGCGTCGCTTAGAAGTGGGATGCATAGATTCCTTGTTATCGCCAAGTGGAAAGATTGTGATGTCATTAGGTGTAACGTCCTGAGAGTGTCAGAGACACCATCGATCCATCGACGTCGTGGCCTACCTCTTGATTGTGAACTGGAAACCTGCTTGTGATATACTCTCGATGCAGGCTGGTCAAAATGCATTCGATTAAATGACCAAAGCAGTAAATTTGTTGAAGGCACTAACTTGGTTTGTCCCCTCTGTCTGCGTCAGCGTGGTGTTGCCGATTCAGTCACGGATTGTCTCTTGATCTTACTCTTATGGGTTGCTAGTAAGGACCAAGACATTGGTAACACAATGTAGGAATAAATAGTGTATTTATCAGCCTCCTCTTAGTTGAAAGAAGCACTCTAGGGTGTTTCAAAATCGGTTCAATTTGAAAGTGGACACTTTTTGCCTTCTGAATTATATGTGCAATCTCCCTGTTCACTCCGCTGTCATCAGTGAATATACTATCTAGGTATTTGAACTTCCGTACTTGCTTGATACCAATGTCACTGCTGTGGAAACCTCTGGAATTGTTCACGTGAAATCAACATAGTCTCTGTCTTGCCTGTGATGATCTTCATGCCATATTCGTTACAAGCGAATTGAAGATAGTTCAGGTGGTGGAGATCTCCGTTTTCGGTAAAAGATGACCTGATCATCATTAAACAACAGTTCATTGATGGACTTTTCATGATTGTTAGCCAATTGTATAATTTTATCCATGTAAACATGAACAAAAGTGGATTTTAACAGTGGATTGAAATCCATATATTGGACAGAAGAACCAGGTCATTTGTATTGTTTTTCTGCAGCGATACT
The DNA here is from genome assembly GCA_036924085.1 of Ariolimax columbianus. Classification (NCBI taxonomy): domain Eukaryota; kingdom Metazoa; phylum Mollusca; class Gastropoda; order Stylommatophora; family Arionidae; genus Ariolimax; species Ariolimax columbianus. The sequence continues at coordinate 130,531,254 of JAVGWX010000001.1, forward strand.
TGCCACTTTATGTTTGTGCAGTTTTATATTGGAGAATACCCTTTAGCAATACTTAGTAATTAACAATTGCACTGGCATTTCCATTAGTTTAGAGATATATTGAACCATACAAAGATAACACATATTTCGAAAAACCAAAACATTAAAATAATTGTTTTTATTATTGGTTATATGTCAACTTCCCTTATCAATAAATGCCAAGCACTATCACTTGCATTTGAAAAAGTCGAAATGATATTTAGCATATACTGCCGACAGAGATCAAGTGACGAGCCTGTAATAACTAGATGTCAGTGGTTGTGGTGAGGTCAGGCGACTAGCTAGATGTCAGTGGTTGTGGTGAGGTCAGGTGACTAACTAGATGTCAGTGATTGTGGCGAGGTCAGGTGACTAACTAGATGTCAGTGATTGTGGTGAGGTCAGGCGACTAACTAGATGTCAGTGGTTGTGGTGAGGTCAGGCGACTAACTAGATGTCAGTGGTTGTGGTGAGGTCAGGCGACTAACTAGATGTCAGTGGTGGTGGCGAGGTCAGGCGACTAACTAGATGTCAGTGGTTGTGGTGAGGTATGGCGACTAACTAGATGTCAGTGGTTGTGGTGAGGTCAGGCGACTAACTAGATGTCAGTGGTTGTGGTGAGGTCAGGCGACTAACTAGATGTCAGTGGTTGTGGTGAGGTCAGGCGACTAACTAGATGTCAGTGGTTGTGGTGAGGTCAGGTGACTAACTAGATGTCAGTGGTTGTGGCGAGGTCAGGTGACTAACTAGATGTCAGTGGTTGTGGTGAGGTCAGGCGATTAACTAGATGTCAGTGGTTGTGGTGAGGTCAGGTGACTAATGCTATTCCCCGCTGCCTTTCTTTCCAAGACCAAAGTTCAGAACTTTTTTTCCAACACATCACTCCAGGGGATTGAAACTGAATATCACACTGCGAAGCGCAACGAATTTATCAATCTCGGCAGCATATCATTTGATAGGCGCATCAATCTCGATATGTCAAGGCGGTTCAGACTAGCTGCGTCTGCTATGCACAACCTCGAAGTGTGTGGAGTAACGGCAATATCTCCATTGGAACAAAAATCCGCATCTACCAACGTAGTCCCTGTCCTGCTTTACATCTAAAAAGACTGGACATTACTGAAACATGACATTTCGAGACTGAAGGCCTTTCACATACGCAACCAGTGGCGTATCATGGACATCCGATGGCATGACTACATCCGCAACAAGGAGGTCACTGCTAAGACAGGCCTCCTCCCAAATTTTAGAAACACTTGACCTCCGCCGAGTTTCTTTGTTCGGTCATGTTGTATGGCTAGGCCAGGAAACTACGGCCCACAATATATTACACAAGTCGTTCCTCGGCGCGAAAACTCTTCCCCCCGGCCGGCTAGAGGTGCAGAAGAGGCCGACCCTGCACAGTATGGCTCCAACAGACAACCTGCACCTCCGTTCTGGACGAGGCCTGGAACCACGCCGCAACAGTGGGCGGTTGATGTGACCGACCGACCGACGCAACGGGCTTCAGATGCCTACGCGAACATTATTGTTATATAATTTCTTTCCTTATCAGGTTCGCATTTTAAGCTTGGCAAACTGAATCGTGTTAAGGCTGGTGATCGACCCAAGCCTCATTGAAATGAGATGCCAACTCTCTACCCACTCTGCACTGTCCTTTACCACATAAAAAGAGGGGTGAAAGACGGAACAATGAATGAACTGTTAGTAAGCGACTCTTAACTGACCAAGACTCTGTTCCGCCTCCAAGTATCCGCCCTGGAAACAGTCTACACCCGTGAAGTCTGACAAATAGAATCAGGATCGAAGTGTGAAGGCAAACCCAGTACAATAAATGACGTGCTGAAATCGGATGTGGCGGGCCGAAAGGCGTGGGTATAGCAGCTTTGCTGTAAACTACGAAACAAAGTAACAAAACATCTCTTTCACGCCAAAGAAGACGGAAAAAGAATGACCACAACCCTAACTACGGAAAGTTGATTTTAGATTAAAAAAACAAACAAGAACAGAGTAAGATAACGTAGCATTAGTCCCAGACTCAGTCGTGGTAGATGGTGGTTTGTTTAAAATCTTCTGACTAGTTACTTCTATCACCGTCTATAACAAATAATAAGACAACAATAATAATTTCACTGCACACTGTCATGCAGACCATAGCCATCTCCAAAACCACTAAATGAGCTAATAAAATAAGACTCTTGAATCGATTCCTGAAAAATTAATTTCTTTCCCATGGAGCTGGCTGACATCTACAACTCGGCGGAACATCGAAAGCTGTAAAATTCATTAATGGACAGACCACCCAGAACTGCCATTTTTCTTTCTGTTGGCGCTTGTTTCATCCCGCAGTGACGTCTTCTGGCTACTAAAAATTTGATAATGGATAAACCAGAAGGCAAGCGCAAATATTTATAAAAATATAATTAAAGCGTGCGTACACAACTTTGTTTCGGATATATACTTGAAATTTGATACAATTTTGCATAACACCTTTACCTTTTTGTACAGGCAAGAGCACGTCATGAGGCATGATAAATATAAAATGTCTTCGTTCGGTTTACGCCGACTAGGAAGGATATTTGTGCTATATTGCGATAACAAATTGTCATTGTATCTTAGTACAATATCATATCAGACAAAATCATAACAGAAGATAACGATCGTATCAATCAAATGTATTTGCGTATTGACATGACTGCACAAATTACATGTATTATCACACACAACAAAAACGTTGTCCTATTTGGAAATTGATAAGTGTACAGATGCTGCCGTTGGAGATGAAGTGTTAGAGACAAAATTTTACTGTCTCATTATTTTCTCAGATGAAGTGACAAGTTCCCTTTTAGGCTGCTTTGCGCTTCAAAACGGTAATTCAGGTATTATTTTGCATCTGGGTAGACATATGATGGCGATACTGGTGAATGATAGCGATTCTAGGGAATGCAGGTACTGTTAGAATAGATTGTACATAATCTAGCTTATGATGGCGAATCTATATAGACCGCCACTATCACAATTTAAACCTACTAAAGTCATCGATAAATGGTACTTCAGTGCTAAGACTACCAAGAATGTTCAAGGACAGAAACGCCATGTCTCTGACAGAAGTGCATTTTCTCGTAAGAAGGCTGTGTATGTAATTCAAAATATTTTGGTTTATTTCCCGTTATTACAGAGAAATAAAAGTGAATGAGTGCCTAATTTAAGTTTGTTAACATAAATTGCAAGACTGTAGTCCAACCTTGCTGACTGGTGACATTTTTGAGCCACCCTAAAATTTGTCAGGCCCTGTGTATATTTATATAAATTCAAAGAAAAATTGAAATTACCAGGTAATGTTTTTCATCATATAGATTTATTTTATCATCCCCCCCCCCTCCCCCCACGACATTTATTGACAAGAAACTTTGTTCCATAGTTCGATACTCAAACAACTGAAAACATATTCTCGAGTCACGTGTTATTGTCCCCGCAACGTATGCGAGCATATGGAGTGGGTGAGTACCGCGTGTGTCCACCACGTGCGTTGATCACGGCTTTAAATCTGCGCCTCCTGGATCAAATACATCACTTCAGTAAATCCTGTGGAAGGATTGCCTCTCCTGAACGACTTCTCGACGAAGTCGCCGTACAGTGTGCGGTGGATGCTGTTGTCGCTGAAGTCGAAGTTTCAGCTCGTCCTAGACATGCTCAATTGGCGAAAGGTCAGGGAAACGGCTGGCCGGGGCAAGATTGCATTGTTTCTGGCTCGGAGCTCATTCTGCACGACTCTGACGACATGCGGACCGGCATTGTTCTGCTGAAGTACAATGCCTGGCACAGGATTCAGAACAAAAGGCGCGACGTGGTTCCTCGCGATATCATCATGGTATCGCAAGCCGGTAACAGCACCGTCTAAGATAACGAGGTATGTCCGGTGATTGTTGCAGATGCCACCCCAGATGATAATCTCTCCACCACCGAGACGAGCGCGCTCTTGAATGCACTTATTGGTGTAGCGCTTTCCACGACACTGCGCTCATTGATGACCAGCGCATATTCTTCCTCACTATAATCAAAATACAGAGCACATCACATTATTAAGACAAAACCGTCGCTTGCGATGAGCAATAACTTTTATATAAAAGTAAGGAAAGTAAACTCATAGCATTACTGCCATAAGGGTGTGAGATGTTAGCGATCTCACATTTCAAAGCTATATGAGCCATCCCCTCTCCCTCGCCGCTTTTACTTCCCTGATTGAACTGGTACCCATTTAAGGCTGGGTCGACCCGGGTACCGTTGCGGTCTGAAAGAACATTTCCGCCTCAACTGGTAAATGAACCCAGGACCATTCTGATGCGAATCAAGCTCGTTAACTACTGCGCTACGTGGCTCCCATATATATATATATATATATATATATATATATATATATATATATATATATATATATATATATATATATATATATATCCACACACACACATACACATAGATATATCGAAATACATAATTCTCGCATTTTGTACGTCGGTCACAGTATCAAATTTAATAACGGGTACAACAAATTCAGAAGCATTTGCGTGACCCGCGATAACTCAGTTGGTAAAATCTGCACGTTGTTCAGCAATTCCAAAATCATGCTACCTTTGATGAATATGTGGTTGCTGTACACTTGCGGCCCAATACGCTTTGCATTTTACATAAAAGAATATACTACACAAGTTTCACACATATAACTGTGCGCTTATACAAATGTTCTTCAAATGAAAACTTAACTTCATAAAAATTCAAAACTTGTAAAGAAAATGTGTCATCCAGTTTCATCATTTTTCGAAGTAGTCTCGATTGTCTGCGACTTAAGTGCACGGATTCCTCTAGACAAAAAGTCATTTGTGGTCTGTCATGTACCACGTGATTATTTCAGATCTCTAGTCAGCTTGCCTACACCATGTGAATGTTTCAGATCTCTAGTCAGCTTGCCTACACCATGTGATTGTGTCAGGTCTCTAGTCAGCTTGCCTACACCATGCGATTGTGTCAGGTCTCTAGTCAGCTTGCCTACACCATGTGATTGTGTCAGGTCTCTAGTCAGCTTGCCTACATCATGTGATTGTGTCAGGTCTCTAGTCAGCTTGCCTACACCATATGATTGTGTCAGGTCTCTAGTCAGCTTGCCTACACCATGTGATTGTGTCAGGTCTCTAGTCAGCTTGCCTACACCAGGTGATTGTTTCAGATCTCTAGTCAGCTTGCCTACACCATGTGATTGTGTCAGGTCTCTAGTCAGCTTGCCTACCCCATGTGATTGTGTCAGGTCTCTAGTCAGCTTACCTACACCAGGTGATTGTGTCAGGTCTCTAGTCAGCCTGCCTACACCAGGTGATTGTTTCAGATCTCTAGTCAACTTGCCTACACCATGTGATTGTGTCAGGTCTCTAGTCAGCTTGCCTACACCATGTGATTGTGTCAGGTCTCTAGTCAGCTTGCCTACACCAGATGATTATTTCAGATCTCTAGTCAGCTTGCCTACACCATGTGATTGTTTCAGATCTCTAGCCAGCTTGCCTACAACAAGTGGAAATGGGATACATCATGGATGATGTGGTGTGTTGAGCTTTGACCGACGTCAATAAGTTCAGCTCTTTCATTACTCGGTGTGTTTTCATCACGATGCGTTCAACTGCTGCAATAGATTCTGGTGTCCCTATTAGGTGTGCCTGACCCGATCGAGGGCAGTCTGACACAGAACCCGTACAGTTTTTGTAACTTTATACTCCGCTGGTATGCTATCACGCCTCAATGCACTGAAGCGTTATTCGTCAATGAATTTGGATAGCTGTTACACTTTCTGTGTTTTTTTTGTTGCTTAGATGTTTGCCTCACTAGTTTCTACTGGCGGAGGCGCGCCATTTTCCACCCCAGACCGTAGTCAATTGGGCGATATCAGGACGCAGAAACCAGTGCTTGGATGCATGTGTGCATCTGTATGTACCTATGCTAGGTTTGTGCGCCCTCAGAAGCTAGCCCAACCAAAGTGCAATGGAAGGGCTTTACCACGAGGGCGCGTGTGAAAGTTGTGCAAGGGTGTGACTGTAGGACAGAGTCAAATGAAACAGAGTGAGGTGAGAAGAGAGAGAGAAGGGGAAGAGTGGCCCCAGGGTGAGCGGCTGAGGGGGGAAGACTCTGTGCTATCAAACACGCACAACACACACGCACGCACGGACGGACAATAGAACGCTGCATCTCTTTGTTGCAAGTCACTAGTGGGACGCTGATCTTTAAGCGGCTATGATGACGTCATATGACAGCATCTACAGGCCCCTCTTGAAAGCCTTAACAACGATAGTACCATCTTACCATCTTACACGGCAGTCTTACATGGCAGTCTTACACGGCAGTCTTACATGGCAGTCTTACATGGCAGTCTTACACGGCAGTCTTACACGGCAGTCTTACACGGCAGTCTTACATGGCAGTCTTACACGGCAGTCTTACACGGCAGTCTTACATGGCAGTCTTACATGGCAGTCTTACACGGCAGTCTTACATGGCAATGGCCCAATGTTTTTAATTTATTCCGCCAATTAAAAATTTTCATTTGAAGTTCACCTCGTAAATATAATCACACTAACGATTGCTGAATGTTCTAATTGAACACACAAATTGCCGCAGGAAAGCTTCAAGTAAACCTTTCATGATATTATCACTAAAACATACCAAATCAGGGGTGTCTTTGCTTAACCGTCCATTTTCTCATGAAGTAATTATTGACTAAGTTCGGCATGGGATCTTCTAGTTTAAAAAAAAAAATAAATAATAGTGCAGAGTTGTGGTTATGACAGTTTTTTTTAAACAGTATATTTATACAAATTTATTGCTACTAGTGTCCGATCTCGGTCTTTATTTGTGGCAAAGAAGAGGAGCATTACAGCGTGTTGAGTGGAATGCCAGAGAAGGGATCACGATGCTGAGCAGCGCATGAGCTGCAGCGATCAACGACCCATAGCTAACTGCTAGCGTCAGGGTCAGCGAACCAGAGCTGTCAAGACCCTCCAATACCTCCATGCGGTGATCCTGGATAACAGGCTGCAACAGAGCAGACTGGCTAAAGAGAAGGGATCGAAGAGGGAATGCTAGCCCGCTACTTAAGAAATACTTACTGAAGTCGGATGTATTGGACCGAAAGCGGCAAATATCGCAGTCAAGCTGTAAACTACGACACAACGCATTCCGTTCTTTGGACTACATTCTGCTACTTAGGCCCATGTCAGGGTTTGGTAGCGGGAGATTGAGAACGAACGAAGCCAAGTCAAGCCAAATGCCAGAGAAAAGCCCTTAATGTTCCCGGAAGAGATAGAATCAGAAATTATGACATTAGAAATTGTGTAGAAACTATTAATTGTGTTGAATACATACAATACAGAAAATAAGATGGTTGGGTCATCTCAAGAGACTGTAACATGATCAAACTACCACTGATCCTATGTAGCAAGAGAATCCTGTTATAAGACACCAGGGATATCTAGTGGGCGATGGCTAAATAGCATAAGAGAAATATAACAACACGAATTTACAACGAACTAGGTAACACGATTTACATGAAAAGTGGAATTCAGCTCCTCACGTCACTAGATGGCACACGTGGATGGACAAAATAAGGACGTATACATGTTAACCGAATTTCTCAGTATGAAACACATTAAAGAGCAAAAACCCAACACAAATCAAACAAGTGAACAACAAAATAATTGGTATTCTGGGTTGATGTAAACAGCAATAGACTGGGAAACGCATTGGTTATTCTAGCGGATAGACAAATTGGTATGCTCTGGTTTGATGTAAATAGAAATAGACTGAGAAACATCATTTATTCTAGCGGCTAGACAAATTGGTATGCTCTGGTTTGTTGTAAACAGAAATAGACTGAGAAACTCATCATTTATTCTAGCGGCTAGACAAATTGGTATGCTCTGGTTTGTTGTAAACAGAAATAGACTGAGAAACTCATCATTTATTCTAGCGGCTAGACAAATTGGTATGCTCTGGTTTGTTGTAAACAGAAATAGACTGAGAAACTCATCATTTATTCTAGCGGCTAGACAAATTGGTATGCTCTGGTTTGTTGTAAACAGAAATAGACTGAGAAACTCATCATTTATTCTAGTGGCTAGACAAATTGGTATGCTCTGGTTTGATGTACACAGAAATAGACTGAGAAACTCATCATTTATTCTAGCGGCTAGACAAATTGGTATTCTCTGGTTTGTTGTAAACAGAAATAGACTGAGAAACTCATCATTTATTCTAGCGGCTAGACAAATTGGTATGCTCTGGTTTGTTGTAAACAGAAATAGACTGAGAAACTCATCATTTATTCTAGCGGCTAGACAAATTGGTATGCTCTGGTTTGTTGTAAACAGAAATAGACTGAGAAACTCATCATTTATTCTAGCGGCTAGACAAATTGGTATGCTCTGGTTTGTTGTAAACAGAAATAGACTGAGAAAAGCATTGTTTATTCTAGGGCCTAGACAAATAAAACATGCTACTAAGTGACTTGTTTACATTGCAAATCTTGCACGCAAACACATAGAACGTGTCAATGCCAGATCTTCTGTGCTTGCTTTAGGCAGCCTTAAAGCTGCTTTACTTGTTCCTTGATACATGCAGCTTGCAATTAAGAAAACAGTCAGCTCTTCACATATTTACAAATGTATCCATGGTTACTGTATGTAACTATCAGTTGTAATGATGATCTGTTTGGAAGTTGGTACATAGTCATATTTTCAGATCACATGACTTTCTTTGTTGTCAGTGCTTTAATCTGGCTTCTTTCCAGATGACATTCACCTAGGATTGTGACCCGTTAGCGGGTTATTACGGTTGTTTCAAGGGTTAAAAACCTGTATCTGAGTATGGCTTTGCGTTTGGTAATGAATGGACGTTTGAATGAGAGCAGGTGACCAGATCACATACATTCGAAGACTCAGGGCATGTCAGTTTCTAACTCCCCAGACAGCAGTATCTGCTGAGAATGCTCAATTAATTACTTTCATAGAACAAAGAACAATTCGATTGTAACGGAAAGCGTTTGATGGAACAATCTCAATTAGGCTAAATATAGCATAGACAAATTTGACAGAGATAGGCAACCAAAAATCGTCACACTTAGAAGGGGACATTGCAAACTCAAGGTCCCCCTCCACAGAATGGGCCTTAGAAACCCCTCCACGAGCAATTGTGGAGCATCTAAGCAGATACCAGCACATATGCTGCAGAATTAAACCTCTTATGCAGACCAAAAAGAGACTAACTGGTCCGGGGAAGCGACCATGCTTACAAAGCTGTGATATGAGCCACAGCCTACTGTAGATACAGGACTTCTGACTCACGGATAAATCTCTTTGAAACGTCACATTCCACGGCTGACTAAATTCGAAACTTGCAGGTGTCAACTATCAATGCAACTCAGAGCGTGTTCGGGATACAAAGATGGATATGCAGTTGGTTTCAGGGCAGGAATCTGTGAAAGGATCACTCTCAACAGTGATTTGTGTGTGTTTTGAACCGTAAGTTTTATTTCTTTGTATGGAGCATGAATTGACTATCAACCGTGACCCAATATGAGTTCCGTTATTTAGTCCGCGGTGTAATGTGACGTTTCAATGGGTTTTCTCGTGACACAGATGGCCTATCTAATGTTGGCAATGCCAGAACCTCAGCGGGATAGAAGCATAGCATCAATTGATCGAAGAAGATGACGAATTAGGTTAGATTATCTGAGCGAATACGGCGTGTCATGTTACACAAGCATCGGGTGTTTGACATTTCAAACAGGCCTTTGGCGGGCGCCTGAGCATTGTTGTCACAGAGCGCTAACTTCTACTAGCAAAGTTCCGAGGTTCGTTACGGCTGTCGACACGCTCCAGTCGACAAACTAGAAAGTTATTTTTGATTTCTGTTAGTGATGAAAATGCAACAAACAAATGAACTGACCTCTCCCATGTCACAAAACGTAAAACTTAGCAGAACGATGTCTCTAACACTTCATCTCCAACAACTATAGGACTACATTTATTGTTCTATTGATGAAATATATATATATACATATATATATATATATATATATATATATTTCATCAATAGAACAATTTATATATATATATATATATATTTATAATATATAATACATTCATAATACATTCTACAAGTTTACAGAGGACAAGCTTGGTCCCTGAAGCCATGCCTGTTTTTAAATATTGTAAGCACTAAATGCCCAATTTATGTAGGTCAGAACAAGAGCATAGCGCAGTCTATCATCAGATTGGCAATAAACAGTCATAACATTTTAAAACAGCGATAAGTAACAAGTTGTGGAGAGACGTTATCACCTGCGCCTTACCATTACACATGAAGAGCATGACGAATATATCGACTTAGGAAGCAAGCATTATTTATAAATGTTTTTTATTCCTCTGGTTAAAAAAATAAAGATCGTTACTAGATCGGGCGGATTTAGTGGTGCTGTCTTCCCAGTGACTCTTGACTCGTTACTTTGACTTGATCTTGCTGTATCTGCTTTAAAAAAAATTGAATGTTTCATATGAATATTAGGACAAGTAAGTCAATCGAGACTTCACATCTCAGCCATGATATCTACACCTTCTGACCTGACACATCTGGACTCAGCAAAGCACATATTTGAGACAGATTGCCTTTCCTCTTTGATCGAGACTGAGCGAGACTGACGCAGTCTGTTCTTAAGGCCGCAAATGTGTATGTGGAAGAGTGTCTTGAACAGCTGTAGTTCACTGCCCCTGACGCAAGTAGTCATCCATGAATCGTTGGCTGTTGCCATTTCGTCTACTGTGTCTTCAACACTCAACAGTTTTGTCATGTCAGAGTTTTTGCTCGCGCCTGAAATGACTATTTAAGTACACCTGCCACAATGGCACTGGACAGATGCAACAATACACCGGTAAGCACGTGGCGTGGCGAATTCTAAACAAAGCACACAGCTAGTTCATGGTCCAGGCTCAGCACCTGCGTCATTTTCTTACGTCATACTCTTCCAAGATCTGACGGTGAAAATAACAAACGCGCCTAACTACGTAAACACACACCTCTTCAGTGAGATTCACTTTATCTCTAATTTATGGAGGTTATTCAACGGATCTTAATCACAACGAAGAACACAAGGACACATTATGTATTATCTCATGATGGATGTTTCGCTCCAGGTGAAGCATAGAGTCACCACCCTCCAGGAAGCACTTTGCATGTTCTTGTAGTGGTTGTTTCTGCTGCAATTTCTTGTGCAAAGAGTCGATTACTGTACCCTCTAATGCTTTGTCTGACTTGTACAATGGTCTTATTCTGTCCATCACCAAAGAGGACTGTAGAAACTTGGTGAAGATGATAGAGGACTGTAGAAACTTGGTGAAGATGATAAACGAAGCTATTAGAATATATAAAACAAACGAGTCATTGGACTCGTGGCACGCATTTGTATTATGGTAGTCCCCCTTTGTCTCCCGATGAGCTTGTCTTTGTCTCATTGTTGTCTCTCTTTGTCTCATCATGGGCTTGTCCTTGTCTCATGGTAGGCTTGTCTTTGTCTCATAATGGGCTCGTCTTTGTCTCACAATGAACTGACCTTTTTCTCATGATGGTTTTGCCTTTGTCTCACGGTGGGCTGGTATTTGTCTCAGGATAGGCTCGCCTTTATCTCATGGTAGGCTCGTCTTTGTCGCACGTTGGGCTCGCCTTTATCTCATGGTGTGCTCGTCTTTGTCTAATGTTGGGCTCGCCTTTATCTCATGGTGGGCTCGTCTTTGTCTCATGTTGGGCTCGCCTTTTTCTCATTGTGGGCTCGTCTTTGTCGCACGTTGGGCTCGCCTTTATCTCACGGTGACTCGTCTTTGTCGTATGTTGGGCTCGCCTTTATCTCATGGTGGCTCGTCTTTGTCTCATGTTAGGCTCGTCTTTATCTCATGGTGGCTCGTCTTTGTCTCATGTTAGGCTCGTCAGTAATTTGTTAGCATTATTGAGAACATTTATTGACCCAGTTATGTATCGGTCTACACGACAAACATTTCTCACCATAAACTGGACGCATTTCTTTAAGCATATTTTCCAGTAAGTCATTTCGCACACAAACATCAGCAGCCTGTTCGTGGTTGTACATTATGTGAGCGCGAACGCCATTTTGTACACCTGCAGCGCACGTACATGTGACACCTAGCCTCTACTACCTACAATAATTACAAATGTGGATGTTGCAGTCACCTAATGACACCTTTATAGACTACCAACTATATATTTCAGCTATCCAATATCAGTATGTGATCTATTTACTGATATACCCTGACACGTTTGTCCCCTCTGTGTTTTTTTTTAGCATTCGTCTTTAATCCTAAGGCGGTGTAATACATTTTGCACCTAATTGCCAAGTACACACAACTTCATCTTGCATTATCTTTTGGGGAATTAGTTCCCATTGGGGGAAACGACCTTGCTATTTCGAGAATCCGAACCCGGAAGTTTTGGGTTATGAGCCGTGTCACTAACTGCTGAAGAGGAAAGTTTTGATTGTTAACAGCCGTTTCTGAGTCATGGAAGAGAAAACATGAGCACAAGACAAGTTTGCCCCTATTTACTAGTTTGAAGGAAAACAAAAGACAAAACACGCAGTGAGCCAATATTTCAGAGAGGAGTAGAAACAGAGAGGAATAAGGAAATTACTATGCAATATCACGGCATGAAAAGATATATTAAACCTATTACACCAGCTCTCTCTGAGCAAATTTCATGTTGACAAGTAGCTAGCTGTGCGATAATTCTGCAGGGAAATCTATTCCCGTAACTTCATTATGAGGCATCCGCTGAGAACAAGGTCCAAACGCGAACATCTCGCTGTTAGTTCAGAAATTCGCTTAAAATAAGAGATGTTACGGTCTCCGTGCTTCACTCCTGCGCTGTCTGTGGATGCAAAGAGAGCCACATTTCCTGTTTCATTGACTAGAACAGCGGGGGCTAGCGTTGCTTAATATCCAGTTTCGGGACGAAAGACGTGTGTGCAAATATGAAGATTGATAAGAGGGAGCTGGTCGACGCATGTAAATGATAGTGTAACATGAAGGAGTGAGTAAACAAACGGTTTTCATTTAAGTCGAGTAGGGGATCGGGATTATGAAAGAACACAGACACGATCATATCAGATGAGGTGCCGTCTCCACATCGAAGGTTGGCTGTAATGGATCTCTAACAATTTCTCTGTCTTGCACTGGTGGTATTCTCTAAGAGACTGTTGTTTGTCTACCTCTTGGTGTTTCATTTCCACTCTTAACGTTATCTTCCTTGTCTCTGTTTGCCTTCAATCTTTTCTCTATTAGGGTATTCAATAAAGTGGCACGTCTTAATGGACAATTATTTACGACATCAAAGTAGAGAACTGTCAAAGAATATGGAAGTAAATACAACCTGTCGTTAGGAGACCAAAGAAGAAACGGAGGTATTAGCTATAATTTATCATATAAATTTGAAGTCACCAAAACGATAATAATTAAACGAGAATATAGCGTGCAAGCTAAAGAGTTGTTTGTTGTTGGTCCAGCGACACCTGGGATTGCGGTCATCGATTTTACATAACGGGGATAATAAGAGCGCAGGTTCTTACATGCGTGCTAGAGATAGAATTGTAATAGGACTCAGCATTTGTAAGATTGTATGACCAGTTTCCTATCTTGCTACCAGTAAGTCAGGTATTCATTTATAGCTGGGTAGAATAGACCATGCCACCACCATGGAAGACCCCGGTACATTTGACGTGAGAACCGAGTGTTCTAATTATTCCGCCAGTCACGAAGTTCGTTGCTGGGGTAATCTATGGATTCTATATGCAGCTCCGACAGAATACAGAAAGTAGCTATTCAGTATCATCATGTCTCCTTCCCAAGCACAGATCGTGCTTACGGTGATAGTTGGCTTCTCAGCCTGGTGTGCCATGGCAGGTGGTGAGATACATAACACGGACTGAATTACACAAATAGCAACAATTAAATACAAAAATGAGTGTCAAGGCTATCGTCAAAGTAAGGTAACAGACAGTGGCCAAGATCAACACCCCAATTTCACACGGAAACAGGCTGCGTTACATCAGTTTGGCCAATGAAGTGGGGTTCAATATTGTGAATCATATAGTGATGAGCCTTCTCAAAAGCTTTGCGTTGCATTCCACACAGGACGTCAGAGGCTCATCTTCTTGAGTAGGCCTTGGGATGACAGAAGAGCCAATGCAAACTTGCTGTCGGGGAAAATTTGTCAAGAGTGAAGAACTCGGTACGAGTAGATCCGCAGAAAACTACAACTACAACTTCTGTATAACTACAACAACACACACACCAACAAATACAGCAACTGCAACAACTATTACAACAAAAACAACTATAAAATCTGTTACATCAATCACTATACAAAAACTACAACTTCTACTATAAATACAACATCCCACAACACCAACTACAACTGCAAAATATTACGACAACTGCAAGAACAATTACAACAACTGTTACAACTACAACTACTACAGCTTCTACTACAACTACATCATACAACAACAACAAGAACAACAGCTACTACAACAACTATAACGTTAACTACATCAACTACAACTTTTAATATAACTGCAAATACAACAAAATACACAACAACATCAACAGCAACAGCAACAGCAACAACACCAACTAAGACAACAATAACTACAAAAACTATAACACACAACTGCAGTAACAAGAACAACACCCAACAACAACAAGTACAGAAACACAAAACAACACCAATAACTACAAAATATACATCAACAACAATAACTACAATAACACACACCACCAACAACTACATAAACATATCACAGCAACAACAACAACTGCGGCAAATAGAATACACAGCACAACAACTACAACAACTAGAAGAACACACAACAACTACAACAACTAGAAGAACACACACAGAAACACAAAACTACTACAACTACATCAACTAGAACAACACACAATAACAGCAACAACACCAACTAGAACAACAATAACTACATAAACTACAACACACAACAATAACAATTACAACTACTAGAAAAACACACAACTGAAATTACAGAAACACGCAACAACAACTACTACTAGAACAACAACAACAACTAACAACAACTACAACTGCAGCAACCAAAACAACAACAACAACAACTACAACAACAACAGCTACAACGATATTATGTTTTGGTTTTTTAGTTTTTGCTGATCCAATGCCTAGTATTCTGGACAACAGAATAGCCTTCTGCACTTCCATATATGTGGTAAGCTGTAATTTAAAAAAATGGGAAAATGGGGTGTATGTGTGTGGAGCTGGTAATCTCAAACAAAACAAAAGGCTGCATAAGAAAATACTGCAAAAAGACACCAAGTGCTTCAATGCAAGCTTGTTGTGAAAAGATATCTATAGGTGGGACCATATGCCCCCTAATGAGATAGATGGATAGGACAAAGAAATTCATAAAAGTGCGTTTATATGTTGAGATATCGATAGTGCATGTCTGTTACTGACAAGCTGATAGGCGTCGAGGCGTCGACGAACGAATGTAAATGTGCCGTTTTTATACCTTGAAACGTCGGTACACGCCTTGCTCTTCTTCTGCGTTTATTCTCAAATCTCTCGTTACCAAGCCTCGAAAATGGCTTCGCTTTTAAGTAGTAGGATGCTGTCCAGAGAACGGAATGCGTTGTGTCGTAGTTTACAGCTAGACTGCGTTATTTTCACCTTTCGGCCCGACACATCCGACTGCAAGAGGCATTTTGAAGTACCCGGTTAGCCTTCTTGTTCGATCTCTTCTTCGTAGCCAGTCTGCTCTGTTGCAGTAGGTTATCTAGGATCACCGCGTAGAGGTGTAGAAGGGTATTTCTTAGCAGCTCTGGTTCGCTGGCCCTGACGCTAGCAGTCAGCTATGGATTGCTGACAACTGCAGCTCATACACTGCTAACCATCTTGATCCCAGTAACGCCTGTTACTGTACTGTTATTATACGTTGAGGCCTACAAGGTATTCATGTTTTCATACAAAACTACATTTTAGCCTTCCTTGCTGTCCTTCAGATATTATTGTTTTCAATTTTAACTGCAACTATTTCTTATGTCGTTATTTATTTATTAATGATCGTGTTGTATTGTTTATTTCTTCTAATCCCTCATCATTGTATTCGCTTGCAATATTACTATGTGCTGCTTTCATCGCCCGGTAAATATGACAACTGAACTGTACTTGGTTTCTAGTGACGACATAACAGGAACAGTCATATGCAAACT
Source organism: Ariolimax columbianus (assembly GCA_036924085.1). Classification (NCBI taxonomy): domain Eukaryota; kingdom Metazoa; phylum Mollusca; class Gastropoda; order Stylommatophora; family Arionidae; genus Ariolimax; species Ariolimax columbianus. The sequence continues at coordinate 130,547,615 of JAVGWX010000001.1, forward strand.
ATGGATATATAATGGGAAAAGGCAATGTTAAATCAAATGACAGCGTATAACTATTATTATTTACATGGCAAATTGACAGGCAAACTACAGAACTAAGTATAAACTTCAAGGGGATATATCTTGCTGGTTTAATGCTGTTGTGGAGGTATATGTAATACACCTCACCAGGAGTCTTACATGCAAATCACTCAGAAGGGCTGTATGAGCGCAAATGTAATGTCTCGCGAGCCGCTGCACGACAAAGCATAAATTTTTATATCTGAGGAGAAGAGACTAACGTCTGTCCAGGCAAAACCTTAAGCCTTACGCTGTCACCCTAGCTCTCTGATTTTAATTGACAGGTGCAGTACTATTTCTTAGTTTGGTATTTCTCTGGTTTGGCTCGTATGATCTTGTTTTATATTTTATATACATTGGAGAACTCATTGTATGATAGCTTTCACTTATTTTAATGTATCTGTTCTGTGCAACACACTCGCCGGTTTTTTTTTCATCAATCAAGCTATAGGACACAAGAAACGACTTTTGCGTGGCGTGAAATTCAGACCCCTGCACTAGATGCGGCACTTTCGTCTGTTTTGTGGAAATAGAGTACGTACGTTATGCCTGAGAAATGTGGCAGTTAAAGAGATAACTATGTGGTTTCCATATTTTATATGTCAAACAAGCCGACATGTGAACGTGGACGAACATGTCCTCTGGTGACTTATTGTTGGTAGTAGACTCACTATGACAGCTGATTGAAATTGTCTCGAAGGCAATACGTCTGAATTTTGATAACTGAAAGAAATATGCTGGAAGATGGTCAGATTGTATTCTGGTAATTGATATAAACGGATAGATGACAAGACTTCATTATGTGACGGATGGAATAAATAGATAGATTATCTCAGCTCAGACTATTTGGGTACTTGATGGAAATAGACAGACAGATTATCTGACATCCCACTATATTCTAGTAAAATATGGAAAATGTGCTGGAAGCTATGCAGACTGATATATGGTAACTAACGATGCAATAAGTATTCAGGTAACTGGACTCTCTTTTCACATCTATCTGTCTACACAAACATAGTTCTCATACGCACGTCATACTACATACACGTCATAACACATACCCACTCACCTCATATCACCCACACGTCATACACCACACACATGTGTCGCGCACGCACGCACACATACATATACACGCACGCACACAAACACACCATACTACATTCCACACTCAATTCACACATCATACCACAACCACACGTCATATCACACACACACTTCATGCTACACACGACACTCACGCCATATTGCATATCACACGCAATACTTACGTTATACCAAGTACCATACTCACTTCATTCTACATACCCCGCTCACGCCACACGACATACTACACACACCTCATTCCCCATACCCCACTCACTTCATGCCACACACCACATTAACTTTACACCGCACACCACACTCACTTCATACTTCACATTACACCCCATTCAGGCCATACCACACACCACACTCACTTCATTCCACATACCCCAATCACGCCATATCACATACCGCACTCACGCCATATCACATAACACACTCACGCCATACCACATACCACACTCACGTCATACGACATACCACACTCACGCCATACGACATACTACACGCACTTCATATCCCATACCCCACTCACTAATACCACACACCACACTCACGCCATACGACATACTACACGCACTTCATATCCCATACCCCACTCACAAATACCACACACCATTACTAACTTCATACCGAACACTATACTCCCAACATACCATACACCACACGCACTTTCACTTTTTAGTGCAAACCTCACTCACACCATACGACATACCACACTCATGTCAAACAACAAACCACATTCCCTTCACACTACATAATCACACTCACGTTATTCCACATACCACATTCACGACATACCACATACCAACATTCAATTTATACCACACATCACGCTCACGCTATGTCATACTCACTTCATACCAGACTCACAGCATACCTCAAACCATACATATGCCATACAACACACACTACACATACACCACACAACACACGCGCCATACAATACACATGCCATACAACACACATGCCATACCACACAAAACAGCACGCACGCACGCACACACAGCTGCACTAAACTGTTGAAATGGAGCATGTTAGCAACTTGCGTGATAATCAGCGAATTGTCATTTAATTTTTTGTTGTAGAAAAGGAAACGGTTGTGAACATTCACAATCGTCTTTGTGATGAGTACGGAAGTTTTGTAGTCGACATGAGTACCGTTTGTTGCTGGGTTAAGAGAATCAAAGAATCAGGGAGTGTAGTTACGGAGCTGCTTGATCGGCCGCGCAGTGGACGTCCTATCACAGCCACCACGACAGAAATGTTGAAATGCGTTGAGGGTATTATTCTTACCGATAGGCGAATCACTACGCAACAATCGGTCTTACAGCTGTCAATCAGCATTGGTAGTGCAAATGCAGTTATAAAAACTCTCGGATTTTCTAAGTTTACGCAAGATGAGTTCCTTGAAGTCTCACAAATGACCGATTGGAAATAAAAACAATTTCTTCTGAATTGATGGAGCGTTTTTAATGCTGGTAGAGAGAACTTTTTGGCTAAAATCATTACAGGTGACGAAACATGGGCACATCATTTTGAACCTGAGACAAAAAGACAGACCATAGAGTGACATCATCCGCAATCACCACGAAGAAAAACATTCAAGACAACTCCTTCAGCTGAAAAGGTCTTGATCACTGTCTTTTAGGACATTGAAGGTGTGATTCATGGGGATGTGATGCCAAGAGGAGAGACAATCAATTCGCAAGCTTACATTAAGACATTGAAAAAACTCAATCGACGTTTCCGCAGAGGTCGGCCCTCACAAGAATCCAGCAGACCTGCTTGTCCTTCACGACAATGCGCGACCTGACACAAGTCTGGCAACAGGGAAAGCAATCACCAAATTGGGTTGGACTATACTACACCATCCACCATATAGTTCCGATTTAGCACCCTCTGATTTTCATCTGATGGACTCCGTGGAACAAGGTTTGAAGATGATGAAGAAGTCATTCAGGCAGCCAAAAAATGGCTACATAATCAAGACAAAATCTGGAACGGGCTAGGAATACATGCACTTATTTCGCGCTGGCATAAAGCTGTACAAGTTAATGGGGAAAAGCTCCTGAGAAAAACGTTGTGATGCATTACTTTCTGAACGACCCTCGTAGGTTTGTTGGTGTCACTCTTCTTCACTTATTTCTGTATCTTAGAACTCACACAGTCACACTCTCTCCACTTTATTTTCTTATTTAATTATAATATGACTGTTACTCTTTATTCTCTTATTCAATTATCCTAATATTGTCACTCTTTATTATCTTATTTTATTATCCTAGTAGTGTCACTCTTTATTCTATTATTTAAGTATCTTAGGACGGGCGCTCTCACTCTATCGTCTATTATTTTAAGTACCATATGATTGCCACTCTTTATTATCTTAAGTAACTCTTATTTAAGGATCATAGTACTGTCACTCTGTATTCTCTTATTTAAGTATCATAGAACTGCCGCTGTCACTTTTTATTCTCTTATTAAAGTATCATAGTAATTTTACTCTTTTTTTATTCTTTTATTTAAGATGTTACTCTTTATTCTCTTATTTAAGTATCCTTGTACTGTCACTCTTTATTCTCTGATTTAAGTATCCTTGTACTGTCACTCTTTATAATCTTATTTAACTATCCTAGTTCTGTCACTCTTTATTCTCTTATTTAGGTATCCTTGTACTGTCACTCTTTATTCTCTTATTTAGGTATCCTTGTACTGTCACTCTTTATTCTCTTATTTAAGTATCCTTGTACTATCACTCTTTATTCTCTTATTTAAGTATTCTAATATTGTGACTCTTTATTCTCTTATTTAAGTATCCCAGGATTGCCGCTGTCACTCTTTATTCTCTTATTTAAGTATCCTAGTACTGTCACTATTTATTCTCTTATTTAGGTATCTTAAGACTGCCGTTGTCACTCTTTTTTCATTTATTTATATTTTATAGTAATGTCATAGTTTCCAAATTTTCCCTGCTGAGCAGATTTTTTGATAATGTGAGAAGGATCTCGATTTGTCAGTATTTATCATGAGAATTGTAATACAAGTTGGTCCCTAAGTTACTTTTCCATTTCCCAAAGACAACATTCGGAACGAGACTCAAGCTCTGGAACAAAGATGTCAAGAGGTGCTATGGAATGATGCCCCGGTACAGAGGTCTGGAAACTGTATTGGGTATTCCTCCAAATTCTACTAATTTTAAATGTTTACACAAACCCCCACCCCTCAATCCGCCCCGCCCTCCCAACATGACTTAAAAGTAAAGAAAATCAAGCAAATTTCTACTAACATAAAGAACAAATTGTTCTCAAAGTCAAGAATTAATCAAGGACTTTAAAGCCACCTATGATGTAATAAGTATATCGCTCATACAACATTAACGAAACAGATTGAAGAACTGAAGCATCTAATTGAACACATCTGCACTTCAAGTTTTGGGAAAAGGGTATTTCTTTATTATGGAAAGGATACCATCCATTTCAAAGATGTTTTAAATGTCAGAGAAATGTGAATGTGTCTTCGGAGTCCTGCCGATTTCTGTACTTTCTTTTCAAGTTCAAAAGGTAGGCAATCCTTGTTCATAAAGGCAGGCTTTAGCATAAGCGAATAACACTTGTATCGCTTCCACGAATGTAATTTGAAAAGCCTTAGCATATTTTGACATCCATAAATATGAGAGATCTGTCTTGTTCTAAAATTCCATGCGTGTTTCACTGCTGGAGGAAGGTTCATGAAGTGCCCCGGTCAATCGTTCAGGCTCTTTCTGCACAGCAGTACCTTGATTGTTGAAGGGATTTACATCCCAACTGACAGTTTGTGAATAAAGCACGGGGAAAGTAATTTGTTTGATTAGATTTCTGGTGACTGACTCCTTGATATCACAAAGACACAATCACAATCTTCCCAAAACTATACTAGCTTTGTAAAGGCGACTATTTTGATTTGTTTCACGTTCTGGTTCAGTGCAAAAGCTTTAATAAAATTCTAAAATTGTTTCTCTTATTAAAATGAAATTCATATTTTTCCATTGCAACTCCTTGTTCAATGAATTCACATGCCCAAAGATGTCAACTAAATATGCGAGATATGCAAGCCAAATATATGTTCTCGGCGTCTCTACAAGGACACTTTGATAATCCACCAGAACTATTTCAGTTCTGAGTCCACACTTGATTTTGAAAATTTCCACGTGAAAGCCACATCACTTCTGTATGAATATTCAGACTCCGCATCTCACATAAATCACGATTGAGTCTTGTGCTTACCCTTTGACATCATTGGCAATCTTGATTACATCATTCATGAGAGCCTCCTGGTCAGCTTCCAACTCCTTCATAAGCAATGTCGGATAAAGGATTATACAGTGACAAACTTCAATTTTTTGGATTCGGCTTTTTTACCAAAGCTAAAAATCCAGTAACATGGCAGAAGCTCTCTCTCATCAACAGGCATGCCAATAATCTTCCCACTTTAAATCAACACTTGATGTTTTGAAGTATATATCAACGTTGTTGAACACATCAATTCCACAAGTTCTCAACTCAAGAGAAGAACAGAAGAATATTTCTTCTTTAATTGCATCATAATACTAGCATCGAACAAACACAACCAACTGCGAATTGCTACTGCCATCTGTAGTCTCATCAACTTGAACAGACCATTCTAATACTACAACTAATTTCAACAAACAATGAGCTCTTCATTCTTTTTTAATACAAATGTATAAATATAATACTGAATTAATATATCCATGCCACAACATTGTCATTGAGCTGTAGAACAACGTTGTAAGGGAGCGCACTGGCTCATATTTTTCTTTTGCCTGGGCGTCACGGTAGCGATACGACTGGTATCATGGTAATGATAAGGCTCATGCCAATATAATGAAAAGGCTCATGTCAATATAATGAAAAGGCTCGTGCCAATATAATGAAAAGGCTCGTGCCAATGTAATGATAAGGCTGGGGCCAATGTAATAAGGCTGGTGCCAATGTAATGATAAGGCTGGTGCCAATGTAATGATAAGGCTCGTGCCAATGTAATGATAAGGCTGGTGCCAATGTAATGATAAGGCTCGTGCCAATGTAATGATAAGGCTGGTGCCAATGTAATGATAAGGCTCGTGCCAATGTAATGATAAGGCTCGTGCCAATGTAATGAAAAGGCTGACATCAGGGTAAAGATAAGGCGGGTGTCGTTGTAATTATAAGGTGGGTGTCGTTGTAATGATTAGGCTGGCATCAGGGTGAAGATAATGTTGGTATCACGATAAAGATAAGGCTGGTGTCAAGGTAATCATAAAGCTATTATCACGATAAAGATAAGGCTGACGTCACGGTAATGATTTGGCTGACATCATGGCAAAGATAAGGCTGACGTCAAGGTAATGATTTAGCTGACATCAGGGCAAAGATAAGGCTGGCGTCACGGTAATGATTTAGCTGACATCATGGTAAAGATAAGGCTGGCGTCACGGTAATGATTTGGCTGACATCATGGCAAAGATAAGGCTGGCGTCACGGTAATGATTTAGCTGACATCATGGCAAAGATAAGGCTGGCGTCACGGTAATGATTTGGCTGACATCAGGGCAAAGATAAGGCTGGCGTCACGGTAATGATTTAGCTGACATCATGGTAAAGATAACGCTGGTGTCAAGTCAATGATAAAGCTGGTATCAAAATGTAAAGATAAGGCGGGTGTCAAGGTAATGATAACGCTGACACAAGGCTTACTTTAGGGATAGTATACATGGATACGGGGGAAAGGGAAAACTGCACCGACAACAATTAATGACAGCCTGTTAAAATTATAGAATTTCAATACAGGATTAACTAATCAAAAGGAAGCAGACGTTTCAAAACTAATATTCAAAATGGAAGGGCGCCCAATAAATTAACGAGTTACATAAACTATTTGTATAAAAATACTTGAGAATGGACACTACACAGAGGAGAATAGGAAAAGGATAGAACATTATCACCAAAAGCATAGAATTAAAAATAGCATATTTCCGAAAAATGCATATTTCCCAAAAAAATGCATAAGACTCTTTTCCTCAAAACATCATACATGTATACACAGAAGGATCTACCACCTAAGCTAACCCAAACGCTGTATATGGCGCAGTAATTCAATATAATAACATGGATCTATATTACCACCCCTGTATAGACGACCCAAAACACCTGTTCCATCTACCATGCAGAAATAATAGCAACACAAAAAGCTTTGTGAAGTATTATCTCGGATTTTGAAAGTGGCACCACACCTTTTGAGAAGTTCGTTTTATTGGCAGACATAAAATAGGCACTTCAATAACATCTGGAAATTAATGGACAAACTAGCCATGTCTTATGGAACACAAGGGGTGCTCCAGTGGATACCTGGTCACGTCGGAGTCCCAGGAAATGAGAAGTTGACAAGCTGGCCAGAAGCGGAGCATACTTACACAGTACCAAGCTACAGACCTGAAGGCAGAACTTGACAAGCAACTGTAGACATGAATGACTAAATCAGCGGACTACATATCAGACACGCCGAATATATTTAAGACATCTAGCAAAATCAGAACCCAGGATACATTCAAGCAATTGAAAAGATGAGACAAGAGTTGAAAATTGACCACATATCCTCTCAACAATTATCTGAATATAATAGAGCCATTATGTGAACCAAATTGCAAATTATGTCACCACTACAAGGAATCAATTGAGCACCTCCTGACCATGTGCCCATGGTTAACCGACCTCCGAAACCAGCTGCTCACATCACACCCCACCACACACACCACACTCTACACATCACTACAAAAACTGAGGAAGAAGTGTCCGAGAGGCATAGGGCTGCCAAGAGCTACCACCTCACAGATATAGAAGATATCGTCGTCTTCACCACCAGCATCGATATTCGTGGGTCTGCACAGCGCGCAGTTGTGTCGGTTCTGCATAAAGTAACACCACAGTCATGTGCCATCAATATTAACACCACAGTCATGTGCTATCAATAGTAACACCACAGTCATGTGCCATCAATATTAACACCACAGTCATGTGCTATCAATAGTAACACCACAGTCCTGTACCATCAGTAGTAACACCACAGTCATGTGCCATCAATATTAACACCACAGTCATGTGCTATCAATAGTAACACCATAGTCCTGTGCCATCAATAGTAACACCACAGTCATATGCCATCAATAGCAACACCACAGGCACGTGCTATCAATAATAACACCACAGTTATGTGCCATAAATCAAAGAAAACCGTTTGAACTTCTTGTGGAACACATGTCTTTAACAAATAGTTGTCAAATCATCACAGTTTGAGTGGCATAACGTTTCTCCAGAATGGTACTGCCAGCCCCACGGCCAACCACCCTTGGTCGACCCTTACAACATGCCTGGAAATTTACAGTGTTCCTATTCTTTGTATTTCTGTCCGTGCCCGGTAATCTGGCCGATAGTCCCAATCAGAAAGCATAATATAATCCTGCAGGTTTTGCCATCTGTGTTGCCATGTATACCACTTTTGGAATCAATGCTGTGGAGAACTGCTTCAGACGCCTTTGATTATGCATATTTGTGGCAGAGCGGTTACACCGCTTGCTTCTCACAACAGAAATACAGTTGAACTCTATTATAGTAGATCCTCACTGCAAGAAAGACACGAGTTATGAAAATCAGCAACATCTGACACCTCAGTATACATCAGTACTCACCGACCATTCATCCAAAACTTGAATTTCTGTGTTCAATTCCGGATTGCCTATTATTAAACGTACTACTATGTTGCCTGGTTGCCTGGTGTGAAATGTTATACAGTGATTAGTGTATGCTTGCACGTGAGATTGTTGGCGCGACTTTGTTTATTTACTCCGTGAACTCGGAGCATCCAATGTTTACCTATGCTACAGTTGACTAATACCAGTCAATTTGCAGCTCACCGCTAAAAGATTTAAACTATGGTTAGTTGGTTATTGATCCAGAGGACTATGGGCTCCTCTTCTTTGGCCCAATGCCATATAGTGGTATCTGCAAGTGTTTGTAAGCTGTTGTTTAGTTTCGTACAAAGTGATCCACTTGTCTGGCCTCGGATGAAGAAGATCTTACCTAACACCCCCAAGGGGCGGACATTCAAACAGATGATGTTCAACAGTTTCATAGGGATGTGTGCACAGCCGGCACTCTGGAGTATGTTCTGGTTGGATTCTGTTCAAGTGACTGTTAAGTTGTATGTGTGGAGTGCGAAGTCGGAAAATGGTGCTTTCGTCTCTACTTTTCAGGAGGTTGATGTTGTCTTTGGGATTTGGGATGGCCATATGTTTTTAAATTTCTCTCCCAGTATTTCCCATTGCCCATCTATTCAGTCAGGCGTCTTTGTTCACAGTCTTCAGTAGTTGTTTGACTGTCTGTAGGGTTGTTGGTGGGTATTGTTGTTCTTGACTTGATCCCTTCTTATCCAGTCTTATAAATATTCTGACTTCATGGTATGTGAGAAGTTGGTTGGCATCTAGGAATATTTGGGTAAATTCAGGCCTACAGTGATCACCGTCTTCTAGAGCTTGAACGGAAGATAATGAGTCTGTAAAGATTACGATGCTTTGGGCTTTTTTATGGGAAAGCATCGAATACAGTCCTCAAGTAGTACAGAGCTACTTCCAATGCTGTTTGTTCCGCCTCCTAATTTGAACATATCTCTCCACGGGCATCAAACAGCTCATCTGATATTCTGTCTGGATACTCTATATAGAATCCATATCCCGCTTTAATGGTGGCCTTAAAAGCAGATCCATCAGTATAGAAATGTATCCATTCTTCTGGGTAGGTGTCAATCGTTCTCTGTGATGCTCTCATAAGACTGACTGGATTAGCACTTCTTGTATTATCTGTTAGTTTTGTTTGAATTTCTAGCATTTTTAAATATGCATGTGGTGGTAAATTTCTTGTTACTCTCTGTGTTTCTTGTCTTTTTGTCTGGGACGTGATATCTGTCTTTAATCTTACTGACGTGATGGAGGACTGACTTTTGTTTTATTCTCTGCTTTTGTTGTCATTTTTCTACAAGCTTCTGTTGGGGTGATCTTTGCTCATTCTTTTACTCCTCTCATAAACTTCCATAGCAGCCACATCGCTTCGCATCTCAAGGGGTTCTATATTCACATGAATTTCACATGCCCCAGTGTGCGTTGACCTAATTGTTCCACTAATAAGGCGCAGGCCATTGTTCTGCACTCTGTCCAGGGACTCTACACTAATCTGTGAGCATGTTGTCAGGAGTGCACTGCTGTATTCTAAAGCACAGCTTACATATCCAAAATACAAGCCTCTCAAAGTGTACTTGTATGATACCCATGCTGTACCATCGAGCATCTTCAATAACTGTAGCCGCCTCAATGCTTTATTTTTAACATTTTGAACATGTTTCTTGAGACTGAGCTGTTGGTGTAGAGTGACTCTAAGATATGTCGGCTCTTCCTTTCTAGGCAATTTCTGTTTGCCGAATCTGAGACATATATTTTTCTTGGTCACTTTGTGGCTATTGGTAAAGATAGTGTAAACAATCTTTTCACAGTTTATCTTCAGTTTCCACATTTGACAATGCTCATGCAGTCTTCTCAGGTCTCGATTTAATCTTTGTTTCTGCACTTTCTACATCATCATGGCTCTGCCATATTGCCAAATACATGGCTTTTACAGCTTTGATGTGCTTGGCCAGGTCATTAATGTAAATGAGAAAGAGATTGCAACTCAAGGCATAGCCATGTGGTATGCCTTCCTCTACGACTTCTTTAGAAGAGACTGCATGATTCATCTTTGTCTGGATTGTTCGGTAAATAAGGAAATAGTTTATCCAGTTGTACAGCTTTCCCCTAATCCCCATGTCAGTCATCTTCATCAAAAGACATTTCTCCATACTCGATTATAGGCATGTTGTAAGTCGAAGAAGATTGCTACTGTGTGTTTCTTTTTTTGGGACCCATCGTGAATTTTTGTTTGTCGGACACTTTGTAGTATCAGTTCAACCTTGCTGTCTGTAGGGGACGGCGTGGCCTAGTGGTTAAGTGGCACGGCTCACAAGCCGAAGGTGCTGGGTTCGTTCCCCATCACAGCACCGGCCGTTACCTCGGGGAAGCAAACCCTTAGAAAATGCCGGAGGAAGCAGACCCTTACATAAAATGCATGCTGAAGTCGGATGCACTGGACCGACAGGCGCAAAATAAAAACAACAGTGCAACGCACACCGCATTGGGGATTAGAGAAATAAGGAGAACGCAAAAAAACAACCCCAAAAAAACCTTGCCGTCATTCAGTGTTAGATCACACCAGATGATTAATGAAGATGGAAGACACAAAGTTTTTTTCATTCGTTTGTTAAAAAATACAGATATTGTTAAACACAAATGGCAGAAAACATCACCTAGAGACAATAAACTATTTAATTAGTCCCTTTATGTTTCATGGACAGTAACCTACGTAGCTGGTGGTCGTCAAGGTCAAGATCATTACTACAGTTAGTACTCGTAAATGTCAAGGACATTAAACTTTGCGGTCAGTACTTGTCATGCCAAAAGTAGTTCGTGAATGCCAAGTGACACAGATGCTAGCATCAAAGAAAGCGGACTTCCATAAATATAGAAACAACGAAAGCTGTTCAAAATCGGTTCGCTGAGTCCAACCCCGTGTCCCTAAACGTTACACTACTGGAGGATACATCTATCTCGGCCTCCTCAACATATATCTCGGCCAACTCAACATCTATCTCGGCCACCAACTCAACATCTATCTCGAACTCCTCAACATCTATCTCCGCCAACTCAACATCTATCTCGGCCACCTCCTCAACATCTATCTCGGCCAACTCAACATCTATCTCGGCCATCTCCTCAACATCTATCTCGGCCAACTCAACATCTATCTCGGCCATCTCCTCATCTATCTCGGCCAACTCAACGTCTATCTCGGCCACCTCCTCAACATCTATCTCGGTTAACTCAACATCTATCTCGGCCTCCTCAACATCTATCTCGGCCACCAACTCAACATCTATCTCGGCCACCTCCTCAACATCTATCTCGGCCACCTCCTCAACATCTATCTCGGCCACCTCCTCAACATCTATCTCGGCCACCTCCTCAACATCTATCTCGGCCTCCTCAACATCTATCTCGGCCACCTCCTCAACATCTATCTCGGCCTCCTCAACATCTATCTCGGCCACCTCCTCAACATCTATCTCGGCCACCTCCTCAACATCTATCTCGGCCAACTCAACATCTATCTCGGCCTCCTCAACATCTATCTCGGCCACCTCCTCAACATCTATCTCGGCCACCAACTCAACATCTATCTCGGCCACCTCCTCAACATCTATCTCGGCCACCTCCTCAACATCTATCTCGGCCACCTCCTCAACATCTATCTCGGCCTCCTCAACATCTATCTCGGCCACCTCCTCAACATCTATCTCGGCCACCTCCTCAACATCTATCTCGGCCACCTCCTCAACATCTATCTCGGCCACCTCCTCAACATCTATCTCGGCCAACTCAACATCTATCTCGGCCTCCTCAACATCTATCTCGGCCACCTCCTCAACATCTATCTCGGCCACCAACTCAACATCTATCTCGGCCACCTCCTCAACATCTATCTCGGCCACCTCCTCAACATCTATCTCGGCCACCTCCTCAACATCTATCTCGGCCACCTCCTCAACATCTATCTCGGCCTCCTCAACATCTATCTCGGCCACCTCCTCAACATCTATCTCGGCCTCCTCAACATCTATCTCGGCCACCTCCTCAACATCTATCTCGGCCACCTCCTCAACATCTATCTCGGCCAACTCAACATCTATCTCGGCCTCCTCAACATCTATCTCGGCCACCTCCTCAACATCTATCTCGGCCACCAACTCAACATCTATCTCGGCCACCTCCTCAACATCTATCTCGGCCACCTCCTCAACATCTATCTCGGCCACCTCCTCAACATCTATCTCGGCCTCCTCAACATCTATCTCGGCCACCTCCTCAACATCTATCTCGGCCACCTCCTCAACATCTATCTCGGCCACCTCCTCAACATCTATCTCGGCCAACTCAACATCTATCTCGGCCTCCTCAACATCTATCTCTGCCACCTCCTCAACATCTATCTCACCCACCTCCTCAACATCTATCTCGGCCTCCTCAACATCTATCTCGGCCTCCTCAACATCTATCTCAGCCACCACTCAACATCTATCTCGGCCTCGTCAACATCTATCTCGGCCTCCTCAACATCTTTCTCGCCCACCTCCTCAACATCTATCTCGGCCTCCTCAACATCTATCTCGCCCACCTCCTCAACATCTATCTCGGCCTCCTCAACATCTATCTCGCCCACCTCCTCAACATCTATCTCGGCCTCCTCAATGTGAAAGATAACCTGAAGCCCGAGATGGCCAGGCGCCGGCGAGCAGGCTGGGCCTCCTTCAGCTCGATAAAGAGAACAGACGCCAAAAGAGGCACCAGACTGTGAGCAGACATATTCTACTCCACAGTAGTCCCACCAACGCTACGCTATGGGAGTCAAACCTGGTCACTGACTAAAGCCGCGGATAACCAGCTAGTGACAACACATGTCTCGCTTGAGTGCGTCGCGTGGGCCAGACACTTAGGCATCCGCTCACAAGAAAAGGATGTCCTACATCATGCTAACAACTCCAAGTACTGATGGGCTGGCCATGTAGTTAGAAGGAAAGACGAACGCTGGAGCACAGCAACCACTCTGTAGTAAACGCGCGGGTATAAAAACACCCCCTGGCTGTTCACCCCCCCCCTCTCCCTCCACTAGATGGCAAGGTTCGCTTTAATTGCACAACAACCGCGATCCTAATATAAACAAGTTTAGCCATCCACTAGACAACCTGTGCCCGCGACAGAAGTTAGCCATCCGCTGACAACCCACGCCGTACACAGAAATTAGTAATCCTCTGGACAACCTTTGCCTGAGAAAAAACGTTTCAGCCATACACTGGACAACCCATGCCCGAGACAGAAGCTAGCCATTCAATGGACAACCCATGCCCGAGACAGATGTTAGCTATCCACTGGACAACCCGTGCCGGAGACAGAAGTTAGCTATCCAATGGACAAACCGTGCCGGAGACAGAAGCTAGCCATCCAATGGACAACCCGTGCCGGAGACAGAAGTTAGCTATCCACTAGACAACCCGTGCCCGAGATAGAATCGACTGGAAACCGAGATGAGACCAGCTCAAAACCAAAAACCAAAGCATTGCTCGAGCCCAGCCAGCCAAGCAGAGAAATGCACCCGGTTACTATCAACTGGCACAAGAGTTGGGACCTGTACACGAGCTAACGCCCTTGTAGATACACAGGTCCACTAAGACTAAGAAGAATACGAAGGGCGCTCAATTCTGTAGTTTAGTGCTCGTGAATGCCGAAGACATTAAACTCTGTGGCAAGTACTTGTCACGCGAAGGACATTAAACTCTAGTTACTACTTGTCACGTGAAGGACATTAAACTCTAGTTACTACTTGTCATGTGAAGGACATTAAACTGTAGTTACTAATTATTATGTGAAGGACATTAAACTCTAGTTACTACTTGTCATGTGAAGGACATTAAACTCTAGTTACTACTTGTCATGTGAAGGACATTAAACTCTAGTTACTACTTGTCATGTGAAGGACATTAAACTCTAGTTACTACTTGTCATGTGAAGGACATTAAACTCTAGTTACTACTTGTCATGTGAAGGACATTAAACTACGTAGGTAGTGCTCGTGTATGTTAAGCACATTAAACTTTGTAGTTAGTACTTGTGTATGTCAAGGACATTAAACTCTGTAGTTAGTACTTGTAATGTGAAGAACATTAAACATTGTAGTTAGTGCTTGGTAATGACATTAAATTCGTAGTTATGTGTTGAACCGAAAGGTGCAAATATCGCAGTCAAGCTGTAAACTACGACACAACGCATTCCGTTCTCTGGACTACATTCTGCTACTTAAGCCCTTTCA
Organism: Ariolimax columbianus; assembly: GCA_036924085.1. Taxonomy (NCBI): domain Eukaryota; kingdom Metazoa; phylum Mollusca; class Gastropoda; order Stylommatophora; family Arionidae; genus Ariolimax; species Ariolimax columbianus. The sequence continues at coordinate 130,562,791 of JAVGWX010000001.1, forward strand.
GGGTTTAGTAGCGGGAGATTGAGAACGATCGAATCCAAACCAAGCCAAATCCGTAGTTTATGTATTTGCAATAAAGACTGTTGACTATCTTCAATATTTATTACATATTTGATTTTCCTTCTTTTCTTGTGTGTTAAACATAGATTATTCAGTTTGCCTTTCAATCATTCATTTATCTAACTGAGATGTGAAACTCTATCATTGTTAACTAGTCCTGAAGCAAAATACTTTGCGAAGTCATTTCACTTATTGAAACTTATCAGCGTTTAGAATATGTAACGGTGATTCCCACAGCAGACCTGCTGTCGGGGACAACGATTATGTTGTAGCAGGTGTCGGTATTTTTGTGAGGCAAGATTGATTAGTTTTATTCTTTTTCGCCTTCACTTACAGTAAATCAGGTAACAGTTTACATTGGATAAATTAGTGTCAGTTGATACCATTGAGCAAACCCAGTACCGTTACCGAGATCTGCCAGCGGTCTAACTACTCTATTACTTGGCTAGCGCTAGTCAAAAATCGATGATATCATGCAATTGATGAATATTGATTGGGAGCAAAGAGTAACATCAGGTTCAGGTGTTACATCAAGGTGGAAGCGAGAGTAACATCAAGTGCAAGTGAAACGTCTAATCAAGGTGGAAGCTACGGTAAGATTAGGGTTAGGTAATACATACTGATCACAATCTCATCTCACTTCCTCGTTCGTGTTCTTGGAAACAGAGTGGATTCCAAAAAATGCTGTTTCTTTTTTCGTTGATCAACATTTTTCCACCATTCATTGCGATGAATTTGGTTAACACACGGAAGGCCAAAGCAATACTGCAAACAAACCAGACAAGTAGGACAGACGTGACTCAGACTACATGTACATTTAGTTTAGATGTCAACATGTACCTATCAACCTCCGGCTGTATCCCGCAATTGTGATCTCAATTCGGATACTTTAAAAAAATCACGCCTTGTATATTATACGTTATAAATAATTTAGAGTAATAATCGTAACGATAGTTACAATATTTCATTTGATAATACAATAGTTTCATTGTAGGAAACCTACGAAAAAAAGCATTATGTGTCTCCAGTGAAGTCGTTTTTTAATCAGAATGTGTTTCGCAATAAGATCGTCTGCAATCAACGTAGGTCCGTCTCATTTTACCGCTGACAAAGTATGATGCAGCCACCTTATTCTTCCCTTCCCGATATGTGACCACATGATCCACATGGAACAACGCTGATTGTAACAGCTAGATCATAAATATAGATATTTATTGTCTCCAATAAGACTACAAGCATTGCGACGGTCTTAAATTTGTGTTCAACGCTTCAATACCTTGGTGCGGATCTTGGTTGTAGTTGTAAATGTCTCTCCACTTAACGGTAGCTGCAAGCTGTTGAGAGTCTAGACTTTGCGATATGTTAGCAAAACAGACGGTTATCTCCGATGTTTGCATGTCCTGCTGATCGTTCCTTAGTGGACTGGCCTCGAAGCCAGAGTGGTTCTCAGGCTAAAAATAAATAGGGCAATTGTTAGTTTTACTGCATGTCGTAAGAGATGACTAGGAATAATTGCGTGTGCTGTTAGCAGCTCGTCATGTAGAAACCATTGCTATTGTATCTGAGCTGCAAACAATTGCATTAAGGACTCCTTTTTAGCGTCCTTTTCAGGTGTACCAAACGCATTGTTGGGAATATACTACGCGTCATCTGGAGGGATAGGTAAAATATAAACATGATGCTATTGTGCTGAAGGCCTGTTGGTTGAGGGAGGACTTAACTAAATCCAATGCATATTTGAATTTATTCACACTATTATTACTGTTTCATATATGTAGGTGTTGTTTATAGACTTTACTACATCTAACATTGAGCCTCCGTCAGTACACCATCCGCGGTTTCAAGTAGCCATTTGGTCTGAAAGAAAGTGCTAGAAAAATAACCCCCATTAATAAAAGAACGAATACCTCATTTTCCTGGAGATCAAAAGAAGAAGGAGAGAAAAAAGAAGAAGAAAAAATTAAGAAAAAGATGAAGAAAAAGAAAGGAAGAAAAAGAAGAAGAAAATGAAGAAGAAAAAGAAGAAGAAGAGCTTCCTTTCAAACCTATTTTGCAAGGGGACAGCGTGGCCTAGTGGTTAAGTGGCACGGCTCACAACCAGAAGGTGCTGGGTTCGATCCCCATCACAGCACCGGCCGTTACCCCGGGGAAGCAAACCCTTAAAAAATGCAGGAGGAAGCAGACCCTTACATAAAATGCATGCTGAAGTCGGATGCACTGGGCCGACAGGCGCAAAATAAAAACCACAGTGTAACGCACACACGCCTTGGGGAATAGATAAATAAGGCGAACGCAAAAAAAAAAAAAAAAAAAAAAACCTATTTTGCTACTCCATACTAAACATTCTGTTGGCCTGTTTGAGACTCGCAGTCATGATATGACGCAGTTTCTGCAATGAATGTGTTTGACCGCACTTACAGCAACTCTTACAGCGTGGTTTCAGTGTTGCAGTGGGCCTATTCTCATATCTGTTAACAAGTAGAGCCCTCATGGAAACTACTCAGGCAATGGTAAGAAGTAGGGTACATCTGTATAGCACAGTGTAGGAGCATAGTACTGATGGAGAGAAGGGCTCGAGTTGAGCGAGTGAATTATAAATGAGTGAGTTACTCCGAGAATGAAGGAGTGAGAATTCTGGAGAAATAAAGTCATTAACGTAAGAGGTCTCCCATCAAAAGTAAACCCCGCTGCTCTTATCTGATCCAGATTTTGACGGTAGGCGTTCTCTTAATTTGCCGAGAACTGGCTATCCCCCCGCCCCTGAGTGTTTATTATCCTTCTCTGACAGCGTGCGCCACCCTGCTTTGTCCATCTACCGCACTCTTGACTTAACGACGATTTATGTGATGACCTTTGACCCTGCTGTAGCAAGTCAGTTACTCCATTCCCGACCGACAAGGCCCGAAAATTACCGATTTGACGTGATCTAGATGGCTACACTTGAAATGACGGACGGTTGAGAGTTGGTATCTTGCAGATAGGAACAGATAAACACGTGAAGTATTTCACTCCAGTCAGACGGGAGTGAGCAAACATTCTTGTTTCATTTTGTCCCTGCGAGAAGCAGAAGGCCACCACAGCAGCCGCGACCCCACACCCACTACCTCACCAAGACACCTTTCCCCAAAAGCTCGTCCCAATGTTAGTCAAGGTAAGGTGAACATACTGACCAAGGCCCCACCTCAATTCCATGCAGTTCTCACTAGAAACAGGCTGTTTTATGGCAGACTGATTGAACTTATATGGACAGACGTGATCTCCGTAGTTGTGAGCAACACGCAGATGAAGCCAAGAGTAGCACCATTTATTTACTGATGGATCCCGGTCCTCCTCATCAGCATGCTCAGGATGTAAGGAAAGTTACATACACTCGCCATTTAACGCACTTTTCAGGACGCACAAAAGAGTAAACATTCATTTTGCGCATTCAACAACAACAACAATCCGGGCTCTTACAATGACAGTTTCAATAGCAAGGATTTTATATGATGAGGTTGCTAACCGCATGCACAACCTCCTTTAGTGACCATTCATGACTTGCTTAGAAGACTACAAACAGCTTAGTATGTCCAGTCCGGGTAGCACTCTTGCGTCAGTAGATATTAGTTGGTCGTAAAGTCAGAGAGTGTCCAGTTGGCAGACAGATTAGAGCGAACGTCTCTTACATCAAAGAGGTAGAGTTGCATCGTTGTTTAGTAAAGGTTGATCTCGTTAAAGTAGATTATGGGAGGTTTCTATATGTACCGAAAACCAGGAGAAGGTCAATGCCATACATAGTCTCTCGTAAACAGCGACTAACGGGGCGGCTGATCAAAATGAATGGGGAATTACTAGTGACAAGGATAGCCGAGTTTATCTGAGAGTAACACTGGACATACAGTTGAAATTTGGCAGCCACATCTGCAATGTTAGAAGTAAAGCAACCAAGCGTTTGAACTTAATCAAAAGACCTGCTAGTGCAAATTGGGGAGCTGATAAACAAACTCTTCGGCAACTATACCTTGGTTATGTACGACCGGTGATGGACTACAGCCTTCTCATACAGACCACTGTGAGTATAAATAACATCTCATCTATTGACTCGGTGCAGAATCAAGCTCTCAGACTAATTGGGGTGGGGGTGGGGTGGGTGATGAGATCAACACCTACAGCGGCGTGCGAGATAGAGGCCAACATAGAATCGCTAGATATCAGGAGAAAGGGGGCACTGACTAAAGCGCAAAAATAATACAAGAGACAAAAAAATGGCCATCCGAATAATGTACAAAATGACACTTGGAAGCAGAAGAGAAGACTGAAGCAATTATCCCCACTCGATGTAGCAGAAGAGGAAAGTCATATTCACCATCTGCCAGAGGAGAGAGAAACGGAAAATAGGTTTTTTGGACCACACCCTTGTGAGAATCTTTGCCTGCCAGTCATAAAAACACAGCTGACAGAAAAGGCAGCCACCAAGGAGACTACGCCTAATATCCTGAAGACGTGGGCCTTGGAGACAGCCCCTAGCTACTCAAAATCAACAGTCCTGGGATATACGGATGGATCAGCATTCAAGATACTGAACAAAAGTTACTGCATATAACATACCGAAGAAAAGTTACTGCACATAAGATACTGAACAACAGTTATTGCACATAGGATACTGAACAAAAGTTACTGCACATAAGATACTTAACAAAAGTTACTGCACATAAGATATTGAATAAAAGTTACTGCACATAAGATATTGAACAAAAGTTACTGCACATAAGATATTGAACAAAAGTTACTGCACATAAGATACCGAATAAAAGTTTTTGCACATAAGATACAGAACACAACTTACTGCAGCAAGTTAATATAATAACTCTCATTGTGGCATTTATTTCCATTGCCCAGGTCACTGAGGGGATTTATAGGGTTGAGAGAATTTATAGGGTTGAAGTGATTTAAAGGATTGATAAAATTTATAGGGTTGAGGAGATTTAAAGGGTTGATAAAATTTATAGGGTTGAAGTGATTTAAAGGATTGATACAATTTATAGGGTTGAGGAGATTTAGAGGGTTGATAAAATTATAGGGTTGAAGTGATTTAAAGGATTGATAAAATTTATAGGGTTGATGAGATTTAAAGGGTTGATAAAATATATAGGGTTGAGAATATTTAAAGGATTGAGGAGATTTATAGGATTGATAACATTTATAGGGTTGAGGAGATGTATAGGATTGATAAAATTTATAGGGTTGAGGAGTTTTATAAGGTTTGGGAGATTTATAGAGTTGATGAGTTGGGAAGGTGTGTCCCTGCAGAAGTCAAGTAGTGTGCAGAACGTTATGTTACTTACCCCTGATATATCAAAAGTATGCAGTACAGAGGTTTGGAACCGTAGCCTTCCTTGGTCTGGAGACCGGCATCACAACCGTTCTCGACCTCCCGTCCTTCAATCAACAGTGAAAATGATGTAACAGCGACAGGACAGAAAGTTGTGGAGAGCCGTGACCCGCATGTCGTCATCAAGATATTCACACGCAGGTCTGTATCAGGTAGATTTGTTAGCTTTTTAAACGTATATTTCTTCAGGGACGGATAAACAGACCGTGAAATGTTATTCTACAGAAAGATCAGATCTAAGGACTCTGATTCAAGCGTGACGTGAACCGTGATGTTAGCTTAATGACACGCGTTTCGAACAACCGTCACTGCATAAGGACTGGAACTTTGAATTCCACACCCTGCCACGCCCCCGTCCTTTCCATGTTTGTTAGCTACGGCGTCAGTCTTAAGAAGAAGCGACTGTACTAAATGACCTGTCCTACAGTTACACTCTTGCACAACTTTCACACACGCCCTCAGGGTGAAACCCATCCATTGGGAATCAAGATGCTGAGCAGCGCATGAGCTGCAGTGGTCAGCGACCCATAGCTGACTGCTAGCGTCAGGGCCAGTTAACCATAGCTGCCAAGACCCTTCTACACCTCCACGCGGTGATCCTGGATAACAGGTTGCAACATAGCGGACTGGCAAAGGAGGAGGGATCGAAGAGGGAATGCTAACCCGGTACTAAAAAATGCTTGCTGAAGTCGGATGTGTTGGACCGAAAGGTGCAAATATCTCAGTCAAGCTGTAAACTACGACACAACGCATTCCGTTCTCTGGACTACATTCTGCTACTTAAGCCCTTTCAGGGTTTGGCAGCGGGAGACTGAGAACGAACGAAGCCAAGCCAAGCCAAACCCTTCCACTGCACTTTGGTTGGGCTGGCTTCTGAGAGCGCACAAACCTAGCATAGGTTTATGCGTCTTAATTTCGCCCAAATTGACTACGGTCTAGGGTGAAATAAGCGCGCCTTTTATTAGTGAATTTTACTTTAATCAGCTATCAGAAAAACGTATGATGTTCTTATGAACTTAAGTTTCAAAACAGAGAACGAAAGATACTAATAATGATGTCTTATATTAGTTTTGTAAGGGTTCCGTGAGATATCAATATTATCTGAAGGGTTCCGTGAGATATCAATATTATTTGAAGGGTTCCGTGAGATATCAATATTATTTGAAGGGTTCCGTGAGATATCAATATTATCTGAAGGGTTCCGTGAGATATCAATTTTATCTGAAGGGTTCCGTGAGATATCAATGTTATCTGAAGGGTTCCGTGAGATATCAATATTATCTGAAGGGTTCCGTGAGATATCATTATTGTCTGAAGGGTTCCGTGAGATATCAATATTATCTGAAGGGTTCCGTGAGATATCAATATCATTTGAAGGGTTCCGCAAGGGGAACATGGTTGAAAAGCGCAGAGATAGATAGTTAGATAGATAGAGAGAGAGAGCCTATATATATATATATATATATATATATATGCACGCAGACATACAGATGTGACGGACGAACGGGACAGACAGACAGACACGCAGGCAGACAGACAGACAGACAGACAGACAGACAGACAGATAGACAGATAGACAGATAGACAGATAGACAGATAGATAGATAGATAGATAGATAGGTAGGTAGGTAGGTAGGTAGGTAGGTAGGTAGGTAGGTAGATAGATAGATAGATAGATAGATAGATAGATAGATAGATAGATAGATAGATAGATAGATAGATAGATAATATACATTCCTTTTAGTCTCCAGTTGTTTAGAATGTCTATTGAATGTGGCGTGCTTCATGCACATTTTCAGTATCAAGTGTCAAATAAGGACACATGAAAACTAAATGACGAACTCATGTTTCACAAGCTTCTCAACCCTCCAAACAAACATGGGTACCCTACTTTCATTCATACTCAGAAAATGTCCGTTATTTAGCATTCCAGCTTTAGAATTCGTGTGCGGAGCATGTTTCGTGACGGAGCATGTTTCGTGCAGTTGTCGTATTTCGGGACCAGTGGTGGGCCGTCAATGGACGGACTAGTAGGACTAGGCTGGTCCCCAAACGTTTCAGTAAAGCTATTGTGAGTTAAATTTCCACGGTACATGAAAGCATGGAATAGAAAAAAATTGAATAAAATAACATTAGTGTTCCTCAGCCATGTGGTCCTCTGAGGTATTTGTACATGACAAGAACAAGAATAGCACCACTGCAAAACAGAGAGCATGTCTTCAGAGGCATCTAACTGTGTGACATGGCATAACACCGGCCATGGTAAGGTGACTTGTTAAGAGCAGCCTAGACGGAGCCTAACAGTTTGCAGATCTACTTTGCTCTAATGTTTTAGTCAATTAAGATAGGCTCGCACATTGGTCAATCTCACCCCCCCCCACCCACCCCCTTCCCCCGCCCACCTCTCCGAGGTACAGCCCAATGCAACGGAGTAATAAAGCTGCTCGAACCTGGCACGCTAAGCAGGAAATGTTTCCTAAGGCTACTTCCAGCTTACACCAAAGCTGGGACCTGCACAGGAGCATCTACCCCTGTAGATGTACAGCTCGGCTAAGACTAAGTATTCCTCATTTGCATCACTATGACATTCACACTATTTGCGCCGCCAAATGACAGCCGTCTGGCATCAGAAGCGCTCTAGTGTTATCGGCTCTCCCAATGTAGAGGACTAGATGAATCCATCATAGTTTCTCTGTGCAATAAGATGCACATGCTAACCGCTTGGTGTTCTGTCATAGGTAAATATAATTTTAATTTTCTTCGTATAAGTGGTAGTGTTCTGCTTATAGCAAAGTGTTAAAGTGCACAATTGTCAATATAGATTGACAATGTTTCAAATGGTGAAATATGGAAGGGGACTCAGATTTGAAATCTATTCCTTCACAACAAAGCTTGGTATCATGATGCTGAGCACCGCCTGAGCTGCAGCTGTCAGTGACCCACAGTTGACTGCTAGTATCAGGGTCAGCGAACCAGAGCTGCCAAGACCCTTCAACACCTCCACGCGGTGATCCTGGATAACAGGCTGCAGCAGGGCAGACTGGCTAAGAAAAAGGGAGCGAAGAGGGAAGACTAACCCGGTACTCAAAAATGAACGCTGAAGTCGGATGTGTTGGAAAGAAAGGTGCAAATATCGCAGCCGAGCTGCAAACTACGACACAACGCATTCCGTTCCCTGGACTACGTCTGCTACTTGCAGAGCCCTTTTAATGGCTTGGTAAAGAGAGATTTAGAACGAAGACGTGCTGCCGAAGACGGAGGTGTCGGACCGAAAGGTGCAAATATCGCTGTCAAACTGTAAACTAACTAACACAACGCATTTCGTTCTCCGGACTACATCCTGCTACTCGCAAAGCCCTATTCAGGGCTTGGTAGCAGAAGATTGAGAACGAACGCAGAAGAAGAAGAACGAACGCAGAAGAAGGAGAAGAAGAAGACAACAAAGATTGCCAGACACAAGTAGTCAGAGGTATGTAGCAGTACCGATCACGTGTCACATACTTGTACTCTACCGATTGATTATTCACCGTTTGGCGCCTTCAGTTTTTAAGAAAAGCAGCAAGCATTAACGAAGGGTAGACCAACTTCAGGCACTTCTGTTAAACAAAAATACAAATCTATATATGTCATTTCAAGATAGAGCATTACACTTCTTCAAAATGGTAAAAAGGAATGGAAAATCAATTTAAAAAATGGTATTATTGGCCTTGTGTGATGTTCAATACAGATCGATGGGTGTGGAATAATAATGGCTATTGCGATATCAGTAATTTTCACAAAGCCAAGACGTGCCACAAAAAACTCACTCACATCAATTCGCAATAACTAAATTTAAAACTTTCGAGAAAACCAGAATAGATATAATCTAGTTTTTTGTTTATTCCATTTCTAAATATTGTGCACCGGTTGAAGTGAGCTAAACTGTGTAAACAGTGACTGATAAAAGTGCCATGGGTAAGCGACATATTGTACATTATATGAAGAGAATTCCTGTTTTGTTCAGTAATGAAAGGTGTCCTCGAATCAAGTCCCCTTTTAGAATAGTCACCGCACGCCACTGATCGGAACGTTAAAAAGCCACATCATGTCACAGGGTCAAAGCGGAACAAATAATCCTCACCAAGGCTGAGTTGTATGTAGTGTTACCACATAGAAACTGTGAAACTCTCCATTAAAAAAAAACGAAATTCAAATTCAGTTATACACAAGATCGGTTTCAAATAAACATCAATCAATCGAAACCATTACAACTCCCAGAGAATTATAGATCTTAACAAAAATCCGTGTCAAGTCATACAATGTTGGTATGTCCACAAGCTAGTGAAGATTTTGTGGTTTAAGATTCAGACAGCACGGAGTAACCAGCCCCATGCCCAACCCTCTTTATTCATCCCTTACTACATGCCTGACAGGTTACAATATTGCTATTTTTGCTCTACTTTCAGGCCGCGGCACCACTAAGCTGATCATAGTGGTATCAAGGTTTAGAAGAATAGGGCCACTTACTTTCAGGCCGCGGCACCACTAAGCTGATCATAGTGGTATCAAGGTTTAGAAGAATAGGGCCACTTGCGAATCAACCAATCATGTAGCTGTTTTAAGCCATAAAGGCAAATCAATCAAACTTGTTTTAAAGCGAAAAGGCAAATCAGTCAAACGTATGGCGAATTAAGCAAACAAACAGCTGTTCTATAGCAAAGGTAAATCAGTGAAACATGGAGTTTTTTTTTAATAGCCTAACGTGAATCAGTTAAACATGCAGCTGTTTTAGAGCCAAAGGCGAATCAGTCAAACATCGAGCTGTTTTAGAGACAAAGGTAAATCGATCAAACATGGAGCTATTTTATAGCAAAAAGTGAATCAGTTAAATATACATCTGTTGTATAGAAAAAGGGAATCAGTTAAATGTTTTATAGCAAAAGGTGAACCAAACATGTGCCTGTTTTCATATGAAAATTCAAATAAATCAAACACAGAGCTCTTTTAATGCAAATCAATTGAATGTGGGGCTGTTTTAAGATAAATAAATCAAACATATGGCTGTTTTTAGGCAAATCAATCAAACATGTGGATGTTTCAAGGCAAATTAATCAGCCACGAGGCAATTATAAGTTTGAAAAGGTAAGGCAGTTGTACAGGTCATCAGAGATCAAGTGTTTGAGACGTTATTGTACTAAAAATCAACTGTTTTCTTAGGCGGCGTGAGGTAAGTTCCCTTCTGTACCATCCTTAACACGATATTTGGTGTCTATTACCAGCTAGGCAGACATGTGAGTTTCGAGGCCTTGTTAGATGCCTGTCGCACTTTGCGTGAGAGACAAGCACTCTCAATTCATTGTCCTAAGGACGATAAAGTTGTGTTTAGCAAACACTTATCATCTAGATGTTTTAATGAGATCATTTATTGGCAATATTTTCGAGCTGTTATTCCTAATCTTCATAAAATATGGAAGATGTTTGAAGCTCGAATAAGTCTAAATGATCTAAACGTTGTTCAAGAATCACATATAATCTCAGAATGGTAAAGTTGATAACTCACGATGGTAGAGTTGATATATCACAATGGTAAAGTTGATATATCACGATGGTAAAGTTGATATCTCACGACGGTAAGGTTGATATTTCACGATGGTAAAGTTGACATCTCACGACTGTAAAGTTGATATCTCACGATGGTAAAGTTGATATCTCCCGACGGTAAAGTTGATATCTCACGATGGTAAAGTTGATATCTCACGACGGTAAAGTTAATCTCAGGACGGTAATGTTGATTATCCCACTGGTGCAAAGATGATGCCTCAGGACGTTATGGTTGATAATCTCACCACGATATAGGTGATAATCTGAAGCCGTTTGAAGAAATACGCGCAATCTCGTGACCTCAAAGTAGCACCCCGCGATGATAAAGAAGTTAGCATTCTAGTAAACAAAAGATGTTACAGAAATATCTATAATATGATGACGGGAAGCCGTATCCATTATATGGCAAATCGAACAAAAATGGAGAGGCTGCTTACAGGATATAAGGATGAAGAGAGAGGCAGACAGATAATCAGACCTGCGCTTAGCGACTTTGTCAATCAAACGAAAGACTTTCAAAAGCCAAAACGATAATTTAAAAAAGAGTGCCTGACATGATAAGAGAAAACAAGAGTATAAAATTGTTTAGGGTGCTAATAACCGCCGCAAGACAAGGTGACTTAAAGACATTATGCAATATAAGCATACTTTCATGGAAATGGCATGACCACGTCACAATAATGAATACAGAACATCTACAGGGAAGAAAAACTGAGAGACACATGAGATGGTAAACTTTAAAGAAATACAAATTCACAATTTCCCAGACCTAGAACCAATAAAGGAACCACTGAAGCTTGTTTTTGCATGATATGGTTTATGTCCATCAAGTCCTGGAGGTTCCGGTTCTTTCTGCACGTGACTAGTGGATGACCAGGAAATACCTTAATTAAGTGTCGAAGAATGGGGAAATGGTGGAATAAGATTTTCGCGGACTGGAAGTACTCGTAACACTACCAACTACATCGAGTACCTACATAATGATGGCGGTAAGGAGGTAGCTGTAACCACACACAACATCAAAGAAGCCTTTCTTCCTTTTGTATTTCAAAATGAACCCGCACCCAACACTTGGGATTCCTAAGATTTCGAGACCACCAGGATCATGTTATTAGAAAGCCACAACTCCTAAACATTTTGGAAATCTGTTTCTGTTGCTGTAACAAGTTCAGACCTGAAATGTGGTCGTTACAATGGTAGGCGTAAACAGAGGAAATTAACTTAAGCTCTGGTTTCGACTCGCTTCACGACATCCTATCTTAGACACACGAATCCAGAAGAGCAAATTAGAAATGGACACAGTTACAGATTTGTACTAAGTGGCTTCAGGTCGTCTAATTTGTTTCTGGGCAGAATTTAGTAGTGGAATTCTGGTATTGTTCTATGTTTGGAACAGGTACAATTGATGGGACATTTTAATATAATTATTAAATTAATGGTCAGGCAAAATCTACTGATCAGACATGTTAGTCAGGGTCAGGCAAAATCTACTGATCAGACATGTTAGTCAGGGTCAGGCAAAATCTACTGATCAGACATGTTAGTCAGGGTCAGGCAAAATCTACTGATCAGACATGTTAGTCAGGGTAAGGCAAAATCTACTGATCAGACATGTTAGTCAGGGTCAGGCAAAATCTACTGATCAGACATGTTAGTCAGGGTCAGGCAAAATCTATTGATCAGACATGTTAGTCAGGGTCAGGCAAAATCTATTGATCAGACATGTTAGTCAGGGTCAGGCAAAATCTATTGATCAGATATGTTAGTCAGGGTCAGGCAAAATCTATTGATCAGACATGTTAGTCAGGGTCAGGCAAAATCTATTGATCAGACATGTTAGTCAGGGTCAGGCAAAATCTATTGATCAGACATGTTAGTCAGGGTCAGGCAAAATCTATTGATCAGACATGTTAGTCAGGGTCAGGCAAAATCTATTGATCAGACATGTTAGTCAGGGTCAGGCAAAATCTATTGATCAGACATGTTAGTCAGGGTCAGGCAAAATCTATTGATCAGACATGTTAGTCAGGGTCAGGCAAAATCTGTTGATCAGACATGTTAGTCAGGGTCAGGCAAAATCTATTGATCAGACATGTTAGTCAGGGTCAGGCAAAATCTATTGATCAGACATGTTAGTCAGGGTCAGGCAAAACCTACTGGCCAAGACCCTCACCTCGGCTTCCTAGTAGCTCTACCTGGAAACGGGCTGTCTTCATGGCAATCTGGCTAGCGGGGTGAGGGATCGGCGTGATTCCCGTAGTAGTGAGTGACAAGCAGATGAAGTCAAGAATAGCCTAACCGACTGGTGGACCCTGGCCCACTTTCATCAGCACGCTCAGGATGTGAGGAAAGCAACTGCAACCAGCCACTTAATCCCCTTTTCAGGGCGCACAAAAGATTAACCTTCTCATAGCAGCCATTCGCAAACAACAATGTACACGTCACAACCTGACCGTTTTTTTGTTTTTTTTTGCGTTCGCCTTATTTCTCTATTCCCCAAGGCGGTGTGCGTTGCACTGTGGTTTTTATTTTGCGGTTGTCGGCCTAGTGCATCCGACTTCAGCATGGATTTTTATGTAAGGGTCTGCTTCCTCCTGCATTTTCTAAGGGTTTGCTTCCCCGGGGTAACGGCCGGTGCTGTGATGGGGATCGAACCCAGCACCTTCTGGTTGTGAGCCGTGTCACTTAACCACTAGGCCACGCCGTCCCCCAACCTGACCGTATAAGATAGCATATTTAAATATTTCTCTAGAGCCACTTACGATACGTGGCAGGAACAAGCAGAGATGAACGAAGCTACTGTTTATACTATATTAGCCCCAAAGACAACATCAATCTCTTGAAAATTAGTAATCAAAGGACCATTTTCGACTTCGCACTTAACAACAAACAAATTAAGTCATTTGAACAGAATAGAACCACAACATAGTCCAGAGTGCCGACTGTGCCGATATCTCTATGAAACTGTTGAAATACATTTTTTAAATGTCTGGCGCTTGCCGCTGTTAGAAAAGATCTTCTTCCTCGAAGGTCAGACAAGTAGTACACTTTGCACGGAGCTAAACAACCGCTCATAAACACTTGCAGATACCACTGTATGATAAAGGGCCAAACAACAGGAGCCATCAGGATGCTGGACCAATACCCGACCAACCGACTACACTATATAAAAGGTGAACAAGATCATACACTAGCAGCGACATTTCAGGCAGCTGTGTCTAGATCTGGCATCTTGACTGATTCACAGTTCCAGCCATAGTGAGTGCACTAGCTACAGGTAGGTGAGGAGAATGCCTAGCTTCTGTGGTCGAGAACAGGTTTCTACTACAGTTATTACTAAACTAGTGTTCGTGGGGATGCTGTTGTGAAGGCAAAGATTAGCACAAATATTATTGAGCTGGTCTCGAATCAAAAGTAAGTAACATGTCCTTTGTAGAACATCGCTTCTTACAACCGCACACATATTTAGCGGCTATAAGTTTCTTGGCAGGTGTGCAGTATGGTAGGTTGGCATTACTTTCCCTACATGAAAGGGCGATGACCCGAGAAAAAAGAACTCGTGTCTGCCAAACTGGACACGGCAGGATTTCATCTAGGTGCGTTGGGATTCTAGAATATAAATATTGTTTCCAATCAGTCAAGTTGCAAAGGCCGACACGGTAGAATCAGTAAGTAGATGACAAGCGACATTGCAAATATATTATTCATAAATCAATATTCGTACAAAAATGCACGATGTTACATCTATACTTGCATCACTTTATTTGATCGCTCGTATACACTAAAACAAAGTAGAGGCCCTCGAAATGTGGTTAACAGAAGTATGTATCGCATTTCTTGGAAAGAGAAACAAACAAATAGCGACTTCCTGACGAGAGTAGGCCTGGGTAGAGAACTTTTGACAGACATTAACATTAGGGAAGTTACATATTTTAGTTATTTAAAAAGACACGATACTTTATTGAAAACAATACTGGATATGTTAATGTCGGAGAAAGGCGGACAAGAGGCGAGCAGCGCTATAATTTGGTGAGCAACGGCAAAAGATGGACTAATGTCCGTCTGGCAGAGTATATCGTCAGGACAAGAGACAGAGGGAATTGGATGCCCAATGCAGTCAACCTTTGTTGCGGAGATGGCACTTGAATTGATTGAATATACTAACAAATATTTGGTCAGAGCATATCTTATAGCTGAAACAAGGAAATACAAGAAGAAATCAAATGTCGCGAAGCATAAAGCATGGGCACAATGGAGATATCGCTACTTGAAGTCCTAAACAACTATGCACTACTGACAAGTATTACAAACCACATTACTGATAATGATCTTATAGACACCCTCTTCTAGCTCTTAAATCGTCAAAAATAAAAAAAACCACCGACGACAGTTCTGTAGCATAGACGGCCATATCAATTTTCATTAACAACAATTGGTTGCAGTTAGATTATTTTTCTTGTTAATGTTCCTGGAATATTTTACAATAATTGTCAATGCTTCACATATTTTTCATTCAAAGTTCCCTGTTAGGTACTCGTCCTACAGTGATTTACGTTGGACTGCTTCGTTAATGCTGTGGCCTATAGCATTCAACCTCAAAGGGTATTTCTGTAAGGTTGTCCTTCTTAGCCCTTGCCTGTCGCCAGCCCACGTGCAAAATAGCAATTGTTTGAGATCAGAGTTGTCTCTCTTGGGAAAGTTGTCTTGCAGAACTATCAAGTTGTTCACACCCAGATTTCTTTCAGGTTTTCCATACTTTAGGTGTGCTACCATCCAGTAATGTCATGCTCCTCAACGAAGGATTTGCTGCCTGGTTTTTTTAATTGCGCTTGCTCGCGCAGTTTACTGACGAATGCATCTGTGGCACTGGAAAAATTACCCCTGAACATCTGCTGCAAAATTGATCGACATACGAGGACCAGAAAAAGCACAGGTGGCCATAACCAGGAAGGACACTAGACAAGCTCTATGGCAATGTCGACAGCCTCAGGGTGGCCGCTGCTTTATTTGAACAAATTCAAGTAGACGTCTGATAGCACACGAAGAAGAAGAAGAAGCAGTTAGGTGCTCCAGTCGTAAACTATTATTCGCTTTAAACAGGAGTTTTGTATGAACATGACAATCGGTTGACGACTCGAACGACGCGAGACTATTTCCTGTTAATTAAAGTTGGAAGTTACTAATGTATATTTAATCTGTAACCGTGACGTCCAATGACCGGAAGCCCATGTAAGCACTTCTAAAGTTTCTCGTTAGTCAGACCCCAAGTATAATTTCCTACTCAAACATCATTTGGTGCCAGCACCAAAATCACGGTGTCGTGTTGTATGTTGCTCGAGGCTTGAACGCAAGCCAGAATGGGTTAGATCTAGGTGAGCCAATATTGAAATTCCCTATCTCGCCACATAGAAGCGAGAAGCCCCAAGTGTCACGGCCCGGAAGGTGCTGAGGTTTCACTAAACTGGCACAAATAGACGGGACTTGTTGAACTTCAAAGTCGATATTTTACAGACAAGCAAGGCTACAAACGAAAGTGTATTTAACACGAGATCAAAGATTCGCGAGAAAAGGACTTGTAAATAGAGTATTACAGAATCCAAGCTTGTAAATATAGATTCAAAGCAGACAGCGACACAGTTACAGGCCCCATAGTTGTGTTGTGGCAACCATTTTTATGTGACATTCCTGCATTCTTCCCCTACCCATTAACCTTGCCCTAAGTCCTTGTACACCGTCTGGCACCGATCTACACAGTTTCTATTGCGCTTATTCTCAACGCCTTTTCCTCCCATCGTGTCTACCCGGTTGTAACAGTGTTAAACACCACACGAAGATCTTTACGCGCTTTAATAGTTTTTGTACCACAGTCGAGAGCTCCACTTACAGAATAGACGGCCATATTTGAAACTTTTCTTATTTTTCAATCAGCACTAGAGAGTTACGGGGTTTAGTTCATTTTAATGTGAAAAGACTAAATGGAGTGAATAATGAAGCAGAAAGAGTCAAGTAGATTCACAGTAGAACTTGATATTATACAAAAAAGTAAAGTAAGTAATGTGGGAATTCAGCAGAATTAACCGCTGGTTGGAAATGGAGTTTTGAAGATTACATTGTATTAAGCTGCAGCCTGTGAGAGGTGGGGTGGCCAGTGACCTTCCTTGCTGTTTTTACTTTCCCTAACTCATGCGTCAGGTACCCATTTACAGCTGGGTTGACTGGAGAAGCGGGCCCGATTAAAATCACGACGCAGATTTTGTTTAGTCTCGGGCGTGATTCGAACCGAAGCACGCTGTTACAACAAATAATAGCGAAATGCTCGCTATGAACTGATCTAACGCACTACTCTGAATATAAGCGACTGACAAATAGACTGAAGAATAAACTGAATCAAATCTACATACACTGGTGGACAATATAATTGACGTGCACATGCTTTGACTGTCCGCTTCACTACTGTGTATATGTGAACTTAATAACATACTGCTGAGCATGTGCAACAGGATTTCCCCCTGTATGGCAAGTAAAAGAATATACACTGGCCCAATGATTCAACACTAAACTCAAAACTGTATGGGGCTAAAGTGGATCTGCGCTTCAAACAACTGTCGAGTTCATCACTGGAACTCGTTTAACTTTGTAAATATAAAAAAATGCAATCACAAGAAGACGAAGAAGAATATAAAAAAAGAAGAAGAAAAGGCTGCATCACACACCACCCCCACCCCAACCCCCCCCCCCCCTCCCTCCCAAAAAACCCCCAAAAAACAAAACAAACAACTCCTGAACTAAAACAAATCACTTATTTAATATTTAAAAGAATGTAAACAACAGAAAGAGCACGGATTGAATGTGAGATAAAGACAAAGAATACTATGTTACTGCAAGTGAAGATCATTTAGATATATTCCACGGCAGAAAAGTATGTAATATGTAAGAGTATAATTCACAAAGGAAATCACATTATCGAAATTAGGCTCCAATTAGAAACCACATTGTTACACAGCAGGAAGTGTCTTGAAGTGTTTTGAACACCTCAATACAGGAAGGACGGCTATCAAACCACTTGATCACAATGTAATAGCTCAATCGATCATTTATTAATTTGCAGGACTTTGCACTATTTTGAAAGTTCAATATGTGCATCCCCTTATGTGTTTCAGATTGTTCAAATCACTAGTATCGATTTGTCAGTCATATATAGCAAAGTCTAGAGGTGTAATCTTTCAGCTTTGCTATTGTATATATGTTCTATATAGATGTATATATGTTCTATATAGATGTATATATGTT
This sequence comes from Ariolimax columbianus, assembly GCA_036924085.1. NCBI lineage: Eukaryota > Metazoa > Mollusca > Gastropoda > Stylommatophora > Arionidae > Ariolimax > Ariolimax columbianus. The sequence goes on from JAVGWX010000001.1 coordinate 130,581,089, forward strand.
CTATATAGATGTATATTTGTTCTATATAGATGTATATATGTTCTATATAGATGTATATATGTTCTATATAGATGTATATATGTTCTTTATAGATGTATATATGTTCAGACCGCTTATGTCGTTAGATGTCGTGAGGAGGTGTGACCTCCTTTGTTTCATATTTTTGGACAGGCACAAATTCCTTGGTGACTTTTCGGCTTAACCCAGTAATGTTACCAACCGTTTGGTTGGTAGCCACTGGAATATACGATCGCCTATTTTTGGGACTGGTGTTGGTGGAAGAGTAAATTAAAGCAATGTAGACCCGCAGTCTTGTCAGGCGCCATTTAAGCCAATCCGCTGAAGATATAGACACATTTTTACCCCATATTCTCTACGTGGCGAGAATCTCTAGAACAATTTGAGTAGATTTTTAACTTGAATTTTGCCCGAGCAATGGCCGTTAAGTTTACTCTTTTCGATTTACAACCGGCAAGGGATTTTTAACGTGCTCGCCACTGCATCCGGATGTTTCATCTCACTACTAAAAAATAAGGGGACATTTTTTATCGAATGATCCACGTGAAGAAAACCCCGTCCCCACCGTGATTTGAACCCGCGACCTCCAGCACCCGAGGTGAACACTTTGCGTCAAGACCACTGGTTCATATGTTTAATTGTAATAACATATTTAATCAATCTTTTATCCATTTAGTCATCTTTCTTATAACAACCAATTGTATAGTTCTGCTGCAATGTAATAAGTAGATTTTATGTGAGGTATTTCATGAAAGAATAGAGAATACGCAGAACATTCCATCACACCTTTCTGTTTGACTTCTTGCATTTGAATTATTTCCATTCCATGTTGTTTTAACTATATACACTAGACAACATAAAACATATACACTAGGCAACAGAAAACATATACACAAGACAACAGAAAACATATACACCAGACAACAGAAAACATATACACCAGACAACAGAAAACAAACACTAGACACTAGAAAACATATACTAGACAACAGAAACATACTGGACAACAGAAAATATATACACCGGACACCAATAAACATACACACTAGACAACAGAAAACATTAAATATATAAACCAGACAACCGAAAACATATACACTAGACAACAGAAAACATATACACTAGACAACATATACACTAGACAACAGAGAACATATACACTAGACAACAGAAAAGAAACTACGGTCCTCGAGTTGATGGATAAAAGACACGAGTTAGGAATCCCAGCGTTTGTTATTCATTATTTGTCGTTATTGTTGCCCATATATACTTGATAGGACACGTGACGCATATCGTGTCTAGCATCAACATCATCAAGTGTCCTGCTATTGGCGGTGGCGATGATAAGCCTCTATTTACTCTTAGCACGTGTGTCGGTAATGAGTTCTACTGTTGACCGTCTTCTATGCCACGCCTTCAAGCTGTCCAATATGTTCTTTCTTTTCCTCCCTCAGTCTTTCTTTCCAACGATTCTGCACGTTGTCACCTCGTGTTCCAACCCACCTCTTCTCAAAACATGGCCGAAAAAAAGATTTATTGCCGTGTTCTGATCTTTCCCAAAAGCTGCCTTTGTCTCTGTGCTGCCTCGAGAACCAAGATGTTCGATTTCCTTGCAGTCCATGAAACTTTCAACATTCTTCTGTAAAACTACATTTCCGTATGTTATATAAAAATCGATCAATCAATAAGGCGATCAGTCAATCAATCAGTCAATCAACCAATTAAAGTTGAGGCTGTACTGAAGATCAAATGTCGATACAAATGTATAGATAAAGGCCCAGTAACCGGACAAAAACATAACGAAACCCAATTTTAAAGACACAAAAAAACTACCGTTGTACGAAAAAGCTGAGAGCTAGAATAATTAACACTTCATCCCCCAGCAGCAGTGTCTGACGAGGACTATCTTTTTCTTGTGTATGTGAGTGTCAGTGTCAATCAGTGTGTGTCCTTGTATGTGTATGTGTGTGTGTGTGTGTGTGAGAGAGAGAGAGAGAGAGAGAGAGAGAGAGAGAGAGAGAGAGAGAGGGTGTGTGTGTGGGTTGCTGCTAGTTATTGATAATTACCAGATGACACCAGAACTCATCCACAACTTGTCAAGTTGCGGGATCCCATAAGCTACTATTTGATTGGTTGCTACGTAAACTAACAATATATGAAGATCGAGGGATGTTCCCGAACAGACAAACGGTTGCTAGGATACATGATACTTGATGTTATTGAGTTCTACGGTTATTGGAGCCACGATAAGGGCGGGAAAAGCTGTTTTCACATTCACAAACGTCCTTATTTCACTAGTATCAAAGAACGTACATACGGTACTTGGCTTTTATTTCACCCCGAACAAAAGAAAGATATTTTTTTGCACCGAATTTGAGGTCCGACGTCACAGAATAGTTAATTTTTTAACCGCTGGGGGTGTCAAGCATCCTGCGAGAATTTTTGCTTTTACTACTGCTTATTCCTGCCGTGATAGCAATGAATTTGTTGCATCTGTCAGCGTTGGTCCATGATAAGGAGAGTAGCATACAGTTTCTAAGATTTATGGCATTATCTATGCTGTCAGACTATGTAATAACAACCATATTACCTAACCATAATCCTAACCCTAAACTTAACCGTAACCTAACCTTTACCTAACCCTAACCGTAACCCTAAACTTAACCCTATCCATAACCATAAACTTAACCCTAACCCCAAACTTCACAAAACTAAGTATAACCATCTTTTCTGCACGTATTGCTTGCATCTAAGTCTTTATTTATTTATTTAAAATAAAATTATATCGAGTTGTCCTTCCCTTAACCTGAAATGGAATGTCCCCATACGTACTATCGAAACTCAGAGAACTCCGTTTGGGGAGTGAATTAAGACTCAAGTGCCCTGTGTGGTTAGAACGTTTGCCACTCGTAGAAACGTTATGAGGTTCGTGACCTCGGCTTCGATTTCTATTTTATCGGGTCATACAATTGGTCCTTCTCTCTGCTCGGGTCAAGGTACACTAGCCACCGAGAAATGACATGAAACGGACAACACGATTTCATGTACATGGATTTCTTGCATAACGAAGCTTCGAACAATCCTCCTTTCCAGCTGTGGGCTGGGACTTATATGACTTACTCTTCCTCTCTCCTTCTTCCCATCAAAGGGAGAATGAGTTATTCACTCTCTTATTCTTGTATCATATATTGTCTATTGTTTCTACACTCACCATCAATGTTGACATACGTCCTAGATGTGATTGGGGGGGGGGGGGGGGTCCTAGATGTGATGGTGGGGTCCTAGATGTGAGGGGGGGGGGGGTCCTAGATGTGATGGCGGGGTCCTAGATATGATGGCGGGGTCCTAGATGTGAGGGGGGGGTGGGGGGGGGGGGTCCTAGATGTGATGCGGGGTCCTAGATGTGCTGGCGGGGTCCTAGATGTGATGGCGGGGTCCTAGATGTGATGGCGTGGTCCTAGATGTGATGGCGGGGGTCCTAGATATGATGGCGGGAGACGTCGCGTAGCAAGATCTCACTAAATGGCAACCTAGCGGTTTCCAGCACCACAAAAGGCAGAGCGCAGGCCTAAAACTGCTGGCCAGACTTAATGTCAACAAGAAAAAGCCTGAAGACGTGGCCACTCCAGGGCCGCACCTTTCCCAGAGCTAGCAAGCCGCAAGAAGTGAATCACCCACAGAACTTACTACTAATTGTCAAATGCAAGTCCGGAAGACAAACGAGAGAAGATATGGTACGGCGCCATCGAGATCAGACAGATGGATCAGCAGAACAAACGGATAGCCTGTGGTTTTCTGGCATATAACAATTGGATATCAGGATTGCAAAATTATGGTTACTACACTGAGCAGCTTTAAATATTAAAGTGTGCAAAAACGACACTTGTATGGACTTCTACACCTGGAGGGTTTACTGTTTTTTGACAACCGTTACCCTTTCAAAGGTCAAGAGTCAGATGTTACGCAAGGAGTCACGCAATTTCTCTAAGTCACGCAATCAAATTCCAGGCTGGTCTAATCTCACGATATCAAAGAACAATCTCAGTCTAAAAAAAAATCACAAACTAATCCGATAAATATGACCACATCTTTGCGAAGGCGTGCAGGAGGCATTTTTGATAAGGTACCCTGTCGCGCAATGGTTTATAATACCAATAGTCTTAATATTACACCAGACGGTTTTAGGTAAATCGGCTTCCCGAACTTATACGCAGAATGACGTCAGCATGTCTATATTTGACTCTCCCTTTTTCTACAGCATGCTACACTACCATCTCGTGAGGTTTACTAACAGCACCCTCCAGGCGTAACCTTAGTGGAATGCTCGGAGATTGCGTGCCATGTCTCACCGTATGCTCGACTGGGTTGATGCTCCTGTATATTTCTGTTTCATGGTTTATCAACAGTACGCGCTTACAACTTGTACCAGCCTTTTTCGTCATTGGTGGTATGGTTTAATGGAGTCGTCTGCTCATTCTAGGTAGCATTCTGCACCCCACCCCCCTCGTCTACGTGTTTAAATTTGGAATGCTACTTTTCTGTATTTAGTAGAAGGAACGTGATATCAATTATTAATCGTCGCAACAAGCAAGTCAGTAAGGTTAAAAACGGTTTGTTAAATCAGGTGTATTGTGCCTAAACCCTGCGGTCTAGACCTCAATGTTCCCGAGCAGATATTATGGTGGTCCAAGAAATGTAACAAAAATCGATATTGAAATATTTTGTTGACATATTATTCATATTAGATGGATCGAGTCTTATCAATAAATAATATTTCAGTAGGGTCACAACCACACACAAGGTTGAGACACAACCGTGTTAAACGCATTGTAGGGGGTCTTGCCGTGTTAAACGCATTGTAGCGTGGTATTGCCGTGTATGTGAGCATACCAACAGTAATTGTGACTCGCAGGCGAGTGCAGCTTATCGTCATCCGAACTGTACAATATGAAGGAAACAACAGCAGTTTATTAATTAAAGGATATCCCCCTTTTCCACAGCCCTACCTTACACCTTATCATATCATAGCGCTCACCTCCCCCACCCCTCCACTTTTCAACCCATTTCTCTCTTCTTTCTCAATTTCAACTGGTCCATTTTTTTTCAATCCGCCCACCACCCTATGTCTCTTTCCCCTCAAGTTGCCCGCCTCTTTCCTCACATCTCAACTCGTCCCTTGGTTGTTTCAGATTCAAAACTGTATTACTGACGCTGCTAATGACTGCATGCAGTGTGTGATATTGTAGTGTATTGTGCCAAGCGCCGAGTTGAACGCATATTGGGTCACAATCCATTTCTTCCCACCCACCCCCGGTCACCCTTAATTCTACCCACCCCCACCCCCTCTCCGGAATCTTAACTCACTTACGATCCTTTCAAATTCAGAACTGTCTCATTTCCCCAGCATTGATGATGCTTTCATAAATACCACAAGCATGGCCTCGTGCTGTAGTGTATCGTGCCTAAGCGCCACTTTGGCCCACTAACTATGACATCACATGATTCGATCAGTCAATCAAATCACCGCAGCAAACGGCGGGAAATACAGATGGACATGTGAGAATTAATTAGTATGATTCTTTATGCTCGTGCTCTTATATGAGATAGAGACAAACACACGTTTATGTGCAATTTCATCAGTGGCTTATGCACCATCTATTCTTCCATTTCACATGGGGCTAACTCTTCGTATTGTACCACTCCAGATGGTCTCCGTACAGGAAAGCTATATCCGAGTATGTGCAGCCGTGGTTTCTGTATTAATTGTGTTATATATTGAGGTTGCTAGTCCCTCGCATTACACTCTTTAGTTAACTTTTAGGCCAAGCCGAGATGGTTACATATGTTCTATTCTATGCAACCTAAACTCTTCTATCTATCCACTAAAAAGCCATGTGAACATGGCTTACACATTGTTTGGTCACGAATATTTAAGTTTTCCCATTTGTCTGTTGTGCATGTGATTCTGTGCATGTATGATTATCATGTGTGCCTAAGAATTTGTGTTCATGATTGTAGTTTGTTAGTTTTCGTTACATTTTGGGGATAAAAACATTTGGCTTTTGTCCAAACCCAGCATCAGAGGCGCAAAATAAGCGTTACTAACCTCTTTAAAAAAATGTCATCTAATAGAACATGCTTCAATGCATTTACAATATTATTTTGGAGGTAGATCGTGTTTGCTTGTAAATTACATCAATTAATCTTTTAAGAATTTCTGTACTTTTTTTCTACGTGTTCACTGTGCAGATTAATATTAACTTTGTATTGATAATCAATCATAACATCAATTCTTTATTTTCTGAACAATTGACACTTTACAAAATAATCTACACGAGTTTCGAACCTCTCATGCCATTGTTGAGCAATAGCTAGGCGACTATTATAAGAAAAACGTTTTGGCCCACACTCCATTTTCATTTAAATAACAACACAAAAGGCAAACATAAAAGTATGTTTAACTTTTTACAAGCAGTGAGTGATCCAATGAATTTTAACTGATATTGTGTGCTGGAAAAATGGTTCGTATATTCCACTATCTTGCATTCATGTGTTTTACCAAGATTTGGTAACTCAGGACAAAGTTGTACATTTGTCACTCTTTGAAATCTGTATTAGTAAGTTCGGGATAAAATGTATTTGTCAGAAGATCTTCTAATAAACAATTTTGCTCTTCCACAATTGCACAAAATATAAGGAAAATGTATACAATTTATTTAACAACACTTTATATGACCATAGATGTTCTCAGCCACAATAAATAGACTAATGTGCGCAATTATTAAACTATAAAACGTCTTTAAAAATCAACACTTCGACGTTCGATCTAGCTGAACGCGGGACTTTCGGCGCACCCATGTCAATGATTAGTCAAATGCAAACACAAAGTCGTTGCGTCCTGGCTGCTGCCACCAGTATCTTTCATAACAATGTATTCTACGTTTCTAGCCGCACGCAAACAACCACCCGGTAGACATTTCTCGCTTTTTCTTCTCTGCATTGGATACTGACTGACAAAGCAATCAGCGGGCATAACGCGGAAGAGGCGTCATAAAGTAGTAATAACATTTTACGAAAAATTGCAAAATAATTAATCTTTTAATTGATAAAAATACTTTCATAACATACTATTAAAAAGTTTGCACATTGAATGAACATCACTGAATGTCATACAGATCTGTGACTAAGAATACTCACACTTGTGTGTTTTAAATGCTAACAGGGTAGGAAAGGGTACACCATGTTGACAATTGCTATACTATAGATGACACGAATAAATAAGGCACACCAGCAGTTACGATAACATAACATTTCGACTTACAGTCTTTCCAGCTTGGTCATGGAGATAAAAAGCAGATCAGGAAGCGTTCGTAACTGGTTTCTATCCACACGTCTGAAAAATAATAATAATAATAATAATAGTAATTACAATAAAAATAACAATAGTACAAAATGAAATAACCATGGGCAAAAATACCGTATATGCTTTCGCGGTTTTTATGATGATGGCAAAGTAAATATAAAAGCTGCACCACGGTTTAAGTTGTTTTTGTCATTTGTTCAACATTTTCATTGATTTGTCAATACGCAAGGCTGTTTTACTGCAGTGTCATCATCAAGAAGAGGTGTATAAATTGATGAGGGTACTAGCACTCCTATTTTCAGCTTTTGCCAGCGGCCCATTTATTGTCAAACATATAAAAGCCAAATTCGCTGAACCCAAACTCCAATAACCATTAAAGGTACGCATTTACAGCTGGGTGTAATGGACAGCTTAACTTACGCATAGGATGCAGCAACGTTGTCATGACTACACGCAACTACCTTACAGATGATAATATAAGCCCATTCAGGTAGCAATATCAAGTACTTCTGAAACTCAGATACAGGTTTCCTGAATATGAACCAGCTAGCTACACTGATGGCCTATGCTTCCCATTGAAGCGAAAGGTGAAATGATGAATCGGCTGGTACAACTTCTGTTTACAAGTTATACACGGGGCTTCCATTCATGGACATGTTGTGCTTGTTTGTCGTATTTGTGTTTGGTTTGCTTCAGGTCTCACATACTGTCATAATGGGGAGTGGCACTGAGGACGAGCTCATCAACTGATGACATTTGACAGGAAAAGCTTAGTTCCTGAGTTTATCACCGTACGACAGTGCGTACTAGCAGGAGAAGGGGCGAAGTGCAAGTCTCTGGCGCCCTAAAACCAGAAAGGTGGGTAAATGAAGGTCGTAAGACTGGGATAGGCAACCCACAGACTGCCAACGGAATTCACCCGGCTTTTACAATAAAATATTAAGTCCCTGGCCAGTGATGGCCATAAAAATAATCCCAGTGAAGACAAACATAACGATTTTTCAGAGATTGTCTATATAAATATTTAATCAGTATTGATGAAATATAAATGTTCATTATTACTGCCTTGACAGAGAGATGACGCCCAAAGATGAGAGAGAGAGATGATAGTCAGCGATTAGAATTAAAGAAAGATGACATACATATATTAAAGAGAGATGACAACTTAAGGGTAGAGAGAAACGAAAGTCAAAGGTCAGAGAGAGGTGAAAGTCAAGGTTAGGGAGAGGCAAAAGTCAAGGTCAGGGAGAGGTGACAGTCAAAGATCAGGGAAAGGTGAAAGTCAAAAGTCAGGGAGGGGTGACAGTCAACTGTCAGGGAGAGGTGACAGTCAAAGGTCAGGGAGAGGTGACAGTCAAAGTTCAGGAAGTGATGACAGTCAACTGTCAGAGAGAGGTGAAAATCAGAGGTGAGAGTAGGGGGGGGGGGTGGTAGCCAAAGGTTAAGGAGAGGTTAAAGTCAAAGGTCAGAGAGACGTGAAACTCAAAGGTCAGGGAGAGATAACAAATAAAAAGGTAAGAGAGCGGTGACAAATCAAAGGCTGGGGAGTAGTGACAGTCAAAAATTAGGGAGAGGTGACAGTCAAAGGTCAGAGAGAGATGACAGCCAAAGGTTAGGGAGAGGCAACAGCCAAAGGTCTTGGAGAGGTGAAAGTCACAGGTCAGGGAGAGGTGAAAGTCAAAGGTCGGGGAGAGGTGAAAGTCAAAGGTCGGGGAGAGGTGAAAGTCAAAGGTCGGGGAGAGGTGACAGTCAGGGGAGGTGAAAGTCAAAGGTCAGGGAGAGGTGAAAGTCAAAGGTCATGGGAGGTGAAAGTCAAAGGTCAGGGAGAGGTGACAATCAAAGCTAAAGGAGAAGTGTCAGTCAAATGTTAGGGAGAGGTGACGGTCAAAGGTTAGTGAGAATTCTTTTTCTGTAGGCAGTCAATTCAGTCTTGGACATATGGTTCCTGTAATAATTTCTTTTGAAATATTATGCGGTTGTTAGCCACATGTCCAAGCTGAGAGTTATTTTTCCTGACGTACTTGGTAAGTACAGTACTTTTATATTCTGCTCTAATTCAAATCAGGCTCTGAAACCCACAAAACAAGCGTGAGTCCAACATATCAGATCCTGAAACCCACATATCAGATCCTGAAACCCACATATCAGATCCTGAAACCCACATATCAGATCCTGAAACCCACAAACCAGGTCCTGAAACCCACAAATCCGGTTTTGAAACCCATAAACCAGGTCCTGAAACCACAAATCAGGTTTTGAAACCCACAAACAAGGTCCTGAAACCCAGAAATCAGGTTTTGAAACCCACAAATCAGGTTTTGAAACCCACAAGCCAGGTCCTGAAACCCACAAATCAGGTTTTGAAACCCACAAACCAGGTCCTGAAACCGACAAACCAGGTCCTGAAACCCACAAACCAGATCCTGTAACCCCCAAATCAGGTCTTGAAACTCACAAATCAGGTCCTGAAACCCACAAACCAGATCCTGTAACCCACAAACCAGTTCCTGAAACCCACAAATCAGGTTTTGAAACCAACAAACAAGGTACTGAAACCCACAAATCAGGTTTTGAAAAACACAAACAAGGTGTGAAACCCACAAACAAGGTCCTGAAGCCGACAAAACCAGGTCCTGAAACCGACAAACCAGGTCCTAAAATCCACAAACCAGATCCTGAAACCCACAAACCAGGTCTTGAAACTCACAAATCAGGTCCTGAAAATCACAAGCCCGATCCAGAAACTCACAAACCAGGTCCTGAAACCCACAAACAAGGTCCTGAAACCCACAAAGAAGGTCATGAAACCCACAAATCAGGTCTTGAAACCCACAAATCAGGTCCTGAAACCCACAAACCAGGTCCTGAAACCCACAAACCAGGTCCTGAAACCCACAAAACAGGTCCGGAAACCGACAAACCAGATCCTGAAACCCACAAATCAGGTCTTGAACCCCCAAAACCAGGTCCTGAAACCCACAAACCAGATCCCGAAACCTACAAATCAGGTCCTAAAACCCACAAATCAGGTCTTGAAACCCACAAACCAGGTCCTGAAATCCACAACTCAGGTCTTGAAACCCACAAACTAGGTCCTGAAACCCACAAATCAGGTCCTGAAACCCACAAACCAGGTCCTGAAACCCACAAACCAGGTCCTGAAACCCACAAATCAGGTCCTGAAACCCACAAACCAGGTCCTGAAACCCACAAATCAGGTCTTGAAACCCACAAATCAGGTCGGGAAACCCACAAACCAGGTCCTGAAACCCACAAACCAGGTCCTGAAACCCACAAACCAGATCCTGAAACCTACAAATCAGATCCTAAAACCCACAAATCAGGTCTTGAAACCCACAAACCAGGTCCTGAAACCCACAAACCAGATCCTGAAACCCACAAAACAGGTCTTGAATCCCACAAACCAGGTCATGAAAGCCATAAATCAGATCTTGAAACCCACAACCAGGTCATGAAACCCACAAATCAGGTCTTGAAAGCCAGAAATCAGATCCTGAAACCCACAAGTCAGGTCCTGAAACTCACAAATCAGGTTTTGAAACCCACAAACCAGGTCCTGAAACCCACAAACCAGGTCCTGAAACCCACAAACCAGGTCTTGAAACCCACAAGTCAGGTCCTGAAACGCATAAATCAGGTCTTGAAATCAAACTGTGGTAACTGCAGATTCCAACATATCAGGCTATGTGTACCACAAACTACAACCTGGCTCCAAGAAATCAGGCCCTGGGTACCACAAACTACAACCTGGCTCCAAGAAATCAGGCTCTGGGTACCACAAACTACAACCTGGGTCCCAGAAATCAGGCCACAACCACAATTTTGTTGTAACAGAAGTAAGGGGGGGGGGGGGGGTTGTACCGTACTAGTCTGATTGTGACCTAATATGCTCTCAACACGACGCACGGCGCGAGGCACTACTAATTAGGGCGCTGCGTGGAATAATTATGAAAGTCATTAACACAGTTCTGAAACATGGGCGAGTTGTGATTGGAGAAGAGTACACCGGCGACTAGGGGGGGGGGGCGGGGGTGGTGTATGTGTGCAGAGGGGGATGGAGGGAGGGGGGGGGGTAGGGAATCGGATGTGCGTTGGTTTCAAGGAATTGGCTGTTTGGAAGGGTGGGTTGAGGGGGGAGAGATTGGGGTGGAGGGGGCTTGTTGAAAGATTAGAAAGAGCGCAGTGGTGATGTGAAGAAGTACCGCTGGAAGGGAGAGCTACCTTGAATTGGTTGTCTGCTGGTGTTTCTGTCCAGGTAGAATTCGACAGATAGGGAGATAATCTGTTGTTGTTTCTTCCATTGCACAGTTCGACTGTCTAGTAGGTAATCTGCTATTGTTTCTTCCATTGCACAGTTCGACTGTCGGGCAGGTAATTTGCTGTTGTTTAGGTAATTGTACAATTCGACTGTCGGTCAGGTAATTTGTTGTTGTTTAGGTAATTGTACAATTCGACTGTCGGGTAGGTAATTTGCTGTTGTTTAGGTAATTGTACAATTCGATTGTCGGGCAGGTAATTTGCTGTTGTTTAGGTAGTTGTACAATTCGACTATCGGGCAGGTAATTTGCTGTTGTTTAGGTAATTGTACAATTCGACTGTCGGGTAGGTAATTTGCTGTTGTTTAGGTAATTGTACAATTCGACTATCGGGCAGGTAATCTATACGCGTCTGTCATTGTGTGAATTGCTGGCTGTGGGTTAAACCTTTTGTAGTGGTGTGTTGTGTGGTGTAGTCCTTCCGGTGGTTAGATCTATGCTTTGGATAGTGCTAGTTTTCGTCAGCGAAAGTGTTAACCTTCTCTTGAAAAAGATAAGCCTCATTGAACCAAAGACAATTTTATTCCGGTTATATCAGACTGTGTGAGCTTATACAAATAATATATATCAATTTTGCCTGTAATAATAGATTTCAGTTTCCACATAAGTGACATTAGTATCAAGCAAGTAAGGTTCAAATACCTAGGTATTCACTGATGACGGGAAGATGGGCAAAGTGATCGGACATTGGATTCAGAAGGCGAACAGTATCATATATCAAATTGCACATATTTTGAAACACCACAGAGTGCTTCTTTCAAATAAGAGAATGTTGATAAATACACTGTTTATTCCTGGATTGTGTTTCCAATGTCAATCTTGGTCCTTCTTAACAACAGATAATAATAAGTTCCAAAGCTGTGAGATGCGCTGTGTGAGAAGTGCAGCCGGAAAAACAATCCGTGACCGAATCCGCAACACTACGCTGTGGTAGATAGTGGGGACAAAGCCAGTTTGTGCCTACACTGACGCCAAACAAATCAAGTGCTTGGCCATTTAATCACAATGTACTATGGCCAGACTGCAGCTAGAGCATATTATATGCAGGTCTTCGGTCCACGTGCAAATGGCAGACCTCGAAGTCGGTGAAACGAGGGTGTCTCTGACTATCTCAGAAAGTTGCACCTAGCGACATTCCAGTCCTTCCGCCTGACGATAACAAGAAATCTATGCATCCCACCATTTATGTGACACCTCACGCAAGAGAAGTAGAACAAAATAATATTAACAAGATGCCTTGTAACCTTGTACAACGCTAGAAATCATTTCTCCCCACAATGGACTGCTGCAAATCCTACATTCCACATGCCCATAAGGTGAGGTGATATTGTTTGTTTTGTAGGGTTATCTTGACAAAGGTAAGGTGATATTGTTTGTTTTGTAGGGTTATCTTGATAATGGTCAGGTGATATTGTTTGTTTTGTAGGGTTATCTTGACAAAGGTGAGGTGATATTGTTTGTTTTCTTCTTCTTCTTCGTTCGTTCTCAATCTCCTACTACCAAACACTGAAAGGGCTTAAGTAGCAGAACGTAGTCCAGAGAACGGAATGCGTGGTGTCGTAGTTTATAGCTTGGTTGCGATATTTGCACCTTTCGGTCCAACACATCCGACTTCAGCAAGCATTTTTTGAGTACCGGGTTAGCATTCCCTCTTCGATCCCTTCTCCTTAGCCAGTCTGCCCTGACGCAGCATGCTATCCAGGATCACCGCGTGGAGGTGTAGAAGGGTCTTGGCAGCTATGGGTCGCTGACCACTGCAGCTCTTGCGCTGCTCAGCATCTTGTTTTGAAGAGTTATCTTGCTAATTGTGAGGTGATATTATTTGTTTTGTAAGGTTATTTTGCTAATGGTCAGGTGATATTGTTTGTTTTGTAGGATTATTTTGATAAAGGTGAGGTGATATTGTTTGTTTTGTAGGGTTATCTTGATAAAGGTGAGGTGATATTGTTTATTTTGTAGGGTTATCTTGCTAAAGGTAAGATTATATTATTTGTTTTGTAGGGTTATCTTGCTAAAGGTGAGGTGATATTGTTTGTTTTGTAGGATTATCTTGCTAAAGGTGAGGTGATATTGTATGTTTTATAGGATTATCTTGCTAATGGTAAAGGTGTTATCTTCCCAATCTTTACAATGCCCTTTTAAAGAAGAAATGCCGAGGAAGAATGTCTATCAGAGGTTTCCGCTATGGAGTGGAGTCTTATCATAGACTACTAACAATTGTTTTTTTCAGCTTGCAAGTCCACAGACGCTGTAATCCCCATAGTGATGAGCTTACTGTGGAGCATCGCATTGCAATACAGCGAGAAGGACATTGGCCGGTTTCTTGAGTAAGCCTACGAATGTAAGAAAAGTCACTGTAACCCGCTACCAAAGAAGTGCTGTCAATAGTTGACTCAGCACGAGCATGGTTCGAGTAACAAGGCTGAAGAGCATTTCGTCATCAGGAGGACCTGAGGACTTGGGATCGTGTCCATGATGTTTTTTGTTGCTGTTATCCTGTAGCTGCCAAGCAAGCCTGTCCTTGACTTGATTCTTAAATAAATCTAGGTCGTCAGTGTTTCCACTGTTCCACAAAATGTATTGGCGATTGTCGGCGTCACTGTATGACTGCAAGCGCTTTTCACTCAATGAGTAGGTATCTTCTTCTTCTTCTTCTTCTTCGTACGCTGTCAAACGTCAACCTGTATTTTTTCGAAGAAAGCAGCTGTCATCCTGAGGCTGTCGACACTACCATAGAGCTTGTCTAGTGTTGCCACTGGTGATGGCCACATGTGCTTTCTCTGGTCCTCGTACGTCGGGCAGTTTTGCAGCAGATGTTCAGCGGTCATTTTCCCGGTACCACAAGTGCATTCGTCAGTGCCACCTATCTTTAGTTTATTGAATAGGCGGTACCTCAGTCTGTTGTGGCCTGTGCGGAGTCTGAAGACCACGACCTGCATTCATCTGTTCAACTGGTAATAGGCATAATTTTTTGTGTAGCCAGTATGTTCTGTTTCCCATTTGGCCATGTATCTGGCCCTAATAAGCCTTTAGGACTCTTCGTAGGTCACACTAGAATCTGGTTGTGGTAGTCTTGCACCTTCTTTTGCCAGTCTGTCTGCCTCCTCGTTGCCTTGGATGTTACAGTGGGATGGAACCCACTGTACCCCTACTCTTTTTCGTGCGGACTACTGGCATAGTTGACAGAGTACTGCTCTTAAATCATTAAGTTGAGTAGATATCTAAACTGTTTCGTCAAAACGAGAACTTTGAAGGCACGCGGGCAGGTGATAAGGGTTGATGCGGTTTAAGTGACTACTGGCCTGTTCATAACTGAAATATTAGAAATTATTCTCTTTTGTGTAGTCTATTTATATCTTTATAATTTTTTTGGCAGTGACATTTTACTTAATACGCTACAACCCGATGTCCTCGTCAACCACCTGTTCGCAGACAGATTACCCTCATATTTTTTTCTATGGATCAGTCAATGTAGTTACTGCGGGGCTATCCTTTTGTTGTTTGAAGACTTCTGTTTTTGTCAGTCAGCCATCTCGTTTCTGGTAGTATCCCGCTGTGTTCAGAGATCAATTGCAGGGCTTTGTTAATCGCGTGGGCTGTGATTATGTTGTTGATCGGCCTTCCCACCAACAATATATATTTTGTGTTGTATCGGGTGTGTTTCAGTGCATCAAGTATAGACTTGGGAGTCACTAAAAAATTATATCTAGTGAGACCAATTCCCTCAAATCAAAATGTTGGTACAAAACCTCAATGGCTGTTTTCAAAGCCTCGACCACTGCTTCATTATTTTAACGTTTTTCGCCGCACGAATAACAAAACTCATATAAAAAACATTGAACAATCAAGGGAACTGGCCCTACAATCGTGCATATGACGGAAAGATGAGACATTATATTTAAGGCCATAATTAATTCGTCATTATTATCTGTAATTGCTGTTTGATGCCCCTTTTTTTATTGGCGACATAAACTGTACGCATTTTGTATAATGGTTAATCGTCTTGTCTGTATGTAAGTGATTAGTTGTGAATGAAAATAGGGGTAATGTCACCCTGACACTATATATATGTACACGTGATGCCGTCACGTGCTGCTGTGGTACAGGTGACGTGAATGTTTTCACTGCCAGGTAGACTTAGACCCAAGACGCACTGGAGGAACCGAGTGCAAAACAGCAAAACATCCAGATTGGCGCGTGGAGAAGGGAGGTGGGACGGTGTAAAGAATATCAGCTCACATAATAAACATGACAGATATGCCGGGAGAGAGAAGCTGAGAATCCCAGAAATGGCCACACATGATGCTGTCTGCGTGTTCAAGGCAAGCGCGTTTTCATTCTATTCATACATCTCCTGCTCTTTACTCAGAGTTCTACACTTCGCTCAGCTTGTCATCTCTGTAATCTGGATTTGTTCCACATTTGAGGTAACAGGATACACAGTCCCCGCTCCTCCCCTACCATCTGTTCCTCCTTGAGTGTGTCTCTCTGATGCTTTGTACTCACGGCCCGACCAGGCTTTGATGCGCATGCAAGAACGAAAAGGATTGTATGAATTTGTGTTCTTTCTGACTCAGTTGTCGTTTCTGTTTCGGCACTTTCAAATTCGTTCTTCTTTATCTCGATCCTAAGTTCATCTTTTCCAATCGTTCTCGACCTGGCCCTAACTCTTTTAGGTTTGTTATTGAGTTTAAGTCATTCCAAGTCTAAATGTAACTCATACCAGTAGTAGCCCCTTGAGTCATGACTGAATACAGGATGATACGACTTGGGGTAGTAGCCCCTTTCAGTCATGACTGACTATAGGATGATACCACTTGGAGTGATAAGGAATAAAATATATACAGTGTACTTAGATTTTGTTGTCTTTCTTCTTCCGACGCTGTCTTTTCACTTTTCTGTGTTGCAAGAGCGTCTAATCAAGAAGCGTGAGGTGGTCCCTTAGGGTGCATCTCCACTTGGATCGGTCTGCAGTTTCGTCTTCACAGGATTCCCGGTTCATGTCCAGAGTCTTCATATCATGCTTTCACACATCTTTAAATTGGGGTCGGCTGATTGTTCTCTTTCCATCCGCCAATTGTCCATAGAGAATGTCTTTGGGAATGCGATCGTCTTCCATGAGACAAACATGGCCAAGTCATCGTGGTCTTCGCTGTCTAAAGAGAGTGTACACGAGTGCACATGCTTGGGTGACCGGTACGAGTGCACTTCTTCTGTATTTGTCACCCTGTCCCTCCATGTAATTCCAAGAATGGATCGTAGGCGCTGTATATGGAAGGTGTTGAGCCTGTGCTCTTGTTTCGCATAAGTTGTTCAAGTCTCGCTACCATACTGGTGTCAGCTGACGACACATGCATTGTACAACATGGCCTTCGTTTTAATTGTCCGTTGCTGGTTATTTCAAACACGCATTGAAGGCCAGCAAATGTAGCAGCAGCTTTGCCAATGCGATTGTCTATTTTTGGATTTAGAGAGAGAGAGAGAGAGAGAGAGAGAGAGAGAGAGCGCTTCCTGTTGATGAGGGATTCCAGGTATGTGCCAGTTCTTAATTATCGTTGCTAAAAGTTGGTGTGACGTGACATTTAATTCCCGCTCCAGCACATGTTTTGCTGAGATTTACTGAGAAACCAAAATCTTTTCAAGCCTGGGAGAAACGATCTATCAACCTAGAAGTTCCTGCTGACTGTGGGTGACAATTGCAGCATCCTCAGCGAAAAACAAGTCCCTGATGATGATCTTCTTGATTTTTGTTTTGGCTCTAAGCCTTGCAAGGTTAAACAGCCTACCATCCGACCTAGTGTGAAGGCAGATTCCTTAATTTGCGTTACCAAAAGCATGCCTAAGTAGCAGGGCAAAGAAGATTCAGTCTCTGGACCAAAACGAAGATCGGTTTAACACCCCTTCGAATACAAAATGATTGTGATATGCGGCCATCTAATTGGACTGTTCCTTGCATGCTCATTGAACGATATCATTGCCGAAAGAGTTTGCTTGGACAGCCTATTTTAGAGAGGATTTTGAAGAGTCCATCCCAACTAATCAAATCAAATGCCACTGTCAGGCCAATGAAGGCGATATAAAATAACTGCACACGTGACTTTTTCTGAAGATGCCGAAGAGTGAAAATCATGTCGACCATTGATCATCCAGGCCTGGATTCAGCCAATTTGTTTGACCTAGTAAGTTTACTCTAACAAAAATGTACCTACAACACTGAACAGAGAGACACTTCATTAGTTATTCCAGTCACTTCTATCAACGTCAAAAAACATGTTACAATCTGTGCATTTCTCATATCTTGAGGTATAATGGCCTCTATCCTGCACTGACATTATATACAACGGTTACAAGAGTGTATCCTTAGGTCGTTTGATCAAATCAGGTGTGATCTTGTCGCTGCCTTGTGCATTATCCCGGGGCAAAGCTTTCAATATCTTGAATGAGATTTCCAAATATGGGTAGATGTCCAACTCATCCGTACTAGGGTTGAGTTGGGATAAGGGAGGGAGGTGGTTGGAGAGAGGGGGTGCGTTATAGCTTTTGAGAGCGTTAAGGACTATTTGAATTACTATATTTTCACACAAGTAGAGTTCTGAATAGTGCTCGACCCATCGCTCCATTTGCTTTCCTGTATCTGTTATTTTCTCGTCAGTGCTGGATTGGACTAGTGCAGTTTTCCTAATTGAAGAACCAATATCTTGGAGTTGACTACTTTCAACAGCTGATGTTGAACAGTTACACAACAGGACACATACATAATCAACCCCAACCCATACACATTACATGTATTGTTGAGCTAACGAGTGACCACAGCCCATACACAATACATGTACAGTTGTACAAATGACTGAACACAGACCGTACACAATACTGCAAGCACTGCGACGGACAAGATGATGCAGAATACCATGTTTTTGATTGTCCATCATTGTTAGATTGTGAAAGCAATCTACTACCATCAATCTCCTCCATTACCAACCCCCCTCCATCACCAACCTCCCTCCATCACCAACCCCCTCCATCACAAACCCCCCTCCATCATAAGCCCCCTCCATCACCAACCCTCTCCATCACCAACCCCCTCCATCACCAACACTCTCATCACCAACCCCTCTCCATCCCAACCCCTCTCCATCACCAACTCCCTCCATCCCAACTCCCTCCATCACCAATCCAATCCATCACCAATCCTCTCCATCACCAACCCTCTCCATCACCAACCCTCTCCATCACCAACCCCTCTCCATCCCCAACCCCCGTCCATCCCCAACCCTCTCCATCACCAACCCTCTCCATCACCAACCCTCTCCATCACCAACCCCTCTCCATCACCAACACTCTTCATCACCAACCCCCCTCCATCACCAACCCCCGTCCATCACCAACCCTCTCCATCACCAACCCCTCTCCATCCCAACCCCCCTGCATCACCAACCCTCTCCATCACCAACCCTCTCCATCACCAACCCCCCTCCATCACCAACCCCCTCCATCACCAACCCTCTCCATCACAACACCTTCCATCACCATCACCCTGTAATGAGACACACAACAACTAGAGAAAACATGTACATTTCACTTATTGACTCCGGAAAAAGTGGAGTGGAAACTCGTTTTTCCTGGATCGGAAAAGTCGAAGTTTGAGTGTAGGAGTGGTGGGGAATGGGAGGGAAGTGGGAGTGAATGATAGTGCGTGTGAGTGAATAATGAGAACTCTTAACAGACGGACATGTTCCTCATCTATTTATACTCTAAAGACAATAATTTTTTTTTATGTCTCAGGACCAAACAAACGACATTACTCATTAGCGAGTAGCAGACGTCTGCGACTTTGGCTCAGTAAATGATGGTGTATACTTAAAATGGCCCCTGATGTCTGATGATACCCCAGCCTGATCCGCTGTCATATTTATGTAAGCCTCCACTCTAGCCTAGATGAAAACACAGGCAGTACTAATTTGTAACTGCCTTCACTTTCTCGTCTACAGCCAAAAGCTATCCTGTTTGCCCTGCTGAAATCTCACGTTACGAAGCTCGATCTCCGAGCTGAAATATATTGTGACTAAGAGAAATCTGTGCTTGAAAGACATGTCTAGAAGAAATATCTGAAGTATTTCCACGAAATCTGAAACCGTAGGAACATCACATCTCATTTCATTAGGAACAATATTTCGTGAAGTCTCTCAGTCCACTGTTAGTATTTACAGGTTTTACCCATTTCCGAACATCAACTATCCAACGCATCTTAAGCATTTTTTGAGTACCGGGTTAGCATTCCCTGTTCGATCTCTTCTCCTTAGCTAGTGTGTTCTGTTGCAGCCCGTTATCCAGGATCACCGCGTGGAGGTGAAGAAGTATCTTGGCAGCTCTGGTTAGCTGGTCCTGACGCTAGCAGTCAGCTATGGGTCGCTGAACGCTACAGCTCATGCGCTCTGCATGAATCTGATCTTTGTTCTAAGAGATATGTTTTTGAACTTTCATATTGGCTTCAATGAGATGAAAATTGTTAGTGTTCCTGCTGTCCTTGTTCTCAGCTCTACTTTGATTACAATTCTGTTCAGGTGCCACTTCCACATTGAATGTCGACTGCACTGTATCTCTAACGTCCTGTCTTTTGCCCTGTCGTACAATTCGCCAGAAATGTTCTTGCCAGTGTCTTGAAGTAATCCTCCCTCTTTAAGCGTTGTTTACCTATCCACGTTTTCCGTTCACGTTTCCTTCAAGTTTTTTGTTTAGCAAAGTAGTATACCTTTTTATGTGATCGGCATTTCCTCTGTCGGACTGCTATTTCTTTCATCAATTCTCTTTGTACTCTTAATTTATCCGAAATTCTCTCTGTACTCTTAATTTATCCAAAATTCTCTTTGTTCTCTTAATTTATCCGAAATTCTCTTATTTGTTTTATTTTCTTTCCATGAAATGCGCCTGATGCTTCTATTTATCCATATTTTCAAAGGTATGATATGTGCGTGATGTTTTTCATAAACTATAGTTAAGCACGCTGCAGTGTACAGTATGGGAAACTAATTTAGTGCCTCTAAGGAAATCATTGTGATGGAAAATACAGACTACTCAGTAACCTGTATTGAGAGCAGGTAGCGACAGTAAGATCTGGAATGAATTACCCGCCATATATTGACATTAAAAGAGACATGAAGAAGGGTTTGTGTCGTTACCTTGTCTGTGTAACATCTACAAAGAGAACTTTTTTAGACAGATTGATGGAAGGCCATGAAAGGAAGAATAATCACCTACATGGGATATGTGGAGCGGATGATTAGCGCAGTGGAAGAGCACTCGCTTTTCGTTGCAAAGGTACGAGGTTCAGGTCCCACTTCTGGCAGCTCCAGTCAACCCAGCATTAAATGGATACATGACTTACGGTTAGGGGAAAGAAAATACAATGGGAAAGGGAGCTGGCCACGTCAACTCACAAACTGAGCCTTAGTATACTAAAGGCTATAACACTTCATTCCTGACCATCTTTTAAGTCTGCTGAACAACTTCCTTTACCTTTACCTTATGAGAAATGTCGATGACACAGTATTGTTGTCTTAAAGTTAGTAAGAGTTGCTTAATGTCGATGACACAGTATTGTTGTCTGAAAGTTAGTAAGAGTTGCTTAATGTCGATGACACAGTATTGTTGTCCTAAAGTTAGTAAGAGTTGCTTAATGTCGATGACACAGTATTGTTGTCTTAAAGTTAGTAAGAGTTGCTTAATGTCGATGACACAGTATTGTTGGCTGAAAGTTAGTAAGAGTTGCTTAATGTCGATGACACAGTATTGTTGTCTTAAAGTTAGTAAGAGTTGCTAAATGTCGATGACACAGTTTTGTTGGCTGAAAGTTAGTAAGAGTTGCTTAATTTCGATGACACAGTATTGTTGGCTGAAAGTTAGTAAGAGTTGCTTAATTTCGATGACACAGTATTGTTGGCTGAAAATTAGCAAGAGTTGCTTAATTTCGATGACACAGTATTGTTGGCTGAAAGTTAGTAAGAGTTGCTTAATGTCGATGACACAGTATTGTTGGCTAAAATTTAGCAAGAGCTGGTAGAGACGGTAAACATGTAAAGAAAATGGATGAGACATAGGAAGGGTCAAAAGCAAATTTAATTACACGATAAATAGATTGAATTTCAGGCAAACAATTAAAACCCAGAATACTTCTCCATAAGCAGTAGACATTTAGCTGGTGTGAACTGAGGGCTGCGTCACACCATCATTCGTAGTCTTATACTCCTGCTAGGGAAGGCCAGGTCACCCATTCCTCAAACCAGCTCGAGAGCCGCATTAATGAACCGACCTCCACATTAATGAACCGTCCTCCACATTAATGAACCGCCCTCCGCAGTAATGAACCGTCCTCCGCATTAATGAACCGTCCTCCGCATTAATGAACCGCCCTCCGCATTAATGAACCGCCCTCCGCATTAATGAACCGTCCTCCGCATTAATGAACCGTCCTCCGCATTAATGAACCGCCCTCCGCAGTAATGAACTGTCCTCCGCATTAATGAACCGTCCTCCGCATTAATGAACCACCCTCCGCATTAATGAACCGTCCTCCGCATTAATGAACCGTCCTCCGCATTAATGAACCGTCCTCCGCATTAATGAACCGCCCTCCGCATTAATGAACCGTCCTCCGCATTAATGAACCACCTTCCGCATTAATGAACCGCCCTCCGCATTAATGAACCGCCCGCCGCATTAATGAACCGCTCTCCGCATTAATGAACCGCCCTCCGCATTAATGAACCGCCCTCCGCATTAATGAACCGCTATCCGCATTAATGAACCACCCTCCGCATTAATGAATCGTTATCTTCGCATTAATGAACCTACCTCCACATTAATGAACCGACTTCCGCATTAATGAACCGTCCTCCGCATTAATGAACCGCCCTCCGCATTAATGAACCGCCCTCCGCATTAATGAACCGCCCTCCGCATTAGTGAACCGCCCTCCACATTAATAAACCGACCTCCACATTAATGAACCGCCTTCCGCATTAATGAACCGTCCTCCACATTAATGAACCACCCTCCACATTAATGAACCGACTTCCGCATTAATGAACCGCCCTCCCCATTAATGAACCGCCCTCCACATTAATGAACCACCCTCCACATTAATGAACCGCCCTCCACATTAATGAACCACTCTCCGCACGTCGTGAAAGCTCTCAACTTGTCTTCTTCCCCGAAATCTAGGAAGCTGTTAGGCGTATCGCAGCTCACGGTATATTAATTGTCTGTTTATGTTCATTAACACATTTCGCATGTAGAGAAATACTTCATTGAGCTTCAGAACGTTCCCGTTCATATATTTCTGGGGGTACAAATATGTACATTATCCTATTTGTGTATGTAATGTTTTCTACATTCAAGAGAGTTCTCTTTTTGGAGCAGTCTAATCATACTGATCATTAGCTCATCACGCACAATTTTCTTTAAAAAACTAAAATCAAGAGAGAGAACACGGTACAGTTAGTAACTAAGAATTTTAGCGCCTTATGACTTCATTACCTACTAGTATCAGTTAATTTAGTAATAAATAGTGCAAGAACAACTGCTAACGATGGAGCAAATATAACTAATCGCTTTCCCAGCAAGACTTGAGCACTTTTTAGTTTGAGAAGAAATTATCGCCAAGACTTCATAAGAAGAAAGCAAAGACTTACAAACTGACTTTGACCCATTCGTGAAAAACGTGCGTGTGTTGGGACGAATTGATAGGCGATGAAACATTTGGACGAACATCTGCCATGGTGAGAATAAGTTGGAAATCAAACTGAAATATAAGCTTCATAACGAAAAGCTACCCAAGCATGGACTGGACCCATGCATACACCGACGGTTCTGTAACAAACACTACACAGAACGGAGGGGCAGGAGCATTCCTGAACCTACCAAATGGCAGAAAAATAACACTGTCATTCGCTACTGGTAAGTACACAAGCAATTTCAGAGCGGAGGCAGAGGCACTGAGGGCGGCAGTGGAAGAAATGGTGACAAACAGTGAAAATGAGAGCCATATAGTTCTGCTGACAGATGCTCTCGAAGTGGTCACAGCGCTAAAAAGCCAGAAAAACACTGAGCTTAATGACCTAAGAGCAGCACTCTGCAAACTGTGCCAGCAGTCCGCACCAAAAAGGGTAGTGGTACAGTGGGTCCCGTCACACTGCAACATCCAAGGCAACGAGGAGGCAGACAGACTGGCAAAAGAAGGTGCAAGACTACCACAAACAGATACCAGTATAACGTACGAAGAGTCAAAACGGCTTATCAAAGCCAGGTACATGATCAAATGGGAAACCGAACATACTGGTTACACCAAAAACGATGCCTATTACCAGTTGAACCGAAGAGAGCAGGTCGTTGTCTTCAGACTTCGCACTGGCCACAACAGACTGAGGTACCACCTATTCAACAAATTGAAGATAGGGTGTACCGACGAATGCCCGTGCGGTACTGGTAAAATGACC
This sequence comes from Ariolimax columbianus, assembly GCA_036924085.1. NCBI lineage: Eukaryota > Metazoa > Mollusca > Gastropoda > Stylommatophora > Arionidae > Ariolimax > Ariolimax columbianus. Next base: position 130,605,298 of record JAVGWX010000001.1, read on the forward strand.
ACTGAACATCTGCTGCAGAACTGCCCGACATACGAGGATCAGAGAGAGCAGATGTGGCCATTACCAGTGGAACTGCAAGACAAGCTCTATGGCAGTGGCGAGAGCCTCAGGACGATCGCCGCTTTTTTCGAAAAAATAATGGTTACTGTCTGACTGTGTACGAAGAAGAAGAAGAAGAAGAAGAAACTGAAATATGCTTTTCAATATTTGTTCATGTCTATCTGGAGCCATTGTACACTGTCTGTTATGTAATTTTAAAGACATGCATTACAATCTCTTTTCTGATCACATTTAACCGTCTTCTCTCTAGTTAGATAATTTCTCATAGAAAAATGTACACTACCATTAATGTACACTACCACCAATACGGTACTTAATGTCCTGTTTAAAAATGTACACTACCACCAATACGGTACTTAATGTCCTATATAAAAATATACACTACCACCAATGCGGTACTTAATGTCCCATGTAAAAATGTACACTACCACCAATATGGTACTTAATGTCCTATATAAAAATATACACTACCACCAATGCGGTACTTAATGTCCTATGTAAAAATGTACACTACCACCAATGGGGTGCTTAATGTCCTATATAAATATGTATACTACCACCAATACGGTACTTAATGTACTATATACAAATGTACACTACCACTGATGCGGTACTTAATGTCCTATATAAAAATATACACTACCACTAATACGGTACTTAATGTCCTATATAAAAATGTACACTACCACCATTGTGGTACTTAATGTCCTATTTAAAAATGTACACTACCACTAATGTACACTACCTCTAATACGGTACTTAATGCCTTATATAAAAAAGTACACTACCACTAATGTACACTACCACTTATACGGTACTTAATGTACTATATAAAAATGTACACTACCACTAATGTACACTGCCACTAATGTACACTACTACCAATACGGTACTTAATGTCCTATTTAATAATGTACACTACCACTACTGTGATCATCTTTAAGGACCGTCCAGTTATCCCTGGATCAGAATTCAATGGACGCGTAGATCTGCTGATCTCAGCAATTACTTCACCACTTTAAAAATGTGTTATGCCTGTGACGAAACAAATAAAACCTACCTACCCAACAGATGTATACTTAAAAACCTTTAGCTTCAATGAGGATTACAAAAAATATAATTATTCAGTCTAAAGAAATACCGATTTATCCCATACATCGTCGTTCGTCCTTTTGTATTCTAAATCACTGAAGCAGTTCGCTCAAGATAAGTCGTCTAGCCCTAATCCTCACCTCCAACCCAATAGCACGCAGCAGCAAACACAAAACAACGAAGGATGTGCAGCTAATTAATTCTACACGTCTTTTCCCAAATAGTTAGCCTAATTCTTCAACTTTATTTTGATCCCAAGGAAAGATCACTCTGTGAGATATAAACTGGGTTCTACCACCGAAAATGTGTCTGCCAAATACTTTGAAGCGTGTCAGAAACGCCGACCTTTTTTCTACATCTCAGTAAATGCAGTACACAATTTTCAGGACAACCAGCGGAATCATAAAAAAAAAAAAAATTACCCGGTTAAACTGAAATGCCCGGCTTTATTACACGCAGCTATCAACTCTTGATTGTCTCCCCTGGCGCGCGACTCCTGAGTGCCTGATATCCCCCCCAAGGAGGTCTCCAATCCTGACAGCTCGGTAGAGGGACTTGGCTGCCTCCCCAGTGGAGATAATTGTGCGTCATAACAACTTGAACTCCTATGTCAATAAACCCACATTTGAATAAGAAATTCAAAACAACCCGTTAAAGGAAAGATTACTAACTATTTCAGCTTCCAGAAGCATGTAACTAGAATTTCAAAGCTCGCTCAATCAGTATGGAATTTTACAAATTATTCAAAAACACAAAAAAAAACAACATATTAACCGAACTTTGTTTATATAATGAGGACACTTAGTGACGGTTCTTGTGGATAATTAAGTCTATGGTCCTGAAGGTGCAGACCAGAAGTTCATGCATGATCTTAACATGTGTAGAAATAGGGGCTAAAATGTCGACAGCTCATTTGCGTGGTGTGCTGCTTCAGCGTTTGAAATTACAGTTTGGCAGCTGGGATGTGTGAGCTGTTATCTATTGATGTTTTTGATGTTGTTCATGTTTTTGATGTTGTTGAATGCCCATGGGATGGAAATGCTGAGCAGTGCATGAGCTGTAGCGGTCAGCGACCTAGAGCTACCAAGACCCTTCTCCACGTCCATGTGGTGATCCTACGAGGCGTGTTCAAATGAAACCGGACCTAGCTGCACCAAGTGAACATAAGTAATGCGCATGATAACGTCCCTTATGATGTAAACAGCACATATCAACCCGTAAAGTTTGCAAAATTCAATTATCCTCCGTTTCATAATTTCCTCGGCAGACTGTTGAAAACATGGAGAGTGTGATATGGAATCCGTCCAGAGTTGATCAGCGAGTGGTGATTAGGTTTTTAACTTTTCTAACAGTTGATGGATGTCGACCAGTTGATATTCATCGCGGAATGCAGGCAGTGTATGGTAGAAAAAGTGTATCGAAGACAACAGCGAGGAACTGGACAACGATACTTAAAGAAGGAAGTGAGTTAACGAAAGATCTTCCGAGACCAGGTCAAGTGCATATTGTTGTGTCAGAAGATGCCATCGCCCAAAATTGATGCAGCAATTCAGGTGGACCATCACCGGAGCGTACATTCGCCACACGTTTGCCACCATACACTGCATGCATTCTGCAATGAATGTTAACTGGTCGACATCCTTCAGCTGTTAGAAACCGAATCACTGTTTGCTGAACAACTCTGGACGGATTCCGTATTACACCTGCCATGTTTTTACGGTCTGCTGAGGAAACTATGAGTCGGAGGATAATGAAATATTGCAAACTTGACGGTTGGTATGTGCTATTTACATAAGTGACGTCATCCTGCGCATCGTACGTATGTTTACTCGGTGCAATTAGGTCCGGTTTCATTTGAACATGCCTCGTAATTAAAGTATGCAACAGGCAGACTGGCTAAGGAGAAGGAATAGAAAAGGGAAGACTAACACGATACACACAGATGTCAGATGTGTCGGAACGAAGAATGCAAATATCGCAACCAAACTGCAAACTATGACACAACGCCGTTGTCACGGTTTAGTAGCCGGAGTTTGAGGACGTTCGGAGATTGGTAGCGGGAGTTTTAGGACATTCAGGGTTCGATAGCGAGAGTTTGAGGACATTCAGGGTTCGGTAGCGAGAGTTTGAGGACATTCAGGGTTTGGTAGCGGTAGTTTGAGGAGGTTCAGAGTTTAGTAGCGGGAGTTTGAGGACGTTCAGGGTTTGGCAGCGGGAGTTTGAGGACGTTCAAGATTTGGTATCGGGAGTTTGAGGACATTCAGGGTTTGGTAGCGGGAGTTTGAGGACGTTCAAGATTTGGTAGCGGTAGTTTGAGGACGAACGACGAAGAAGTACGAACGATGAAGAGAGAACGACGAAGAATTCCCACGATGTGTAACTTGACTGTGTTGTGGGCCCTGAATAGAGCGTTAGGTGGCGGGTGGCAGTAACTTTCCTCACATCCAGAGCGTGCGCATGAAGGTGGACTGGGGATCTCCAGACTGTTGTGCCATACTTTGTCAGTATGGTACCAATATACAATTTTAAGAAGACCATTTGCAGGTCTTTCTAGGTGCTAAGTTGTTTATTCCAGAGTTAAAGTGTAACATACTGATGAACACCAGCCTCACATGTGTGCCATGCACATTGAAACACTGTGTTACAGCAGTCTGGCCAGTGAGGTCGGGATCATCTCTGGGGTTCCAGAAGCGGTGGGCCTGCTAAAAAGTATAGCAGTGCACTGCAGCCAATAGTAGTCAGGTCCACCTTCTGCAGAACGCTATGGGATATAAATAGAGTCACTACAACGTGATACAAGAGAAAATTCGTCAAAGTAGCGAACTCAGCAAGAGAAACATTGAGAAACATCAACAGGAACAACAGCTGAATAAAAAACAAGCACAAAAACAACATCATATAGTTTGAATACATAACAAGGCAGACATTGTGAGCTTGACTTGGGTTGGATAAGATAAAGCAGCCGTCGTTGCACAGTTAAAAGAATATAATATTGATAGAAAATCCGGAAGCGGGTCACCGTAGAGAACCAATGTAAACGCGAAATAGTAGGCGTTCAAATACGGCATGTTTCAAGCTTTCTCTGGTCTCAACGGAGGCGATATCAGCGTCTAGTCATATAGAAGACGGACGGTATACTTTGTGGTCCCATGTATACGCTGCAGACGTAAAAGGTCCACTGGCAGTTAAAATAGAAGAGAGGACACTGTCAGCTGTTGTCCACCCGGGAGCTCTAAAGGTAACGATAAAGGCCCTGCACGAAGGGCCCCCAATTATGCAAATCAATCACCTGTGTATCTGCACATTAGCTTGCAAGTATATGCAAATAAGGACCTCTACACTGTCAGTGGCAGAAGATGGGCAACTAAGAGAAGAGAAACAGAGATAACAATATGTGTACTGGCGTTGTTGACTATTTGTTTAATGCTGACAATGATAAAGTACTCTTTTGTACGCCCTGAAAAGTGCGTAATGTAGCGGGTTGTAGTAGCTATCTTCATATCCCGAGCGTGCTGATGAAGGTGTACCGCAGTTCTCCATGCGGTTGTACTATGCTTGGTTTCATTTCTCAGCCAGACTGCCTTGAAAACAACCTGTTTCCAGGGAACACTACATGGAAGAGAAATAGGGGTCCTGGTCAGTATATTAAGCCTAACCCTGACACGACGTCCTGGTCAGTATGTTGAGCCTAACGCTGACGCGACGTCCTGGTCAGTATTTTGTGTCTGACCGTACTAGCGTCTCAGTTTCTCTGTACCGGTCTTAAAAACAACACTCCTAGAAGACACAATTTTGAATTCTGACGATAAACCTATGTAATGTGGAACTGTTAACTCTACCCGAGCAGTTTCTTTGAGGATATTTTTGTGAAGTATGACCAATACCACGCCGATAGCATTTTGTAAGAGACGATTATATTGTTGACGAAAGCAAGAGACATAGAAGCTACTGCAACTCACTTTAAAGGCAAATCAACCTTCAAACAGGCGAAAGCCTGCTTGCAGTGTGTAAAGTAGCCGTTTCAGTTTGCAAGAATTCTCTTGAAGAAACAATACATCGTTTGGGATATATGAATAAAACTGTCAATAAGCTTTTTTGCCCAGGAGACCAGATGAAGAAGAAAAAGAGCAACGTTTAATTACAGTAATTGGGCGTAATAAGGTCAACGTAGAAGATTGGATTGAAGTTTTTAAGACTTAATTGAACAAGGCTTTAGTTTTTTTTATGGCAATGAGGTGACCAGAAAACAAATTCGATGTTTTGCATTTCTTTAACTGTAAGTCTGGTACCTATTTGCAATTGGGCAGACACGCAAAAATGTCAGCCATGAGCTAGAGGTAATCGAAATCTATTTCAAGTTATGAAAGTGTTCTTCAACCTAATAAGTGCTGAAACCGCTAGTCCACTCTCTGACACCGTGCGACATTACAAGAAACTACACAGAGTCTAGGCTTCAAATCTGCTATTGAAATCCAAATTTGTTGGCTAGTCTATTACACGAAGATGCTTCCACCCCTTTGACGGTTCTCTGTGTTAACTTGTTAGATATTTTAAAAAATGAAACAACAGTTAGATGTGAATGCTTGATACACCAACAGGTCTACCAACAACGATTCTAGGACTGCTATCACACACTTGAAATCATGCAGAAGCAATCAGCAATAAAACAAACGACCCACTATTAACAACCTGTCTCAGTTTGATACTTCAGATGAAGTGTTCTTGGCAGAGAAATCTAGATGAAGCACCACAGAGCTCTAATTATCTTCTTGTATATTTGGACTAGATGACACGCCGATAATGGCACACGTGCGTCAACACGAGCAACCAATACACGCTAGCAATCGTTATTTGTGTTCCCCGAAAGTGGATTTGTGAAATTTGGACTCCCACAAAGAAAACATCGTCTTCTGATGAAATCGTTTTGTAGATTTTCTAGGATAACACTATTGAATTGGAGCGGTCTTTCTTTGTGCGCAATTAGTGGTCTGCTGTAGGTCAATGCGCAGTTGACACTCCTAAACATAAGAACATAGAACCAATAGTTTTGTTTGAAGCCTAGATCAGGGGAACCCAAAACCTTGTGTCGCGAGTCACTTCGGGGCTACCGGACTTTTAATCGTGGCTGGAGAAACGCAACCTTAAAAACAAATATTTAAAAAGAATAGACTTTATATTGGCAGTTAGAAATATAAAAGTAGGCTTAACGCCCGCTGACCGACAAAATTAAAAATCTACCCAAATTACTTGTATCTTCCCCTTGGCCCAGTAAGCCGTAGGAAGTTGTAAAATATCTACTACGTATATCCAAAACATTCGGCTACCTGGCAACATACATTAACATGCCCGTTTAAATTCATACAAATATATATAATGACGAAAACCAGACGTGCAGCAGCTTCTGCTTCCCCTATCCTTTAAGAAAGAAATAAGTAAATACGGCGCGTTGAATATCAGCCACTCAGTCAATTATAATTAAGTCTCGATTATTAGCGATTCATAATATGTCTTTAAATGTATCTGTTGTGCTGCTTGAGTATTGGGAGAAAAAAGCTATGTGGATTTAGTAAGCAGAGCAAGTGAATTCAATTTGTCCAGTAATAGCAAACATGGTATTTAAAGTGACGTTTGTAAGCAATTTCAATGACACATTGACTGAGTTTTACTTCGTTGTGAGAACTGATGGAAAGCCTGTTTGTTTAATATGTCAGAAATTAATATCTGCTGTCAATGAATACAAATTGTGCTCCAAAAGCTCGTGACAGCTAAAGACAAGCCAATACCAGATATCGACGATAATATGTGGTTGGCCGAATTTGCCTTCATTACGAACGTTTCATCGCATTTGAAGGAGTTCAATTTGAAGCGTCATTTAAAAGGTCAACTGGTGCATGACCTGTATAATCGTGTGAAACATGTACTTGTGTGAACATATGTTTTTCAAAAATGAAGTATTCCAAGTCAAAACTGGAAACGACAATAACTGACTGGGGCATTATCACCAATTAGACACAACATTAGTAGTTCCCGACGTTGAATTATGAAAAAATAATTTAAAAAAATGAATCTGCTGTCTCATTAATTAAATATATATAATTCCTTTCATTGCTATTATATTGACCAAAACGGAAAGAACTCTCAAGAGAAATATTGTCAACATTTACAAAATAAACATTGTAAAATGCACAGAGAAACAACGTGTGGAGAAACAACGTGTGGAGAAAAAGCTCATAGAGCAACAACGTGTGGAGAAAGAGCTCATAGAGCAACAACGTGTGGAGAAACAACGTGTGGAGACACAACTCATAGAGCAAGAACGTGTGGAGAAAAAACGTGTGGAGAAACAACGTGTGGAGAAACAACGTGTGGAGAGAGAGCTCATAGAGCAACAACGTGTGGAGAGACAACGTGTGGAGAAACAACTCATAGAGCAAAAACGTGTGGACAAACAACTCATACAGAAACAACGTGTGGAGACACAACTCAAAGAGAAACAACGTGTGGAGAAAGAGCTCATAGAGCAACAACGTGTGGAGAAACAACGTGTGGAGAAATAACTCATAGAGAAACAACGTGTGGAGAAACAACGTGTGGAGAAACAACGTGTGGAGAAACAACTCATAGAGAAACAACGTGTAGAGAAACAACTCAAAGAGAAACAACGTGTGGAGAAAGAGCTCATAGAGCAACAACGTGTGGAGAAACAACGTGGGAGAAACAACGTGTGGAGAAACAACGTGTGGAGAAACAACTCATAGAGAAACAACGTGTGGAGAAACAACGTGTGGAGAAACAACTCATAGAGAAACAACGTGTGGAGAAACAACTCATAGAGAAACAACGTGTGGAGAAAGAGCTCATAGAGCAACAACGTGTGGAGAAACAACGTGTGGAGAAACAACTCATAGAGAAATAACGTGTGGAGAAACAACGTGTGGAGAAACAACTCATAGAGAAACAACGTGTGGAGAAACAACTCATAGAGAAACAACGTGTGGAGAAACAACTCATAGAGAAACAACGTGTGGAGAAACAACTCATAGAGAAACAACGTGTGGAGAAAGAGCTCATAGAGCAACAACGTGTGGAGAAACAACGTGTGGAGAAACAACGTGTGGAGAAACAACGTGTGGAGAAACAACTCATAGAGAAACAACGTGTGGAGAAATAACTCAAAGAGAAACAACGTGTGGAGAAAGAGCTCATAGAGCAACAACGTGTGGAGAAACAACGTGTGGAGAAACAACTCATAGAGAAACAACGTGTGGAGAAACAACGTGTGGAGAAACAACTCATAGAGAAACAACGTGTGGAGAAACAACGTGTGGAGAAACAACGTGTGGAGAAACAACTCATAGAGAAACAACGTGTGGAGAAACAACGTGTGGAGAAACAACTCATAAAGAAACAACGTGTGGAGAAACAACTCATAGAGAAACAACGTGTGGAGAAACAACGTGTGGAGAAACACTGTGTGGAGAAAAAACGTGTGGAGAAAAAACGTGTGGAGAAACAACGTGTTGAGAAACAACGTGGAGAAACAACGTGTGGAGAAACAACGTGTGGAGAAATAACTCATAGAGAAACAACGTGTGGAGAAACCACTCATAGAGAAACAACGTGTGGAGAAACAACTCATAGAGAAACAACGTGTGAAGAAAGAGCTCACAGAGCAACAACGTGTGGAGAAACAACGTGTGGAGAAAAATCTCACAGAGAAACAACGTGTGGAGAAACAACTCATAGAGAAACAACGTGTGGAGAAACAACGTGTGGAGAAACAACGTGTGGAGAAACAACGTGTGGAGAAACAAAGTGTTGAGAAACAACGTGTGGAGAAACAACGTGTGGAGAAAAAACTCATAGAGCAACAACGTGTGGAGAAACAACGTGTGGAGAAACAACTCATAGAGCAACAACGTGTAGAGAAAACACCGTGTAGAGAAACAACGTGTGGAGAAACAACGTGTGGAGAGAGAGCTCATAGAGCAGCAACGTGTGGAGAAACAACGTGTGGAGAAACAACGTGTGGAGAAGCATCTCATAGAGCAACAACGTGTGGAGAAACAACTCATAGAGCAACAACGTGTGGAGCAACAACGTGTAGAGCAACAACGTGTAGAGAAAAAACGTGTGGAGAAACAACGTGTGGAGAAACAACGTGTGGAGAAACAACGTGTGGAGAAACAACGTGTGGAGAAACAACTCATAGAGAAACAACGTGTGGAGCAACAACCTGTGGAGAAACAACGTGTGGAAAAACAACGTGTGGAGAAACAACGTGTGGAGAAATAACTCATAGAGAAACAACGTGTGGAGAAACAACGTGTGAAGAAACAACTCATAGAGAAACAACGTGTGGAGAAACAACGTGTGAAGAAACAACTCATAGAGCAACAACGTGTGGAGAAACAACGTGTGGAGAAACAACGTGTGGAGAAATAACTCATAGAGAAATAACGTGTGGAGAAACAACTCATAGAGAAACAACGTGTGGAGAAACAACATGTGGAGAAACAACTCATAGAGAAACAACGTGTGGAGAAACAACTCATAGAGCAACAACGTGTGGAGAAACAACGTGTGGAGAAACAACGTATGGAGAAACAACGTGTGGAGAAACAACGTGTGGAGAAACAACGTGTGGAGAAACAACTCATAGAGCAACAACATGTGGAGAAACAACGTGTGGAGAAACAACGTGTGGAGAAACATCGTGTGGAGAAACAACGTTTGGAGAAATAACTCATAAAGCAACAACGTGTGGAGAAACAACGTGTGAAGAAACAACGTGTGGAGAAACAACGTGTGGAGAAACAACTCATAGAGAAACAACGTGTGGAGAAACAACGTGTGGAGAAACAACGTGTGGAGAAACAACGTGTGGAGAAAGAACTCATAGAGAAACAACGTGTGGAGAAACAACGTGTGGAGAAACAACTCATAGAGAAACAACGTGTGGAGAAACAACTCAAAGAGAAACAACGTGTGGAGAAAGAGCTCATAGAGCAACAACGTGTGGAGAAACAACGTGTGGAGAAACAACTCATAGAGAAACAACGTGTGGAGAAACAACGTGTGGAGAAACAACTCATAGAGAAACAACGTGTGGAGAAACAACGTGTGGAGAAACAACGTGTGGAAAAACAACGTGTGGAGAAACAACTCATAGAGGAACAACGTGTGGAGAAACAACGTGTAGAGAAACAACTCATAAAGAAACAACGTGTGGAGAAACAACCCATAGAGAAACAACGTGTGGAGAAACAACGTGTGGAGAAACACCGTGTGGAGAAAAAACGTGTGGAGAAAAAACGTGTGGAGAAACAACGTGTTGAGAAACAACGTGGAGAAACAACGTGTGGAGAAACAACGTGTGGAGAAATAACTCATAGAGAAACAACGTGTGGAGAAACAACTCATAGAGAAACAATGTGTGGAGAAACAACTCATAGAGAAACAACGTGTGAAGAAAGAGCTCACAGAGCAACAACGTGTAGAGAAAAAACGTGTGGAGAAACAACGTGTGGAGAAACAACGTGTGGAGAAACAACGTGTGGAGAAACAACGTGTGGAGAAACAACTCATAGAGAAACAACGTGTGGAGCAACAACCTGTGGAGAAACAACGTGTGGAAAAACAACGTGTGGAGAAACAACGTGTGGAGAAATAACTCATAGAGAAACAACGTGTGGAGAAACAACGTGTGAAGAAACAACTCATAGAGAAACAACGTGTGGAGAAACAACGTGTGAAGAAACAACTCATAGAGCAACAACGTGTGGAGAAACAACGTGTGGAGAAACAACGTGTGGAGAAATAACTCATAGAGAAATAACGTGTGGAGAAACAACTCATAGAGAAACAACGTGTGGAGAAACAACATGTGGAGAAACAACTCATAGAGAAACAACGTGTGGAGAAACAACTCATAGAGCAACAACGTGTGGAGAAACAACGTGTGGAGAAACAACGTGTGGAGAAACAACGTGTGGAGAAACAACGTGTTGAGAAACAACGTGTGGAGAAACAACTCATAGAGCAACAACATGTGGAGAAACAACGTGTGGAGAAACAACGTGTGGAGAAACATCGTGTGGAGAAACAACGTTTGGAGAAATAACTCATAAAGCAACAACGTGTGGAGAAACAACGTGTGAAGAAACAACGTGTGGAGAAACAACGTGTGGAGAAACAACTCATAGAGAAACAACGTGTGGAGAAACAACGTGTGGAGAAACAACGTGTGGAGAAACAACGTGTGGAGAAAGAACTCATAGAGAAACAACGTGTGGAGAAACAACGTGTGGAGAAACAACTCATAGAGAAACAACGTGTGGAGAAACAACTCAAAGAGAAACAACGTGTGGAGAAAGAGCTCATAGAGCAACAACGTGTGGAGAAACAACGTGTGGAGAAACAACTCATAGAGAAACAACGTGTGGAGAAACAACGTGTGGAGAAACAACTCATAGAGAAACAACGTGTGGAGAAACAACGTGTGGAGAAACAACGTGTGGAAAAACAACGTGTGGAGAAACAACTCATAGAGGAACAACGTGTGGAGAAACAACGTGTAGAGAAACAACTCATAAAGAAACAACGTGTGGAGAAACAACCCATAGAGAAACAACGTGTGGAGAAACAACGTGTGGAGAAACACCGTGTGGAGAAAAAACGTGTGGAGAAAAAACGTGTGGAGAAACAACGTGTTGAGAAACAACGTGGAGAAACAACGTGTGGAGAAACAACGTGTGGAGAAATAACTCATAGAGAAACAACGTGTGGAGAAACAACTCATAGAGAAACAATGTGTGGAGAAACAACTCATAGAGAAACAACGTGTGAAGAAAGAGCTCACAGAGCAACAACGTGTGGAGAAACAACGTGTGGATAAACAACGTGTGGAGAAAAATCTCATAGAGAAACAACGTGTGGAGAAACAACTCATAGAGAAACAACGTGTGGAGAAACAACGTGTGGAGAAACAACGTGTGGAGAAACAACGTGTGGAGAAACAAAGTGTTGAGAAACAACGTGTGGAGAAACAACGTGTGGAGAAACAACTCATAGAGCAACAACGTGTGGAGAAACAACGTGTGGAGAAACAACTCATAGAGCAACAACGTGTAGAGAAACAACGTATAGAGAAACAACGTGTGGAGAAACAACGTGTGGAGAGAGAGCTCATAGAGCAGCAACGTGTGGAGAAACAACGTGTGGAGAAACAACGTGTGGAGAAGCATCTCATAGAGCAACAACGTGTGGAGAAACAACTCATAGAGCAACAACGTGTGGAGCAACAACGTGTAGAGAAAAAACGTGTGGAGAAACAACGTGTGGAGAAACAACGTGTGGAGAAACAACGTGTGGAGAAACAACGTGTGGAGAAACAACTCATACAGCAACAACGTGTGGAGCAACAACCTGTGGAGAAACAACGTGTGGAGAAACAACGTGTGGAGAAACAACGTGTGGAGAAATAACTCATAGAGAAACAACGTGTGGAGAAACAACGTGTGAAGAAACAACTCATTGAGAAACAACGTATGGAGAAACAACGTGTGAAGAAACAACTCATAGAGCAACAACGTGTGGAGAAACAACGTGTGGAGAAATAACTCATAGAGAAATAACGTGTGGAGAAACAACTCATAGAGAAACAACGTGTGGAGAAACAACGTGTGGAGAAACAACTCATAGAGAAACAACGTGTGGAGAAACAACTCATAGAGCAACAACGTGTGGAGAAACAACGTGTGGAGAAACAACGTGTGGAGAAACAGCGTGTGGAGAAACAACGTGTGGAGAAACAACGTGTGGAGAAACAACTCATAGAGCAACAACGTGTGGAGAAACAACGTGTGGAGAAACAACGTGTGGAGAAACATCGTGTGGAGAAACAACGTTTGGAGAAATAATTCATAAAGCAACAACGTGTGGAGAAACAACGTGTGAAGAAACAACGTGTGGAGAAACAACGTGTGGAGAAACAACTCATAGAGAAAAAACGTGTGGAGAAACAACGTGTGGAGAAACAACGTGTGGAGAAACAACGTGTGGAGAAAGAACTCATAGAGAAACAACGTGTGGAGAAACAACGTGTGGAGAAACAACGTGTGGAGAAAGAACTCATAGAGAAACAACGTGTGGAGCAGCATCTCATAGAGCAACAACGTGTGGGACAACAACGCGTGGAGCAACAACGTGTGGGACAACAACGTTGCGGACAACAACGTGTGTAGCAACAACGTGTGGGACAACAACGTGTGGGACAAGAACGTGTGGGACAACAACGTGTTGGACAACAACGTGTGGGACAACAACGTGTGGAGCAACAACGCAATTAGACTTTTACTGATCACATTATTCATTAAGTGATGCTCTTGAATTGGAGCATAAATACGACTTGCTTATTGTATGGTGAAGGACGTGTAAGAACATTTTCTAATGAACCTACGGCTTCTAAGAGGTTGGGCACCCCTGGTCTAGATGCTTGCACAATGTTTGAACAACAAAACAATGTTTAACTTGAGTTCAAACAGACGACGAATGTTTACATATAGTTTAAACATATGACGAATGTTCATTATTGTTTAAATAGCAAATTGACGTTTAACATGTTTAAAAGAATGTTTTAACAGCAGAAGAAAGTTTAGATACTGTTAACGCAATATCATGTTTTAGTACCGTTTAAACACTCGAGAAATGTTTACGTAATATTTAAACAATAAAATAGTGTATACACACCGTTAAAGCAATAGAAGGCTGTTTACATATAGTTGGTACATAAGACGTATGTTTACTTAATGTTAAAACAACAAACGAATTTTTACACGCATGTTTGCATTGTATCTAAACATTAGAAGAATGTTTACATACTGCTTGATCTACAGAAAACATTTCACATAAAGTTTAACAATTACAATAATGTTTGTTGTTGTTTAATGCCCACAATGAGTAAGTTTACTCTTTCTGTAATCCCTGTAAAAGGTTGTTGTGGCATGTTTCAGTATCTTTCCTGGATAGGGTGAAACTGTATCCTCAAGGGTGTTGTGCTATACTTGGCTTCATCTGCGTGTCTCACACTACTACGGGGATCACGTTGATCCCCACGTTAGCCAGGCTGCCATACAAACTGCCTGTTCCAGGCTGAACTGCAGGGAGGCCGAGATGGGGATCTTGGCTAGTATATTTTGCTTGATCCTATTTAGCCTAAGGAATATGAGCCTCCAGCAAGAGTCCCATGTGATCGTCTATTGAGTACAGGTGCGAACACGTTTTCAGACAACGTATGTTTTTAATAAACAGAATATGTTAGAAAAATCGAATTTTAGAAAGTGAAGGCACATTTCGCGAGTCTATGGCTTTTTAACTGAATTTGTTTTAAACAACTGATAACTATTAATTAGTTAGTATTAATTCGTTTAAAGAAACTTTTTTTTCTTCAATTTTAGTAACGATGTAGCATGACATATATATGTTGAATGTTTTGGTGATTACTTTGTCATTATAGGAAATGTCGGTAAACATATTGAGCACAACTTATGCCAAGCGTTCACTCAGTATTCATGTGCGCATCCGGTCGAATAGTTACAGGTTTCTATTCGGTGAATCCCTATAGAGCAAAGTGATGTAAATATAACTGGTTGTATACAGACTCTGCAGGGTCTTCTAAACCAGTATAAAGACGTTAAGTTAAGTTTAACAGGCGAATCGCTTAAACAACATAAGAATGATTACATAACGTAGTAATGAGACACGGTTCACACATTCGTACATGTTAAATGAAAGCAACAAAAATATGAGTTTAATATTTTCTGCTATCAAAGATAGAGTGGTAACTATAAAATATAACATCAATGTTTCATCTTTAATTCATTATTTCGTTATCCATTTACTAGCTCGAGTTAAGTACTATGTAGTGTATATGTCTATTTTACAAATATATAATATTTATCAGTATGCATTAGGGTGGGACAACTTCAGCAGCTCATATCAAACAAGAGAACAACAGATCTAAGGCTTTTGAAAATTGATAAAACAAACTGTTACTTCCCATAACATAAGCTATACTTTCAACACATAGCTTAAACGGAGAAAAACAAATTGGTAAGCAAATGTCACATCGTTTCGACAGCAGGCAATCAGTTCTTACGGACAACTAACAACCAAACCACTTTTACAACTAACCACCAAACCATTTGTACAACTAACAAGCAAACCATTTGTACAACTAACAAGCAAACCATTTGTACAACTAACTACCAAACCATTTCGAAAACTAATTACCAAACACTACGGACAATTAAGATCGAAATCATTCTAACAACTAACCACCAAATAATTAGAAAAACTAACTATTAAGTAATTCGGACAACTGACAACTAAGTCTGGGGCTCGCTATTGCTGAAAGGTAAGCTGCTCGCCTATCAAGAAAAGAGCCAACTAAACTGAGAAACGTTGGGTTTCGGATTCTGCAAGTATCAATTGTCCCCTAGTGTCATGAGAGGCGAGATCGGGAGGCGAGATCAGGGTCGAGATCTGCTGGAGATGGACGATACATTCGGTGGGCACACGCTGTGCAGAACCTTTGGCTGCAGACAATCGAATGGATCAGGATGTTGATCGCTCTCTGGGCAAAAACTCCATAGTTAGGGCAATTACTACCCAAAAGTGGCCAGCAAAAGAAGCAGGTCCCTCCATCATTCAAAAGATCCAACAAGTCAATCACATGTTTGTCTGTATGTTTGTTTGCAAATATATACTACTACTATTTCTTCTTCTTGGTACGCTTTCGGTCATCAACTTGAATGTCTCTGAAGTGGTCCGCGTGAAGTTATCGATACCTCCATAGAGTTTATCTTGGGTTGAAACGGGAGATGGTCACATGTGCCTTCTCTGTAACTCGTGTGTTGGACACGTCTGGATCAGATGTGCAGCAATCATATTATCAGTGCCACAGACAGTCATCCGTATACTCTATTTTGAACTTGTTGAATAGATGGTATCCCAACCAGTTGTGGTCTGGGGGGAGTCTTAAAATCACCACCTGTTTGGCTTGTTTAAAGTTATAGTAATTGCTATTGTTTTGTATCCCTGAATGCTTCGCTAACCACTTGTTCTTGTATATTCACCTGACAAACCTCCTGGCCTTTTCATAAGTTATACAAATATTAGGTTGAGACAACGTTATGCCTTCTCTTGGTAGTATGTCAGCCTCTGATTGCAGTGAGGAAGAATCCACTGAATCACCAGCAAATATATGCATAAAGAACAACTGAATACAGAGGGGTAGAAGAGAAGAGACTAGCAGAGATCAACCGAGCCATTTCGAAATGCAACTGTCAAACCATACCGACAACTAACCACCAAATCAATCGTTTAGTATGTTACCAATTTATTCGAAACAGCTAGCAAACCCTTTTGGCAAATAGTTAAAATGTAATTTAAACAAACAGCTACAAAACAAAGAAGCCAATAAGCTAACCAGTGTAAGACGGAACACATAACGTAATAAAACAATCATTCAATCATACACTGAGGCAGATAATCGATGATTCCCCAAACTAATCTGCTAACAAACTAATTGATAAACTAGTAAGTCTACCAATACACAAAAAAAACAAACAAACAATATAATCGTTCATAACAATCTATAAGGAAAGAAATTAGAATATCATTTAATCAGTTTATATGTAAAATAATCATTTAACTAAGAAATCAATCAGCCATCATTCGAACCAACGGACATATGCTACTTACAACCGAATCATAGAAGTCAGATCTTGAAATGCTCCTTTCTCCAAGGTATGAATCTGGTTATCCAAGAGTTGTCTGGGAATAGAAATGACAATTTAATTCTAGTGTTCATTACATATGTCAGTCTCATTTACACGTGTCGCGAAGGACCGAAATTAATGTCGTGAAGGATCGAGATTAATGTGAAGAACCGAGATTAATGTCGCGAAGGACCTAGATTAATGTGAAGGACCGAGATTAATGTCGCGAAGGACGGGGAAACGCGTTGTGAGGGACGGAGACAAGTGAAGCGAAGGATAGACAAAAGTGTAGCAAATAATGGAGGAAAGTGTCGAGAAAGACCGAAATAGGTGTAGTGATAGATGAAGACAATTGTCATGACGGACAGAGACAGGTATCGCGAAGGACGAAAAAACATGTCATCGGGGACAGAGACAAGTGTTATGACGTACCAAGACAAGTGTCGCAAAGGTTTGAGACCTGTCGTGTAAGGGACAGAGACAAGTGCTGTGACGTAACAAGACATGTGTCGCAAAGGTTTGAGACCAGTCGTGTAAGGGACAGAGACAAGTGCTGTGACGTAACAAGACATGTGTCGCAAAGATTTGAGACCAGTCGTGTAAGGGACAGAGACAAGTGTTGTAATTAATTGTTGTATTTAAAATGGTGTCATGATGGACCAAGACAAGTGTGACGGAGGATCAATATCAGTGTCGCAGTGGACTGGGCCAAGTTTCATGAAGGACTGAGACAAGTGCCTCAAAGATACTGCGTTAAGTGCTGTGAATGATAAATGGGTGTGCTGTACAGCATACGAGGTATGTCATGATGGATACGAGGTATGTCATTATGGATACGAGATCTGTCGTGATGGATACGAGATCTGTTGTGATGAACACGAGATGTGTCATGATGGATACGAGATGTGACATGATAGATACATGATATATAGTGATCGATTCATTATATGTAATGATGGATACATGATATAAAGTGATGGATATATGATATGTAATGATATATACTTGATATGTAGTGATCGATACATGATATGTAGTCATGGATATATGATATGTAATGATGGATACATGATATAAAGTGATGGATATATGATATAAAATGATGGATATTTGATATGTAGTGATAGATACATGATATGTAGTGATGGATACATGATATGTAATGATGAATACATGATATAAAGTGATGGATATATGATATGTAGTGATAGTTACATGATATGCAGTGATGTATACGAGATGTGCAGTGATGGATACGAGATGTGCAGTGATGAATTTATGATATATAGTGATGGATACATAATACGTAGTGATGGATACAAAATGTATCGTGAAGAGAGTGAGATGGATTGGGAAGAGTGCGAAGTGCTTTATGAAATTCACAAAATTTATTGTGAAGGATACGAAACGTGTTGTGAATGATTAAATGTGTGACGTGAAGAATAAAACGTGTGTTGTAAAGGAATTAAATGGTGCTGTGAAGGACACAAGCCGTGTTGTGAAGGACAGAAGTCGTGTTGTGAAGGACACAAGTCGTGTTGTGAAGGACAGAAGTCGTGTTGTGAAGGACAGAAGTCGTGTTGTGAAGGACACAAGTCGTGTTGTGAAGTACAGAAGTCGTGTTGTGAAGGACAGAAGTCGTGTTGTGAAGGACACAAGTCCAGTTGTGAAGGACACAAGTCGTGTTGTGAAGGACACAAGTCCTGTTGTGAAGCACAGAAGTCGTGTTGTGAAGTACATAAGTCGTGTTGTGAAGGACAGAAGTCGTGTTGTGAAGGACACAAGTCGTGTTGTGAAGGACACAAGTCGTGTTGTGAAGGACACAAGTCGTGTTGTGAAGGACACAAGTCGTATTGTGAAGGACACAAGTCGTGTTGTGAAGGACACACGTCGTGTTGTGAAGGACACACGTCGTGTTGTGAAGCACACAAGTCGTGTTGTGAAGGACACAGGTCGTGTTGTCAAGTTGTGCCATGATGTACCAAGGCGTGAAACGAATTAAAAGTATTTAAGTTCCGAATTTGCGTAGTTGCTAAATCGCACATGTTTGATATGTGATGCTATTAACAAAACGTATGAGAACGACTGTACTATAAAAAATTCAATATTTGTGGAAACAGAGCCAGCAATTGTCCAATGTGTTGGTCCCAATTCTCTGGTCCCGAAGAATTAATTTCCCTCTCTGTTATCTGTGACATCAGTGTCACTTTGATGTCAAATAACAGCTTGACATATAACAGCCTCGTTGAGATAGGATTAAAATTCGGTGACGGAAATCAACAACAATCCCGACTCCAGGCAGATTGTCTGGTGTGTCACGAAGAGGTTAGACAGTAAGCGTCAAGTCTGACCTAATGACTCGAACATGAAGTCAAAGGTCGAATGATATACAAGAATAATTTAAAAAGTAGAACGACAGAAGAGAATAACTAAAAAGGTGGAATTAAATAAATGATTAAAAAAATCAAACAATCAAATATTATTACGGTATTTATTGTCATTGCTAAGGTCTAGCAGTTGTATCTATAGGGTTGAGGAATAAAGGCCGATTGACCCTGCAGTTGATACGCATAGTGCAGACTTCGTTTCAATTTACAACCCCTCCCCATCCACTTTTCCAGTGATAGCAAATATAAATATATATTTTCTCGTGGTGAGAAGACTCGCCATCCAAACTACTCGGTTAGACGTATGATAATTGATATGTTCAACAAACCAAGGATTGAAAATAACGATGAATGTGTCTCCGGCACTGATAAACTGACTGCTGAGCATGTGGAAGAAGAGTTCCAACGTACAATGAACAGATAGAACGTGCAGGGTACACTCGTTAAGTCAGACTTCATTTTGTTTTATCAGGTCGCGCTGGTTGTAATAAATAATCGGCGTCTTTCACCTTTTTCGTTCACCCTCCATTTTAATGAGGGTTATACGGGTGAAAGAATACGCATTTAGGTCGGGACAATTTTACAGTTGGACAGAGATATCTGCACCGTTAGGTCGGGACAATTTTACAGTTGGACTGAGATATTTGCGACTTTAAGTCTGGAACATTTTACAGTTGGACTGAGATATCTGCACCCTTAAGTCGGGAACATTTTACAGTTGGACAAAGATATCTGCACCCGTAGGTCGAGAACATTTTACAGTTGGACTGAGATATCTGCACCCTTAGGTCGGGAAAATTTTACAGTTGGACTGAGATATTTGCGACTTTAAGTCTGGAACATTTTACAGTTGGACTGAGATATCTGCACCCTTAGGTCGGGAACATTTTACAGTTGGACTGAGATATCTGCACCCGTATGTCGAGAACATTTTACAGTTGGACTGAGATATGTGCATCCTTAGGTCGGGAACATTTTACAGTTGGGCTGAGATATCTGCACCCTTAGGTCGGGAACATTTTACAGTTGGGCTGAGATATCTGCGCCTTTAGGTCGAGAACATTTTACAGCAAGACTGAGTTATCTGCGCCTTTAGGTTCAGAACATTCCCTTTCGGTAAAACATTAAAAAATATCAGCCTAACTATTCTTAGCTTTCAGTTGTAACCCATCTATCTTCACGGTAGTAAAGGGATTCGAAGAAATTATTGTCTATGGATTTTGGGCTTAGTCTACCCAGAGCGACATTTGTGCGCCAAAGACTGGGGCAGATAATCGCACCTCTACTTATTTCCTGTTAGGAGGAATAGCGTGGACGTAAAACCGTCATAGCTTTGCTTATGCTGCTATAACTTATGTGCAGGTCTTGTCTTGTGAACATTTCAATAGAATTTAGAGCACATTTCTAACTGCACATATGACCGCGGCAGCATTTGGGACTTAAATCAGAAGCTGTCTTGGAGCTGGGTCAGCATTAGGGACTTAAATAAGAAGCTGTCTTGGAGCTGGGGCAGTATTAGGGACCTAAATCAGAAGTTGTCTTGGAGTTGGGCCAGCATAAGGAACCTAAATCAGAAGCTGTCTTGGAGCTGGTCAGCATTAGGGACCTAAATCAGAAGTTGTCTGGGAGCTGGGCCAGCATTAGGTGCTCATGTCAGAAGCAGTCATGGAGCTGGTCAGCATTAGGGACCTAAATTAGAAGTTTTCTCGGAGCTGGGCCAGCATTAGGTAACTAGTTTAGAAGCTGTAATGGAGATGGGTCGGCATTAGGGACCTAAGTCATAAGAACTGGAGCAGCATTTGGGACCTAAATCAGAAGCTGTCATGGGGTAATGCAAGCATTAGAGACCTTAGTTAGAAGCAGGCATAAAGCTAGGGCAGCATTAAAGATCTAAACTAGAAACCATCATGGAGACCAGAACCAAATTCAAGAGTTTGAAAATACAGCGGATTGCTACCCACTGAAAGTTACATGGAAGTAAGGACACAGCTTACATGGAAGTAAAGACATGGCTTACGTGGAAGTAAGGAAAAGGATTACATGGAATTAAGGACATGGCTTACATGGAAGTAAGGACGCAGACAGACTAGCGAAAGATAGAAGAAACCAACCCAAAACTAACGGAGAAGCATACAACATTTGGAGAAATATAGGTAATTATTTTAAAAAAAAAGGTTTAGAGAATATCAGTACACACAGAGTCTGATAAAGAAGACAAATATCAAGCCTAGACGAATAGACAACTCAGATTCATGCACCCCACTGTTGACTCCGACACCATCTGATAAAAAAATAATAATTAAATATCGGACACACAAACAGTTGTCCGTGTGGGGAGAGTAGATATATTGTTTTCCGTTTGTAGAGAGTAGACATACTGTTGTCCTTGTGAGGAGAACACACAGACAGTTGTCCGTGTGGAAAATAGACGGATTGTTGTGCGTGTAGGGTGAGAGGACAGACAGATGTCCGTTTGGGGTGAGGAAACAGGCAGTTGTCCGTCTGGGGAGAGTAGACAGATTGTCGCCTGTCTGGAAATAGTAGACATATTTTTGTCCATGTGGGGAAAGTAGATAGATTGTTGTTCGTGTGTGGAGAGTATACAGGTTGTTGTCCGTGTGGGAAGAACAAACAGACAAGTGTCCGTGTAGGGAGAACATACAGACAGTTGTCCGTGTCACGTGAACAGACAGACAGTTGTTCGTGGGCGAAGAACAAACAGACAGTTGTCCGTTTGGGGTGACGAGACAGACAGATGTCCGTGCGTGGAGAGCAAAAAGGAAACAACCAGTTGTCGGTGTGGAAAAAGCAGGCAGACAGTTGTCCGTGTGGGAAGGACAGGCAGACAGTTGTCTGTGTAGGAAAAGCAGACAAATAGTTTCCCGTCTGGGGAGAGCAGACAAATGAATTATTATTCAAGTCTTTTGACTTCATGACATTAGATTGACAATATGCTCACTACCCTTCTGAGAAATAAACGTTATGAAGAATCCTGAGACTAACCGTTAAGTTTATGACAAATAAATTTGACTATTGGAGAGATAAACTTTATGGCGATGGGAAAATCCTAATTATGAATAACCATTCAGTTTATGACAAATAAATGTCACTTCGAGAGATAAGCTTTATGGTGATGAAATAATTCTCAGACTAACCGTCTAATGTATGAGTGAAATAGATGTGATGTGATTATTTGAGAGATAATGTATGATGACTAGTGGAGTCTTCGTTAACCGCGAAGTTTATAAGGGGATTCCGCGGCGAAGTGGTTAAGCCGTCGGACTCGTGATCAGGTGGTGTGGGTTCGACTCCGTCTTTTTCACGGGTGCTTGATGCGGAGTCTCCTGCATGGCGTAGTCGCCCCCTAGTCGTCTTGTCCTGGACTTGCCACTGGGGTCGGGCGGCACGAGACGAGAGAGTGAGGTTAAAAAGTAGCGCAGTTAATCCTTAAAAAAATACCGCTAGCAAAATTAATTAAGCCATCATCGTCTACGATGGACGGCGGCCTTTGCCTTTATATGGGGAATAGATGGGTTCATCTGGCCGATAAGGGTACATTCACTAAAGAAGTCTGCGACTAACTACGAAGTTTATCAGGAAAATAGGTGTGATTATGTGTAAGCTAAGGACGCAGGATAATACATAACCCGGAAGATAAAAATGAACCTGGAGCTAATCATCTAAACATCTTCACTTTCTCATTTGTTTATGTTTGGGGCCAGAGTTCAATAGGTCAAACCGCGCACAACCTCTCGTGGCTCCATCTTCTACTAACGTCTGACCTTCTCCGTTAAGTCGGCAACTCGGCCACCAGCGAATTTCAGAGCTCCAAACCGAGAGACGTTAGCTTCGTTCGCCAATCTTAGCTTTAGGGTAAAAGACTCAGTTGAAAGGTTGCACGCGAATAAGTATACACGCACACATGTCCTTGGGTATGCGCACACACACGCACAAAGAATAATATAAATGAAACTTAAGGATCGTGAAGGTCAAATGGGTCAAGAATGGGCGGAATAAAATAAAAATCAAGTAGTAAGATTCAAGCGTTGAGAGTAAGTTGGGAGGAATGTTCTCTGACACATAAAACATGTTTATCCCAGATCTGCAGAGGTCGGATCAGGGGCGGAACTTCAATATCAATGTCGGGGGCCAACGGGAAAACACTTTAAATGGTGCGCTCCATATATAATAGGCGTCACAAAACATTATCAGTGTATTTCTAATTTTGGACAGTTCATAGATGTGACAACGTGTGTTCATTTGACTATCAACATTCATCATCCATTATGTATCATTCATCAAACATCACAATTGCATCACTCGCCATTCCTCATCAATCACACATCCATCACTCGCCATTCATCATCCATCACACATTCATCACTTGCCATTCATCATCCATCACTCGCCATTCATCATCCATCACTCGCCATTCATCATCCATCACTCGCCATTCATCATCCATCACTTGCCATTCATCATCCATCACTCGCCATTCATCATCCATCACACATTCATCACTCACCCTTCATCATCCATCACTCGCCATTCATCATCCATAACTCGCCATTCATCATCCATAACTCGCCATTCATCATCCATCACTCGCCATTCATCATTCATCACTCGCCATTCATCATCCATCACTCGCCATTCATCATCCATCACTCGCCATTCATCATCCATCACTCGCCATTCATCATCCATCACTCGCTATTCATCATCCCTAACTCGCCATTCATCATCCATCACTCGCCATTCATCATCCATCACTCGCCATTCATCATCCATCACTCGCCATTTATCATTCATCACTCGCCATTCATCATCCATCACTCGCCATTCATCATTCATCACTCGCCACTCAGCATCCATACCACATCAATTTGTCATTGATCTTCCATTTTACATTATTCATCATCCGTACCCATTATCCATTTTACATCATACCCATTATCCATCACGCCTACGTTTATTCCCATTGCTGGGGCTGACCTGGCAGATTAATATCGCTGCCTTCACCAGAGCTCTTGAAGAAAATTAGCACTTAACCCTGCAAATTATTGTATTTCATGTGAACGTAGAATTGTAAAGGAATTGTTCTAATTCGAGAGATGCACATGCATGATCTATGTATCATCTTATGCTTCAGTTCGCATGTATACGAATATCTAAATAACGACATGTATGCCGTTCCGATATGAAGCGGAGTCTGACAGGGCGACACCATCGCCCAAAGCTATTTACAGTGGCTCTAGAAGAGATTTTCCAAACATTACATTGGATCACCAGAGGTTTAGATATAGAAGGTGAATGGGTCACAAATTTAGGATTTGCAGATGGCATCGTGCTCATCATTATACAACTGAGGAAGCCCAACAATCCTTGAACGACATAAATGTGGTCAGCAGAGCTGTTGGTCTGAAGATTAATGAAAGTAAAACAAATGCCTCAGAAACCCTTACTGCCCAAAGCAGGACATCAAGCTAGGAGAGAAAACCATTGCGGATGTCAACTCCTATATCTACCTAGGCGAAGAGATAAATGCCGACCACAAAATCGAACACAAAATCTCTAGACAGTGAAAGGCAGCTTGATACTCCATTAACCCAATACTCCAAGAGATGGTAAGGGCACATTTACAATTTCATGGTCATTACAGCAATGGTTTACGGATGTCAAGTGTAGAGCTTGCGCAAAACAGATGCTGAGAAGCTCAGAGAGCATTTCAGTTCGGAATCAGATACGAAACGAAGAAATTCTATACCAAACTTTTTTTCTGGACGTTGTGGAAGCAGCAATATCACGCAAATAGTGTTGGGTTGGACACGTAGTACACATGCATGACAACATATGGACACGTACAACAACGTTTTGGTGGCCAAATGCCTGTACACGTCCACTTGGCTACGTGATATCGAGATGGACTGACCTAGGTACGCATTGGTACAGCGTTGCAAAAGATCGAGACGTATACAGAATATTGTTGTCTTCCTCACATACGGCACTTCTGCAGGACTGACACCGAGGACATTGCGATAATGTGTTAATACGATGTGGCACGTATGCTTATGTATATGTGTATATCTACCCTCTCAAAAAAAGAAAGGAAAACTTCGGTCGCTGAATCATTTGACGACGATCACGAGATAGTCAACCACCTTCCCATACCCATCCCAGCACCTCCCTCCCACCCCACCCATTAGCATAACAAGAACATACGAACTGTATGACTATCTTTGTATCGTGTTCCCCAATTACTGCATTTTTTAATGTTAGATGCAACAGAACGGTTTTGGTTCACTTCTAACCTGAAAAATCATAGAGCCGCAATTTCCTCTACTGTTATATGTTCTCATCCTAAAGTATTTCTTGGCATTGTGTTCTGTAAAACCTTCTCAACTTCTGCTGCTAGTAACGATGGCTCTCTTCTGTTGCTAGTAACTATGGCCCTCAACTTCTGCTGCTAGTAACTATGGCCCTCAACTTCTGCTGCTAGTAACTATGGCCCTCAACTTCTGCTGCTAGTAACTATGGCTCTCTTCTGCTGCTAGTAACTATGGCCCTCAACTTCTGCTGCTAGTAACAATGGCTCTCTTCTGCTGCTAGTAACTATGGCCCTCAACTTCTGCTGCTAGTAACTGTGGCATTATTCCGTTGTCCTGCATATCTTGAGCATATCGGCAATCTTCAAGGAGCTCCCTTATGTGTTCTGTTATCTTTCTATTATATTTTCCTCCAGAATTAACAATACTTCCTCTTTTTTTGATTTCAAACATCTGGTGTGAGTCATCCCCTCTGTTCACTCAATTATTTGTTTTCGCTTAGATGGTGTCTATTCTGCGCAGCACCGAGCTCGCTGCAGCTTAGATTTAGTCTAGTTGCTTGTGTTGTCTTCAATGTGTTTATGCATTCATTATCTAAGTTGTCATGTTATTCGTTATTATCGCATTTTTCAAGTCTTGCAAATATCAAATTCAACCAATGTCCTTCCATCCATGTCACATGTACTTCGCAGTCCGTTTTGCCCACATTTTTTTCTGTAATTTATGTAATATATATATTTTCTGTAGCGGTCATTTTTTACAATTTGATTATTGTAAACACGTTAGCTAACTTTCCAATGGTAAAATGTTCTTTTTACCATCTTCTTTAATTTTACAGGTAAAATGTATGTTTACTGTTACAGGGTAACTAGTACTGTCTCTTCCTTGACCTCATATTTTACAGGTAAAATGTATGATTACTGTTACAGGGTAACTAGTACTGTCTCTTCCTTGACCTGATATTACGTGTGTCAAACATTTGATGACGAGGTGCAGTCAATTTGACAATAAACATTCATTCTTGAACTTTCCCACGCCCAATTAGATCTCTAAAAATGGACGATATGCGTAGATTCATTGCAACTCCATTATCGTCGAGAGTCAGCATCATACCCTAGGGCAAAGGAGTTGGAGACAAGACGTCTCAATTGGTCTTGAACTCGGGAGCCTCTCTCTATCCCCTGCTGTGCATTCTTGTGATTAAGAGTACTCTTTCAATAGTTATTCTTTAAGTGCCTTTCTGTCTGCCATGTTGTCAGAGCCGCTATGGAGTCCCCCATCCAGTGCTTATCTTGGCGTCTGTCTCTGTTAATGTATTATACCTGGTCTTTTGATGTTCAGATCGCAACTTCTTCTGTCTCTTTCCCTGAACTCCTTATCCGCCTCCCAAACTCTATATGCCCAGCTTACGTAGATTATCCGTTTGAAAGTTAGTCTGGGATCTTAGCCAAGCAATATGTAGTATATTATTTGTCTTCCAAGTCCCTACAATAAATATTAAAAAAACATGTAATATTGTTGTGTCTGTTTTTAAGCTGTCGACCACAGCATGCTATCGCTGCTTATCATCCAATACTGTCCGCCCTGCACGTTTTACAACTTGCAGTAATACAAATTAATATCAACAATGGTAGTATGAGCTTGTATATGGATACCACTGGGCAAACATGTGTTACGCTGATAACATGTGCGATATAACAAATCTCTACAAGTAGATGCTGGTCATGTCTCCATCTCTTTTAATTTATTGCAGTAGCATATATATATATATATATTTATATGCATACAAGACAAAGGATTTTTGACTCTACCCCATCGTGTTTCTGTTTACCTATCTTTAAATTGAATTCAGTACCGCTCTGAGATACGAAGGGCAATGTATCAAGAAATGTACAGAATTTTCTTTGATTCTCGCTTGTCTTATTCCTGCGATAATTAATCTTCTATCTTCTCTTCTTTCATCCATACTATCATGTATACCTGTTGTCACATGTCGTTAAGCTGCCCCATATAGGGTATTGTGATGGAGAGGGTTGACGGCACTACTCGCTTCAGCAGTTGTGTCAAAGAGTCTATGTACATCACATAATGTGTTACTGTTCCTTCTTCTCGTCTGTTACACTGTCTCTTATGTCAATGGGGGGGGGGGGGGGGTCGCTGTAGTCAAGAGATTAAGACACTCGCCTCTCACAGTGATTAACGGAAACGGTGGACGAACCCCAAACGTTTCAAGCGACCCCTGGTCTCACGGGAGGTAACACCAGTGCCTGCATCCCGAGTTACGCCCAGTCGTCTCGACCAATTGTCTTGCCACTGATCCAAAGTAACTCGGGATAAGAATGATACTGATTACTAGCGCATATTCTTCCTCACTATTATCTAAATAGTGTACACATCCCATTATTAAGACAAAACCGTCTGGTGTTATGGCCATCATCGCTTTACGATGGGCAATAACTTAACTTTTAACTTAGAATGTCTACAGTATAGTGAATGCTATACGGTCACTATGCAGATCTCTGTTCAGTGAAGTATGTCTCTTCTCAATCTGGACATTGCACTTTGGACTCGTGTAAAATTTGTTACGGCTATCTCCGGGGTTGGGTTGACAGCCACGACAGTATCCCACCTGTCTATCTATAATGTTCGCAGCTGCTGAGCATGTTACATTAGATCTATTTGTGGGGGTATTCTGCTGTGACATGTTACATTAGATCTATTTGTGGGGGTATTCTGCTGTGACATGTTATATTAGATCTATTTGTGGGGGTATTCTGCTTTGACATGTTATATTAGATCTATGTGTAGGGGTATTCTGCTATGACATGTTACATTAGATCTATTTGTGGGGGTATTCTGCTGTGACATGTTATATTAGATCTATTTGTGGGGGTATTCTGCTTTGACGTGTTATATTAGATCTATTTGTAGGGGTATTTTGCTGTGACATATTATATTAGATCTATTTGTGTGGGTATTCTGCTTTGACATGTTAGATTATATCTATTTGTGGGGGTATTCTGCTTTGACATGTTATATTATATCTATTTGTGGGGGTATTCTGCTGTGACATGTTATATTAGATCTATTTGTGGGGGTATTCTGCTTTGACATGTTAAATTAGATCTATTTGTGGGGGTATTCTGCTGTGACATGTTATATTATATCTATTTGTGGGGGTATTCTGCTTTGACATGTTATATTAGATCTATTTGTGGGGGTATTCTGCTGTGACATGTTACATTAGATCTATTTGTGGGGGTATTCTGCTGTGACATGTTATATTAGATCTATTTGTGGGGGTATTCTGCTGTGCATGTTATATTATATCTATTTATTGGGGTATTCTGCTGTGCATGTTATATTAGATCTATTTGTGGGGGTTTTCTGCTGTGACATGTTATATTAGATCTATTTGTGGGGTATTCTGCTGTGACATGTTATATTAGATCTATTTGTGGGGGTATTCTGCTGTGCATGTTATATTAGATCTATTTGTGGGGGTATTCTGCTGTGCATGTTATATTATATCTATTTATTGGGGTATTCTGCTGTGCATGTTAAATTAGATATATTTGTGGGGGTATTCTGCTGTGACATGTTAGAAAAAGGTAAAGTAAAGTAAAGTAACCCATAGCATTACTGCCGTAGGGGTGTGAGGTGTTAGCGATCTCACATTTCAAAGGCTCGGCTATATGAGGGCGGTAGCCATCTCCTCTCCCTCGCCGCTTTTACTTCCCGGACTGAACCGGTACCCATGTAAGGCTGGGTCGACCCGGGAGCCATTGCGGTCTGAAATGTTAGGTCCTGTTTTTTCAAAGGTTTGCTAGCACTATCATTGACTTGTTTTCCACCGTAGAGTGGTACTGATCCCATATCATGCAAGCACATGTACCGCATTTTGAAGTGTGTTTCCTTCAATTGTTTTGTTGGCAAATGTGATTCAGTTTCATAGAGCTGGATGATTGATAATGGAGTCTGAAGATTTGGGTATATTTTTTCTGGACGAAGATTAGTGATGAGTTATGAGTGTGTTGTTTTTCTGGAGGGTGGATAGTGAAATCTGAAATTATGAGTATATTTCTTCTCATCTCACTCTTGACGAAATATAAGGCTACTACATGTAGATGTCTTTATGTAGGAAGCTTGTGCTAAATGATGGTTTCTGTAGTAATTTCCTTCTACAGGACGAGGCTGGTAACTCATGCGCAACCATTTTTAGTCGCTTTTTACGACATGTATGGCAGTAGAGTAGTCCTATTCTTTCCTCTCCAGTAAAGAGAGAGGATCCACTTGGGAAACTATATTCTTGGATGTGTCATTCTGTTGTTGTTGGGGATGAAGGACAAGCGTTCTACTATTCAGTGTTTTTGTGCACCGAGGCAAGAACGAACCGATTCTCAAAGTGTGGACAGTCGCTTCGTTGTTTTGTTATTGAACATTATATACGATTCAAATTCAGCACTAATGGTATGGAGCAATAGATGAAGCCAAGCATAGCATAACGGCATAGAAGACACAGGTCCACCTTCATCAGCAAATTCAGGATGTGAGTAAAGCTACTGCAACTCGCCACTTAATGTCCTTTCAGGGCGTACGCAATTGTAAAGTTACTCATCGTGGGCATTAAACAACAAAAATACACACACACACACACACACACACACACACACACACACACACGCACACACACTCACTCATGCACGTCCTCTCTCACACACAAACACACAACATACACACGCGCTCATGCACGCACGCACTCACTCACTCACACAAACATTCACACGCACACATATTTGAATGAGTGGGCGGTTTCAAGAAAGCATGATTTAAGCTGAAGAATGAACATAGCGTATAACAGTCAGCAACACTTCATTCCCAGAGATAAGCACCACATAAATAAATAATCAACAGAAATTGAAGCTCTGAGGCTCTGATAACAGTTTAGCTCTTTGAGTAAACAGTTCAGCCCTTGGAGGGAACAGTTCAGCCTTTGAGAAAACAACTCGACCCTTGAGGGAACAGTTAAGCCCTTTGAGGGAACAATTGAGATTTGAGCTAAGTACTTTGAGGGAAATGTTCAGCCCACTGAAGGAACAGTTCCGCCCTTTTAGAGAACAATTCATCTCTTTGAAGAAACCGTTAAGCCCTTTGAGGGAAGAGTTTAGCCTTTTGATGGAACAATTAAGCCTTGAGTTAAGTACTTTGAGGGAACAATTAAGCCTTGAGTTAAGTACTTTGAGGGAAATGTTCAGCCCACTGAAGGAACAGTTCAGCCCTTTGAGAGAACAATTCAGCTCTTTGAAGAAACCGTTAAGCCCTTTGAGGGAAGAGTTTAGCCCTTTGAGAGAACAGTTCACCCCTTTGAGTGACAAGTTTCAGAGACCAGACAGACATACATACAGACAGACATCCAGACATAAAGACAGAAATACATGCATTCAGATAGACAGAAACACATGCACACATACAGACAGAAATATATGCATACATACAAACAAACATACGTACTCACACATTTACACAGGAAATTATGAAAGAAATAGTACAATGTTTCACATGCAAACACGATTTCGCCATTGCCTTACCATTCCCCCTAAAGGCGTGTAGTACTTTATACGAGCTACTTGATTTGTTTTGCCGCCTTTGAGAGGTGTACTGTAGAGTCCTAACTTTTGATGCATTCAAGTGATAAGGCGGTTTATTTTCGCCAAAAGCTTGAAAACATTGTATTCGCATTTCAGCAGCTACAGTTCTACCAGCACTACCAGACAAGCTTGATAAGCAATGCGATAAATGATGTGCTGATATTGCTAATTTGTTGTTAGTTTATTCATACCAGAATACTGCCTGAAGTCAAGTTCGATGTGTGAGAAACAACAACTATAGGAGGTAACATCAAGAGAATGTGTGATGATGATTGGCATGCAGTATAAGTAAGAATATAACTATAAGGTCAGTAAACACAAATTTGAAGAGAGGGGGTTGCAACATACTCGGAGGAGGAATACATTACTTTTTTGTTCCCTCAAACCTCAGAGACACTGATAGAAAATGGAGAATAGAAAAATGAAGAAGAATGAGAACACGTACACGGAGTTGCAGAAGATGAGACAAAGGAGAAGAGAGATAAGCCAAAAAAAGGTTAGAGTACAAAAAATGTGTAAAGGAGAATGATGAATTAAATAGAAAATGAAGAACATTGACAGAATTAGAGGAGAATCAAGATTAGAAGATCAGAAAGAGAGTGAAGAAAGGACATGAACAGGAGTTGAAGAATAGAAGGAGAAGGAAAACAGAGCAGAACTGGTACAAGAAAAGCAGAAATAGAAAAAGAAGAATAAGAAGAAGAAATAAAGAAAAGAAGAAGAAGATAAATACGAAGAAGCAGTAGAAGAAGAAAATAAGTTAAATAATAATAAGATAAATAATAATAAGATAAATAGAAGTATAAGAATAGAAACACAAGAAGAAATAGCGAAGATGCAAAGGATGGAGGGAGAAGGTAACAGAAGAAAATCAGAAACGCAAGAAGAAGAAAGAATAAGAAAGAGGCTGGAGACAGTGTGAAAATAATAAAATAAAATTGTGATGAATCGTATTTATGTTTTATGACTGTCCTTGCGTAAATAAAAATACTGATCACAATACGGTCACGGATACAGCCTGAAGCCTTTTATTTTCGACAGGAACGTAAGAACGACAATGGCGAACACAAATGGACCGAAAGTAAACAGCAGAGACAAAGGGGAAGTAATATGTGATGTACTTACAATATCCGCAGGTTGCTGTATCCCTGGAAGTCCGTCTGACGAATGACTGTCAAATTGTTGCCCTGTAGGTCTCTGGAAAAACAAACAGATACAAGTAAGAGATAGCGTTCATTTCTAATGACAGGATTTACTTCCATCAGTTCTTCTCCATTGCTTACCCGATGAAGCGAGAGCGAGATACTAGCATTATAGATGGCTCCATTTAGAAGACTTTGGCTTCTTCAGTGGTGGTTTCTGTATCAATTTTTTACATGATGATGCTGCTAATACTATGCACAACCGTCTTTAGTTGTATTGTACGATATACATGCGTGTAGTTACCATATTCTTTCATCCGTTCACAATAAGCGGTTCAGAGAACTACACGAAAGCTAGCACGCATTACTTGAAAAAAGAAAAAGAGAGATGTTCAGGAATGCAGATTGAATTTGTGGTGTCCTGGTTTTAAAAAAAATAGGACCACTGTAAAAGGCCATGCATGTCGTAAAAGACGACTAAAGAGGGTTGTGAATGGAGGTCAGCAGCCTCATCATGTAAAACGATTGCTATGAAACCACTATTACAAATTCTCCGACTCAGGCGTCCTGTGAAATGACAGCTGAAGTAAATGGGGGCTCTGTGTTTCACCGGTGCGAAATAGCGAATCGTCCAATCTATCAATTGTTTATTTAGTCAGTGTGAATTTCGGAACCTTACCTCTGAGGAAGATAACGGCCATCATTTCTTCCTATTCCTGTAAGAAAATGCGACTATAGGATGTCGTGTGCATCCACAACGTAAGGTGTGATCTTCACCAAAGTACGCGCATCATGCATAGAGGCTAATTGCAGTGGTGGCTTTTTGATCGTTTTTGGTGAGAACGACTTGGAAGCGAAGGCAAAAACACGAACTCAAATTTGAATAGGTAAACATAATCATGCAAAGTTATTTTATAGAAACAAATGGAAGCTCAAAGAAAACAAAAAGTTGAATGCTCTTGTTAATGTAAATTATAAACACAGACACATGTCCTGTGATCTCGCACATTCATTTTATAAATGTTTTCTTCTTCGTTCGTTCTCAATTTCCTACTACCAAGCCCCGAAAAGAGCTTTGCAAGTAGCAGAATGTAGCCCAGAATGGAATGCCTTGTGTCGTAGTTTACAACTTGAATGCGATATTTGCACCTTTCGGTCCAACACATCCGACTTCAGCAGGGTATCCCCATGAACAACAGTTATGCACACTGTTCTAAAGTTCAGAAATTGTGAAATTATCTATAGTTTTGTTTTTCGGAATATTGTTCCAGAATTACTATTTTAGATTATGTTTTAGAGTTCGGGTACATTGTACATTGATACATTGTTCTGGAGTTTTATTATTTGAGATATTGTTCTTAAGTACTGGTATTTGGAACATTCTGATAGAGTTTTATTTGAGATAGTTTTAAAGTTGTGTTACTTGTGATATTGTTCTAGATTTGTGGAATTTGGTTAATTTTTTCTACAGTTTTGTTATTTGAGAAAATTGTAAGAGTTGTTAAATTTTGGACGATGTTCTAAAGTTTTGCTGCAAACCCAAAACGAATTCTTCATACTCAGCATATTTATTATCTTTGAGAAAGGTGAGAGTTGAAGGTCAGTGGTTCTAATCCCACTGTTAGACGTCTTATACAATATAATTAGAGTGGGGTAGTGGCCTTATTCTCGTTTATTTTACAAGCAGAGAACTGAAAAAAAATCACTTGTTGAATCAAATATCACTGCAACTCTCCCCCCCCCCCCCCCACACACACACACACAAACACACACACACTACACCCGACACTTCTTCATACACAAACAAATAATACAGTACCATACTTACTCTCTTTCTCTCTCTCTCTCTCTCTCTATATATATATATATATATATATATATATATATATATATATATATATGCATTTTTGCGTGTAGTGTGTCTGCATGCACACGCGCACACGCATACGGCGCACGCACGCACGCACTCACGCACACACATACACATACACACACACACACACACAGAGAGAGAGAGAGAGTCACACATTACGCGTACTACACATAGTTAAACAGGTAATACCACAAAAACCAGCAGGTAAAGGAAACGCGGAAAAACAATTCACAAGTAGAACCAAAAAAACTTGGTTGAAATTCTTGACTAGCCTCGGCCGGGCTAATCTAGACAATCGAGTTAAGGCAAGCACCAATCTGGCCTGTTTTCCACTATATTATGCTTGGGGGTAAAGTTATGACATTTACCAAAAGTGCACGTCCTTGTCGGCTTACAGAAGAAGAATTCACGAATCGAAATCTTCCATCTAGTTGAATGAATTCTAAAACTGATTAAACTTGATGGAAGAAGGAGAAGTGAGTTCAGGAAAGACAGGTAAGTAAAAGAATCATATCATTATATCACTTTATAACTTCCAGAAAAGGGCAGAGGAAATTTCATTTTAAGTAGTAGAGTTGGGGGTGAGATGTTATAAATGTGACTGTACTAAGTATCAGATTTTGTGTGGTGGGGTGACTAGTATCTTTCCTCGTTGTCCTGAACGGTAAGTCAAGTAAACCATTACAGCTGGATAGACATGAGCTAACGGAGACTGGGGGCTGAAGCGGATCCACTTGTTGTGAAAGACAAATTAACAAACTGAACTGATGTTCATTTTTATCCTTCTTCGTTCGTTCTCAATCTCCAGCTACGAAGTCTTGAAAACGGCTTTGCAAGTAGCAGGAGAACGGAATGCGTTGTGTCATGGTTTACAGCTGGAATATGATATGTGCACCTTTCGGTCCAACACATCTGACTTCAGCAGGCATTTTTGAGTACCAGGTTGACTTTGCTCTTCGATCCTTCCCACTTAGCCAATCAGCTCTTCTGCAACCTGTTATCTAGGATCACCGGGTGGAGGTGTACAAGTATCTTAGCCATGACGCTAGCAGTCAACTGTGAATCGCTAACCGCTGTAGCTCATGTGCTGCTCAGCGTCTTGATCCCGTGTGCATTTTAATGCAGGTAGGAGTGCGTGTACCTCTACACCTCACGGTAGAAGAGGAGCGACTAAGTAAGTAAAGGAGTGCGTGTTTGCGTGTGGCTTGTGTGAAATGAATATTTATTTCGAAGCGACAGCGGAAAGAACATTCAACATAATTTCACACACTTGAGACCGATTATCTTCAGCAAGTATCCATTAACATGTCACATATTACATACTAAAATGTTCACAATTGAGTGACGAATAAAATCGAATAAAGAAGTATTATATGTTGTGATGCAGTTTAGTGTATAAGAGATTACAGTAACATAGTTTTTGTTAACAACCAAACAAATAATTATTATTTCTTTCACTCACAGCTACAAATGTCAGCTGTACATCCATACATATATGAACAAGACAAAGGCTTTCAATTAAAGATAATACACATGGAAAGATGTTCTAAAAGTTTACCTTTATTAGGTGAAATAGTTTTCAAAATATTCAAATTTTACTGCGGGAATGTGCAGTTAAAATTCTAATTTTGTTCTCAACAAAGCACATGCACATTAAGCACTTAATCTTTCTTAACCACACGCTCAATTGCAGCACTTCTAGAAAAAATAAAAAGTTAAAAAAAAACAACAATTGGAACTGAATGCAGCCAGGTGAATTTATGTTTTAAAATTGAAGGTCGGATCAGGGAAACCTGTCCGCAGCCGATACATCTGTTTCAGGTAGTGAATCAGTTAAGGTACGGCGCGACAAAACACTGGCGCTAGGTCGCCATAGCGTCTAGGACGGACGTTTGCTATGGCGCCTAGCATGTCAGACCAGTATCTTATTTACTCACACAATTTCTCTCATTCCGTATAACCACCTCCCCCTTTATAGTTTTACAGAATATATAATAATTGTCCGTGTCATTTACTTTTCGTCTTCCAACTCCCAAGGCCAGACATTCGGCGGCATATTACACATGAGCTAGGATGAAGCACATATAAGGAATGACAGAAATAAGTTTGCATTAATTTGAAATTAATGTTCACATTTATCTTTCTTTTTTTCAAGTAAATTCATCCACACCCTACGCCATATTGCACAACCCTGCGATCAACTCTTCATCAAGCACTATACCTGACTCCTACATTTTTTACCTGGTTCCTAGATCCTAAACCAAATGTGTATCACCCTGAGTTACGGGATCAAGGGTTCGAATCTTCATTGTCCTTATTCTCGTCGTTTGTTGAGGTTGGATGATCGGAACCCATCCGGCCAGTCATGTGTTCCCTCAGATTCCATTCGGCCTGTCTTGTGTTCCCTCAGATTCCATCCGGCCAGTCCTGTGTTCCCTCAGATTCCCTCCGGCCTGTCTTGTGTTCCCTTAGATTCCATCCAGCCTGTCTTGTGTTCCCTCAGATTCCATCCGCCCTGTCTTGTGTTCCCTCAGATTCCGTCCGGCCTGTCTTGTGTTCCCTCAGATTCCATCCGGCCTGTCTTGTGTTCCCTCAGATTCCATCCGACCTGTCTTTTGTTTCCTCGGATTCCATCCGGCTTGTTTTGTGTTCCCTCAGATTCCATCCGACCTGTCTTGTGTTCCCTCAGATCCCATTCGCCCTGTCTTGTGTTCCCTCAGATTCCATCCGGCTTGTCTTGTGTTCCCTCAGATTCCATCCGGCCTGTCTTGTGTTCCTTCAGATTCATTCCGGCTTGTCTTGTGTTCCCTCAGATTCTATCCGGCCTGTCTTGTGTTCCCTCAGATTCCATCCGGCCTGTCTTGTGTTCCCTCAGATTCCATCCGGCCTGTCTTGTATTCCATCAGATCCCATTCGTCCTGTCTTGTATTCCCTTACTTAGTGTAGCCGTGTGTTGAGACTGGTTGGTCATATCCAATCCGCCCTGTCTTGTAGTCATTAACTTAGTGTAGCCGTTTGTTGAGACTGGTTGATCAGATCCCATCCACCATGACTTGTAGTCACTAACTTAGTGTAGCCGTTTTCTGAGTCTGGTTGATCAGTTCCAATCCGACTCTGTCTTGATTTAGTCAACTTAGTCGGGTACAGATTTATATCAAGAGAAAGGCATAGCTTTTGTTTCTTTCACCTCTGTTTTAAACAGAAAATGAAAATTTTCTTAACACACTAATGGAGATTGAAGTAGCTCTGCACACCAACAGAGAATGAAGTAGCTCTACACACCAACAGAGAATGAAGTAGCTCTACACACCAACAGAGAATGAAGTAGCTCTACACACCAACAGAGAATGAAGTAGCTCTACACACCAACATTGACTGAAGTAGCTCTACACACAAATGGAGACTGAAGCAGCTCTACACACCAACAGAGAATAAAGTAGCTCTACACACAAATGGAGACTGAAGTAGCTCTACACACCAACAGAGACAGAAGTAGCTCTACACACCAACAGAGAATGAAGTAGCTCTACATACCAACAGAGAATGAAGTAGCTCTACACACCAACAGAGACTGAAATAGCTCTACACACCAACAGAGAATGAAGTAGCTCTACACACCAACAGAGAATGAAGTAGCTCTACACACCAACAGATACTGAAGTAGCTCTACACACCAACAGGGACTGAAGTAGCTCTACACACCAACAGAGAATGAAGTAACTACACACAAATGGAGACTGAAGTAGATCTACACACCAAAATAGACTGAAGTAGCTCTACACACCAACAGAGACTGCAGTAGCTCTACACACCAACATAAACTGAAGTAGCTCTACACACCAACAGAGACTGAAGTAGCTCTACACACACATGGAGACTGAAGTAGCTCTACACACCAAGAGAGACTGAAGTAGCTCTACATACCAATGGAGACTGAAGTAGTTAGATCAGCCTGGATGCAACAATGGAAGGCATCACTGATAGGGGTAGTCATCAGGCCAGACTTTCACACGTTGAGAGTGACTTCACTTCACAGTAAAATGCACTACAAAATTGGTATGTATGCGTCCCATGTCTGCAATGTTTTGCCTGATTATCAAATATAATTTGAATTGTTGTTACTTTCATCCCTTTATTAGCGGAGGTAGCGGAGTGGTTAGTGCACTGGCTTCCAAGCCCAGCGACCGGGGTTCAGTCACCAATTGGTTCGGGATTTTTCAGATCGCAAAAACGGGTACTAGGGTTGACCAAGTCTAAACAATTTGGTACCAGAACAATATGGGAATCTAAAGACGGCTGGTGTAATGTCGAGCACATCACCCTTAGTGTGCAGGCAAGTGAGCTGACAGCAGCCAGCAACTCGTAGCTTGCAGCAGGGCCAGTGACCCAGAACTGACTAAGATCCTACTCTACATCCAATTGCTGGCCCTGGAAACTGACTGCAACCATTTAGCACGGCTACATTAAGGTTACAAAATGGGGTGCTGAAATCGGATGTAATTGGCCGTAATACGAAGATACCGCAGCCTAGCTGTAACCTATGACACAGCGTCACAAACGTCATTTCCATGACGAACACAGAAAAAGCGGAAGAAGAACAAGAGGAAGAACAAGAAGAACACGAAGAAGAAGATATGGGTCCTAATGGGTCGTGGTGCGCAATAAAATCGTCGCAATGTCAATAAGATCTCATGTCCAGGCCTACAATATGGTGGGTCTCGTTCATCCCAGTAATCTAGCTGATGCTTAGGGTTTCAACTCGTAGCGGGAAGCTGAATAAGACAAGACGATGTTCAGGGGAAACAATTTGTTTTCTCCAGTCATTTGCTTCAGTGGTGAGCTTACTTTCCAAGTGAAGAGGTGATATAGACTGGGATACTGTACCAGAATGCGCTCTGGAATGCACAGTATCATGAAACTACTGTAATATAGGGAGGATTGCACCGTTATGTGGAACATCGCTTTCAGTGAAATTCATTGAAAGTATCTTGGGTATCAAGATGCTGAGCAGCACATGAGCTGCAGTGGTCAGTAACCCATAACTGACTGCTAGCTTCAGAGCCAGCGAACCATAGCTGCCAAGACCCTTCTAAACCTCCACATGGTGATCCTGCATAACAGGCTGCAGCCGGACAGACTGGCTAAGGAGAAGGGATCGAAGAGGGAATGCTAACCCGGTACTCAAAAATGCTTGCTGAAGTCGGATGTGTTGGACCGAAAGGTGCAAATATCGGAGCCAAGCTTTAAACTACAACACAGCCTATTCCGTTCTCTGGACTACATTCTGCTACTTAAGCCCTTTCAGGGTTTGGTAGTAGGAGATTGAGAATGAACGAAGAAGAAGAAGAAAGTGTCTTGACGACATGGTAACGCGTATCGCAGCTACGTTTGGAAAGGACGGGCAAGGCGACAATGTTGGACTTTGGCTTTTGTTGTTACGGCTGACCCCGTTCTTTTTTTTTTCTTTTGTTGTTACGGCTGACCCCATCCATGTTTGGTCCGTCTGTAGACGACAAGGGGAGGATTATGGGAAATAATTAAGCGTGGAAGGATCGGAATGTAGGTTAGGGATATTGCGGAATAGATAATCACGGATGTAGGAACGAGTGTGTGAAAGTGAGGTCGCGTGTCGCACGGTCAGCTGGAGGTTGGTAAGGAGTATGGGCGCGAGTCCGGAAGATATAAATAACTCTAGAGGGCGCTGCTGTGAAGATATTGTCGGGGTAGAGACACTTCCGTTTGGAGTCTGATTATCACCTGCCTTTTGTTTGATGTCATAGACGTCCTGGCAAAACGACGGAGGCAGGGTTCCGGGGGTTTCCCTCCCAATTGGGCTTCTTTTTTCAGAGAGCTGCGGGAAATTTCGGTTGGCTGCGGGATGTGGTATTTTGGGCTACTTTCTATTTTGTCCGCTATTTTTGGGGGTTACCTGTCACATGCATGTTTTGTATTTACGATGTTACAAATGCGCCTTGAAACCAAAACTTAATCTGTTTATTTTCAGCGAATATCAGCATTATTAAAATGTATTTCGGTCTATCTTGTACTTAAAAATACAACGAAATAATATTTTTTTGTACTCTGATATGAATAAACTATTCAGATAGTGTGCAGAATTTATTATAAAGTTTTTGTTTATTACATATTGTTACTATGGGCAAGTGGGCAAAGTACAGGAAACGATATTGCAAAGATTGAGATTGTGGAACAGATTCAGCACGGAAAGATTGAATTCGGAATGTTTCATGCAACGTTTAGAAAGCTTATTGTAAATATTGCAAATGTGAAGTACGATTTGATTTCGCATGCTTCAACTGATACACATTGACGAAATACAGCTTCATTTTCAAACTCAAGAAGTTCATTCGATGTACGTTGCCACTCAAAAGCTATGGATGACACAGAACAGATGGCAGAGCTAAAATTTGCAGCTCATATTGCATGCCATTCCAGCATCTCGACAGTCGATCATTTAGGCCAGCTGATGCATGCTATTTCTGGGAAGAACATTTCAGTTCGTCGTACAAAACATCATTGATCAAGCGTGTTTTTGGGTCCAGTCGTGCATGAAGAATTACTAAGTGATTGGAAAGATTCCGCGTACTTGCTGATCATTGAAGAA
Source organism: Ariolimax columbianus (assembly GCA_036924085.1). Lineage (NCBI taxonomy): Eukaryota > Metazoa > Mollusca > Gastropoda > Stylommatophora > Arionidae > Ariolimax > Ariolimax columbianus. The sequence goes on from JAVGWX010000001.1 coordinate 130,646,230, forward strand.
AGCACTGGTATCACAAGGGAGAAACAGCTATGTATACTGGTGGTGCTCTACTACAGTCGAGCATCAGAGAAAATTGTGAGCACTTTTCTTGGCTTGCTATCCTTGGAATCTGGAACGGCCGATAGCATTTTCAAGCCATAAACAGTTTTCTTCATTTGAAAAACATTCCAATTGAAAAATGTTTTAGACTGGCAACTGATTGGTGTAATGCAATGTGGGGTATAAATAACTTTGTAATCACAACGTTTCGAGACGTATGTCCAAAGATTGTGCATTTCAAATGTATATGCCACTCAATTCAACTGTGTTCGTCCCACGCTCTGAAGGTAATGCCAAAAAATGTCGAATTCATGGTGGCAGAGACATACAATTGGTTCTGTCATAGTACTGCTTGGCAGCAAAAATACATAGCATTGTATTCACCCATAAATGTTGGAGGCGATGCTCTAAATATCCTTAAGCTATCTGATACACGCAGGCTGTCAATAGCACATTGTGTCACACGTGTGCTGGATCAGTATGATAAATTAAAACTTCATTTTCACATGGCTAAAGACGAGGAGCGGAATTACACTGCAGAGCTTTTGTACAATATGTACAATACAGTTGATAATAAATTGTATCTTGTTTTCTTGTAAACCATCATTCAAGAACTCTACAGCGTAAATAAAATCTTCAAGTTAGAGCAAGTTATGTCATACTGTTGGAGTGAATTGGTGACGTTATATCGCTATATTCTGCAATGCGTCATGAGACCAACAACATTCGGTACAAGGGCTCCGACTTTCAAGTATGACATTGACGACCACTCAAATCATCTTTCCCTTGCAGCTGTTGATTTTGAAATAACATTTCAAATTATTTTTTCCGAATCTAACATGGCTCACATCCAGCTGGCAGAAGATATAAAGATTCGTTGTCGAAATTTTTGATGGAAGTTATAAAATAAATGAGACAGAGATTGCCAACAAACGTGGAATGGCTTGAATCGATATCTAATCTTAGCCTATTAGTTGTTTTGGGCAAACAGAAGCCACATCTAGCAACATGATCTTTTCTAACTTTATATCAAGGACATCTCGGACAACTGGAACAACAGTGGAATCGGCTAAGCTTAATTTCTCAACCAAATACTGATAAGGCTGATGTTGATAGGTAATTGGGTGGACATTGCTAACCATACAGATGCATCAGGAGAACGCGACTTCCATGATCTAGGACATGTTGCTCTCTTTTGGCGTTACCATTCAGCAATGCATCTGTTGAGAAAGCTTTTTCGCAAAAATAAAATAAAACTCAGAAACAAGATGCAACCAAGTCGCTTGAAATTCTCCTGCATATTCGTGGATCTATAAATTGTAATAACATTTCTTGCAATAATGTTCAACCAACAACCACAATGCTGTTCCTGTTTGCATCCGATATGTATGACCATAAGGAAACGGAAACTGTGCCTGAAGATGTGGATTTCTAATTTGTTTTTATTGTTTGTGTGGTAGAGACGTACCGCTGATTCAACTCACCCATTGCATGTTGATGTGTCATTTTCTTAAATAGAATATATTTTCCATTTAAAACATCGTTTCTGACATTTATTGTTGATATTTATTTTTACCTTACATAGCACCGCTAAACTGTACAATTTATCATTTTTTGCGTTGGCCAGATTAATTTTTGTTTCTGAAAATATGAATATTAGCGTAATTATGTTAATCTAACTATTTTAAATTAAAGTTTCACCCAATTAAAGTAATTTATTATTGGTCTACTTTTCGACGGTTTTCGAGATGTTTTTTGGTCGTTTTTTTTTAGTATCATCTGGCAACACTGGACGGAGGCTTAAGTGGCCGTGAGGAGGACAGCGAGACCCGACAAGTTTTTGAGTGATAGGAAACGAAGAGGCGATCATTCTGAGCGTCATCGGGTTTACAGTAGACAGTGGTGGAGAGGCCGGAAGAACAAACAGAGACGGTGATGTAGAGAACAATGTGTGAGAGTGATACAGTCTTCTGCAATGGCAGGATTTACCCAATTAAATATTTATTGTCACTAGGGGGAGGCTGACTGAATCACAGGTGTCGGCTTTCTCTCCTCGAACAATCGTTGTGGATGAAAGTTGGTGAATAAACTTCCTCACGGGCTGTCCAAAACCGCACGTTATTAACGCATTCCAAACCTTTGCTTATGCTCTGTATCTCCAGTATCCTTTCCTTCCTGTCTATATCTAGAAGTGTGTATACTATTAGGTGGTGGTACGTACATGTATCGCTCTCTCGTCATTCTCTGTCTGACCTGTAACAACGTATCTGACTCGCTGACTCTTTGTCCCACTTCTCATAAATTCCTGGTCAGCCTTTTATTTCCGCATCCGCCTTACATGGTTACCAAAAGATGATTTCAAGCTAAGTCTCTCTTTTAATGATTTAATTATTACTTCCATGCTTCCATAATTTGTAATTTATTTTTATATGCATTTTCCTTTGCATGTGAAAATGGGTATTTAGTGTAACGTTAGTTCTTGTTCCTTTTCTAACGTGTTATGTTAACCATAATTGTTCATGTCATTAATCCCCATTTGTACCGCCGCAACTTGCCTTCTTTTACTTATTTGCGTTACTATACCTCAAGTATAGAGCCGCGTAGCACAGTGGTTAGCTAGCTGGCTTCGCATCTGAGTGGTCATGGAACGGTTCCCGGGTCGACCTAGCGTTAAATGGGTCCGAAAAGTAAAAGCGGCGAGGAAGAGGAGATGGCTACCGCCCTCATATAGCCGAGCCTTTGAAATGTGAGATCGCTAACCCCTCACATCCCTACGACACACAACACTATATGTTATTTTACTTTACTTGTTACGCCGCAAGCTGCACACCTAAGAAGAGAACAATAAAAGAGGAATAAATGTTTCCCAGTCACTTTAAGAAACAATGCTACTAATAAAGTCTGCTATCGTTCGATTTAGTGCTCGCTAGCATCCAGCAACCCAAGGCGTTGATCTTTCACGTTCACCCATATCTCAGTGACACCTTGACATTCCCGTCAATTAACGAGAACATATACGTGTAAGACCTGGTATGTTACATTGGCTTTACCTTGCTAAGAGGAATGTGTTTCAATCAGATCAAATATATTGTTTGACGTAGAAAGTTTGCCATAACGATTTCACTTTTGGGGAATAACCATTTGTTCTCCTCTTGTGTTTCTGCTCCGCCAATCTCCAGCCAGCCTGTCTTTATTATATCACTTCAGTTTGCTTTCAGTAGTCTTCTGCTTGTCTGTCTGCATATAGTTTATATTCATGTGTCTGTCGTATGCACATATATATATATATGCAAGTATGTCTGTATGTCCGAATATATTCGTATGTGTGTATTTCTCAAAGCAAAGTAAAACGATCTAACAATATATATTTATACAAAATACATGACTGAGCATGTCACATTGAAACATATTTTGATACTGTAAAATGTGAGACAGAGTTGTAACAATGAATGGGAGTAAATATAATCATACATCAATGAGAATAGAAATAGTCATACATCAATGAAAGTAGATATAGTCATACATCAATGAGAGTAGATATAGTCATACATCAATGAGAGTAGATATAGTCAGACATTAATGAGAGTAGATAAATGTAGTCATACATCAATGAGAGTAGATATAGTCAGACATTAATGAGAGTAGATAAATATAGTCATACATCAATGAGAGTAGATATAGTCATACATCAATGATAGTAGATATAGTCATACATCAATAAGAGTAGATATAGTAAGACAGTAATGAGAGTAGATAAATATAGTCATACATCAATGAGAGTAGATATAGTCAGACATTAATGAGAGTAGATAAATATAGTCAAACATCAATGAGAGTAGATATAGTCAGACATTAATGAGAGTAGATATAGTCATACATCAATGAGAGTAGATATAGTCAGACATTAATGAGAGTAGATATAGTCATACATCAATGAGAGTAGATATAGTCAGACATTAATGAGAGTAGATAAATATAGTCACACATCAATGAGAGTAGATATATATAGTCACACATCAATGAGAGTAGATAGATATAGTCATACATCAATGAGAGTAGATATAGTCATACATCAATGAGAGTAGATATAGTCATACATCAATGAGAGTAGATATAGTCAGACATTAATGAGAGTAGATAAATATAGTCAAACATCAATGAGAGTAGATATAGTCAGACATTAATGAGAGTAGATATAGTCATACATCAATGAGAGTAGATATAGTCAGACATTAATGAGAGTAGATAAATATAGTCACACATCAATGAGAGTAGATAGATATAGTCACACATCAATGAGAGTAGATATATATAGTCACAAAACCAATGAGAGTATATATATATATATATAGTCACACATCAATGAGAGTAGATAGATATAGTCGGAAATCAATGAGAGTAGATAAAGTCTGACATGAATGAGAGTAGATATATATAGCCAGATATCAATGTAGTCTGACATCAATATCAAATTAAGTGAGAAGTGTACATACAGTCAGATATCGATATCAAATTAAAGAAGAAATAGTGTAGAAAGTGAAGCATCGCCGCCCATAATAAGGGAGGAGTGTAGACACTGTCAGGCATTTCCATGAAAACAGGGGAGGAGTGTAGACACTGTCAGGCATTTCCATGAAAACAAGGGAGGAGTGTAGACACTGTAAGGCATGTTCATGAAAACAAGGGAGGAGTGTAAATGCAGTCCTGCACGCATTTCAAGAATAAAACTGCAATTGTGTATAATAAATTGATGGCAAAATGACAGTAGGGATTACACGACATAGGGAGTACACGACATAGGGATTACACGACATAGGGAGTACACGACATAGGGAGTACATGACATAGGGAGTACACGACATAGGGAGTACATGACATAGGGAGTACACGATATAGGGAGTACATGACATAGGGAGTACACGATATAGGGAGTACATGACATAGGGAGTACATGACAGTAGGGAGTGCATGACAGTAGTGAGCACATGGCAGTAGTGAGCACATGGCAGTAGGGAGTACATGGCATAGGGAGTACACGATATAGTGAGCACATGACATAGGGAGTACACGATATAGGGAGTACATGACATAGGGAGTACACGATATAGGGAGTACATGACATAGGGAGTACATGACAGTAGGGAGTGCATGACAGTAGTGAGCACATGGCAGTAGGGAGTACATGGCAGTAGGGAGTACACGATATAGGGAGTACATGACATAGGGAGTACATGACAGTAGGGAGTACATGACATAGGGAGTACACGATATAGTGAGCACATGACATAGGGAGTACACGATATAGGGAGTACATGACATAGGGAGTACATGACATAGGGAGTACATGACATAGGGAGTACACGATATAGGGAGTACATGACATAGGGAGTACATGACATAGGGAGTACACGATATAGTGAGCACATGACAGTAGTGAGTTCATGACAGTAGGGAGTTCATGACAGTAGGGAGTACATGACAGTAGGGAGTACATGACAGTAGGGAGCACATGACAGTAGTGAGTACATGACAGTCTGTAACTCGTCAGTGTAACCGTACTGGTGTGCCATCTAGCGACAATAGTCACCTGATAGCCGGCATTCTTTCCAAATAGGTTAGCATCTCTTGAGTCGTGATTTCAAGGTAACATTAAAAAAAATAAAAACGAAGATATAGAAGAACGCAGACTGGCTGTTTCGACAGCTACCTGCCAACTCCGACACTTTGAGCGCCTCACCTGTTGTGAATGTTGATTGGCACATGTGCTTTGTATTAGACTGTGTTTCTGACAAGTGCAAAAACACTGAGGTTAAAGTAAAACACACAACGGGCCACAAATAAGAGAACAACAAAATACAAAGTATATATTGCTACTTTCAGCAATCAAAATGAGAAACATGACTTATCTCACGCAAATGCGAGTTAGCAATTTGATTGTCAGTAGGTAGAGAGTTTAATTCTCACTGGATTCCCTGTTTGATAGTGATACTCTCTAGTGTATCCAGCTATAAATGGGTATCTGACTTCCAGTTAAGATAGGCAAAGCAGAGAGGAAGAAAACTCGCTACCTAAAATCATTAATATAAATACACCAATCGTCAATTTTAAAAATGCATGCCTACGTTCATATATTGAGCCTTGTATGTCTGGGCCCAGATCTATCTCGCACTGTGTGTCTCCTGCGTTATTGCAAACCTGAAACGTGTAAAAACTGACGAATTCAAAAGTGTCTCTCTCTCTCTCTCTCGGCTATGTATGTTGGTAGTTGTGGTTGCAGCCGTCGAGCATTAAGTGCAGGTTGCAGTAGCTATCTCCACATCCCGAACATGCTGATGTAAGTGGACTGGGGTCCTTCAGGCGGCTATACTATTCTTGGCTTCACTACTACAGGGATCACGTCGATCCACTACCTCGCTAGCCAAACTGCCATGAAAACAGCCGGTTTCCGGGGAGGCCTGCGCAGAAATCAGATAGGGATCTTAGCCAGTATATTTGACCTGCTCCTGACTAACATTTCTGATCAGTACGTTTTACCTGACCAGACCTTAGTCTCCTCTCCCTGAAGCAGAGACTTAATACTAGGCGTGTTCAAATCAAACCGGACCTAACTGCACCAAGTGAACATACATACGATGCATAGACGATACGCATACATAACGTCATTTGTGATGTAAGCAACACATACCAACCGTCAAGTTTGATAATTTCATTATCCTCCGACTCATAGTTTCCTCAGTAGACCGATGAAAACATGGCGGGTGTGATACATAATCCATCCAGAGTTGATCAGCGAGCGGTGATTCGGTTTCTAACTAGCTGAAGGATGTCGGCCATTTGACATTCATCGCAGAATGCAAGCAGTGTATGGTGACAAAAGTGTGTCGAAGATAACAGTGAAGAACTAGACAACGATGTTTAAAGAGGGACGTGAGTTAACGAAAGATCTTCCAAGACAAAAAACAACTGAGACTTTTAATAATGTAGTCCCTGAACTTTTATCCCCAACGGCAGTGTCCGTTTTGGAACTACTTCTACCTTTTAATAACAATTATATACTTCATACTTTGATCTACTATTCTATTTACAATTTAGTCTACTTTTCAAACTACTGTTTAACCGTCCATTTAATCTACTATTCAATCAACTATTTAATCTTCTACTTAATCTACTATTCAACCTACTATTTAATCGACTATTTAATCAGTGTTTTCGTTTCTTTTTTAACAATTCTTTATTGCATGATATATTTATATTCTAATTTACAAGGGCCACATGACTCAGCCGCATGAGCGCGAGCTAAGAACACGGGCCACAGGTTACAGTAAACGGGCACAGGTATAAAGAGAGTTAATTCATGATCACATTCTGCCGAACCAAAGAGAGTGTATCGAACGTGTGGTTAGCGATTGTCGCGTCAGGACAGATCTTTACAGCCATGAGGGATCACATATAACAAAACAAATCTGATATTTTCACTACTATTGGTTGCGATATACAATAGCAACAGTGACTGTTATTATTGATTATCAATAACTTACTCAGATAATTGTCGGGCTGCGGCACCTCTCTTATGTGTTAGAAGTTTAGCACCTTTCATGGCAGGGTGATATTCAGCGTTGTTGTCTGTTTGGATTTTGTCTGACGTTTAGCGAAGTTTAGCACCTTTCATGGCAGGGTGAAATTCAGCGCTGTCGTCTGTTTGGGTTTTGTCCGATGTTTAGCGAAGTTTAGCACCTTTCTTGGCAGGGTGATATTTAGCGCTGTCGTCTGTTTGGGTTTTGTCCGACGTTTAGCGACGTTTAGCCCGTTTCAACCACAGACACAGTTTGCGAGCATTAAATAAAGTCTGCATCGACATTTATACTCTAAAAACAATTGGCACTGAAATGGATGTAGTGTGAACAAAATGCATTATTGATTGATAAACGTCTAAAAGTTAAGTTGGTTGAACTTCAGTGCTGCTAAACAACAAACGACAAGACACTCACACACAGGACCGGATTGTGCATTGAGCAAGGTGAACGTGTCCAGGTTCCCCAGGCTTAGTGACACCGGACCTGGGCTTAAGGGCCCTGACCTGAAGTTAAGGGCCCCAGACCTGGAATTAAAGTGACCCCCCCCCCCCTCCTCCCACCACCTTACTCTATATTATCGAATGCGCTTCACAGACAGTGCTATTGACAGTACTGTAACTATGGTCTTGCAACGATGCTTTTTACATCGGTTCTAACCGTCGCATTGTGTTTGTTGTGTGCGTCAAGACTGGCCCAAAAGCCAACTGAAACAATCCGTCCGGCACACTGGAGCAGTGATGGCTGCTCAATTGACAGAAGGGCCACAAAGCTCGCCCAAACCGGTCGTGTATTATTATCTAGAAGCATACTGTGTCCAGGTGATCAAGCTTTGAGGTACCCCCAGTTGCAGACTGGTGTTCGTTAGAAATGAGTGTGCAAATATATATAAAAACACGGTATTATCTGCAGCCGCATCAGCCCCAGAGCTGTAGCAGTACAACCGCATTAGCCACACAGCTGTAACAGTACAACCACTTCATCCACGCAGCTGTAACAGTACAATCACGCAGCTGTAACAGTAGTGGGTATTACAGATTACAGCGTAGTCTTACAATATGACGTTTAGTTGTTTTTGCGAAAATATGTGGTGTATGATTGCATACACCTGTTTGCAGTTAATATTCAATATCAGAAGAAGACTAGCTATGGCAATGCAGAGACGGAGCAGCCTGAAGAAATTATGGCAGAGCACCAACATAATGTTAGAAGTAAAAGTCTTGAGAGCCTGTATTTTTCCTGTGGTAGCTTATGGCTGTGAATAATGGACGATTACCAAAACTTCTAGACAAAGAATCGAATCCTTCGAGTCAAAATGTTACAGAAAGATCCTCAGAATACCCTGGACAGAGAAAAAAACACAAATGTAGACATTCGGCAAGAGTAGTATAGAGGAGAACTGGTTTATCAATTCCATTTTAGCTAGAAAATGCAAATACTTTGGTCACATCAAGAGACACAATGATCTTGAGAGAACGGTGATGGAAGGTATGGTGCCAGGCAAAAGAGGAAGGGGTAGACCAAGAAGACGATGGCACCAAGATATCCTGGAATGCCTAGGTATGACTGTGGCGGAGGCTAGGGTTTTGGCAAGAGAACGAGTTACTTTCAAACAGACTGTGATGGTAGCGACGTTCTACAAAGGACATGCTACATGATGATGATTCAATTTCTGCATACTGAGCTCAGATTGTTCACAGATTTACTAGTTAACTGTAATATTGCGTTATTTAAGTCCTCACTGATTTTGTGTCCACCCAAAGGTTCATCGTTTTTTTCTCCCAAGTGAGAACCATTCTAGACAAAATCTTCGTTAGTTGCCTCGTAGATAACTGCGAACTGGAATTTGTCAAATGCCGGAGGCAATCTTATCATAACACTGCAAACATGCCAGGTCGGTTTAATGATATGCAGCAGAAACTACGGTAGCTGTATCCATGGAACCGCGTTTATTCCATTTTCTGCACATTCCTTAAATTTGGGTTGAAGCAATGCAGTTGACTGCGTTTTTAAGCAGTTTTGTATTCTGTTAAAATATACAGAATTACTATTTTTGTTCTTGTGAACGCGCTATGTGTCAGTTTTGTTCTTATTCATAGAAAAAGGTTGTCCTGTTCCAAAGCGTTTTTCAGATACCAGGTGAGAAGCACACGTGTGCCGGCAACTTATGCTGTGAACATCTGTTATGATGCTATCTATACTCGATGAGTTCGAATCAATTCGTACTGATCAGTCACGGACAGGAGACAGGCGACGAGAAGATAGGTAGATGACCGCAAAGATGACAAGAGCTCGTCGCGGCAACCGCCCATGAGAAATGTGTGACTGGGTCCCTGGTCGCATGCAAGAAACATGGGATCTTTCTGGCTTGGTCTACCAAGGTGATGCATGGAAGGTCATTGGGGCGGGACCATGTTGGTGAGGGTCGGTGGGACAGGGACGGTCACGGGGACCAATGTTGGTGAAGGTCGGTGGGACATGGACGGTCGTAGGGACCATATTGGTGAGGGTCGGTGGGACATGGACAGTCACGGTGACGATGTTAGGGAGGGTAGCTTTCCATCCCTGATGGCCATTGTCTGGTTTAGCAGTGAGTAGGTGAGGGCATTCTCGGTAATGCTGGCCAGGTGTTCAAAGTAAGACCAATCGGCGATCGTTTAACATGGTGAGTGTGCTCTCGAGGAATGTCCGTCTGGTGACTCGTGGTTTGAAACCTGGTCACATCAGTGGGTTGTAAGAATTTGTTTATGGTTGCGCATGGACAAGATTTCAATGCCTTCTGATCGAGCTACAGAATAATCAATGTTTCACAACCGCACAGCTGGATGGGAACGACATAGGTCATGCTTGATTTTCAGTTGTAGCCTCTGCTGGCTCCAGGACCAGTGCAGAGCGCTCATCACAGTGGCAGTCGGACCGACACTTTAAATGATATCCGGGTGGCTTCGTGCGTCAGAGTTGTGTTTGCTGTCCAGGTCAGTGAAATCCTCAGTGGAGTTGACAGAGTTGCCAATTACAATAATTTCGGAAATTATGGGAGGCAACCACGGTTTGGTATCTTTGTTGTTGCCTATGAGATGTGGATGACTAATTTAGATGTAAGGTTATCTAGGCGCTCCAGTGCATAGAGTGAGTTTCTAAGTGTGGGAGCCTGGTGAATGCGTCATCTGCGTAGTGGAGATCTGTCACATGCAGCTGTCCAATTATGACTCCTGAGTTGTACATCTCTATCTGGCAAAGAATCAAGTTCATAACACAGCAGAACTATGTGGAGGAAGGACACATTCCTGTCGGAAACAGGTTGATTTAGGGTGTCTGTCCGGAAGATAGTGACCCTGACGAACTCTTGCTCCACCATTGTCGTGTAGCTGTTCCATTATCCGTTGCAGTATGCTCTGAAATCTTACTTGTTTGAAGGAATTTCACAGGAGAGATCTGTCCACGTATGCAGCGTAGAGGGAGCGGTTGAATTCCACGAATAGACTAAAATCAAGGATGACATCCATTATGGAACGTCAGGCAGTGAAACCAGACTCTAGGAGGTGCTGATTCCTTTTCAACAGCGGTCGGATGCGGGAGAAACGTATGTGGGAAACGACGTTTCTGCGGAAAGAGAGTAATGCAATGGACCTGAAGCTGCTACATTCAGCGCGAGGTCATTTTTCTCTGCGTAAGGAAATGATGATTTCTGCTCTCCGTGCATCAGGCATCGATCCGGCGGACCAAACGTCTGTATTTTAGCCGCTCGATGGGTAATGTTGTTCGGTCGTCCTTCACCTTGTCAGGCAGTACGTACTTCTACAGTGGTAGGGGTATCGGGATACAGGTCATTAACAGGGGTTTGTAAGATGGGGTCACTCATTGACGGTTGGGATGGAGCCACTACAGGACTGTTGAGGGCATGGTTATAGTGATCCGCTCACCTGATTATTTCTGCAATTGAGCAACATAAGATGCCATCGAATTTATTTATCTGATGGGGAAATGTAGTTAGATTGAGTAGAGAAATTGGTACTTAGAGTTGTAATTGTACTATAGACTGGTTGTGTCTCGTCAATTCCTCGGCATCGTTATTTGCTACTTTGCTGTAATGATACTTCCGATCATTGTTTGAGGCAGCACGGAACATCTTCTGAAGACAAATGTTTTCTGCTTGATCATCTGCTTCTGGCTACCCCTTTCTCTGCCACAATAGATAATAGCCAGGGTTTTTGGGTAGGTCTAGGACCTCTTTGGCAACTTTGTGTATGACATAGACCATAGTCTTCTAGGTCGGTTGTACTTACTCCAACAAGGAGCAGAGTTGCAAACTGGTTTTGAATTGCAACAGAATATTGCGTGAGTAAGGCATGGGTCAACACGAAGTGGTTCAATGTTGTAGTATGTTATCACATACAAGAGCTAGAGTGTTTTGCTATTACGTCGATGTTATGGAAGGATGTTGTTATGTTGGTACTATGGAACGATGTTGTTGTGTTGGTACTAGGGAAGGATGTTATTATGCTGATGTTATGGAAGGATAGACTTAGCCATTTTCGTACTGTCACAAAAACATGACATAAAAATAAAATTGTGCTCACGACGTGTGATAATCGGTATGCATCCCTGGTCGCTTTTCTTAAAATATTTCGCATGCCGTTTGCTGAATACGAAATTAAGACAAAAGAGCGACTGTAATAAACTGACTATAAGCAGAACACAATTTGCTGACGTGTTACAAAGCCACAGGTGAATGATGGATCTGCACAAGATGTCACGAAAACATTGACTTCAAGCGACACGTGTCAGATACCAACATTTCGTCTTATTGTTGATGGACAAGGTCGGATCTCTAGATATGCTGATTTGATAGTCTGGTAGGAAGATGATTTTCTTGGCGTGAGAAGCTGATCCCACGCTCAACTCTCCTCCTTTCTCCTTGGGGTTTGGAACAGACATAGCGGTGTGTATTGTTGACGTTTCACTCTGTAAAATCAACACTAGATCAAATATCTAGAAGACAATGTCAAATATATTTGCATTTCTTATTCATTTAAACATACCAAAACAAATATGTCAAAAATAATTACTTAATGCGATCGAAACATTCGCAGGACAATTGGTGGAAATTTAGTTACTGAGTTTCCGTGTTTGAAAGATGATATATGCTCCAGATATTCTAGTGCTATAGTTCGTTTCCGACGGTTGTTATTTAATATCTCAATAATCCTTCCACCGACAAAAGTGATTTTTTTGCTCGCTGTCTTATGTTTCCAATATTACAATGACTGTATAATTTACATTTTGTCAGATAGTTCCATTTTCTTAAAACGGCAGTTCCTCTGATCTTTGTTAGCAGAGGATTTATTTTACCTCTCCATAAAATAATTTACCGTAAATTAAAAGAAAAAAATTGTTTGTCCTCAAGAATAGGCGTCTCTTCAATAAAATGAGATTTTCTACATTAGGTAACACATAATGCCCTTTTTAATGTAGTTCACGTGTATAAGGAACTGTAAGAGGTAACTGCGCATTTCGTGGAAAAAATGTGTGAAGATGGAAAAGCACATGATATATAACATAAAAAGTACATACTTCAGATGGATTGACTAAGATTAATAATTAAATACTGGAGCAAATAATAAATGGCTATAATTCAGTTTTGAGATACATCTTCTAACTGATTGTGGTGGGCCGGAAAAAGACCGTTTCGCCAAGGTGATGGAAACTTCCATTTCTCGGAAAATAAATCATGTAAGTCCATTTCTCATATAATCAGAGTCGGTCGATTCCAACAAATTGATGACTGCTCTCGGTTAAACAACAGTCTATCTTTTTTCCAACAGCCCTCTTCCTTTTTCAAGACATGATCCTGACAGTTAGCCCAATTATATGTGTCTATATTTTATAGAGCCGCGTATGTTAATTCTTTCATATCACATAGATTGAAAGTTTTATTTACAGCTGCTACTTGTACTTTAACTTTTGCCCCAAAGAGTTGAATTGAATTTGTGTGAATGCTAAGGTGGAAGTCTCAAACTTATATGACCTTGATGTTGGATCAACTTGTCTATTTGAAATATCGCCACTTTTAGTGTAAGCTTAACAAGGGAAAGCAGTTCAGGTTTTAGATACGTTTCGTTAAACGGTACGTGTTCTTTTGTGAGCCACATCTTTATTGTATCTGTTGTACTGAATGATGTCGGGATTGTGTCTTCTTGTGTCACTGCGTTGTGGTATGATGCATTGTCCATTATCAGACAGGAGGATCTATCCAAAGACGGAATAACAGTCTTTTTCAATCCACTCTCTAAATATGTTAGCATTCATCTCGGTATGATAGTCCCTATTGTTCGTATAAATTGAATAAAACAAGTTCTGCATTCTTCATCCGTCCATTATGTCTGCTACATGAAGGTGCTACTATCAAGCGCTCTTTTTTGCCACTTGATGCTAATCTTTTAATCGTTCCATCAGCTGACTGCCGTTCCTTTTCACGTGTGTGGGAAGCGCCTATCCAAGTTTATTCTACATTCACAATATTATAACATTGTTTACGTCTATCGTGTACATTACGTAAATACGTAATTCCCATGGATAGATGCGGCATCTCATTGATGACCTTTCTCCCGCTAGAAAACTTTCTAAAGGTAAAGCCTATGCCTCTTACAGTTCTCCACAACCCAGATTTCGATACATCAATGTCATTGTGTGTTCTCAGACTCCACAACCTAGATTTCGATACATCAATGTCATTGTGTGTTCTCAGACTCCACAACCTAGATTTCGATACATCAATGTCATTGTGTGTTCTCAGACTCCACAACCTAGATTTCGATACATCAATGTCATTGTGTGTTCTCAGACTCCACAACCTAGATTTCGATACATCAATGTCATTGTGTGTTCTCAGACTCCACAACCTAGATTTCGATACATCAATGTCATTGTGTGTTCTCAGACTCCACAACCTAGATTTCGATACATCAATGTCATTGTGTGTTCTCAGACTCCACAACCCAGATTTCGATACATCAATGTCATTGTGTGTTCTCAGACTCCACAACCCAGATTTCGACACATCAATGTCATTGTGTGTTCTCAGACTCCACAACCCAGATTTCGACACATCAATGTCATTGTGTGTTCTCAGACTCCACAACCCAGATTTCGACACATCAATGTCATTGTGTGTTCTCAGACTCCACAACCCAGATTTCGACACATCAATGTCATTGTGTGTTCTCAGACTCCACAACCCAGATTTCGACACATCAATGTCATTGTGTGTTCTCAGACTCCACAACCCAGATTTCGACACATCAATGTCATTGTGTGTTCTCAGACTCCACAACCCAGATTTCGACACATCAATGTCATTGTGTGTTCTCAGACTCCACAACCCAGATTTCGACACATCAATGTCATTGTGTGTTCTCAGACAAAACTTCAGTTTCCATAGCGTCACTATTTCATTGGAATCAACCATTCTACACATTTCTTTTCTAATCGCATCCCTGTCAACATTATCTACCAGTGTCTTTCTTCCTTACCTACTATGTTTTTTTTTACTAGAACACGAACTTATAAAGTCTTGGGACAATCGATCGAATGACCGTTTGCTTAAATCCAAAGCGTGGATAGTTCTCTTATCAGGGTTTGAGATACCCTGATGCAGTTTGAAACGCCCAGCTTCGCTACAAAAAATAGTGATACATCTTCAATGCATTTGTATGAAGTGTAAGGAACTTGACTTTCAGACTCATTGTAGTCGACAACGTAAACAATTAGTTAGACTACGCCTTTGAACTAGCGTACACAATTTGTATAGACGACACACCGAAGGCTCATTTGAACTATTCGAAACCAGCGCCCTTTGAGTTGAAGCTGGAAAGATTTCGTGAAACACGTGGAGAATGTTATCATTTTAAAAGCCTGGTTTCATAAGGAGGTCTGGTTTTTGCAAACCATAAATAAAGAAAATTGTTTACCATTTATTTGTGAGCAAGAAAAAAATATACATCTTTGGGACATGGTAATCTGTAGATTATATTCAAAAAGTTTATACTTTTTTTCAAATGGAAGCTGATATATTTAATTTACAACCGCTGCAAACATTGCGAAACGCACTATACAAGTGTCGGTAGTACGTAAGCTATGAAATGCGATACTCACTCTATGTACAGTGTTATATTTGACGGTACTATTCAGTGTCCGTATCCAAATATTGAAGTCGTGTTGCGCTTCTTCTTGACACTTATCGTCACTAACTGCTCTGGCGAAAGATCGTTTTCCTAACTGAACTGATTAAAAATTATACGCGTTCAGCCTTGTCCCAAGACAGGTGTACTGATCTAACTTTAGTGTGAATTAGTCATGAAATTCCTCGAGACCTGACATTTGAAGACGCAGTAGAAACATTCTTTTTGCAGTCAAAGACAGGAACAAATTATTGTAATCATCGTCACAATATGGTAGGCTAAACTTTTTGTATTTTGATAACGTAAACACTGGCATATAGTCCATTTATGTTGCAACCACGACACACAACGTTACAGAAACACCGATACTGCTTACTAGTTGCAGTTCATCAAATAATCAGTTCATCATTACCGATAACGATCCACCAATATATGGACAAGGCAAAGATAGATATGAGTCTGTTGGTAGTGAACAGGCTCCCTAAAAGGCTTAATCAGGTCCTTCTCACAAACATTTTTCCCTGCTTACTCTTTCATCAAAATTCATTTTTTTAAAATTTACAATAATTCTCCGTATGTATAAAACACACTCAAATGCTTTGCCTCCAAAGTCTCTACCTCTGGGACTAAACCTTAACAAATACATCTAAACTAGCAAAGCCAGAGTTATGACATCCATCTAAAACACTCCCCTTTATCCTCCCCCAATCACTCTTTCTTCTGACTCTTTCTTACGCGAAGTCAGTTTGAACAATGAGTGCTAATAGTAAGTATTATAAACTTTACACGCAGATATACACACATGCACTGTGGTGCTAGTTTATGTAAAATCAGCATTACTGCCATTCAGGCCCAATCATAGATGCATATTATCTAAGCACAGATAGCGAAATGTATATACAGTAATAGCTACAGTATCTCGTCAGCGGTACAAAATATGTGTCAGTCTCCTCAGACAGTCCTTTCTGATGAACCAAAGCCAAATGTCCAATATATGTCCAATAAATCTCCAATAAATGTCGAACTTCTACATTACCAATTCATCGATTATATTAGCATAATACAACACACGTCATTGGATGATTTCAGTACGTCGTCCCGCCAATCTATGTACACTGCCTCCCTTGTGTGTGCTACTAAAGATAGAAAGTCAGTTTGTCTTTCTATATGATTGTTGTTGTTGGACGCTACTCGTACCGAGTTCACGCTTGATCACGTTTCTTAAGTGATAGGGTACACCGGTTCTTCTTTCATATCGGGGTGTGAACCGGGAGCCTTCTGACTGTAGTGTAATGCGAAGTTTCGCAGTACACTCACCTCTATGAAGATTACAGTCTCGATATCCACCTCGCTGACCAGGCTGCTATGACACAGCCAGCGACACATCCTGTTTCCTTGAGTACGAACAAGAACGTGAGGTGGGATTGTAAACAGTATGTTTCACCTAACCCTGATTTCTCTTCTCTTCCACCGTGAATAGTGTTTCACCTAACCCTGATTTCTCTTCTCTTCCACCGTGAATAGTGTTTAACCTAACCCTGATTTCTCTTCTCTTCCACCGTGAATAGTGTTTAACCTAACCCTGATTGCTCTTCTCTTCCACCGTGAATAGTGTTTCACCTAACCCTGATTTCTCTTCTCTTCCACCGTGAATAGTGTTTCACCTAACCCTGATTTCTCTTCTCTTCCACCGTGAATAGTGTTTCACCTAACCCTGATTTCTCTTCTCTTCCACCGTGAATAGTGTTTCACCTAACCCTGATTTCTCTTCTCTTCCACCGTGAATAGTGTTTAACCTAACCCTGATTTCTCTTCTCTTCCACCGTGAAGAGTGTTTCACCTAACCCCGATTACTCTTCTCTTCCACCGTGAATAGTGTTTCACCTAACCCTGATTTCTCTTCTCTTCCACCGTGAATAGTGTTTAACCTAACCCTGATTTCTCTTCTCTTCCACCGTGAATAGTGTTTAACCTAACCCTGATTTCTCTTCTCTTCCACCGTGAATAGTGTTTCACCTAACTCTGATTTCTCTTCTCTTCCACCGTGAATAGTGTTTCACCTAATCCTAATTTCTCTTCTTTTCCACCATGAACAGAATGTTTTACATAACTTAGCACTGATTACTCTTCTCTTCCACCATGAACAGTATGTTTCACCTAACCATGTTTACTCTTCGCTTCCACCGTGAACAGTATGTTTAACCTAACCTAGCCCTGATTACTCTTTGCTTCCACCGTGAACAGTATGTTTCGCCTAACCATGTTTACCCTTCTCTTCCACCATGAACAGTATATTTCACCTAACCTAACCCTGATTACTCTTCTCTTCCACTATGAACAGTATGTTTCACCTAACCCTGATTACTCTTAGCTCGTTATTTCATTGCTGTTAACCGCATAATGCCAAGCACAGCTGATTGGAAACAATCAGCAAGCAAATTTCACGACTCTACATCCGCTATCCATTGATGACGTAATCCTCTTCTTGTATATTTGAAACTAACTATTGAGAGGAGCGCGTGGCCAAATAGTTCCGACCCTTGCCTGCTGATAAGGAGGGCAGCGGATCGAAACCTCGGTAAGTCAAATGCTGGTTTTCTATTGTAGTTGAATTAAAAAAAAAACATAGGCCAGCACATGATGTGAAGACAGCAATGGCGAAGCGGCCTGTAACTCTTAGCCTGAACAGTATGTCTCCCCCCCCCCCCCCCCCACTCCTCCGCCCCGACTACGCCGGCAATGGGAAAACAATCGCACGACAGTTTATATATCAGTTCACACACACAAGCATTTACATTCAGCCACGAGTGCTCTTACGCACACATACACACATCTCACACTACCTCTTACACACAATCTCTAACTCTTCAAAGTAAACACACGCACACACTCTCTTTTACATATTTGTTCTTTCACACATACATTACCACACACTCACGCACACACGCACAAACACACATACGCACAGGCAGGCGCGCGCGTACACACACGCACACCAACAACCAGTCTCCATCTACCTCACTCCCTCAAACACACTCACTTTCTCTCTCATTCTCTTACATCCTCACTCACACACTCTTTTTTCTGTCTGTCCGCGAACTCGAACCCCTAGCCCGCTGTAATCCCAGTCTATATAGTACGCCAGCTGACTGCCATCTAGGATACACACTCTACGTCTTGCTTTTACAGACTCGTTAACCTCCATATACACTCATGTATACACACGCAAACAGTGGTAGAGCGCTACCTTCTCTAGGTAAAGGTACAGGGTACGATCCCCGTTATCGACACGCTCAAATCTACAAAACTATAAATGGTTAACTGGATTACTGTTACGGAACAAAAAAGCAGTCAGAAACGAAACTTGAGAGCATACCCTTTAAAAATCGATACCTAGCACAATGGATCAAATGTCTAACACTGCATCCCCAACAGCAATGTCGTCCATGGCACTAAATGTACTCCAGTACATGCAGATGCACACGCACATGGTCTCTCCCTCTGGATTTCCCTCCCTCTCTCACAATGCACACACAAATCTCTCGTTCACACAAACAGAACAAAATGCCGGAGATTGTTGACCGCTAAAGTGAACACCAGATTTGAGTGACTCCTTTGTGTTTGGCGTGTCCTCGCGAAATCACATCTTCATCACTCAGCGCGTGCAGTATGACGTGTGCATGTCTGTGTGATTGCATGACATTTGACCTACACATGTTTTGTCAGGTCGTTCAACATTTGTCACTGAATGGAAACCAGGAAAAAGACACCAAAAAAACAGCGCTCATTCTAAGTCACTCACTCACAGGCGCACTAATTTCGAGCATTGATTACAGGCACTTCGGCCAGACAGGGAGATCACCCTTTTGTTCTCAGGAAACGGGCTACAGTAGACACTCTAGAAAATGTGGCAGATTGTAAATAAATATTTAAATTTTCTTAAACGTACCAGTCTACTCAGGTGTAAATTAATGCCTTATTTCAATCAAAATCTTTCAGTACCCTGTGGAGCACAGGTCTTCCTTCAACAAGTACATGCCAAGTTCTATCGCCCTAAGAAAATCGCTCCAGATGTTCACGAATTCCCTCTTTCCTCTACGTATGTGTCGATTTATTCTCCATATGTGCTTTGATCTGCTCTATTTCTCATGTCCTGGGGATTCCAGAACATAAACTGTCTATCAGTTGGTTTCCCTAATGTCTGTCAATTCAACACCAATGTATTCTGGTCGTGTCATGTTCAACTGGAAAAGTTAGGACAGTTCCATATTAATGATCTTATCACACAATTTCAATCCATTCATTCTGCACTGACTACTAATTTATGAAACTATATTCGTGGCTGTTATGTTTGTTGTTCTCCATGTTTCAGCTATACAATCTGAAATAAAAAAGTGCAAAGCACTTATTCCAGAGCAATGGATCTACAATAGAACAATGGAGTCAGGACCGGTTCAAAATAATCTTGGAGGTTCTAAGGATAACGAGAAACATGAGCAGCCGGCAACAGAACAAAAAAATCCACGTTCTTCACAAGCACAAGAGACAGTACATTAGCAACTCGTGGGCACGTCTGTACACAGATGGATCGACCTCAGTGAATGAAAAAGGGGGAGTCCGTGAAATCCAAATCGTACACTCCATAGAAAATCACTCCATTGCAGCAGGAGGGACCTGTACCAATTTCTGAATTGAAGCAACATATGTACATGTGTACATGCAGTAATGCAGATTCTTATCAGCCAAACCACAACTAAAAAAATAGGTAATTCTAACAGATTCCAAGCCATCTCAAGCCCCGATCAAGATGACTCTCACACGAAATAAAATATAACATTGGGTTTAAAAAAAACTAGTTCTAGTCCTACAATGGATTCCGGCACACTGTGGGGTCCTTGGAAACGAGTAGGCAGATGAACTCGTAAAAAGCCGGAAGTGGTGACACACAGATTCGCAATACGTGGAACTTTAAACAAGAAAAGACACTCATCAAACGATACACGAGAACGATATAGAGATACCAACACAGAAAATACAAGCCAGAAAATGACAGCATGAATAGAATTGGCAGAGATGGGCAGGCAAAGATCTTCAAATTCAGAACGGACGTTGCAGACACCTCTAAAGACTGGGTCTTAGAGACACCATCGCATGCGATTACGGGGCACCCAATCAAACATCTGAAGATTTGTGCAGGACTGCTCCACTTACACAGACCTAAGAGGTTCACTCATATCATGTAGAGCAACCATGCTCGAAAAGCTGCACCGGCGAACACCTGAAACACAGTCTTCTTCGGGAACCTCATCGGGCTAGAAATATAGGGCCAGTTCATCGAAGAAGAAAACGAAGCAGAAGAAGAAGGAGAAGAAGAAAAAGAAGAAGAAAAAAGAGCATTATAGAACATACTTTATATTAGAGCTGAAGATTAGTATTTTTGTGCTGCACTTAATTTCTTTCGATTTCCAAAACTTACTGTAAGAACAGTCGAGGCAGCAAGGACAGAAACACTTCAACTAATGTGGAAAACTGAGACGTTGTATGATTCAATTAAGTCGATAACACTCTATTCCTGACGGTAACGTTTGCTATGAGACTGTTTTTACCGTCTTCTTACAACCATATATATATATATATATATATATATATATACACACATACACAAGCAGTCTGATAAAACAGTAACCGACTTGATCGTTCTTGACCAAACTAATAGCTGCCATGGGGTAGACTAGCGTGACTTGCGACCTTGATATCATCTACAAATGTGCGATTGTTATCCAGACTGTGCACCCCTGTCCGCCCACCCCCCTTTCCCTTAAAGGTGACATTATATTGTCGCTGGTGTACTACGTTCGTTGCATTTGTGTTTCATTTCAAACCTCCTCACTCACGAACAGATATAAGTCAACTGGCTGCGCTTGATATGTTGATTCTGATTTGAAGAAACAAAAATAATAACTTGAGATGAGTACTGGGATAATAACACAGTCAAGTTAATACAGTCTACCCCGAGTCTCTACTATGAGAAGGCGCGGCAATCATCAACGGCTGTAAAGGTAATGTTAACAGTTTCTTCGACCACTAGGCCGTAGTTAGTCAAAACACGCTACTTCGAGGCAAACTATCAACAAGGCGGACTTCCTGAATTGTTAGGCGTAGTCTGCTACATACAGAGACCCAAGAGACAACAACTATAAGGAGAGTGGCAGTTGGCAGATTCAATGCCACATTGCTACTACCAACGCAGCTCACATCATCCAGGATGTTTTACTGAAACACGGCATTGTTCAGGTTCGGCACTACCTCCACTCACCAGTCATGGCTCCCTGCGACATTTGGTCTACTCACCAGTCATGGCTCCCTGCGACATTTGGTCTACTCACCAGTCATGGCACTCTGCGACATTTGGTCTACTCGCCAGTCGTGGCTCTCTGCGACATTTGGTCTACTCGCCAGTCATGGCTCTCTGCGACATTTGGTCTACTCGCCAGTCGTGGCTCTCTGCGACATTTGGTCTACTCGCCAGTCGTGGCTCCCTGCGACATTTGGTCTACTCGCCAGTCGTGGCTCCCTGCGACATTTGGTCTATTCGCCAGTCGTGGCTCCCTTGCGACATTTGGTCTACTCATCAGCCATAGCTCCCTGCAGCTTTTGTCTCTTTCCAAAACTCAAGTTACCAATCACAATGGAAGAGATTTCAAGACATACCAGAAATCAAGATACATGTGACTAAGGGACTGACGGTGAAATTTGTCAATTCAGAAGGCCTATTTCGGATTAAGTTTGACCTAAATAGGTCAGGGAGTTTGTTTATCCAACCTTAGGTGGCGTACTTTTTAATCAGCCATCGTGTGTGTGCACGTGTGTGTTCCTGTATATATATATAAATGTAAGTAACATGTGCTTTGCAGAATGTCTCTTCTTACAACTTCCAACTTATCTGGCTGTTCGTGGCATGAGTGCAGTACGATAGGTTGCCTTTACTTTGTAAACGTTGTGGAGAGGTCCCGCTGAAAAAAAACCGGTGTCTGCCAAGCTTTCTCCCTCTATCTCTCTCAATCGTTCTAAGTTGGTTTTATCTTGATGATATTATTTGCGCTGTAAGGAAGAAACTGTCCTGTGGACCAATGACAAGACGTGAGCCAAGATGTAAGCCAATACGACTGGAGGGGACTCAGGATGCAACCACTCTGTTCCCACCTCCCTAGAGATCCCGAGTCACTTGAAACTTGCAAAACTAGCAGATCCTCCAATAGATGCGGCAAATGATGGGCTCAATGGCGCGGTGTACATGTCCCGATCCCCATTGAAATCTAGCCCAGGGAGCATCCCTGGCTAAACAAAGCACTCCTAACAAAACCACAGTCTGCCTTAGCAAGACAAGGTGATGAAGACGGAGGCAACCAGCCACAAGGCGCACCACAGCAATTAGGCTGCCAAGCAAATACGTAAAATGAAAGTAAGCCTCTATCTACAAAACCTCATGGTGCTTGTCCTGAGATGGACAACCAGTGCCGGATCCCCCGTTTCGAAAAGAGCCCAAACTGCATTACTGGACGTCCTTCTCGGATGCGTCGTGGAGTCAGGAGGCCCGAGAATAGAGCTACTGGCCAAACAAAACCAAAAACAAAGGAAAGACCACTTAAAATAATGCATTGAAATGCTGAAAGCGTCAACAGTAAAAGAGATGGATACAGTAAACAAATTAGAGCTTGAGAATATCCTGAATGAAGAGCAAGTAAATGTAAGAAATGCATATCAACAAAAATATAGCCTTCAAGTATTATAGGTCTGCCCGACAAGACAGGCAGAAGGCTGGAATACTGACGCTTGTGAGAAATAGCAACAATGCATATCAGCATGAAGTATATACGGAGGGGGCAGAGTATCAGATGCTACATCTCAAGACAGAAAGTACAGAATTCCACCTGCTAAATTATTACTTTCCAAGTGATCGTCCGAACAAAAAAATAACTGATTGTATGTGGAGATTTCAATAGTCTCTAACAGAGCTAGGGCTATGATCAAATGGATGGGGTGGGGGTGGGGAGGGGAACTAGAAAACTGGCAGGATGACGGGCTTATCATGATTAATCAGCCAACTGACCCATTGACCTTCTACTTGAGATCATGGCACACCACTTCTACACCAGCCTTGGCATTCCACTCACCATGCATGGGATGGAACATTACACACATTGTCGGGAAACAACTTGGAGGCAGTGACCACAGGCCAGTATTTCTAACTGTTGAAAATGAATATGTTAATGAGATTAGTAACCTGCCTCGATGGAATTAGAAGAAGTCAGTATGGTCAATGTACCAGAATCGGTCTAGTGTACTGACTAGAGATTTGACAACAGATAAAGGCAGACCAGTCAATGCTCCAGCATCGGTCTAGTGTACTGACTAGAGATTTGACAACAGATAAAGGCAGACCAGTCAATGTACCAGCATCGGTCTAGTGTACTGACTAGAGATTTGACAACAGATAAAGGCAGACCAGTCAATGTACCAGCATCGGTCTAGTGTACTGACTAGAGATTTGACAACAGATAAAGGCAGACCAGTCAATGTACCAGCATCGGTCTAGTGTACTGACTAGAGATTTGACAACAGATAAAGGCAGACCAGTCAATGTACCAGCATCGGTCTAGTGTACTGACTAGAGATTTGACAACAGATAAAGGCAGACCAGTCAATGTACCAGCATCGGTCTAGTGTACTGACTAGAGATTTGACAACAGATAAAGGCAGACTGGCCAATGTACCAGCATCGGTCTAGTGTACTGAATAGAGGTCTAGTGTACTGAATAGAGGTCTGGCGACAGATGAAGACACAACTGAGGTAGTCGATGTTCAGCAGATGCATGCTACAGACTGCCCATGAAACAATACCTAGAGGGACTCGCAAACAATATATTCCATATTTGAATAGTGAATTAGAACAACTGCATAACGAGGTAGAAACATCTAGAAAGCAGGCAGAGATTAGTCCATGCCAAGAATACCACCAAAACTATCAACATGCTAATGCCAAATTTCAAAGGGAAAAGTTGCAAGTTAGAAAAAGAAGTTGGAGAGAGAAAACAGTCTCTGAACTTTAAAAAAGACACCAGCAAACTATGCAAGTTGGTAAAACAATTAAATGATGATGGGATTGATAGAAACACAAAGATTGCATTAAACAAAGATGGAAACATCCTTACAGGCAAACAAGCCGCTGATCCATTTGCAGACTCTTTTGCAAAAAACAACAACGTTGAAGTTGACCAAGAGAAACAAGAAAGTGTTCGTGAGGAACAACAACATGCAGGACGAGATAGCACCATACCCGAAGTTATGTAGACACCAATCACACTAATAACTAGAGTTTTCAATATCCAAACTGAAAATAAGAACGTCGCCAGGAACAGACAGTGTGTCCAATGAAATTATCAAGAACTTGTAAACAGAAGAATAACAAAGCTGTTGCAGATCTTCAACATTTGTTGGACATCAGGTAAAGTCCCACAGACCCTGAGAGAAGCAATTATGATACCACTCCCAAAAACCAGGGAGAGACAGTTCTATAACATCTAGATATGGACCAATCAGTCTCCCAAGTTGCTTCTGTTAAACAATGGAACGTATCATTAATCTACGGCTGCAGTGGTACCTTGAGAGTGAAAACATCCTTGCGCCACAGCAAGAAGGTTTTATGAAATGCTACTCCACTGAAGACTAGGCAACATACCTCTCCCAAGAGATCGAGGACGCGTTCCAGTACAGGAAATTGGTACTAGCAGCATGGAGAGACTTAAGGCAAGCTTTTTATAATGTTTAGAAAAAAAAGGACTGTTAAAGAAATTGAAAAATAATGGAGTGATGAGTAGGATGTACAAATGGATAAAAGCATACTTACATAACAGAAGAGCCAGAATACAACTAGATGGCATCAGAAGTAAGAAATCTCTTCTGCGTCATGATGTACCTCAGGGAAGGTTCTTTCCCCTTACACTTTTCATGGTCTTCATCGATTACCTGACTGCACAAGGGACACAAGTTGTAATGTACGCAGACGACTTGGTGAACAAATGAACATGCAACATTGGCCACCAAAATGCTGCAAAGAGATATTGATGCCTTGACTTCGTGGACAAATAGATGGTGTATTCCCATTAATACAAAAAAAATGCAGCACTACGCTTTTCACTCTCTCCCCAAAACAAAAAGCTGGCATTATCAAGATAAATGGAGAACACATGAGAGAAGATATACAACCCACCTTTCTTGGAGTTACATTCGATGATAGGTTGACATGGAGGGAACACGTTAACAGGGCAACCAAAAAAGCCAGGAGGAAGTTAGCCATCCTGAGAAAATTAAGTGGAACCACATGGGGTGCTAGCTGGAAAATACTTAACAAAGTTTACCAGCAAGGTATACGGCCTCATCTGGAATATGGGTCAGTAGCGGGGTGCCCAGTAGAAAATACTACTCTTAAAGAGGTGGATAAGGTGCAAAACCGGATACTTAGGATCATTACAGGTGCAATGAAATCAATACCTATAGTGGAGATGGAGAAAATGGGGAGGATACTAGCACTAAGAGAACGCAGACACAAAGGTATTAACACAGGCAGAAAAATTCCTATGCATACCGAGCCATCCAATGAAAGACATATTCCAAAATGTAGCATAGAAGACTGAACAGAAGTAGTTTATGCACTAGGCCAAAGGACTTCGCAGGCAAATTATAGATCTACCTGAAGTTTACATCCCCCTAAAGTCTGTGCCAGAACAAACCCCTTGGAGAGAGGACAATCAGTATGGATTCAAACAAAAGTGAAAGGAATACTAGACAAGGATGAACAGAACAGTGTGCAACGTAGGGTGGTGACTCTCAATTTTCTTGATGAAGAATACCCACAAGAAATCTGGGTCAGAGTATACACAGATGGGTCATCACAGAATGCGGTAGAGAATGGAGGAGCGGGACTGTACATAGAATACCCAAACAACATTAGGAATACATTCAGAGTACCAACTGGGAAATGATGTCATATATATGACAGGCAATCAATGTGGCGACTGAGAAACTGTTGAACTCCAATGTCGGGCCACAACCTGTAATATTTCTGACAGATGCACAATCAGCACTCCAAGCATTGAAGTCTAGGAAACTGCTAGATCTACAGGCTCTACTGTCCTAACTGAGCAACCAGCGAAAGATTATCATGCAGTAGATACCTTCTCATTGTGAAGTACCAGGAAATGAGAGAGCAGAAAGACTGGCAAAGGAGAGTTGCTTCAGACGAACGACTAGATGTATCAGTTACATACCAACAGAAGATAAGGATGATCAAATCAACCAGAAAGCCACCAACAGTAACACAAGACGATTACCATAAGATGAACAGACAAGAGCAAACTGTTGTGTTGCGTCTTAGAACAGGACACAACCCACTCCGCAGTCACATGTACACACAATTTAAGATTGGTAACTCAGCTGCGTGTAGATGCGGACAGGCACCTCTAACTGCAGAGAACATAATACAGAACTACCCGGATTATAATATACAGAGAAAATTCCACTGGCCCATAGAAACAACGCTGTAAGAGAAACTTTATGGACATGTATGTGAACTACACGAGACACTGAAGTTTATACGAAAGACAACATAGCAGATATAGACACATTTTCAAGCGAATGAAAGAAGAAGAAGAAATTGAAGTGCTGAAATGCTAAAGGACATGCACTTGTAGAAATAATTGGTCGTCAGAGTCGCGAGATATGACACATGATGGTGATATTTTTAGCTATTTCTTGCACTTGTAAAGAAAGTAAAGAAAAAATCTTTAAACTCAGACAGCTAAGTGAAAAGGCTCTTGAATATGATAAAGAGATGCATCTCTGCTTTTTGGATTTGGAGAAAGCATTTGATAAAGTTCCTTGGGACAAACTCTGGGAGTGCCTGACAAGGAAGAACATCACAGGACCCCTGATCTCTGCCATACAGAGTTTCTATAAAACATGCAGAAATTATGTGCGGACATCAAATCAAAAGTCAGGAGAGTTCAAAACCACTAGAGGAGTAAGACAGGGGGACATTCTATCACCGTACCTTTTCATACTCCTCATGGATGAAGTCATCAAAGCCTGCAAGGAACGGACAAAAAAGTATGAAGTAGGGTACTGGAAGATGAGACCAAGTTACATATCCGAACTAGCATTTGCAGACGATGTGGCCCTGATCACGAAAACCGAAGCACATCTCCAGATCAACTTGCAGGTCTAGGAAGAAGAGAGGAATGCACATCAGCAACTCCAAAACAAAAACCATGGTGATCGCCAGAGATGAAAAGAGACATCAGATAACCCTGGGTACACGAACACTGGAGCAGCTCAGCAACTTTAAATATCTAGGAGTGTTCACAGACAGCATGGGAGGAATCAAAGAGGAGTTAACTGCACGAAGGGCAGCAGCAGGTAGACTGTTCCATGCAATAAACAGAGGTTTCCTCAGCAGAAGAGAAATAAGCAGGAAAACAAAGATGGATGTATACTGCTCGAGCTATGTGCCTGTCCTGACATATGGATGTGAGTCATGGGCAATGACTACAGCCCAAAAAAGGCAATTACAAACTTCAGAAATGAGGTACCTAAGAAAGGCGGTTCAGGTGACGAAAAGGGACAAGATCCGTAACCACACAATACGTAGCAGTCTTGAAGTTCAAACCCTGCAGACACGAGTGGAGCAGTTCCAACTACAGTGGTTTGGCCATGTCTGTAGAATGGAAGAAGATCGGATACCAAAGCGGTCATGGGAGATCAAAAGTCAAGGACGCAGACCCCGAGGACGTCCCAAAGTCCGTAGGGAAGGCAACATACGACAGTCCCTAAGTGATTGAGGTATGGATTGGAAAGAGGCCAGGAAAAAGACGGCGGATAGAGCAGTGTGGCGTTCTCTTTGGCAAACCTCTACACCTCACGGTAGAAGAGGAGCGACTAAGTAAGTAAGTAAGTCCTGCACTTGTGTGTGTGTGTGCGTGTGTGTGTGTGTGTGGTGTGTGTGTGTGTGTGTGTGTGTGTGCATAAGTACGTGAGAAGCTGCACACGGGTGCTGCTCTAAAATCACACAAATCCAGGACACCGAACTATTACTGTATTTACGGTAATCCCTCCCAAACATTTATTTCCCATCCGTTTCGCTTGTCGCTGAAAAAAGTAAAGATAAAATCACTTGCTGAATTTGAATGGCTAGTCAGTTATTTGTGCATTCATTACAGTCAATATGCTAATGAGAACATTTGTTGTTATCGTTAAATTGGGGTGGAGGCTGGGGATTGAGGCGATTTAGGGAAAACATGTCACATTCTCAATCTGGGGAAGGTTTAGGGAAAACATGTACCATTGTCAATCTGGGGAAGGTTTAGTGAAAACATGTCACATTGTCAATCTGGGGAAGGTTTAGTGAAAACACGTCACATTGTCAATCTGGGGAAGGTTTAGTGAAAACATGTCACATTGTCAATCTAGGGAAGGTTTAGTGAAAACACGTCACATTGTCAATCTGGGGAAGGTTTAGTGAAAACATGTCAAATTTTTAATCTGGGGAAGGTTTAGTGAAAACACGTCACATTGTCAATCTGGTGAAGGTTTAGTGAAAACATGTCACATTGTCAATCTGGGGAAGGTTTAGGGAAAACATGTACCATTGTCAATCTGGGGAAGGTTTAGTGAAAACATGTCACATTGTCAATCTAGGGAAGGTTTAGTGAAAACATGTTACATTGTCAATCTGGGGAAGGTTTAGTGAAAACATGTCACATTGTCAATCTGGGGAAGGTTTAGTGAAAACATGTCACATTGTCAATCTGGGAAAGGTTTAGTGAAAACACGTCACATTGTCAATCTGGGGAAGGTTTAGTGAAAACATGTCACATTGTCAATCTAGGGAAGGTTTAGTAAAAACACGTCACATTGTCAATCTGGGGAAGGTTTAGTGAAAACATGTCAAATTTTTAATCTGGGGAAGGTTTAGTGAAAACACGTCACATTGTCAATCTGGTGAAGGTTTAGGCCGTCACATTGTCAATCTGGTGAAGGTTTAGGGAAAACATGTCACACTGTCAATCTGGTGAAGGTTTAGTGAAAACATGTCACATTGTCAATCTAGAATAAAATGTCATGTATGTTTTATACTCAATTGATATCACTGCTCTCCATGAAGACCCATAGGAACTTAATTATTATCAGCAAATGTCGAAGAGTAAGAATAGTAATATTATATGTAGCTTGCTGCTTGTACACTGCATCTTAGTCACGAGTGTCGGCTGGATAAAAGTTTAATGTTATATTCATGAAATATGTACAATGCTAATTCATTGATTATAGTGTCGTCATGTAGCGTTCGTTTATTCAATTATTTCAGGATCCACCGCCACCCCTAGTCCCCCGTCCCTCCAATGTTCCTCACTGTAAATGAAAATAAATTTACATTGCTTTGGTGTAAATCACAAATGCTGTTACGGTTCGTGGCATGTGTCCGATATCCCCTCATGCCTTAGTCATTGTGCACCTTCTGAAGCAAGGGTTAAGAATATGACAAGATGAATGACCAGATTAACCAACTATAAGGTAATCCACCCCTGAGCTGAAGCAACGGTTTTCCCCATTATCCTACTAGAAGCTGTGATCATGCACATCGCTTTCCGAACGGAAAATCTTTGCTTCTCAATCTAGCAGGCTGCTAGCACTATCTACATGAATCAGTATATACGAGAGCGTTATTGCCAGTTCTCAATTTAGCAGACTCAACACAGATGTCTCACCACACAGTATACATGAATCAGTATATACCAGAGCATTATTGTCAGTTCTCAATCTCGGATGTCATGACTACGTCAATGTGCATCGCGCGCGCCTGAATGGCACGAGACCAGATACTGTTCGATCGATAGCGAACAACATCAAAGTCGATATTGAAACTATCTCATCGCAATATCTCTGATTTTATAGATACAAAACCTGCAAATCAGAGGGGAAATAGAGTGTATTCCTGCTCGTTGCAAGTTACATGGAAACAGTGAGTCAGATAAACTAGTCAACGAGAGCGGAATAAAAACTATAACCTTAAATAGGGCAACATATCAAAAGATAGAGTACTGACGCAAGTCGATTAGAACACATAGATAACCACTCAATAACCTCACAAGCACAAAAAGAAAACGATATCGACGGTAGGGCCACAATACTTCGTCCGAGACAAAGAACGAGGGAGAACAATTAACAAAACATTAGATATCATATAGAATGAGCGGCTTACTTTCACCGTCCTCTCAAGACGTGCCAGGGAAGTTTGAGACACGGAATGCCAGTTATGGAATAGTGTACCAAAACAAGAAATGGCCAATATGATTGCACAAAGATAAAAACGAAAGGTGAAAAAATAACTATGAAAAATAAACCGCAACAAACAAATAAATATGAAGAGACACTCGTGTACACTCGTACAAAACAAGATATATGTACAAAAACTCGTAAATAAACAATACAAATAAAGAACATGAAGAAAAATGGAATGCAATAGAGAGCAAAATAAGAAAGTAAACCTATGCAAATATATGGAATGCATTCACAACGCGAGGTTTGAGGTAGCTCATAAAGTTAATCAAAACGACGTGAGTCTGTTTGCGATGGTTTAGGTTGCTCCAATAAATCTAAGTCTGTTTGCGATGCTTTAAGTTGGTTCAATAAATCTGAGTCTGTTTGCGATGGTTTAAGTTGCTTCAATAAATCTGAGTCTGTTTGCGATTGTTTAAGTTGCTTCAATAAATCTGAGTCTGTTTGCGATGGTTTAAGTTGCTTCAATAAATCTGAGTATGTTTGCCATGGTTTAAGTTGCTTCAATAAATATGAGTCTGTTTGCGATGGTTTAAGTTGCTTCAATAAATCTGAGTCTGTTTGCGATAGTTTAAGTTGCTTCAATAAATCTAAGTCTGTTTGCGATGGTTTAAGTTGCTTCAATAAATCTGAGTCTGTTTGCGATGGTTTAAGTTGCTTCAATAAATCTGAGTCTGTTTGCGATGGTTTAAGTTGCTTCAATAAATCTGAGTCTGTTTTCGTGATCTAGATTTTGATGACCCGTTCCTCATCCTAGCTGCTGGTCTAAACTTCGTCTCCAGCGGACCCTGTCTTGGGCCACAAAAGTCCAGTACCTGGTAAGCCCTCCTCCAGTGGCATCTCGGATGTTGTATACAGCAAGCGAGTGACCAACACATTGGAGGTCTTCCCCGCGGTTTAATTTTCCTCGGAGGTAACAGATTGGTCGTGCTCCTTCGACCATCTTTTCGTCGCAACATGTGACCTGCCCATCTATTCTTTGCCTTGTCTGCATAGATTACTGCACCATTCACCAAGGACAATCGTTTTCATGATAACCAGTCATATTTTCATTGGAATGATTTGGAATTTGCTGTTATTACTATTGTAATTGTGTTTAATTAGCTTCTTGTTTGTGTCTGTATGTTTTTGTGAGATTAAATTCTATTTTCGATTAGCTTAAACTGAAAAAGTAAATTCCGTCACTTGAAAAGTGGTATGGAAGCAACCAGATACATTTCTGGTTTGTGTCTGGGGTGGAGAAGAAATTTCCCCTTCAGCAATATTAACTAGAACCCACAAGAGCTAATCGGTCAGGGAAGCCGGTTGCTAATAATTAGAGAAAGAAGAGAAGATAGCAGAGGCAGCAATGGCAGGCACGTAGTCAGGAGAATGCCATTTAGCTTAATTTTAAGGACAAAATAACGGGTTTTATTTAGACTGTCATTATCGACACGCTCCAGTCGATCAAGCTGTAAATTGGAATTTAGCTAACTGTCTGGGAAGGGAAGCAGCGAGGATGTAAACTGGTTGTCGCACCTGATAAACAAGCTGTGACCCAGCACAGTGTAATATTAAACACGTTCACCTTTATCTTTAGCGCGTGGCCGAATGGTGTCGATGCCTGCCTGCCGATAAGGATATAGCGGTTCGAATCCCTGGTATGGCATATGTTGTTTTTCTGTTGGGGGTGAAATAAACAAAGATAGCGAGAACACGACGTGACGACATCAGTAGCGAAGCGGTCTGTAGTTCTCAGCCTAAAAACTACTCGACTATCCCAGCAATGGGAAAAAGTCGTGGGACAATTTTTTTTTTACCTGCCACATATTAGTTTCCAGCGTGCTCTCTTTGCCATTTATATTTGAAATTATCTTGTATCATTGTCAGTGACAGGTGAAACATACTGACAAAGGCCTCATCCTATGTCAATTCCAGATGAAACATACTGACAAAAAAACCATCTAACGTCATTGGCTAGTGGCAAACCAACAAAAGTAAATATTTTGAGAACCTGTGTTGTTCCCGTGGCAGCATACGGCTGTGAAACATGGACATTTACCTAAAACCTCAAGGAAAAAATCGAGTCCTTGGAATCGAAATGATATAGAAAGGTCCTCCGAATATCGTGGCCGAAAAGAAGGAAGAATACAGACTTTCGATAAGAGTTTGGTCTAGAAGAGAACTGGTTCATCAATTCAAAAGACAGCGGTCTTTAAATAACGGTAATGTAGGGTGCCGGACAAGAAATACAAAGACAGAACAAGAATAGATGGCACCAAGATGTCAAGGAATGCTTAGAGCAGCTGGAGATTTGGCAGAGATCGAGTTTCGTTCAGACGGTCTGTGATGAGCGCAACGTTCGGCATAGGACATGCCACATGATGATGATATATTTAAAACATTCAAAATACAGACTCGGTGGATAATAGCAACATTTTTCTGCAATTTGTGTTTTGGGTAGACAATAGCCGTAGTTCAGAGGAGGTAATTCATCTAGGAGAAGGACTTAATATAAACCACCTGCTGTCGGGTATGTACTATGGTCTAGCTTCTTCTTCTTCTTCTGCGTACGCAGTCAGACAGTAACCATTATTTTTTCGAAAAAAGCGGCGGTCATCCTGAGGCTCTCGCCACTGCCATAGAGCTTGTCTTGCAGTTCCACTGGTAATGGCCACATCTGCTCTCTCTGATCCTCGTATGTCGGGCAGTTCTGCAGCAGATGTTCAGCGGTCATTTTACCAGTACCGCACGGGCATTCGTCGGTACACCATATCTTCAATTTGTTGAATAGGTGGTACCTCAGTCTGTTGTGGCCAGTGCGAAGTCTGAAGACAACGACCTGCTCTCTTCGGTTCAACTGGTAATAGGCATCGTTTTTGGTGTAACCAGTATGTTCGGTTTCCCATTTGTTCATGTATCTGGCTTTGATAAGCCGTTTTGACTCTTCGTACGTCATACTGGTATCTGTTTGTGGTCTATGGTCTAGCGATAGTTATAGGTTACGGAGAGGTATTCCGGATAAATAATCTGAAAGAGATAAAGAAAGAGAGAGAGATAGACAGAGCGATTGAGAGAGATTGATATCGAGATGTAGAGAGAGATAGAGAGAGAGATTGGAAGCTACAAGGGACAGAGTGATGGAGAGACATTGATGGAGAGAATGTGAGAGATGCTGAATGGGCACAAATAGATTGGGAGAAATATGCAGAGAAATGGAGAGAGATTGAGCGAGTGGACAGATAGATGGAGGGAGATATGGAGAGAGATGAGGAGATTGTGGATAGAGTCCAGAGTGAGATGAGGAGGTTGAAAGAGGGAGGAGGGACGGAGAGAGATATAGAGATAAGGAGAGATGTAGTGTGTCAGAGATTTACGGAGAGGGATGGAGAGTTAGCGATAGAGAAAGCGATGTAGAGAGAGATGGAAAGAAGTGGAGTTATATGGAAAGAGAGATGGGGAGAGAGATGGACAGTAAAAGAAGGAGAAAGAGAGAGTGGGAGATAGGAAGTGAATTTGTAACTGCGAGTAGTTATCAGTTGTTTTATATTAGAAGTTTTGCAGAAGATAATGTTTTGGTCACATGGTTAGACAGCATTCTACTGAGCTGACAGCACAAGCCATAAGAAACTGGTGCTCTAGGGTATCTCGCTGTGGACGATGAATGAATCAGACATGCTAATGAAACCCTACATACATCTGAACATGAATTTATTAATGAGATTTCGTGAGAAGGATGGAAATCTGCGGGAAAGCAATCTCTTCTAATCTAGTCATTTCGCTTCATGCTAAGAAAGACCATTTCTAGTAGAGATATGTTTTCGAACACCTACAGTGACAATTTTAGTAACGAGGTTGCATAATGAGATTACTAGCTCCATGAATAATCTTCGTTAGTTGTCCTTTACTGCACGCTTGAAGAGTTACAGAGGTTCTGTTCTACCACCCCAAATACCACTCAGGTGAGGTTGTGTTTAGGAGAGGATTGGTTCTGTATTGAAGAAGAACTTAAATACACACGCAAATATAATCGAATTAATTATAACCGTGTGTGTGTGAGTATATATATATATATATATATATATATAGACACATACATACCCACAACCAACCCCACTCACATCTACCACCCACACATCCACACACATACACAGTTACTATAGTAATACGAAAAAAAAGCAGTGGTTTGCCGGGTCTTTCTATATGGCGAGGACAAAAATAGAACCACTGCCCCACAGAGAGCATATCGTGAGAGGCATCTAACTGTGTGACATGGCATGAACCGGGTATGGTGTTGTGGTTTGTTTAAAGCAGCATAGATGGCGCCCAACACGCTGCGGGTCTACTTTGCTTTAGTATATTAAGATGAACTCACATCGGTTAAACACCCTACGCGGCACTTATCTCAACGCATCGGTGTAATTAGCTACTCGAGCCTAGTCCCCTAAGCAGGAAATCCTTCTCCCGGCTACATCCAGGTCATACCAGAGCTGGGACCTACACAGGGCCATTCACTGCTATAGAAGTACAGGTCGACTAATGACTGAGAGGAACTAAGCATTCACTAACACACACTTTTTTGTGTGGGAAAACGAGGAAGGCAATGAAGCGACAGATAACGAGAGATTGTAACGTTCACTAGGAGTGAGAGAGAGAGGGAGAGAAAGAGAGGGAGAGAAAGAGAGAGAGAGAGAGAGAAAGAGAGAGAGAAAGAGAGAGAGAAAGAGAGGGAGAAAGAGAGAGATAAAGAGAGAGATAGAGAATTAGAGAGAGAGAGAGAGAGAGAGAGAGAGTGTTAAAGACGAAGGCTCAAATCAGTACTTGACTAAGTAGGTTCCGTATTGGATGATCATAAAGAATGTGAACTGATTCGAGGATCAAGCTTTGTTATTCAATGCGCTATATCAAATAGTAACTGTATCTTACTGATATGTAAGCATGCACGTACACTCATTCTAAATAGTAAACATAATTTTATCCTTGAGGAAATCCTAACAGATTCATTGAAACAAGATGCATTAGATACTCTAGTAATAGTTCGAGATTCTTCTAAGGGGTACACGATGCAGCTCGGTGAATGAACTGACAAAAACTGGCTGCTTGCGTCAGAGTCAGCTAACTAACGGGGACTAAGACCATTTCCCCTCTCCAAGTGCTGGCCCTGGATACTGGCTGCACTAGCGTAGTCTGGCTTAGAAACTGGGGACCCTAGGGATACAGAAGAAAAGGAAAGCCAGGTGGTAAAACAAGCCTACTGAAATCAAATGTGCTGGGCCGACAGGGACAGATGTTGCTGCATTGTTGTTAACTACGACACTGTGTAACGTCCTTTTCGAACGCAGAAGAAAGAAAGAAAGAAAGAAGAAGAAGAAGGAAGGAAGGAAGGAAGGAAAGAAGAAGAAGAAGAAGAAAGAAAGAAGAAGAAGAAAGAAAGAAAGAAGAAGATGAGATAAATAAGAAGCAGAAAGAAAGAAGAAGA
This sequence comes from Ariolimax columbianus, assembly GCA_036924085.1. NCBI lineage: Eukaryota > Metazoa > Mollusca > Gastropoda > Stylommatophora > Arionidae > Ariolimax > Ariolimax columbianus. The sequence continues at coordinate 130,682,868 of JAVGWX010000001.1, forward strand.
AGACGAAGAAGAAAGAAATAAGAAAGACAGAAAGAAAGAAGAAGAAATAAAGAAGAAAAAGAAAAAAATAAGAAGAAAGAGAAGAACGGAAGAAAGGAAGAAAAGAAGAAAAAGGAAAGACGCAAAGAAGGAAAGAAGAAAGTAGAAGAAGAATAAGAATACAATTAAGAAGAAAAAGACGATTCTTTTTTGCATCTTTCTTTAACGTTGATTGTAAAAATCGAGCTTCTGATTGATCGACTGACGGCCACGTAAGCTAAATGTAACTTACGCCAAGAAATGTTGTTCATCCAGGACATGTATACTTTTTGAACATTTTATAATATAAGTTTCTCTGTACTTGAAGAAGGAGAGAAGGACGGACTGGCCACAGAACTAATGTTCCGTCTTTTAATAACTGTATCTAATTATATTCAATATCTAAGTCCCATTTCCAATTATTTCTTTCTGAACACAGATTACCTTTTGAGATGACCTTTTGAGATTTAAGAGAGACCTACTGCTTTCTTAAGGCTTCTCTTAAATTTCTCTTTTACTGAGACACCTTCCTCCCTTTCTTGGTCATGCTTTTTATTTAATTTTGTAAGTATTTTATTGTTTAATGTTAACCATACGCGTAGTTTCCCCTTATTAAACTCCATTCTTAACCAACTCGATTTAATTTAATATAAGATATAATTTAATTATTTTGATGGAATATCATATGCAATATAAAATTAAATTAATTTGATATAAGATAACATTTGATTAATTTAATATACGATACAATTTGATTAATTTAAAATAAAATAACAATTTGAATAATTTGATATAAGATTACATTTGATAAATTTGATATACGATATAATTTGATTCCTTTTAAATAAATTACAATTTTATTAATTTCATATGCGATAGAATGTGTGTCGGGCAATATGAAATACAATTTTATTCATTTGATATGATGCTGCAATTTGATATAAGAAGCTATTTAATTAATTTGATGTAAATACAAATTTATTCATTTGATATGATGCAATTTGATATAAGATGCAATTTCATTAGTTTGATGTAAATACAATTTGATTCATTTGATGTAAAATACAATGTGATTAATTTGATATCAAATACATTGTGGTTTATCTGATATAAGATACTATTTGATTCAGTTAGTATATGATCGCATGTTCCTTTGTAGAACCGGTGGTGTCTTACAATGGAGAACAGAATAAGGCCAATGCATGTTTTTAACTGCAATCAAAGAATGTTGTATATGGAAATAGGGACAGCATCACGTCAAGCAAAATGCTACAGAAACTTTCAAATAAAAAGCACTTCAAGTGATTTGACCCAGACTGTGGGGACGGCGTGGCCTAGTGGTTAAGTGGCACGGCTCACACTCGAAGGTGCTGGGTTGGATCCCCATCACAGCACTGGCCGTTACCCCGATGAAGCAAACCCTTAGAAAATGCAGGAAGACGAAGACCCTTTCATAAAATGCATGCTGAAGTCGGATGCACTGGGCCGACGGGCGCAAAATAAAAACCACAGTGCAACGCACACCGCCTTGGGGATTAGAGAAAATAAGGCGAACGCAAAAAAAAAAAAAAGAAAAAAAAAAGGAAAATTTGACTCCGACTTACTGCAAACTCTTTAAAAAATAGTGACACAGTGATGAAGAAAAGCACCAAATGATATCATTATTTAGTCACATAAAAACACATAGAGGACGATAAAGAGAGAACATACGGAACAATCTAATATGAAAGTCAATCAAATAAACAACGCCAACGACACAAAATCGATGAGATTTGCCTGCGTGGCTAATAATGATGAGAAAAAGTATGAAAATCTGTAAAAGTCATCCATCCATACTATTTTATACAAGCGAGCATCGTCTATTCTTCATTGTACTGATGTCACTAACAAAGCCAATCATATCTAATGTACTTCATTGTCAACGATTCGCCAGCGAATGTCTAATTTAACCCAGAAACGGCATGCGTGCAAGAAGCAGAAGATTAGTTTCAACTGTTCATTACTTGCGACTAGTTATGCAGAGAACCCCCATTAAGTGATATCTCAAGAAAGGCATAGTTCATTCAGTGGATTCCAAGATAACTGGAACAGATTCTATGAAGCACCGATTTGGTCGCTTGAATAGTTTTGTTAAGGACAAAACTAGTATGTAATGGACTAAAGTAAAACAGAGCATGAATAGCGATTAAAATACAAGTCAAGCAACAACAGACATGTAAAGATGATTCGACTTACAGCATTCTTAATGAAGGACTAACTAAATCAAAGCACCACTCCTTGACAATACTGGACGAGTGGATGTCAGTAATACCTCTGCTGGGAAAGTGATTTTTGCATTTCCTTAATCTATACGGGTATACGTATGTGTGTATATATATATGAGGCAATTCAAAATGATTGGAACGATTTCAACACGCTATGTTTTATTCATTAATTTTCACATTAAGATGTAATTTCACACATTTATAATGTAGCTGTCCAAATTCAATTGCCAATGGTTATCTCAAAGTTACTAAGCTTCATATCGAAAAGCTACCAAAGCATGGACTGGACCCATGCATACACCGACGGTTCTGTAACAAACACTACACAGAACGGAGGGGCAGGAGCATTCCTGAACCTACTAAATGGCAGACAAATAACACTGTCATTCGCTACTGGTAAGTACACAAGCAATTTCAGAGCGGAGGCAGAGGCACTGAGGGTTGCAGTGGAAGAAATGGTGACACACAATGAAAATGAAAGCCATATAGTCCTGCTTACAGATGCTCTCGCCGTAGTCACAGCGCTAAAAAGCCAGAAAAACACTGAGCCTAATGACTTAAGAGCAGCACTCTGCAAACTGTGCCAGCAGTCCGCACCAAAAAGGGTGGTGGTACAGTGGGTCCCATTACACTGCAACATCCAAGGCAACGAGGAGGCAGACATACTGGCAAAAGAAGGTGCAAGACTACCACAACCAGATACTAGTATGACGTACGAAGAGTCAAAACGGCTTATCAAAGCCAGATACATGACCAAATGGGAAACCGAACATACTGGTTACACCAAAAACGATGCCTATTACCAGTTGAACCGAAGAGAGCAGGTCGTTGTCTTCAGACTTCGCACTGGCCCCAATAGACTGAGGTACCACCTATTCAACAAATTGAAGATAGGTGGTACCGACGAATGCCCGTGCGGTACTGGCAAAATGACCGCTGAACATCTGCTGCAGAACTGCCCGACATACGAGGATCAGAGAGAGCAGATGTGGCCATCACCAGTGGAACTGCAAGACAAGCTCTATGGCAGTGGCGACAGCCTCAGGATGACCACCGCTTTTTTCGAAAAAATAATGGTTACTGTCTGACTGCGTACGAAGAAGAAGAAGAAGATCTCAAAGTTATCTCACAGATGTTTAATGTGAACGGCTTGTGTTACTCTACAAATGTCAATACGGTAATCTAACTATTTCCAGACGCGTTCCATCAATGGTTTGTACTGAAGCGGTAATTCGATCTTGCAGTTTTCGCACATCTTGGGGGGAGTGGTGGTTTGTAGACAATGTCTTGAACAGATCCCCATAAAACTGTTACATGGTGTGAGGTCTGATGACTTTAGGTGGCCAGGGTAGCAGACATTGATCCCTGCTACCTACACGTCCTGTACACCGATGTGTAGCAGATGTTGATCCCTGCTACTTACACGTCCTGTATACCGATGTGTAGCACATGTTGATCCCTGCTACTTACACGTCCAGTACACCGATGTGTAGCAGATGTTGATCCCTGCTACTTACACGTCCTGTATACCGATGTGTAGCAGATGTTGATCCCTGCTACTTACACGTCCTGTACACCGATGTGTAGCACATGTTGATCCCTGCTACTTACACGTTCTGTACACCGATGTGTAGCACATGTTGATCCCTGCTACTTACACGTTCTGTACACCGATGTGTAGCACATGTTGATCCCTGCTACTTACACGTCACGTACACCGATGTGGCAGTTTCTCATTAAGGACGTACGTTCATGACGCTGTGGCAGAAAACCATTGGCAAATTAAGTTGGACATCTAATGTGTGATATTACACCTTAATTTACCAATTTATTAATAAAATAAAGCAAGTATAAATAGTTCAAATCATTTTAAAATGCCGTACATGTCTGTATGTATTTGAACGTCTAGGTCCCAACTCATGTTCACGGTCTGAAATATGCGTGAATCATCCGGTAAAAATGGCCCTTCATCTCTGAGTAGTGAGATCAGACACCCGTAATCAGTTGCGCGCTTGTCAAAAATCTATAGACTGTTGGAAATCGAAAAGAATAGTCTCAGAGGCCGCTGCTCGGGCAAAATTCAAGTTTAAAAAATAAAACCTATTCTAATTATTCTAGGGATTCTCGATGCACAGAGAATTCGTCGCAAAATGGTTACTGCGGCTATAACACCAGGTCTTGGTTATGTGATTAGCGGAACAGCATAGATGGCGCCTTGCAGGCTGCGGGTCTACCTTCCTATAATTTACTCTTCACCACGACCAGTTCCAAAATTAGGTGATTGTATATTTCAGGGGCTACCAACTTAATGGCTGGTAACATATACTGTGATTGACCTGGTAAGTCACCAGCGGATGCCAAACAATATGAAACAAAGGAGATCACACCTCCCGAAGACGTCTAACGACACACGTGGACGGAAGATATATATATATATATATATATATATATATATATATATATATATATATATATATATATATATATATATTTATACAACGCCTGGTGGGGCCAAGTAGTAGCGGCTTATTCACTTGGATTCATCGGCAGCGTGAAGGTGGAGGGGGGGGGGGGAGTCTGATGATTGGGCAACAGCGGACCTCGCATCAATATGTCCAGGCAGGCGCTAGAGAAAGGATACGTCAGAAATCAACCCGCTGCAAAGAAGCTTACAGTAAAGTTTGGCAGCTGGAACGGACGCACTGTGATCACAGGTATAGCAGAATGCCTCCAGGCGATAAACGCAAGACCTCAATCATGAACGAGGAGCTCAAAAGACTTCAGGTCGACATCGTCATCCTCCATGAGCCTCAGTCTGGGTCCCTCAGGGAAAAGGGTTACACGTTTCTCTGGCAAGGGAAAGAGTGCATGACGTCAGAGAACATGACGATGGGTTTCCGATAAGAACTCCCTCCTAGGAACGACATAAATGCCAAAGTAGCACAGGTCAATTATTACATCTTCGTCTCCAAACATTCAATACCAGCTCTGATCAGCGTGAATGATCCTACACTTGGCGCAAATAGTGACTCCAAGGATGAATTATATTACCAGCTGAATTCACTCATATATACAAATATATATATTTATACTTATTTATGTATTTGTGTATGTCTAGACCGATGTAATGTATGTGTTACTGTGTATACATGTATCACCTAAACTACAGGTCTGGAAATAGAAGACAAAGAATTGCATTCAGTGAGCCAAATGATTGTCTTGTGGTTTTCACGTGACTCGTTCAGTGAGCCAAATGATTGTCTTGTGGTTTTCACGTGACTCGTTCAGTGAGCCAAATGATTGTCTTGTGGTTTTCACGTGACTCGTTCAGTGAGCCAAATGATTGTCTTGTGGTTTTCACGTGACTCGTTCAGTGAGCCAAATGATTGTCTTGTGGTTTTCACGTGACTCGTTCAGTGAGCCAAATGATTGTCTTGTGGTTTTCACGTGACTCGTTCAGTGAGCCAAATGATTGTCTTGTGGTTTTCACGTGACTCGTTCAGTGAGCCAAATGATTGGTCTGTGGTGTCCCATGACTCATTCAGTGAGCCAAATGATTGTCTTGTGGTTTTCACGTGACTCGTTCAGTGAGCGAAATGATTGGTCTGTGGTGTCCCATGACTCTTTCAGTGAGCCAAATGATTGGCCTGTGGTGTCACATGACTCATTCAGTGAGCCAAATGATTGGTCTGTGGTGTCCCATGACTCATTCAGTGAGCCAAATGATTGTCTTATGGTGTCCCATGACTGATTTAGTGAGCCAAATGATTGGCCTGTGGTGTAATATTACTACAAAGAACTATTCACTTCTCCTGAATACTGAAAGTACGGTCAAACTGATACAGCTCCTGAGATGCTGCTGTGGTGGGGTATACCAGCGTTTCTGTATGTGCAGGTGATTGGAAGGTTCTGCAGCAAAGGTCAGAACAGACAAATTAAACGAGGCAGGTGAACCCTTAATTGACAGTAAATATACCAAGTCCAGTAAGATTCGCAAATCTCCAAGGCATGGCACAATTTGTTTTTGCTCACATGAGGAGAAGGCGGTTACAGATAAAATAGGCTCATCAGGGTGATAAGAAATGAGGCAGGGAAAGGATATAGGACATAAATAGTGCACATGGATGAAGTGAATCACGAAATAGATAGGTCTGTGTGAGGAGGAATGTGACGCCAGATACTCTTCTTTTTCTTTCTCCTTGTAAGCTTTCAGTTATCAATCACTATGATGATATTTCTATATATCTGAAGCCACCTGGACGATTGGTATCAGATATCACAATGAAATTATTTCAAGAAAGAGATGATTGAGGATATTTGTAATCCTACATATCTTGTTTAGCGATGATACAGCTGACTGCCGAATATGCATTTTCTACTCCTCTCAAATTGCAGTATAATTTCGCAGTGATGGTATCTCTGTTGTATTTACACATGTCGATAGTTCTGAAAATTAGTTTGTTGGATAGACGGTAGCTAAATTTGTTGTGACCTGTGCGAAGTCTAAAGATTACAGCTCGTGATATACATGATGCCCTGTGTGACATGGCAGCTGAGCAATCCTCGTGCTATTTCTGTATGTTCTCCGCGCAGGCCTCTTGTATTTGTACGTTATGCATAAACTAGATTAAAATGGTTATCCAATGTCTTAATATCAGGAGCTTGATTTCCAAAGTTGCTGTAATCCGATGTTGTTGTTGTTTAATGCCCCAAATGAGTGAGGTTACTATTTTGTGCGACCTGAAATATATGTTGAGTGGCGGGTTTGTAGTAGCTTTCCTCACATCTCAAGCTTTCCGATGGAGATGGACCGCAGTCCGCCAAGAGGTTCTAATATGTTTGGTTTCATCCGTGTGACGCTCACTACTACGGGGATCACGTCGATGCACATCTCATCAGCCAGACTGCCTTGAAAACAACCTTTGACGAGACGTCTTAGTCAGTATGTTGTGCCAGACACTGATGAGACTTCCTGATCAGTATGTTGTGCCTGACCCTGACGCGATAGCCCTTTCATGTATACTGTTCCTGCTTACTATAGTCCTTTCACGTATTATGTTCCTGCTTACGATAGCCCGTTCACGTATACTGTTCCTGCTTTCGATAGCCCTTTCCAGTGTACTATTCTTGCCTTCAGCGTGAATTATTTAGACCAACCAATAGTCAAAACAAATAGTAGACAACAATAGCTCGTGATCCTCCGTGGACTAAGGTTAGGAACACTTTGATAATGAAATTACCAAACTAAAGCATGAATTTATGATTTCACTGTCGGTTAATATCAACAACTGCTACACTGTTAGACGACTAGCCGTTATTTTCTATACGCCTTGTGGTTGCAGTTACATGTGACAATGGAGAAAATGATACATTGCATTTTACAAGAAGGCGGCAGGTTGGTAGTAGGGAGCAAAGTACAATCAGGGATATGTGAAACATAATGATTAAGGTGGGAGTTGAGAGCATTCAGAGTCAGGTGAAACATAATGATCAAGGTGGGAGGTAAGAGCATTCAGAGTCAGGTGAAACATAATGATTAAGGTTGGAGCTAAAAGTAGTCAGTGTCAGGTAAAACATAATGATCAAGGTGGGAGTTGAGAGCAATTAGAGTCAGGTAAAACATAATGATCAAGGTGGGAGGTAAGATTAATCAGGGTCAGGTAAAACATAATGATCAAGGTGGGAGCTAAGAGTAGTCAAGGTCAGCTGAAACATAATGATCGAGACCCTAGCTCATGTCCGCGAAACAGACAGTGTCACAGCAGTGTGGGCAACGAGGTGGGGATAGACACTCACACAGATGAGGCTACTGAGGTTGCACTAAAGCACGACGGGCCCCAGTTCATTTTCTTAAGTTCGCAACGGAATGTAAGAAGAGCCACTGTAACCCACCACCAAATAAACGTCGTCATGAATGAACCTAAGTACGAGTAGTTTCCACAGCAAGAAGAGAAGGTATAGTAAATATTTGTATAGGCTTTAGTATCTGACGATTGGATACCGGGATATGAAAGGGTAAAACGAAAAGCTGCACTGTAACCTGTCTAGAGACATGATAGCTGGGGATGGAAAACAGCTTTTTTTCCTGCAGACAGCATAGCCGAGTGGTATGCCGGGGTCTTTGTATATGACAAGGACAAGAATAGCACCACTGTCCCACAGAAAACATGTCGTAAGAGGCGATTAACTTTGTGACATGGCGTAACACCGGCCCTGGTTAGGTAGTTTGTTTAGAGCAGCATATATGGCGCTTAACAAGCCTTGTGTTTACTTTCCTTTAGTGTTTCAGTCTATCAAGATTACCTGCATATCGGTTAACCACCAACCACAACGCTTGTCTCAATACAAGGGGGGTGGGGGTAATAAGCTGCTCGAGTCTAGTCCGCTAAGCAGGAAATGATCCTCGAGGCTACATCCAGCTCATACCAGAGCTGGGACATGCACAGGGACATCCGTCGCTGTAGAGGTACAGGTCGACTAAGAACTAAAATACTTTAAGCTGCAAGAGAAAGAACAACATCCACGATATATCTCAAGGTAGAAGAGGAGCGACTAAATGAAGTTCTGGAAAGTCGGATGAATGAATACTCGGCCAGCTAGGAAATGAGATGATCAACATTCCAACTTTGTAATCAAGATACTGAAGCGATCAGTAACATATCACTGTTATCACCAGCTTGTACAGAGACTCTGTGTACCCCGATAACCTAAGCTTCCTCAAGGAGTGTGAGTACCAGCAATTTTGAACGGAGATAAAACAAATGTTTACTTTTGATTGCTCGTCCAGGATTTGGAGATTGAGATCACCCTTTGTGAAACGTACCAGTAGTTATTATTTTGCGAAACTAAACATTTTGTTTCAATGCTTAGATCTAGTAGCCGACTTATTTGATTTTTTAAGGTACATTTCTCTACTTGTTTTGTTGTTCAAGCAAATTTATTTATCTGGTTTGTGTTCACGTACATTTGTCTAACTTTGTTTTGCCACGTAAATTGAACTACATGTGATGTTTTCATGTACATTGTTGCTACATTAAACTAAATGTGTTTAATTACGTTTGTTTGTTCTGGAAGTATTATCGTTTGTACTTGCTTAACTTAACGTCTTTTACTGGTTTAGAAGACTCTGCATGGTATGTATACAACCAGTTTATTTTATATTCACTTGATCTAAAAATACATAATCCAATCCAATCTATTCTTGAAAATATGAATTGTTCCTACCTCCATCGTTTCCATCATATAGAGCTTGCGAGCAGTATTATATTCGTTTACACAGGAAAACGCGTGGCAGTTAGTTTCCAAATAAACAGACTGAAGTACATGTTGAACACGTTCTACTGCACTTACGAGGAAGTGCAGCTTGGAATTGATTCTATGAAAAACGTGACCTCCTACAATCTACTTGGGCCAAGAAATTCTAATTCCCCCGAAATGCATCGAGAGATCTCACGAAGGATAGCAACAGGATGGTTCAGATTCAACCGCATTAGACCCATACTTCAACAGATGAAAAACAGCGAAGTGAAAACTCACACCTTCATTCAACAGTGTGGTTTCCAGCCACGGTATACGTCTGCGATGTGTTGAACCTACGAAAAATAAACATTGAGTGGCTCTAAGCTCCTCAACGGGTGATGATCCGTGGAACGTTGTCGATCTCACTACGTGACCACATCTGCAATACCTCAAACATGCATCAATGACGCCGCAGATGAGGTGTTGCTAAGAGAGTATGTGTGGACCGGGTACGTGGTACGGTTGCCTGACAACAGGTAAACACATAGTGACGCCATTTGTGTTCGACATTGTAATCGTCGTCACAGACGTCCACCAATGAGATGGAGGGATGGTATACAAGACCTTATGAAGGGAATGTACTCCAGGACAAAAGACAGATATGAGTTTAGACAACATTTTGTTTTCTAGTAGATGATACGTGATGTTCAAATCTCGGTGGATACCGGGATTTTTTAATGTAAACTTTCTGGTATGTTCCCAGATCTCTGGGTAGTAAGATATTAGGTGCCCGTGTGCAGTGTTGTGCACGTTAAAAATACCTTGGCAGTTGGAAATCGAAAAGAATAAGCTCGAACGAAATTCAAAATTATTTTTTAAAATCTGCCCAATCCATTATGGGATCCTAGCCGGTTCTACAGAGCTCGTACAATGTGCTGAGATTCTCCAAAATATATGGAGACGAACAGAGCACTTCCGGGTTAAACTGTGTGCAATGACGTTGATTTTTCGACTAAACTAAACTAAACTAAACTAAACTAAACGTGATGTGTCTCAATGAACACTAGGATTACATTATTATAGTATAAGAGAGCTGTGTTTGTTTACGGTTACTATCAGAAGGTATAAAGCACGGAGAGCTGTCTGTTTGTTATGGTCACATCAAGAAGGTATAAACCACAGAGAGCCGTGTTTGTTATGGTCACATCAAGAAGGTATAAACCACAGAGCTGTGTTTGTTACGGTCACACCAGGAAAGGTATAAACCACAGAGAGCTGTGTTTGTTATTGTCACACACAGAAGGTATAACGCACGGAGAGCGTTGTTTGTTATGGTCACATCTAGAAGGAATAACGCACGGATAGCTTTGTTTGTTATGGTCACATCTAGAAGGTATAACGCACGGATAGATATGTTTGTTATGGTCACATCCAGAAGGTATAACGCACGGATTGCTGTGTTTGTTATGGTCACACCCAGAATGTATAAACCACGGGGTGGAAGGCCGTTTGTTTTTTATGGTTTTATCCGGAAGGTATAACGTACGTTTCAAACAACAAAGGCGCCAGGTCGGATTTCCGTTATCGATACGCTTTAGTCTACTCAGTTGTTAACAAATGCCTTGACACGTTCAGGAAAGGAAAGGCAGCGAGGAAGGACCTGGTCACTAGGTCTCATAAACAATGGAGAGCTAATACAATGAAGTATAAAACACTTCATCCCCGACAACAGTGCATACCATTACGTTATAAAGCTGGTTTTTCTAAAGCGTGGAATAAATATTAGTATATATTGTTTTTGTTCTTGTAAGGTCTACGAACCATTTCTATATCTGCTCTCCCTCCTTCCACATCACTTCCTATGAAGCATGGCGTCACACCAGCAGCTGGTCACTTGCGGAAGTCTGTGCCAACGCACGTGTGATTTAGAGGTGATCTCTTAAGCAGTTTGCTTGACACGAAATGCACTTTTTATCAGAAACACAGGCATAAGGTAGACACATCATGTCCTACCTGTAATGCGGTCTATCCGAGTTCCACAGGGGAACGTTCTCACTTGTTTTAAAAAAAAAAAGTTTGCTGTTTGTATTCTACTGCGGAGGCACGTAGAACTGTAGTGTTTTAGGCGATATATGGATGCATTAACCAGAGCTTGGATACACGTGTGCCTCTGTATGTACCTATGCTAGTTAGGGCGATCTCAGTGGTCAACCCCAACCAAAGTGCAATGGAAGGGCCTCACCCCGAGGGCATGTGTAAGAGTTGTGTGAGAGTGCGTGTGTGTAAAGGGTGTCAATGTATGTACCAATGGAAGAGCCTCACCCTGAGGGCGTGTGTTAGAGTTGTGTGAGAGTGCGTGTGTGTAAAGGGTGTCAATGTATGTACCAGTGGAAGGGCCTCACCCTGAGGGCGTGTGTAAGAGTTGCGTGAGAGTGCTCTCTTTATTTAACGCTCGATAAAATTGGTCATTGTCTGCTGTTCTGGGCAGTTTCACGTGTGATCGTCTGCATAGTGTAAAGAATACGATGAACACATCAGATAAACAGGACACAAATGTGAGGTTAGGTAATATTAGCTAGATTTCTTATTGTGATATAGGAGAAGGACACATTTAAATAGGAAAAATGGAGTTGCCAAAAAGTCTACTTTATTACTCTACCGAAGATATTGCACCAAGTCACGCACTAATGGAGAAAGCGAACGTTTGGGAGTTAAACATCGGAGTTGAACTTTTTATTTACCTATACATATGTGTGTGTGTGTATTCATGTAGGTAGGTGTATGTATGTAGGTAGGTGTATGTATGTATGTAGGTGTATGTATGTAGGTAGGTGTATGTATGTAGGTAGGTGCATGTATGTAGGTAGGTGTATGTATGTAGGTTGGTGTATGTATGTAGGTAGGTGTATGTATGCAGGTAGGTGTATGTATGTAGGTAGGTGTATGTATGTAGGTAGGTGTATGTATGTAGGTAGGTATATGTATATGTATGTAGGTTTGCAGGTATGTATGTGTGTGTGTGTGTATACCGGCACACTTTCGTGTTTAGAAAAAATACGAAGAGAGTCGACAATTGCATGTTCTGCCCTTTCATACTAGACAGATCAGAAATGACTGATTCTCGCCCGAACAATCTGATTAGAGCAGACTGGTGAATCACACAGTTACGATTCTTCCAGCGGCTTTTTGTTACACATTTACCTACACACGATTCAATGTTCGCGCGCAGGTGATGGTGGAAACCTTCCCATAAACGCATCCGGTTTAAATTCAGTCGCTGTCACGCCTCATTAAGTTAGACGCTTTTCTTACCAAGCGGAAGAAATATTGAAAGTTGGAGAATAATTAGAATTTTGCTGATTATTCTTTTGAAATCTAATTCTGTTTTTGCAATTATTTCGTCAGCTAGGTTTTTGTCACTTTACATTGAATTTCTCTGTTATAGTTTTTAATGAGAGAAGTAATATCTCAAAATGTATTTTGATCCATTTCTATTTTTATGTAAATTGTTTATTTAGTACTTATTAACACTAAAACGCCAGAGAAATACAGAACTAAACGATTTAAAATCGGTACTCGTCAGCTGGTACGATTACGATACCAAGATGGTGGATGTGTTTACCTTCGACTTGGATCAAAAACATATATAATTATAGTTTTTTGTGACAGTCGTTACTAAACGTACCCACGAAAGTGTTATAAACATCATCATTCATCTTATAGTGTTATAAAACAATCAATAATGGGTCACACCGCCTGTAAATTGACCGCTTCGACATGAAAGCTCAAAAGGCCTAAAAAACTGTTATCGTAAAAACTGTTCACCCACTGCCTTGTGGGATGCCTGATTACGAGAAAGGCTTCGGGAGTAAACCCTAAGAAAAAATTCGGAGCTGGTGTCCCTAAGGCAGTCTACTGGTGGTTCCATCGCTATTCTGGCAATTCCTGCGACGTAGCTGATTCCAGGCTGGATCGGTTAATGCTAGTCCCCTGGATCAATTAGTTACGTGGAAAGGGAGGGTCTGGTGCATGGGCAACAGCTTGTTCTCCATAGAAGGATGTCCAAGCTAATGATCTGGAGAGGCCTTCAAGTTTCACCCTGCGGTGTCGACACAAGTGCATCAGCAGTTAAAATGGGATTTTGGAATGCCCATACCGTGCTGACGGGAATATCTGATAACCTGCATGATATAAAAGATGTCAGACAGACACGCGTAATCAATGACGAACTGAAAAGACTGGATGTTGACATAGTATCACTCCAAGAAACTCGGTTCGTGGGTTCGGGAACAATGAGTGAGAAAGACTGCTTATTCTACTGGCAAGGAAAAGACCTCAACGAAAAGAGAGAGCACGGTGTAGGCTTTGCAGTTAAAAAGTCTCTATTCAAAATGGTTGAACCAGATGAGAATGGTTCAGAACGCCTGCTTACGCTTCGTCTCCATATCACAGTAGGTCCCTTCACTCTTGTCAGTGTATATGTATATACCTTAAGCTCCACACCTCAAGTCAAGGATGAATTCTATTAAACGCATCCATAGCCAAGAACAGCTTGTTCTACTAGGTGATTTCAATGCTAGAGTGGGCGCAGGTCACTTCTTCTTCTTCTGCGTTCGTTCTAAATCTTCCACTACCAAGCCATGAACAGGGCTTTGCAAGTAGCAGGATGTAGTCCGGATAACGGAATGCGTTGTGTCGCTAGTTTACAGCTTGACTGCGATATTTGCACCTTTCGGTCCGACACATCAGTCTTCGGCAGCTGATCATGACTCGTGGCCTTCATGTCTTGGCAAGTTTGGAGTTAGACACATTAATGAAAATGGTCAGTGGCTTCTAGAGCTCTGTCGCCACCATGACCTTTGTGTGACCAACTCTTATTTGCATCAGCTGGATCTAATTCCTGTCAGAAGATCTCTCCTTATGTGTGTGCTCCTGGCGTGCACTTACCATAGTGCAGACTGTGTCACTGATCATTCTTTGGTTCGCAGTAAAATAGAATTGCAGCCAAAGAAGTTCCATCACACCAGAAGCAAAGTCAAGCTACGCATCGACGCAAGTACAATATCGGACCCTGCGCTGATCAAGAGATTTCACAATGCTTTTAAGGAAACTTTAAATTCCCAACATAATGACACCGCTGTTACAGAGACCTGGCACCGTCTTCGAAATGTTATACACAACACTGTACTTGCTACATTTGGAAGAAGAACAGTTAAATCAGATGACTGGTTTAGTATGACGTACGAAGAGTCAAAACGGCTTATCAAAGCCAGATACATGACCAAATGGGAAACCGAACATACTGGTTACACCAAAAACGATGCCTATTACCAGTTGAACCGAAGAGAGCAGGTCGTTGTCTTCAGACTTCGCACTGGTCACAACAGACTGAGGTACCACCTATTCAACAAATTGAAGATAGGGTGTACCGACGAATGTCCGTGCGGTACTGGTAAAATGACCACTGAACATCTGCTGCAGAACTGCCCGACATACGAGGATCAGAGAGAGCAGATGTGGCCATTGCCAGTGGAACTGCAAGACAAGCTCTATGGTAGTGGCGAGAGTCTCAGGATGACCGCCGCTTTTTTCGAAAAAATAATGGTTACTGTCTGACTGTGTACGCAGAAGAAGAAGAAGAAGATGACTGGTTTGAACCGAAAGTGGAGGAAATGACACCCTTCATTGAGGACAAGCGCTGCTCTGATTAAATACAAGCAGCTTTTAAATGCAGGTACTCTGTACAACTTCAAGTCCGTCAGAAACCAGGTCCAACAAACAGCTCGTCGGTGTGCAAATGAGTATCATCCACAGCTTAGTGAAAATATCCAGACTACAGCACAAACAGGGAATATAAGACAAATGTACGTTGGTTTTAAAGAAAGTTATTGGCCCTGCCATTAGGAAAACAGCACCGCTCAAACCCATACTGGTGAGATAAAGGAAAGCAGATTGAGCGATGGGTCGAGCACTATTCTGAGCTCTACTCGTTTGTCAATATAGTCATTCCCACAGCCATAGACGCTGTCAAAATCTATCTCAGTATGGACGAACTTGACATCGAACCATCTATAGAAGATCTGTATAATGTTATTGACAGCTTGGCCCTCGGAAAAGCACCAGACAGCGAGATCCCACTTGATTTTATCAAACGCTGTAAACATACACTTTTGCAACTGCTGTTTATGATGTTATGTGAGTGCTGGAAAGAGGTCACAATACCTCAAGATATGGGAGATGTACAGATTGTAACATTATACAAAAACAAAGGTGATATAAGTGACTGAAATAGCTATCGAGGTGTCTCTCTGCTTAGTGCTGTAGGTAAAGTCTTCGCTAGGCTTATCTTACTGAGACTACATACATGAGCTGAGCGTGTGCATCTTGATTCACAGTGTGGATTCAGATCTGGGAGATCAACGATCGACATGATTTTTTTTCTTGGACAACTTCAGAAAAAGTCACGTGAGCAGAACCAGCCCTTTTATGTTGCCTTCGTTGACATGACAAAGATATTTGATTTGGTTAGTAGGGATGGCCTCTTCAAAATCATGTCTAAAATAGGCTGCCCAATATGATGCGACTATTAATATCGTTCTATGAGAGCATGACAGGAACAGTCTAATTTGATGGCACCAAATCACAACCATTTGGAATTCTAAGTGGTGTTAAGCAGGGCTGTGTTCTGGCCTCGACACTGTTCGGAAACTTCTTTGCTATGTTACTGTAACATGCATTTGGTAACGTAAATGAAGGAATCTGCATTCACACTAGATCGGATGGTAGACTGTTTAACCTTACAAGGCTCAAGGCCAAAACGAAAATAAGGGAGATCACCACCAAGGACCTGCTTTTTGTTAATGATGCTGTAATTGTCATCCACAGTCAGCAGGAACTTCAAAGATTGATAGATCGCTTCTCCCAGGCTTGCAAAGATTTTGGTGTCACAATAAGACTCAACAAAACAAATGTTCTGGGACAGAAAGTAGATGCTACGCCAAGTCTTAGCATCGATAATTATGAACTAGCATCTGTGCATGAATTCACATACCTGGGATCCCTAATCAATGACAAGCTTTCTCTAGACCCAGAAATAGACAGTCGCATTGGCAAAGCTGCTGCTACATTTGCTTGCCTCACAACGCGTGTTTGGAAAAACCAGAAGCTGACAATTAAAACAAAAGGCCATGGTATACAATGCATGTTCTGTAAACAGACTTCTACATGGTAGCGAGACTTGGACAACTTATGCCAAACAAGAGCACAGACATCTTCCAACTACGGTGCCTGTGAACCATTTTTTGAATTACATGGACAGACAGAGTGACAAATGCAGAGGTGCACTCTCGCACTGGTCTCCCAAGCATGTAAACTCTACTTAGGCAGCGAAGACTACGAGTGCTTGAACATGTTTGTCGCATGGAAAATGGAGCATTCCAAAAGATATCCTCTATGGACAGTTGTCAAATGGCACGAGAATAGTCCGCCAACCACAGTTGAGGTTCAAAGATGTGCGCAAGCGTGATATGAATGTCCTGGACATGAATCTGACATCATGGGAAGACGAAGCTGCAGACCGATCCAGGTAGAGATGTACCCCGAATGGCCAGCTCTGGCTTGGTGAAGAGAAGCTCTTATAACACAGAGAAGTGAAAATACAACAATATAAGGAGAAAGACAACTAAATCTAAGTATACATTTTGTTGTTGTTATTATTTTTTGTCCACTCCAAATCATATCATCATATAGTCAGTCATGACTAAAATAGGCTACTACTACTAGTCGTCAACTATGCCGGCGAAGAAAATCGTTGTTGCTCAATATGTCTCTCTTGGAAGCGTCAGCGACCATTTGCAAACATTTCAATTTCCCGTGTGACGATTTTCTTTCCTGTCTATTTTAAGCTCAGGTAACACACGGTTGGTAGAGAGATGTTCTGGTAACATAAGGTTGGTAGAGAGATGTTCTGGTAACACAAGGTTGGTAGAGAAATGTTCTGGTAACACGAGGTTGGTAGAGAGATGTTCTGGTAACACAAGGTTGGTAGAGAAATGTTCTGGTAACACGAGGTTGGTAGAGAGATGTTCTGGTAACACAAGGTTGGTAGAGAGAAGTTCTGGTAACACAAGGTTGGTAGAGAGATGTTCTGGTTACACGAGGTTGGTAGAGAGATGTTCTGGTAACACAAGGTTGGTAGAGAGATGTTCTGGTAACACAAGGTTGGTAGAGAGATTTTCTGGTTACACAAGGTTGGTAGAGAGAGGTTCTGGTAACACAAGGTTGGTAGAGAGATGTTCTGGTAACACAAGGTTGGTAGAGAAATGTTCTGGTAACACAAGGTTGGTAGAGAGATGTTCTGGTAACACTAGGTTGGTAGAGAGATGTTCTGGTAACACAAGGTTGGTAGAGAGATGTTCTGGTAACACAAGGTTGGTAGAGAGATGTTCTGGTAACACACGGTTGGTAGAGAGATGTTCTGGTAACACTAGGTTGGTAGAGAGATGTTCGGGTAACACAAGGTTGGTAGAGAGATGTTCTGGTAACACGAAGTTGATAGAGAGATGTTCTGGTAACACGAGGTTGGTAGAGAGATGTTCTGGTAACACGAGGTTGGTAGAGAGATGTTCTGGCAACACACGGTTGGTATAGAGATGTTCTGGTAACACAAGGTTGGTAGAGAGATGTTCTTGTAACACAAGGTTGATAGAGAGATGTTCTGGTAACACACGGTTGGTAGAGAGATGTTTTGGTAACACAAGGTTGGTCGAGAGATGTTCTGGTAACACAAGGTTGGTAGAGAGATGTTCTGGTAACACGAGGTTGATAGAGAGATGTTCTGGTAACACAAGGTTGGTAGAGAGATGTTCTGGTAACACGAGGTTGATAGAGAGATGTTCTGGTAACACAAGGTTTCAGCGATGCTTTGAATCAGTTATTGTTTCGATGTCAGACTAATGTGAGGATGTTTGAGCAGTGGCCACAGTTGAAAATTCACTTCTGCTGCTTTCTGGCATCTGGTCTTAATTTCTCTGTCGCACCTGCCGTATTTCGAGAAAATGCTACCCAGGTGCATGACGTCCTGGGACTTTCGAACCGTCACGTTCTGAATGCTTCAATTAACTGGCCCCTGCGTTCCGCCCACACTGAGAGTTGTTGTCAGCCGTGCTGACACGCTTATCATACTTATTACAGACTGCGCCAGGTACATACAAGAAAGTACAGACCTGTAACACTTGTTACAATTAAGTCGTCAGTGGTACAATTCTTACAATGACAGGTGAATATAGTAACCATGCTTAAAACGGTGTACACGCACACACACACACACACACACATACATACATACACGCACATATATACACACACATACATACACCACACACAAATTACTCAATACAAATTACCAAGGACACCAGTTCGTTTACGAGCATGCTTTTGCGCGTCTGGAAATAGCATTTTCTACTATGTTGAAACATGCCAAAAGCTTAAGGAACATTGCCATTACAATCGAAATTTGTTATACTGTAGGATTGTAATATCCAAATAAAGTTATTATTTTACTCAATATGGCAGCTTTTGTGTGTGATTCCACGTAGCGAAAAGCTGTTTGAATTTCTTCCTATCCGTTCATTTGCTGTAAACCACCAAGTTGGACAAAGGGCTTTTCTGAATCTCTTTTTCCATCTCATTGGATGCTAATGGCTGCTTATTAAACAAAACATATGGACATTTAAAATATAAAATGCAATACAATCACGAAAGCAGAATAGGATGCTGTTTCTGTTTCTTTGTTGGTAAATCACGTTTCAAGGCTTCATTGCTTTATTGATCACTATCGCATTCATTTTGCAGATGTTACAGAACGGATTTTGTGTCAGTGCTTATCCGTTGTCCAACGCGACCTGGCACGTCAAGTTTACACTTTCTCAAAATCGTTTACCAATAGTTTTAGTTAGCTTAACCGCATCTTAAGAATACGTATTGCTTTCGTCACTAGCTGCTCCCATTTTGGCGAAGAACTCCTGAACAGCCACAGCGTATTTGTGTTAAGATCGAATGCTTCCTGCCTAACGTCAGGCTCAGGTGAAACATACTGACCGAGACTCAGCCTGCCGTACTAGTCGTAATCCTGGAAACATACGGTGTTGCAGCAGTATAACCAACGAGGTGGCGGGTCGACACTGTGATCCCGTGGTGGTGAGCCTAAAGAGAAGTCGTGCATTGCACTACGGCCAGAAAGACTGGTTCAACTTTTTTAGTTCGCCTGGGGATAAAAGAAGAACAAGTGTACCCTCTGCTGCCAAAGAAATATCATAAAGAGTAAAGAACTCAGCACGAGTAGCTTCGTACAGCCAGACTTGTCACCCCTATTGCTCTCAGAGTCGCAGAATTATGACATACCTCCTGCATTAAAACTGACAGACATCTGGTCAAAACGACAACCAGAGGGGGCTCGTTCATCCATAGTATAATTAGATGGAGTTATCAGTTGCACCTGTTCATTCTTGGACTAATTTATCCTCGTCCTACAATTGACGTGTTAGGAAGATTAAAATGTCCCCGTTCTACAATTACAGTGATATATTGACTATGACGTGGTCCTACAATTACAGTGTTAGGTAAACTATGATGTGATCTTACAATTACAGTGTTAGGTAAACTATGATGTGATCTTACAATTACAGTGTTAGGTAAACTATGATGTGATCTTACAATTACAGTGTTAGGTAGACTATGATGTGATCTTACAATTACAGTGTTAGGTAGACTATGATGTGATCTTACAATTACAGTGTTAGGTAGACTATGATGTGATCTTACAATTACAGTGTTAGGTAGACTATGATGTGATCTTACAATTACAGTGTTAGGTAAACTATGATGTGATCTTACAATTACAGTGTTAGGTATACTATGATGTGATCTTACAATTACAGTGTTAGGTATACTATGATGTGATCTTACAATTACAGTGTTAGGTATACTATGATGTGATCTTACAATTACAGTGATGTAAACTATGTCCTAGTCTGACAATTACAACGATAGAAAGACTAAAACATCCACTTCCCACACTTACAGTGTGAGATATACTATTTCCTAGTCTTATGATAACGGTATTAAGTTGACTAAAACGTCCCGCTTGGGTTGAAGAATGATTGATGTTAGCTGTCTTGCTGAGAATGGTCTCTGAATAGTCTCATTTATTCTTGATACCCCATGTCTCTCTACACCCTCCACAATTGTGATATTGGTGGCAAATAGTTCTCAGTCATCATGGTTAATAACCGCACTGGATCAGTTATCTATTTATTGTGTTCGTGTACCTTTTCCGCTGCCTACCGATTGCTCTCTTACCATTTTGTAGTTCTCTTGGTAGACGTGGATCCAACATGCATACCCCATGACCAGCCCATCTCAGCTGTGCTGCACATTTCATGGTGTGTATACAAGGCATGCCCGATCACGCTAACACATCTATACATGGCACCATGTCCTTCTTCTTCTTCTGTGTTTGTTCTTATTGTCCCTCTACCAAGCACCGAACTGGGGTTTGCAAGTAGCAAGATGTTTTCCGCAGAACGGAATGCGTTGTGTCGCTAGTTTACAGCTTGACTGCCACATTTGCACCGTTTGGTCCAACACATCTGTCTTCGCCAGTGCACCATGTCCTGCTATCTAATCCTCACTAGTTTCCACAGGCAGTGCAAATAGAAGTGGTTTAAATTCATGAAATGTCGAATATAGACAGTCCAGGTCTCATATAAGAGGGTAGGTAGAACAACAGCATCGTAGACCTTCACTCCTGAGTTCTGATCCCTCGCCTATCCCACACCTTTCTAAGAAGTCTACTAATGGCCACATTTGCCATAGCTATTTTTGTATTCACCTCATCATCTATGCGAATAACCTGAGATAGAGTACTGCTAAGGTACGTACACGTGTTTACATTTTTCAAACAGTTGCCGTGTACCTTTATTCAAGACCCTGAATAGGCAATATCTTGATCTGGTTGATGTAGAACCACTGTTTCTGAGATATAAATTATGAGGCCGACGTATTGGCAAGATGTGGCCAACCGATCCAAGCATTCTTGCATGTCAGCCTCCGTATTTGAATTCGCATAAAGTAAATCACGTAGAGTTACTATGTTGATTTTGGTTTTGGCCTTGAAACTTCTCAGGTTGAATAGCCCGTCGTCAGTGCGGTAGTGAAGACCAACTTCAATGTCTCAATCCCTATAGGCATTCCATAGCCTGCCATAAAATATCATACTGAACATAGCGGGGGGCCATTATGGATCGGTAAAGAGGGCAGAGAAGTTTCCCTGATCAATAACTCGGCCAAACATGACATCATGAAATTGTCCCACCACTGCAACGAATGTTGTCGGGCACCCAAACTTCAACATAACTCGCCACATGCCGTTATGATTTACTGTATCAAAGACCGTAGTGAGGTCCACATATGTCGTAAAAAGAGAAACATTATGTTCTTGACATCTCTCTTGGTTCTGCTTTGCAGCAAAGATCATATAGATGGTCGCGCGGTTCTTCCTAAAGCCGGATTCTCTGGAAGAAACCCCTGCTCTAGATAAAGATTTAATCTGCGAAGAAGTAATTTTGCAAGTAATCTTTCTCATTCCAACAGCAGAGATATCCCTTTGTGGTTATTACATATTTTCTTACTACATTAGCTTATGTATATGAACAATGGGCGCGTCTTAGAATTCCTGTAGGATACTCTTTTTATTTCATATTTCGCCAAATAACTGAGTAAGCTTCTCAACCATCTTCTGAGAGTCAGTTTTCTAGATCTCTGCTGGGATGACGTCAGCTCCCGGAGCGTTATCGTTTGAGTGCGTCCTAGTCCTACAATAACAATATCAGGTATACTATGTCCTAGTCCTGGTCCTTCAATAACAGTATTAGATATACTATATCCTAGTCCTTTAATAACAGTATCAGGTATACTATATCCTAGTCCTACAATAACAGTATCAGGTATACTATATCCTAGTCCTACAATAACAGTATCAGGTATACTATATCCTATTCCTACAATAACAGTTTCAGGTACACTATATCCTAGTCCTTCAATAACAGTATTAGATAGACTATGCCCCAGTTCTAAAATAACAGTGTTTGGTAGACTGTGTTCTAGTTCTACAATTGAAGTGTAAGGCAAACTACGTTCCTTCTCTCTAATTTGTATGCATAGACTGTCAATAAAAGTGCACGACTTGTGAATGGGACAGGTCCCATCCTCACTTGAAGTGGAAGAGGCGTGTTTCCTGTTATCAGTCGATTATTTGCCTGTTGCTCGGACTAATTTTGAATCTACCTGTCTACCGGCTATCTACTATCTGTTTGGTGTCAGTGTTCTCCTGTAGTCAGGCCCACTTTTTCTTATGAATCACTATATTAAATGTCGTATACTGTGTAACTGCCGGTCTCCAAATTGCCAGCGGCGAAAGTCCGTACTATCTGTTCTGCTACTGTATTATACCTCAAACATTCAGAGACCAGTAGGGGTGTATTGTTGTGACCAAGATAGGGATCACTGCCATTAAAGAGCAAACTGAGTGGTCCACCGCGGTCTTTCATGTATGACAAGAATAACATCACTGCCCCACAGAGAGCGTGCCGTAATAGGCACCTAACTGTGTGACATGACACGATATCGGCAATAGTTAGGTGGTTTGTTTAGAGGAGAATAAATGGCGCCTAACAGGCTATGGTTCTACGTTGCTCTAGTGCTTGAGTCGATTAAGATGGACTCGCACTTTGGTTAACCACCATTCGCAGCACTTGTCCCGGCACAGCGGAGTATTAAGTTGCTTGATCCTAGCCAGCTCACGTCAGAGCTTCGACCTGCACAGGGGCATTCGCCCATGAAGAAGTACAGGTCGACTAAGAATAAGAATACTCATAATCGCATCTTTGATCATGACATCCTCAGACGAGTTCTAGAAATGAACTCGACCATTGTTTGGAGATTCCTACAATTTTGAGTCTAGTTCTCAATCGTTGGGCCAGGAGTATATGCTCCTTAACTGGCCATAAATGGGACAGTCCTGTAATATATGCTCGGCAGTTTGTTCGTTTAGTCCACATGCACGCAGTGGTGAAGCAGACACGCACACAGTGGTGAAGCAGACATGCACGCAGTGGTGAAGCAGACATACACGCAGTGGTGAAGCAGACAGTCGAAGTTTGCACATGTGTCAGTACGGTCTATTGTACCCTGACCGGAGAAGAAGAATGGTGCCTGCTGGTCAACGGTCGGATTATAGTTTTTTTGGCCATGTTCTTTTCTGGCAACCTGGATAGCTATCTTTGGCCATGTTCTTTTCTGGCAACCTGGATAGCTATCTTTGGCCATGTTCTTTTCTGGCAACCTGGATAGCTATCTTTGGCCATGTTCTTTTCTGGCAACCTGGATAGCTATCTTTGGCCATGTTCTCTTCTGGCAACCTGGATAGCTATCTTTGGCCACGTTCTTTTCTGGCAACCTTTATAGCTATCTTTGGCCATGTTCTTTTCTGGCAGCCTGGATAGCTATCTTTGGCCATGTTCTCTTCTGGCAACCTGGATAGCTATCTTTGACATGTTCTCTTCTGGCAACCTGGATAGCTATCTTTGGCCATGTTCTCTTCTGGCAACCTGGATAGCTATCTTTGGCCATGTTCTTTTCTAGTATCCTGGAAAGCTATCTTTGACCATGTTCTTTTCTGGCAACCTGGATAGCTATCTTTGGCCATGTTCTCTTCTGGCAACCTGAATAGCTATCTTTGGTCATGTACTTTTCTGGCAACCTGGATAGCTATCTTTGGCCATGTTCTCTTCTGGCAACCTGGATAGGTATGTTTGCCATGTTCTCTTCTGGCAACCCGAATAGCTATCTTAGGCCATTTTCTCTTCTGGCAACATGGAGAGCTATCTTTGACATGTTCTCTTCTGGAAACCTGAATAGTTATCTTTGGCCATATTCTTTTCTGGCAACCTGAATAGCTATCTTTGCCATGTTCTCTTTTGGAGACCTGAATAGCTATCTTTGCCATGTTCTCTTCTGGCAACCTGGATAGGTATCTTTGGCCATATTCTCTTCTGGCAACCTGGATAACTATCTTTGGCCAGATCCTCTTCTGACAACGTGGATAGCTATTTTTGGAAATATTCTCTTCTGGCAACCTGGATAGCTATCTTTTTTAAAAAGTATGTTGAATTTCTCCTTGTTGAAAATCTCAATCCCTGTTAGCAAGCATGTCTGCCTTCTCGTCACACGTTAAGACAAAACGGGATGGCAGCCAATGAAGTATCGTTCGCTTCTAGCAGCTGCCTTGATTAGTTCAGTCATAAGGTGTAGTAGTTTACCACCCTTGAGATCTTTTAGTACATCACCTTATAGAAATCAGAAATTGTTATCAATCACGTTACCGCGTGTTCAAATGTTTGTACCTCAGCTGTATAGTTACAGCATTAAAGAGCTCCGATAACATCATCGAAGTTGGTAATATAGATAAGATAAGCAAAGTGGAATCAACAAGGACCATTAAGTAAATGGAAGACATTGCAATCGATGAAGGAAGAGTAATACACAGAATATGAGTTTGGAATCAATCGTTGGTCAGGTCGGTGTAATAGGGGCGTCTGTGAGACAGAAACATGAGTGTATACAACCATCCTGATACAATAGTCATTAGTTATTTACGCAATGAGGATCTACCAATCTGCTCGGAGTCACGTGATGTCAACTTAGCTTAACACAACAGACGGCTGCCTACAAGGACGAACAATCACATAAATAAGTATGACTCTGTAACAGCATGGGCTGAAATAAAAAACCAAAATATACTACATTATGACAAAGGGCGTCGCTACGGACAAAGGTAAACACATACGAAAAGAACTAATTAATCATAACTAAAAGGATGAATACGCAAAATGCACATAATACTTTTCTCAGATACATAACACAAATCACCGTTAGGTATGGACTGGGGAGGAATACCTACTCCCCCCCCCCCACACCCCGGCCCACAAAGCCCACGTTTTAGATGTCAGGTGAGAGTAATTAGTTCTAAAAATGTAGACTACCAAACGTGTCTACATATGACCCTTAGACTACCAAACGTGTCTACATATGACTCAGACTACCAAACGTGTCTACATATGACCCCTTAGACTACCAAACGTGCATAGATATGACCCTTCGACTACGAAACGTAACTACACACATATGGCCCTTTATACTACCAATGGTGTCTACAAATGACCTTCGGGATGTTTTTAGACAATAGACCACAACTCTAGCCAAAGCATCTTACAAACCTACTCATATCAACCCAGAATAGTAAACGGCCCATCTTTATGTGTATATTTTCCTTGTCATTGTTCCCTCCACCTGAATCGTACTGTACACACCAGAAAGTCAACTGTCTGTATAGCCTACATCTCTGAATGAAGCACACCTTTCGAGTGCTTCTACTCAATAAAATAGCGCACGATATTACCGGCAGATAAAGGAGGGCATAGCAGACTTAATTAGGAGGGCTAGATATCATAGAGGGCAGCCCTCGTGCTTCGGCAGGGGCGTCATGTCACCGAATATGGTAAGGGCATTATGGTCTTCAGGCGGTCTGTTTGTCAAATTAGCGGAGTTCCCGTGAAAGAGCCGGAAATGGTGTAATGTGTAGTAGGCACGCAAGCTAGTTTGCCCACGTGTTTGCCTGTCTTAGGTTTGTTTCGTTATGACCGATGTCCATATTTTTGTAGTGGATAATATTGAAGGGGAAAAATAATATCGAATTGTATGTTGCGGTGTTTGTCTGAATCAATTAGAAGTTCGAAGAATATGAGTGCGATCATGTGTGCATATGTGTGGGTGTATGTGTGTGAAAAGGGGACACATGCACATATTTTTACCCAGCGATCCCCAACATATAGCAGGTGGAGGGAAGATCAGCATCCCTGCATTGAACTAGCTATGCATGTCGCAAAGGCGATTATGTAAGATATCAATGCAACAACTACCCTTCTCATGTAGAACACACTGTCATCACATGCGCACCCTTCCCACGTAGAACACACTGTCATCACATGCACACCCTTCCCACGTAGAACACACTGTCATCACATGCACACCCTTCCCACGTAGAACACACTGTCATCACACGCACACCCTTCCCACGTAAAACACACTGTCATCACACGCACACCCTTCTCATGTAGAACACACTATCATCACACGCACACCCTTCTCACGTAGAACACACTGTCATCACATGCACACCTTTCCCACGTAGAACACACTGTCATTACATGCACACCCTTCCCACGTAGAACACTCTGTCATCACATGCACACCCTTCTCACGTAGAACACACTGTCCTCACACGCACATCCTTCTCACGTAGAACACACTGTCATCACACGCACACCCTTCTCACGTAGAACACACTGTCATCACACGCACACCCTTCTCACGTAGAACACACTGTCATCACACGCACACCCTTCCCACGTAGAACACACTGTCATCACACGCACACCCTTCTCACGTAGAACACACTGTCATCACATGCACACCCTTCCCACGTAGAGCACACTGTCATCACATGCACACCCTTCTCACGTAGAACACACTGTCATCACACGCACACCCTTCCCACATTAAACACACTGTCATCACACGCACACCCTTCTCATGTAGAACACACTGTCATCACACGCACACCCTTCTCGCGTAGAACACACTGTCATCACACGCACACCCTTCTCACGTAGAACACACTGTCATCACACGCACACCCTTCTCACGTAGAACACACTGTCATCACACGCACACCCTTCTCACGTAGAACACACTGTCATCACATGCACACCCTTCCCACGTAGAGCACACTGTCATCACATGCACACCCTTCTCACGTAGAACACACTGTCATCACACGCACACCCTTCCCACATTAAACACACTGTCATCACACGCACACCCTTCTCATGTAGAACACACTGTCATCACACGCACACCCTTCTCACGTAGAACACACTGTCATCACACGCACACCCTTCTCACGTAGAACACACTGTCATCACACGCACACCCTTCTCACGTAGAACACACTGTCATCACACAAACACCCTTCTCACGTAGAACACACTGTCATCACACGCACATCCTTCTCACGTAGAACACACTGTCATCAAACGCACACCCTTCCCACGTAGAACACACTGTCATCACACGAACACCCTTCCCACGTAGAGCACACTGTCATCACATGCACACCCTTCCCACGTAGAACACACTGTCATCACATGCACACCCTTCCCACGTAGAGCACACTGTCATCACATGCACACCCTTCCCACGTAGAACACACTGTCATCACATGCACACCCTTCCCACGTAGAACACACTGTCATCACACGCACACCCTTCTCACGTAGAACACACTGTCATCACACGTACACCCTTCCCACGTAGACCACACTGTCATCACACGAACACCCTTCTCACGTAGAACACACTGTCATCACACGTACACCCTTCCCACGTAGACCACACTGTCATCACACGAACACCCTTCTCACGTAGAACACACTGTCATCAATACTATGACGAATGTTTCCTGCGTGAGGATTTCAATGTGGTGGTTGCCCCTTATTTCAACTGGCGTGAAATAATGGTACATGATGATGATGATGATTATGACGGCCAGACAAACATAATGATAGAAAGAATGATATAAAACCGGAAATATAGGAATGAAACACAGACACTATCCTTGCAGAAAATGCAAGTATATTAACTGCACATGTTGATGTGGGTTATTTGTTTACGTAGATGAATTGGTAGAGAGATAGAGATAAAGTTAAAGAGAGAAGCAGACACAAATTTATAGACAGGCGGACATACAGACACAAATAAGACAGAGACACCGACGGGGGAAATAAATAGTCGGGCAATTAGACACACAGATTAACAGATAACTAGGCAGACACAGACATAACCATTTCAAGATTGATGATATATTAGTTAAATACAAAGAGATATATATATATATATATATATATATATATATATATAAAGACAGTGAGAGAGAGAGAGAAAGAAAGAGACAGAGACAGTCAGTGAGGGAGTGAGAGAGAGAGAGAGAGACAGACAGACACACAGATAAGGTTTTTGAATTGCATTTGTTTCTGTTCGTGTCCAGGATGAATATCGGAATTACAAGATTGTTTGTCAATATGTTTCCTGCTTGGTTTCCCTCTTGTCAAGCCCGCACATTTTGTTATGAGTGTTTTCACTTGTTTGAATCTGGTTCACATCAAATCAATGATGACTGTTCAGTCAGGCCATTCTCCTGTTTAATGTAAACAATTACATTATTGTTTAATTTGCACGATCTCTTTTCACACAATAAAACGTCAATCACATCGCGTGCCCCGGACAGACTGCTTTGTTGCCACGTGAGGCTAAGATTGTGAGACCCTTGTTGTAAAATCTGTAAGCAACAAAAGGAGAGGCAAAAACTCATAGTAGAAGAAGAACGATAATATAGTACACAAGTATATTTGTAAATATAAATTACTACCTTCATGTGTAAAAGTTGGAAGTAATAGCTGCTACTTAATAATACCAATAAGATAAGTAAAGGTCGAACTGAAGAGACGGTAGGCATTAGTATTGGGAAACATCAACAATTGCGAAATAAGGTGAGGAAGGAGGAACGGATGGTGGGCGGATATGTTACAGATCTGCAGCTTGTTTGGATTAATGCTAGAAACTGAGTAAATGTGGTTTAAGTATGGCTACATATGTTATTGTTGTTGTTGTTTGCGAATGCCCACAATGACTAGGTTACTCTTTTGTGCGCCCTGATAAGGGCGTTAAGTGGCGGGTTGCAGTTGCTTTCCTCACATCCCGAGCGTGCTTATGAAGGTGGACTGCGGTCCTCCAGGCGGCTGTGTTATGCTTGGCCTCATCTGCGTGACGCTCACTACTACGGGGATCACGTCGATCCCTCACCTTGTTAGCCAAATTCACACACACAAACACACACGTAGACACGCAACTAAGCACAGATTCACACACACACATACAAACACACACACGTAGACACACAACCAAGCCCAGATTCACACACACACACGCGCGTAGACACGCGACTAAGCACAGATTCACACACACACACGTAGACACACAACCAAGCCCAGATTCACACACACACACACACGCGTAGACACGCGACTAAGCACAGATTCACACACACACACAAACACACACACGTAGACACACAACCAAGCCCAGATTCACACACACACACACACACACACGTAGACACGCGACCAAGCACAGATTCTCACACACACATACACACGTAACGTAACATACTAGCAAACACATGCACCGGTCAGACTGTTATTTAATACTTGCTGGTTAGACTAACGGTTTAATGTAGCAATAAGCAGAGCGGACATGTGCCTAGATATGGCGTAGATAGCGACCGGGTGAGACGAAACTAACACCATATACGCTGGATACAGCGCTTTGAAATCACAGCAGGTTCGAACGGAGTGGGGCGTATGAGAGGACTAGTTCAGTATTGTTGTCCCTGATGAAGGCATATTGGTCGTAACGTAGGTTTTGCTTGTGTTCTCGTCTCGGTGCGGTGTCTGACCATACCCATTTTTAAATTTTGATTAAACTCAACCGTAATCAACATTTACAAGTTTTTTTCATGTTTTTTTCCCTGTGTACAACTAACAAGCTACGGGACCAACCAGTAACCACATCCTTCGCCAAGAAAGACTGAGCACCAATGGATGTTCCCGCAGTGCAGTGCAGTGAAGTTGATTCATCGGAACAGAACAAAGCTGGAAGTGTCTTAGTGGCAGAAGAGTTAGTGAGCTTGTCATGCCCAGCAAAAGAACAGAATCGATCCTTGGTTTCCAAACGCTCTAGCCAACTCAACTTTTAATGGTCAGACTCACAGCTTAAGAAAGCAAGACAGATAGGAAGAGAAAATGTCATCTCTGCTCAGAAAGCGCTGATACCTATAACACATTATCCCTGAAACAATCACTATTTCTCCGAAGTCCTCCCTGGAAACGGGCTGTTTTCCTGGCAGACTGATTAACTTTATCTTCGTAAAATTGAGCGACTCGCAGGTAAAGTGGAGCATAGCACAACCACATGGAGGACCCGATTTACCATGATCAGCACGCTCAGGATGTGAGAAAGGCTACAACAATCCACCACTTAACGCTTTTGTTCTTCTCTTGTTCATTGGCTTTGTTTTTATCTTGCTCAGTGGCTTTGCTCTTGACTTGTTCAGTTGCTTTGTTCTTCTCTTGTTCAGTAGCTTTGTTCTCTTGTTTAGTGGCTTTGTTCTTCTCTTGTTTAGTGGCTTAGTTCTTCTGTTATTCAGGGGCTTTGTTCTTCTCTTGTTCAGAGGCTTTGTTCTTCTGTTATTCAGGGGCTTTGTTCTTCTGTTATTCAGGGGCTTTGTTCTTCTCTTGTTCAGTGGCTTTGTTTTTCTGTTATTCAGGGGTTTTTGTTCTTCTCTTGTTCAGTGGCTTTGTTCTTCTCTTGTTTAGTGGCTTTGTTCTTCTGTTGTTCAGTGGCTTTGTTCTTCTCTTGTTCAGTGGCTTTGTTCTTCTCTTGTTTAGTGGCTTTGTTCTTCTGTTGTTCAGTGGATTCGTTCTTCTATTGTTTAGTGGCTTTGTTCTTCTCTTGTTTAGTGGCTTTGTTCTCTTGTTTAGTGGCTTTTTTCTTCTCTTATTTAGTTGCTTTGTTCTTCTCTTGTTCAGTGGCTTTGTTCTTCTCTTGTTTAATGGCTTTGTTCTTCTCATCTTCAGTGGCTTTGTTCTTCTGTTATTCAGGGGCTTTGTCATTCTCTTGCTTCAGTGTTCATCACATTACCATATTCTAGCTAGTTCAGATGGCCAATTCTGCTATTGTTAAGGAATCTAGTAACGAGTGAGTGTTGTTATTGATTTCTGGGCTGTTATTGATTGATTGAAATCTTCGTTCCGTGTGAGACATATGGTCAGCACTACAGCTGCATCTTGGTAGGGAGTCTGTACCCAGGCTTCTGCAGGGACAGTTTCAGCAGCACTGATTTTACATAATGGGTTTGCTTGCTTGGTGACAACTCTCTTCAGCCACATATTATGCTGTTATCCTTGCAAACTTACAGTGGATCTATTCATTTCAATTCGATACCACTCCAGTGGAATGCTGTTATAATCACGTACATTCACTTTGATCAGATCAAAATAAAAGTCCCTATGCAATTAAGTCGACAAATTAAAGCAGAATTCTCCAAGCAATAATGCAGTTGAACACACAGCTCGGTTGTAGATTGAGTACTACTAAATAGACCGTAAACCCGGCATACAGCAATGAGTATCACATCCATAATGCCGACCTCCGCCAACAAACGTTTCGGTTGCATAGTCGGTATTGGTTTAACATGGTATAACATCATACACAGGTAGGAATGTATCAAACACTAAACAAGAGGCAACAGCCAATAACACTGAAGATCAAGGAAAGGAAATATAGATCGATACGACGCACACTCAAGGCAAAAGATAACAAAAGAAAACATGCCCTGAAATTAAACACATTAGACAAATGGAGGAAGACTGGAGAGGTAATGAAGTCAAGCTAAAGTTCCATTCGCTATGCCTCAAAGGTGAAGGAAACCTTACAGTTTATGTTTCTTGAAAACCAACGTAGATTAAATGATATTGAAATATATTCTGCCGCTTATTTGATACCGGGGTCTGATTGGTGAATTAGAAATAGAAAATTGCCTTGTTACCTGACATTCACTTTGAAATAGACTAAAGAGGGTTGAGCTTGGGACAAGATATCCACATATTTATAAGCGATAAGAAAAAGAAAAGAAGACACGTACAACCTATGCTATAAGAGGGATGACTAAGTAAAGCAGAAGACTCTACACCTCAAATGACAAACCGTAAAAGTGGAACATAAATTAGTAAAACCATGTCTTTGTACTGCAACGGGTTTGTTTGGTTGCTAAGGATGTCAAGAGTGCTCTGCACGTGCCATCATGGTACAGACGAAAAACAAGACGTCATAATTGCTGATAAAAGATGACCACTTCCCTATTGGCGTGGGAGGGGGAGTTCCGTGACAGACTGTTAATGACCGGTTTTAGACACACAAAGAAGTGACCCCATAGTCGATTGTAGCCGCTAGTGATCGCCTCGTAAAAGAAAATCGCAGAAGGACTGAGAATAACACTTGCTGGAGTTACAGTTGCATCCAAGTTACATTACAGAGACATGGTTTCATTCATTTGAAGCTCCTTCGTATAAATATATATATACATATATATATATATATATATATATATATATATATATATATATATATACGCACGCGCTTATGTACGTATCACACTTAACTGATATTGAACGTGTCTTTCGACTGATATTCACGCTTAATGCTCATGCAAACAAATTCTGACCCGTCCATGTGCAATCTCAGCTTTCAGTGATAAGGGGCGTGTATCAGTGATTAGGGGAACCGGCTTTCTAGAGTTCCGAAAGAAGCAGACGTCGACCATAAAGTGCCGTTTGGTTCAAAAACAACAAGTCAGCCGAAATTAGCAGACAAACGTTTGAAAGTAACCGGCTCTCAAAACAAAAAACTGAACAGGTAAATGAATAAGCCATATCTGCTATCGAAGTTATGAAGATGAATAGCTGAGATGTCTCGCGTTTCACGACAAATACTGTAGATGTTTTGTTTTAAGCCCAAATATTGTAGACATATTGTGTTTCATCACAAATATTGTAAATGTTGTGTGTTCTATCACAAACATGATAGATGCATTCACACTACTGCAGATCATTCCTTTATCATTACAGACATGTTTTACATTGCGCGTGAAGAGCGAAACTACGAACGAGAACTGCTATGACAATTCATAGATCACTGATGCAATTTGAAGTGAAACAATAAAAGGATCTCTCTCGCTTCTGTTCCGTAACGTAGGTTGCTGTTGGTAAATACTCATGATGAGTAAGTTTGCTCTTGTTGTGCGACTTGAAAAGGGCATTAGGTGACGGGTCGCAGTAGCTTTCCTTACACACTTACGTGCTGACGATGGTAGTCCAGGGTCCTCCACGTTGTTGTGTTATGCTTGTCTTCATTTGCGTGTCGCTCACTATTACGGGGATCACGTGAATCCCCACCTTGGAAGTCAGAGTGTAATGAGACAGCTTTTTCCAGGAAGAACTGTATGGATGTAAGGTGGGAGGTCTTTGTCGGTATATTCACCTGACCCGACTAACAAAGTCTGATCAGTATGTCTTGACTAACTCGATGTTAGCCTCTTCTCCTCGCTGTCTATGTAGTCATATGGACATATAGGATCAAGATGCTGTACAGCGCATGGGCTGCATTGGTTAGCGACCCATACCCATAGCTGACTGTTAGCGTCAGGGCCAGCGAACCAGAGCTGCCAAGATCCTTCTACACCTCCACGCAGTGATCCTGGATAACAGGCAGCAGCAGGACAGACTGGCTAAGAAGAAGGGATCGAAGAGGGAATGCTAACCCGGTACTCAAAAAATGCTGGTTTAAGTCGGATGTGTTGGGCCGAAAGGTGCAAATATCGCAGTCAAGCTGTAAACTACAACCCATTCCGTTCTCTGGACTACATTCTGCTACTTAAGCTCTTTCAGGATTTGGTAGCGAGATTGAGAACGAACGAAGCCAAGCCATATGGACATCACATCTCAGTACACCATGAGCTGTCCGTTGTCATTGTACTCTCTCCATTGTACTTATCCATTTTGCTCTATTCATTGTACTCTATCCATTGCGTGCTTTGTGATGAAAATTAATTGCACGACCGTCCACTTGCGAATATCATATGTCCAGGTCATCTTTAGGCGACCTCATCTCTTGCCAGGAACAGCGCATCCGAGCATCACATTAGGCAAATAAGGAGAACGTATCACAACGCCGTACTATCAGAGCTTTCGTGAACTTACAACTAAAAGGAGGTCCGGATACGATCTGATAGACTGTCCGACAGTACTGCGGGACGTGATCTATAATGATGTTCCAATGAACTATCTGAAACACCTCATCTCCGCGCTGGATTTTCCGCTTCAATGCAGCATTTAATGTTCAAGTTTCACAACCATACAGGTACACAGAGAGGATCAATGTCCCCATTAAATTGATTTTAGTGATCAAAGATATGTTGTTATCTGCCCAAATCAGCAGCAGTGATCTATGAATTGTCATAGCAGTTCTCGTTCGTAGTTTCGCTCTTCACCAATGACATGCCTCAAATATTTGAGTAACTGTTTCAAACGTTTGGCAATTGATAATGAAACTGTCACTATCACGCCTCCAAACCCCTCGTCGTTTGCCAGTAGTTTAATCTTGCGGGTGTTGATTGCCTTATTTTCTAGAAGTGGAACTCTCGGTTATTGCACTTCTATTTCATAACCAGCCAAAGTATCAATTCCATCAGCGAAGCGGATGTCTGTTATAGTGTATGCACCTATCGCTACCACTCCAGTATGTCCCAGCTTCTGTGACAATATTTTCCAGAAAGAAATTGAACAATGTGGGTGATAGTAGGCACTCTTGTGGTACACCAACCGTAGTATTAAACCAAGCACATGTTATACCAATGATGAGAAGAACGCTCGTGGTAAATAACTATAAGTTCCATATGACAAACATTGGTACGTTTGTTTCCTAATCTATATTGTTGCAAAATATACGAGAGAGCATCATGCCTCATCCTGTCAAATGTCCTGGTAAAATCGACAAACACAAGGTAGATAGTGTCACAGATTTTCAGTGAATTTCTCACATACTAATCACACGCTACAGATTTGTTCAATAGTTAGTACAGAGTTAGTTCGACGTCGGATCATCTTCATTGCACGTGGAACAAGTCCATGAGCACTGAGATCTCATCCTCAGTATCTCTGCCAGCACGTGATGACTGACAGTTCCGGTTAGCACAAAGCTGCTGGTTACCCGTCTGTAAAATGCCAATAACGTCCATTGGGATGACAATACACCCGTCTGCCAAATCTTGTTACACAAAATGGTCAGAGTGTCTGTTAAAGGTGTCCCGCCATATTTAATCAATTCTCATGAGACGTTATCAATCCCCACAGCTTCCCAATTTTTAAGCGCTTTAACTGCCATTTCAAATTCGCTTCTTAATGTGAGCTGATCTTCGTCTTCTGATGTGTCAGGGTGCAATGGCACAATAGGATCGTCAGAACATGAGCTGTGATACATTTCTGAGCAATAGTGGATTCATCAGAGGAGAATGGTAACACATAACGTTAGAATATTACTATTGGCAGCTCTTATCATGGTAATTTTGGTGCAGGATGCCTGGGTAAAATATTTTACCAGCTTGTATTTGTGACAACTTTATTAGCACATTCATCTATTTCCTTACATTGTTGATAACTCTATTTATTTTTAGTTTAATGTATCTCCTCCTTTTTTCTTTTATTGATACATCTGTACTTTTGCATCCTTTGTTCTTTGGTCTTGTGACTTTTGAGTGACCGTCTTTCAACAGACAGTGTAAGCATTCCATCTATCATTCAGGATTTCATTTTTCTCCATTGTTTTCCCAATAACGAGTTAGCAGTTTCTATGAAAGCTTCACTGAAACAATCTGACAAAAGTTTCTATATCCAGGTCGACGTTAGTAAAGGGAAATAGCTTTTCGCAACTTGACCGCGTTGCAACAATGTCTGACAGTCGATGTTTAAACGTTTCACCGTGATCAGCTCGGCACGAAAGTTCAACATCTTGTAGCGTGTCCACGTTAAAGCGATGTCTGACAATGTTTGAACATTTTACTGTGTATTTTGGCGCGAATGTTCAACATTACCAAATCATGGTCGCTACCTACGTCAGCACCGGGAATGTCTAATTAATGTAGTGGTAGAGTACTCGCTTTTCATGGCAAAGGTACAGCGTTCAACTCCCGTGACCGATCCGCTGCAGTCGACCAAGGTATAAATGGATTCCTGACATGCGACTAGGGAAGTAAAAGGCAGCGAGAAAAAGAGCTAACTGGCCAACCTGCTTCATACAAGCTGTGGCTTAGTATACTAAAGTCTCGAACATTTCTCGACATTAATGTAACTACTATGGGACAAACCTTTACTTATTTTACTACCCCAAATCAAAATCGATTCTGTATTAGGGTGTAGGCAATTTGACAATGATGTGCTCCATTATCCACATGCCGCATATGGTGTCTTGATGCTTTATGCACTTCCAGCGTGTCTGTATACATTAGATGGTTGCAAGTACTCGGAATCAAGCTGCTAGTGCATGAGCTTTGCGGCGGTCAGCGACAGCGAACCATAGCTGCCAAGACCCTTCTACTCCTCCACGCGATGATTCTAAATAGCAGGCTGCAACATAGCAGAATTACTAAGAAAAGGGGATCGAAGAGGGAAGACTAACTCCTCTTGTCTGTTGAAGTTGGATGTGTCGGACCGAAAGGAGCAAATATTGCAGTCTAGCTGTAAACTATGACACACCAAATACGGCTCTCCGGATAATATGCTGCTACTTGCAATGCACTTTTAGGGTTTGGTAGCGAGAGTATGAGAACGAACGAAGACACATGCCACGTGTCTCGATGCTTTATATACCCCCAACTTGTTCACCTCTATTAGATGGTTGCATCTTATGAATTCCTAACGTTTATAACCACGATCATTTCTCACTTCGTCGCAGGAAGAGCCGCTCACCTCTCGCCAAACTGCACGTGCGTCCTTACTCTAGGGTTCCAATCGTCTTGAACAATCACAATAGCTTGCTTGTGTGCACTGTTTACGACCTCCTGTGGTTTGTTGGGTGAACATTCACAGTCCTCTTCACTATGGTCAGTCGTAGGTGCACACATCTGGTTCACAGGGGCATTGCAATCAGCCTAGCAGATACTGGCTCACATCCTAATATTGAATGTCTTTTACGTCGATGGACAAGGAAGCCAACAACATGGATGTGGTAATGTTTATCCCCGCTCTAATATAGCACGTGTCCTCCCTGTGCATGTCGTTCCCCAAACGTCGGTAGGCTTGTTCCACAGATCTCCAGCAAGAGTTAATTATAGTGTTCCATATCGTGTATCAGCTCTTACAATTTTCCAGTCTGGTTTAGAGTTCGTATTTTCCAAGCGGCGATTAAAATATCAGATCTGCCACGAATTTAACTTTGTCTGATTTAATTAGCAGCACATTTATCCCACCCGCCATAACGCCCCTCGGATAGCGCGGTCCTTATGAACGCAGGAAAAGAACCGAACCGGTATACCGTTTCCTGTTCTTGTGCCCTTCATAGATGGAATGTTCATGAAAAAACATGATGCCTAATTTAACAATGGAGCCAGTGGTAGAGGCAATGAGATCACTTAAAGAATATACATCACTAGGAAAATATGAAATAACAAATTAAATGATAATATGTCCTGACACTAATAAGAAAAAAAAAAACAAGAACTGACTGTCTTGGATTGTATAAAATTACTTTAATGATTACATTTAATTCAAAGTTCACATTCTGTTTAACGTTAAACATCCCAACTGTTCATTTGATTTAGTTAGCATCTGCCAAGTTAGTTTTAAAAAATTCTCTTTCGCAACTTTGGTCTTTTACAATTGCATACATGGTATAAGAGACTGTAATACAACTCAAAACCAGAAATAACTTAAATATGATTCAACGTAGATAATAAGATTCGATTCAGTATTTGCTTACTCTTTAATAATGATGATGGTTTGGGATCAAGACGCTGATCAGCGCATGAGCTGCAGCAGTCAGCGACCCATAACTGACTGCTAGCGGCAGGGCCAGCGAACAAGATCTGCTAAGACCATTCTATACCTCCACGCAGTGATCCTGGATAGTAGACTTCAACAGAGTAGGGAGAAGGGATCGAAAAGGAAGGCTAACCCGGTAATAAAACAAAATGTCCGCTGCCGAAGTCAGATATGTCGGACCGAAAGGTGCAAATATCTCAGTTCAACCACCTGTAAACGAGCGACGCAATGCATTCCGTTATCCGGATTACATCTTGCTATTTGCAAGTCTCTGTTCAGAGCTTAGTAGTGGGAGATTGAGAACGCACGCAGATGAAAAGGAAGAAGAAGAAGATGATGGCTTAACTTAATTGCGTTTTTTCTTTTCTGCTATTTTTGTGTTCTGAACTCGATAAAAAATGGCTCTTTATGTATAAACAAATAAAGTACAGTAGTGCGTCGATTTACGAATACTTGATTTACGAACACCTGATCATGCGCACGTCTTCAATTATAACCAGAAGCCTTGCATGCGGGTTCGTTTTACGACCATTTTCCAATCAAGATTTGTAAATGCATCGGTCGGTCCGTTTAAGAATTGGTTGCATGTCTTGTTTTTCTTCTGTTGGATTGCAAAGTTTTGTTTATAATTTGTTCCTCTGCATCTATTATATTTGTGTGTTTATTCATAATGTATCATTTGTGTGGGGATTCTAATCCCCATTTCCAAAGAAGTGCTAAAGTCAATGTAGTGTTAAAAGGTAAAGGTAGTCCAATAACATGCATTGCTATCGGGGATGAAGTGTTAGAGACTCAATTATGAAAGACCACAACTTGTTTATGTGGTGCAGTGGCCATTTCTCTTTCTTGCTGCATTTCCTTTCCCAACAGTAAGCCCTGTTCTCATTCACGGCTGGATTGACTGGAATGTGATGTAACAGCAGTTGAACCCTGTACATTTGAAGTGAGAAGCGAGTGATCTATCACTACACTAATCAGACACCTATTCAGTGCTACAAAAACCAATTGCCCTTTACAATAAAATGTTTCGTGAACGGAGACAGACCTCAATGCGGCAAACTACGTTGCATTCCTTTTGTTTTACAAAGAAGCAAGCTTGACATGCATCACCAGTGACCCCTAACCTTGTCAGATCCAGAACCGTCATCATTAGCCTCGGTAAGATCCCTATCAGATCCCAAATGCTCCTTCTCTAAAAAGTAAAACAAAATGATTTTCTCTAATATTTTCGCTGAAGTAGAGACTGATTTTAAGACTTACGACTTCACTGAAGACACATGCA
Organism: Ariolimax columbianus; assembly: GCA_036924085.1. Lineage (NCBI taxonomy): Eukaryota > Metazoa > Mollusca > Gastropoda > Stylommatophora > Arionidae > Ariolimax > Ariolimax columbianus. The sequence continues at coordinate 130,722,554 of JAVGWX010000001.1, forward strand.
TCATAATTTATCTAGACCTTTGCTAGAAATAACAAATTTAAATTTAAGAATGTGTTTATTTTTGCTTATTTAGATTTGTGCACGTATTTTTAAACAATAAAGCGCATTATTTAATGTCTTTCGGCAGCCAACATTCATTTGTAAGTTATATTTGTGTGTAAAAAACTGAATTCCGCTTTACAATGCCCTTGCCCCTATCTGTTTGTACAAGCGTGGCGCTAGCGTGCATGTTTATTACAATTCTAATGTCAAAATGGATTTGAACTTCACTTGTATTTTAGCCATCATTATGTGAAAAGTTCAAGGTCATCCCATATCATATGCTATCGGCGGCAATGACGTGCTAGAGAACTAGGTCACATGTGAGATGGAGTTCTCTGTTCCATTCCTCCATGCCTTGTCTTCCATAATTGTAAACAAAGTTTTCATTTGCTACTAGATACACGGGATCATTTCACAACCAGAGAGTGAGCCAATGCTACATAGTATAATTTAAACAGTTACAAAATACAATTTTACAACAGTTCACAGTTATAATCTATTATGTATTAAAAATTGACAAAGATTTATGATGAACAGGGTGAAGGTGTATGATGATAAAGAACAGGATGGACATTATATGTATATCTGATAGAGGATGTATATGTATCATCACAGAATGATAGAGGAGTTGATAAATATGTATCATGACATAATGATAGAGGAGTTCATATATATGTATCATGACAGAAAGATAGAGGAGTTGATATATATGTATCATGACAGAATGATAAGATGTAAGTGTAGATGTATCATGATTTGATAACAAAATGAATGCATGTATTATGACAGAAATGGGAATTTAGATGTTTTATGACAGAGAAGTGAATGTAGATGTTTTATGATTGAGAAGTGAAAGTAGATGTTATTTTATAGAGAAGTGAATGTAGATATTTTATAATAGAGAAGTGAAAGTATATGCCTTATGATTGAGAAGTGAAAGTATATGCCTTATGATAGAGAAGTGAAAGTATATGCTTTACGATAGAGAAGTGATGAACTGAGGCGCTAGTCCGGTCACGCATAGCCCCAGTGTCAGACACAACATACTGACCAAGACCATTATCTCTCGTCCATGTAGCTTTCACTGGAAATAGACTGTTTTCAAGCAGTCTGGCTGACGAGATGTGGATAGACGTGGTCACCGAAGTAGTGAGCATCACGCAGATGAAGCCAAATATAGCACCACCATCTGGACTACCACGGTTCACATTCATCAGCACGCTCAGGATGTGAGGAAAGCTACTACAACACGCCACATAAGGCTCTTTTCATGTCATACAAAAAAGTAAACATATTAATGGTCGACATTAAACAGCAACAACATGTTAGAGAAGTGAATGTAGCTGTTTTATGATAGTGAAGTGAATGAGATGTTTTATGATATAAAAATGGATGTAGATGTGTGGTGACTGAATTTAACGAGAAAATGTGATACAATTCGTGGTGATAATCTAGCTACACGTCTATTTTCCCTATTCTATACCATTCAAACCATAACACACAAAAATGCATGACTTTTGTTGAGAGTTTCTTTGCAAATACCTCCATGGAAACGCTCTACAAAACGTGTGGTAAGGGAAAACCCATAAAGCACAACATGTCTGGCAAAGGAAAACAGAACGGAACGAAAATGGCAGCATAAAAATACACGCACCAGTATTAAGACATCTGAGGTTGAACGAGCCAAGCTTTTGGGGGTAGGTTATGCTCATCTACTAAACTTAAAGAGAGAGAGAGAGAGAGAGTGAGAGAGAGAGAGAGGGAATGGTTTGCAGAGGGGGAAACCCATTGAGTTTTTGAGGTGAGAGTGAAAGCCAAGGACGGCGAACGTTCACTATTTAGCCCTGGAAATAGACTAGGGAGTAGAAGTCCTTACTACAAGATTTATTTGTTATTCTTACTTCTCGTCTTCTTCATTAAAATCTTCAAGGTGTTCTTCTTCATATGTTTTCAAGCATGAACGGGAATGTGTTTACTGTGAGCAGATATCAGCCAACGATAGATACAGTAGGGACAGCAATTTCAGAGACAGATATATTTTCAGTGCTCGGTAAACATAGACAATAGACAACAGAATATAAGGTCTTGTAATGGGCAGTCTAGATTCGAACCCTGGACATCTAACTGACCAATACGTATATCTGGAGAGAAAAAAAGAGTTGGGAGATGTTGTTAATTAGGGGTTGCTCACATATGACGTCACGCACATTTGGTTATTTAAAAAATACCCCGTCACAAAACATCAGGAGCACTGTAATAAAAACTAGATTTTAAAAAAAGAAACATTTACAAAACATGAAAAGTAAAGAAAATGTTCAATAGATTTTATTTTGCTTGGTTAAGAATCGACGTCACTGCATTCCAGCACTTTCGATATATTCTTAACCTTCCTCAACAAATGGCGAAGAGTTAGTTCAGATAGTGATGTTTCCAGAAGTCCCCTGGTTATACAAGCTCCTGCAATGTCCTCTAAGGTACCTTTCACTGCTCAAACCACGAATGATTTAACTGTTCTAATGCATATGGATATCAGTTGATCGACTGCAGTGTTAATGTCCAAGAGACAGTCATTGATTGGGCTCAGTATATTTCCACCATACATGTCCGAAATCCTCATTATCAGCGCCTTTGAGACGAGGAATCCAGCTCGTGCAATGCCATGCTCAGCATGACCAGGACATACATGTAGTGGGTCTACATAAACCGTTTAAGACCTGCCTCCTCTATATCTGCAATCCACTCATGCAGTAACCAGATCTGAGTGCCTTCAGAAGTAAAGACTGGCAGTCCGATACGATCAATGGGCTTGCTAAAGTGGTCCTAGATAAGTGAACGTCTCACTAATCATTCTTTTATTTTCTACATAAGATGATAATAATATTGAATGTTTGATGGCACACCACTTTTCCCTTTGTCACAATATGTTGTACAGCATCCTCCTCGCAAAATAACGACCTACCACGCCCCCCCCCCCTCCCCCAAAATTACACAAAAGTATAGGTTTTTGCTTCCCAACTTTCCTATCATCAAGCGAAGTAGACCACACACAGGATGATACTGGTCTCTGTGCAATAGATAAACAACAGGCAAAAGTAGTTTTGAATAAGAAATGTGATTATTGTTGCGTGTTGTTTTTTGTATGGGAGGGGGGTGGGGGTGTAACGTGGGAATAATCCAAGTTTTTTTAAATAAACAAAGTCAGGACAATGATTACAAAGATAAGACTATTTAAACCCCCAACAAAAATGCATATAAGCCAGGACAATAATTATGAAGATAAGGTTATTTAAACCCCCAACAAAAATATATACAAGCCAGCACAATAATTACAAAGATAAGATTATTTAAACCCCCCTAACAAAAGTACATATAAGCCAGCACAGTAATCACAAAGATAAGACTATTGTAAGACCCCGACAAAAATACATACGTCAGTTAACCCAGTCTTAGGTATCATTATTAACTGGCCTTTCTCATTCCATAATAAATGAGTATAGAATATGAGTATAGAATATGAGTATAGAATTACAACTGCAGTTGGTCTCCTTGTCAGAAACAAAGTACTCGTACATAATGATGCGAGGGCTACAAGCAACATTCTCTATATGGCATTTTCAGTTCATACAAATTAAAAAAGTTACATTATTAATTCCCCTAGTATGTGTTCTTGTATTTATGGATTTCCTTCGCATATGCTCTTGTATTTATGGATTCCTCTCGTATGTGCGCTTGTATTTATGGATTCCTCTCGTATGTGATCTTGTATTTATAGATTTTCCTGCTATTGTATAGATGAATTCCTTCACATTTGATTTCTGACATGCTTATCAGGAGAAATTATGTCGAACTGTGTTCTACCTGAGCTTCACTGGAAAAACCAGCTTTTCTACCACAAATGGAGATGTATTTTACATTTCGTTTGATAACATTTCGTTAGTCAGAAGTTTGATTAAGAGTTAAAGTTTTGTAGAAGTGACGGATAAATCGTGTTTTACTTGAAATCAGCAATACTAATATTTTTGGCATAGAGGTTTACTCTGCACAGCGCAGGTAGCTTCATAGCTAATAAAACTGTTGGTTAGAAAGTTGTGCGAGATGTCTGGGTTTATCTCAGGTGTGACGACCAGTTTCCATCATCGCCGTCTTCCTTTCCTTCCTTTCTATTGATGACCATTTTCCTTTCCCTTAAATTCATCGCTACCTCCTATTCCCTTCTTCGCCGACTTTCCTTCCTTTCATCGTTTCATTTCCATCCGTACATCGCTCCCTTCCCATCCCTTCACCGCTCCCTTCCCATCCCTTCATCGCTCCCGTCTCCTAACTTCATTGCTCCCTTCCCCTACCCTCCTCGCTCCCTTTCCCTCCCCTCCTCGCTCCCTTCTCCTCCCCTCTCCCTTCCCCTACCCTCCTCGCTCCCTTCCCCTCCCCTCCTCACTCCCTTCCCCTCCCCTCCTCGCTCCCTTCTCCTACCTTCACCGCTCCCTTCTCCTCCCTTCTCCTACCTTCATCTCTGCCTTCCCCTCCCCTCCTCGCTCCCTTCCCCTCCCCTCCTCGCTTCCTTCTCCTACCTTCACCGCTCCCTTCTCCTCCCTTCTACCTTCATCTCTGCCTTCCCCTCCCCTCCTCGCTCCCTTCCCCTCCCCTCCTCGCTCCCTTCCCCTCCTCTCCTCGCTCCCTTCCCCTCCCCTCCTCGCTCCCTTCTCCTACCTTGACCGCTCCCTTCTCCTCCCTTCTCCTACCTTCATCTCTGCCTTCCCCTCCCCTCCTCGCTCCCTTCCCCTCCCCTCCTCGCTCCCTTCTCCTACCTTCCCCTCCCTTCTCCTACCTTCCCCTCCCTTCTCCTACCTTCATCTCTGCCATCCCCTCCCTTCTCCTACCTTCATCTCTGCCTTCCCCTCCCTTCCCCTCCCTTCTGCTACCTTCCCCTCCCTTCTCCTACCTTCTCCTCCCTTCATCGCTCCCTTCCCCTCCCTTTCCCTCCCTTCTCCTCCCTTCATCGCTCCCTTCCCCTCCCTTCTTCTACCTTCCCCTCCCTTCTCCTACCTTCCCCTCCCTTCTCCTACCTTCCCCTCCCTTCCCCTACCTTCATCTCCGCCTTCCCCTCCCTTCATCGCTCCCTTCCCCTACCCTCCTCCCTCCCTCCTCCTACTTTCATCACTCCCTTCCCATCCCTTCATCACTGCGTTCTTTTTCTTTCATCACTGTCTTGTCTTCCGTTCAATGCCTTGTCGTATCTTCCATTCATCGCTGCCAGTCAGTTCTTTAATTGCTGCCACCCATTGCCTTCTTCACTCCCTTCTCCTACCTTCTTCACTTCCTTCTCCTACCTTCTTCACTCCCTTCTCCTACCTTCTTCACTCCCTTCTCCTACCTTCTTCACTTCCTTCTCCTACCTTCTTCACTCCCTTCTCCTACCTTCTTCACTCCCTTCTCCTACCTTCTTCACTCCCTTCTCCTACCTTCTTCACTCCCTTCTCCTACCTTCTTCACTCCCTTCTCCTACCTTCTTCACTCCCTTCTCCTACCTTCTTCACTCCCTTCTCCTACCTTCTTCACTCCCTTCTCCTACCTTCTTCACTCCCTTCTCCTACCTTCTTCACTCCCTTCTCCTACCTTCTTCACTCCCTTCTCCTACCTTCTTCACTCCCTTCTCCTACCTTCTTCACTCCCTTCTCCTACCTTCTTCACTCCCTTCTCCTACCTTCTTCACTCCCTTCTCCTACCTTCTTCACTCCCTTCTCCTACCTTCTTCACTCCCTTCTCCTACCTTCATCGCTCCCTTCTCCTAATTTCTTCACTTCCTTCTCCTACCTTTATCGCTCCCTTCCCATCTCTTCATCGCTTTCCCTTTCCCTCATATCTGAACACACTTCTCTTCATTACTACCTACACACACATCCTTTCCGTTCATTGCTGCCTTCCGTTTCCTTCATAGATGCATTTTCTTCATCACTGTCTAGCAATCCCTTCACGTTTGTTTTCTTTGTCTTATCTTCGATTCGTCGTTGCTACACACTCCTTAATTGCTGAAACCTCATCTTGTGAACGTTGCCTTCCTATAACTTCCCCGTTCCTCCATCTCTTCATTCCTTTCCCTTTCCCTTATAGCTGAAGGGAGCCGCGTAGCGCAGTGGTTAGCGCTCTGGCTTCGCATCTGAGTGGTCCTGGGTTCATTCCCCAGTTGAGGCGGTAATGTTTTTTTCAGACCGCAATGGCTCCCGGGTCGACCGAGCCTTAAATGGGTACCGATTCAGTCCGGGAAGTAAAAGCGGCGAGGTAGAGGAGATGGCTACCGCCCTCATATAGCCGAGCCTTTGAAATGTGAGATCGCTAACACCTCACACCCCTACGGCAGTAATGCTATGGGATACTTTACTTTACATAGCTGACAATCTTCTCTTCATTGTAGCTTACATTTTCTTTCCCGTCATCTTTGCCTTGACTTATCTTGCATTTATCGCTGCCAACCATCGCTGCCAACCAGTTCCTAAATCCCTGTTTTCCCATGACTGCATTCCTTTCCCTTTTAGCTGACTACCCTTTCATAGCATCGTTGCTTACCCTTACCTCCATTCATTGCTACCTTCCCTATCTCTCAGGCAGGTAAAAATGTTAAAATTTGCTGACGGGGGGAGGGGGTGGGGTGTAAGGGTAAAAGACCAGTTTGCTGGGTCTCAATGTTGTTGAAGTTTTGTGCCCATATCTGTTCCATCCCTTACAATTCGGGTACCAATTCACAGCTGGCTTGACTGAAGCGTGTCGAGAGCAGCAAGCCCTAAAATGCTGTGCCGAATAAACTGTCTGACAATATTTACAATTCACAAATAAGACAGAGAAAATCATTGTTCTAACTTAAGACAGGTTCCCCTGAAATAAAAGGCCAGACACAAGTTGGATGTCGCCAGGATTAGTAGAGAAACAGGTGGCAAGATCTTATTCGATAAGACACGAATGCAGTACGTAGACAGAACAAGTGTTAAAACCATCTGCAGTTTCGCCCTCATAAAGTGTCAAGTGTCAGTTACAATATATTTATATGTTTTTAATTTTTCAAAACAAACAGAAATACGTTTTTTCGGTCCATTATAAATTGATACCCACCACTGTTCTCCCACCACATATATACGGGGCGTGTTCAAATAAAACCGGACCTAACTGCACCAAGTGAACATACATACAATGCGCACGATGACGTCCATTCAGGTGTAAACAGCAAACACCAGCCATCAAGTTTGCAAAATATCATTATCCTCCGACTCATAGTTTACTCAGCAGACCGATGACAACATGGCGGGTGTGATACGGAATCCCCAGAGTTGATCAGCGAGCGGTGATTCAGTTTCTAACAGCTGAAGAATGTCAACCAGTTGGCACTCATCGCAGAATGCAGGCAGTGTTTGGTGACAAAAGTGTGTCGAAGACAACAGTGAAGATCTGGACAACGATGTTTAAAGGACGTGGGTTAACGAAAGATCTTCCGCGACCAGGTCAGGCGCATATTGTTGCGCCAGAAGATGCCATCGCCAAAATTGATGCAGCAATTCGGGTGGACCGTCGCCAAAGCTTACGTTCGCCAGCAGATGAATTCGCTGTGTCGCTAGGAACAGTTCAAATGGTGGTTAGCAAGAAACTGACATATCGGTACTTATTGTAAACACAATATATGTATGTACGTATTTATGTATGTATGCATACACAGATGTGTACACATATTCCTATATTTGTGTGTATATATAATTGTTATAAATGTGTGCGTTTTATAACTTTCTCTCATTAGGATAACCTTCTTGAGTTCAACTTCAAAATCACTTATCTGTTATGACAATTCAGCATTGATGTTGTCTGTTCAAATAGCCCAAAGTATGCTGGCCAGTACATGATCACAAGCACAGGTATATTTTTCCACTCAGAAAACTATTCGTCTTAGTTTTCCACTAACAGTAACCAAACAAACATACTTTGTTTACAACTCACAGCCTCGATGTTTTCTCAGATCCTCAAATACCCATAATCTATTTTTGCTGTTAGCAATAAAAACGAAAATTAGAGAAACTATATTTATATAAAATATGGCTTATACTTACAATCGCTGGACCTGTTTTGGTATCCCTCTAGGAACATAGTTTAAATTCCGAAAGCTGCAATCCACGAATCCTCTGGACCTGCAGTCACATTCACGAGGACAGCGCTGAGACGCCACACTCCACGAAGGGAGAAACAAAATAACAAACGCAAGAACAGCCCAACATGTGTGAATCACATTTCGATTACGATAACTGCGATGATAATGTGGCGCATAACGATAATATTGATGAATACTTTCACCTGCCATGATGGTTTTCAGGTGACGCGCATCCGTAGTCTTAGCCACCATTTTCTAGCATTAGAGCGCCGTTATTTCATCTCGAATTTCCTTGAATCCCATTCTCCCTTCATAAGCACTCGACGATGTTAGCTTCTACGTCTGTTTTATCAAGGATTGATTCTACACAGACACATTTAATCCTCTTGAAATTAGCAGGAACCAGGCATTCCAGGTAGAAGCTTATTGAGAAGACTTCAGCTATCATGGAATACTTTCTGGGCACGACATTCAAATATTTGATATAAACTTGAAAAACTTTACAAATTATTATGTATCTAGTCCGAATAATAATTCTTAAAACACGTATAATACATTTCTTTAGTCTATTTATTGTATTAATTTGTTTTGACAAGCGAAACGTTATCCAGTAAAAAATTACAATGAATATAGTAGTAAATCATATTAAAAATAAACATATTTCTGTTTCAATTCTGTGAACAAAATAATGTTATGTTCTGTAAGTCTTGACTATGAAAAGAATAGATCCGTAATTAACATTGTCAGTATTCTATGAAGTTGGTTATGAGACAGAAAGCTTCAATAATAGAAGAGCCGATGGCTAGGTTCATAATGGTGAATTTAAACAAATAAATACAATTTACATTGGACATATCAAACCAAGTAGAATAGAACACTATCGAAGACTAGAAATTATTAGTTATATATATATGAAGGCATGCGAGTCATTCAGAATCTTAGTTCCTTAATCATTTGTTATTGTCTTTCAAGCTTGACAGACGCACGTTTCCACTCCTAGGTCGCACATTTTTCCTCTTTGATAAATAATTTCCTAAGGTCTCCACAACTGAAAGGTACTTTTCTATTCTCTCTGGCCGCTGACAACCCATGATTGTAATACGTCTTTTTCTATAGATATTTCAATAACGAAATGGTTTCACTGCGTCCATTTGGTAACGTTTTATTACAACAGCCGTGAATGACTTGCATGCCTTCTTTTACAACTAAGGGTCTTTAGTATTCTACAGATTTTTCTACCTGAAGTTTGTTATCTACAGTGTGTTTTGTTTTTTAAAATGTTCACGACTGTTACTTGAAGTCAGTTCTCGACTTTTTTAGTCACTTGATTTCTCACCGCCATGTGTTTCTAATCCTCGACTATTTTATCACTAGATGTCTGACCCTTACTTGTGTCTAGTCCTCAACTCTTTTATCCCTTCATGACTGACCACTACTTGTTTCTTGTCATCGACTCTTTTATTACTTAAAGTCTGACCACTACTTGTGTCCAGTCTACGACTTAAAGTCTGACCACTACTTGTCTGGCCAATACTTGTCTCTAGTAATAAACACTATTATCACTTGAATTTAGATCACTACAGGCCACTTGTCCTCGACTTTATCCCTTTATTTGGTGCTAAACTATTGTAGATCATTTTTAATCATCGAAATCTGCCAACATCCATTAATATATATATATATATATATATCGATCACTGTTTGAAAGCTTTATTTTTAAAAGACATAATTATTTCAAGACAGAGAAATGGCCACAAAACATCTACTTCTAGAACATAATTAACTAACTTTACATAGGTGTCATAGCTATATTTTAATTTGAATTCCACATTCCAGCAGCACACACCAGAAGATATGAACTCTAGTAGTTTCTAATCTCCAATACATTTGAGTGACATATTAACACAACAGGTGACGTTCTAACTAGATCAAACTATTATTACGTTTAAAAGTTAGTTTAGGTCAAGTATGTAGAAGTTTAACAAAAGGAATCCTGCTTTCTAACGGACAATTATATCCACAAATTAGCTTATTTTTCGAAGCGAAATTAAACCATAACAAAAGCCGTTATAGATTATTCTTCACATTTAATCCAAGAACTGGTTTTAAAAATTTTTTAAGGCGAGCGATCACGGAAACAATTTTAACGTATCTTCAAACGAGTGAAACTAGACCTATCAGTCAGTTATATTAACCACAAACACCAGTATAACAGAAGTAATCTGCGAGTCAAAGATCCAGAATATGAAAATACTTCTGCCCACTATTTCCTTGTGACTGCCGTCTGGTCCGTCTCTAACGAACTGGTGTTTACAAGCGAGTATAACCGTCTAAGCCAGGCTCAAATCTCAAAGCTTCCCGAAAGGGCTGAAGACCGAGGAGCGAAGCGTTCACTAGCAGGCCACGCAGGTCGCAACGTGCGAACACTGTATCCCTTCTCCGCGTTTTGGCGACTCTGGTTCGCTAAGCGCAGGGGCTGTTCCTTCTCTCGCTGAAGCAGTAGCATTACCCGCAACTTGTAGTTAGTTTTAAGGGGACCGCTTTATCTCAGATATCCGAGTTTTGGTATGTTGTTATTTTTATAAGCAGTAACACGAACTAAATAAGCCAATTAAAATGTATGGAAATAAAGCCACACAACACGTCACACGTAGAAGTAAACAACGTAAACAGGGTGCACAAATCACTTTGTAAAAACACACAAATGTAAAGATGATTGACTATCTCGTTTTCTTTTACGTGACGTAACGTCGAAGTATAGGTCCGAAACAACATTTTGGTCCCTAATCCTTTTTAAGGATCTCTGCATGCAGCTATACATGGCTAAACTGTATTTACAGTGTTTATTTCCAGTGTCCACCGGGAGGATCTATAAGATTTAGGATAAAAAGCCGCTTGCAACTACAATCGTCTCGCAGTGTATAAACTCGAATTTTACTTTACCCTATAACATAAAATGTGCGAAGTCAAAGGGACATGAACGGGAGCTGGTCACATCATGCCACATCATACATAGCTGAGATATAAAGTTAGGGAAGACCAGACAACTAGGAAGGGAACTATTCACATCAAGCCACATCATACATAGCTAAGATGTAACTTAAAGTAAAGGAAGACCAGGCAACTAGGAAAAGAACTATTCACATCAGGCCACATCATACATAGCTGAGATGTAACTTAAAGTTAGGGAAGACCAGACAACTAGGAAGGGAACTATTCACATCAGGCCACATCATACATAGCTGAGATGTAACTTAAAGTTAGGGAAGACCAGGCAATTAGGAAGGGAACTGGTCATATAAGGCCACATCATACATAGCTGAGATATAACTTAAAGTTAGGAAAGACCAGGAAACTAGGAAGGGAGCTGGTCGCAACATGCCACATTATACATAGCTGAGATATAACTTAAAATTAGGAAAGACCAGGCAACTAGAAAGGGAGTTAGTTACAACATGTCACCACAAATATAGCTGAGCCATAACTTAAAATTAAGGAAGACCAGGCAACTAGGAAGGGAGTTGGTCGTAACATCATCATCTGGTTAATCAGCCCGGAGACTGGTTGTAAGGTTGTCTGAGTATGCCTTTCCGTTTGACCCTATCCTCTACAATTCTCTTCATTGCAGCATAAGTTCGTACTTAATGTCCCTGCATGCCTGAGATGTAAAGGTGAGTATTGGTCGCCCCGGTCCTCTCTTTCCTTGAATTTTGCCCTCTAGTATCTTCTGTGGGAGACTGTCATGTCTCATATTGTGACCCAGCCAACTCAGCCGACGTTTTTGTATCACATGCAATATGTGTCTTTGTGTGCCCACTTCAGTTAGTACATTGTCATTGGATCTTCTTTCTGTTCAACTCACTCTTTCCATTCTACCATAGCGCCACGTTTCAAACGCTTCCAAGCTTTTTTCATGCTTCTTTGCCAGAGTCCATGTTTCAGCCCCATACAGTGCAATTGGCCATACATGAGTGGCGATTATTCTTTTCCTCAGTTCTATTCTGAAATTCTTTGACGTTAACAATTTCTGTTCTTCTCTGAAGCCCTTTTTTGTTATTGCAATCCTTGTCTTAATGTCTGCCTCATTGCTGGCATCTGCTGTTATGGTTTGCCCCAACTATGTAAACTTCTGTACTTGTTCGATTATTTCTCCATCGTTGGATATATTTCTGTGCTTATGTTGCTTAGATATTACCAAAGGCTTTGTCTTCGATGTGCTTATTTTCATGCCAAAATCTTTGGCAGTGCTATTAATTTTATCAAGCAGTATTTGCAACGTTGATACTGATCCTTCCACTATCGCTTGGTCATCGGGAAATTTGATGGTATTAACTTTCCTACCATTAACTTTCATACCATTAACTTTACCACCCTATTACAACTCCGCACAATCTTGGCCATCATTATCTCAGAATATGCGTTATAGAGACTCGGTGAAATCATGCAGCCCTATCGTACTCCCTGTTATAGAGACTCACTGAACGCAAGCAGCCCTGTTGTATCCCAGTTATAGAGACTCTGTGAAATCAAGCAGCCCTGTCGTACCCCCTGTTATAGAGACTCACTGAAAGCAAGCAGCCCTGTCGTACCCCTTGTTTTATAAAAACTGGATCCGTGAGACCTTCTGTGATTGAAATAATCGACTCTTGATTTACATACAGGTTTTGGATTAACTTAATGATTGATCTTTCTATACCTCTTTGCTGCACAATCTTAACTAATTTGCTCAAGTGGACTAGATCAAAGGATTTCTCGTAGTCAATAAAACAGATAAACAGTGTACGTTCTTGATCGATTATTCTTTCTGCGAAAAGCGGCAATGATCCAATGGCATCTCGTGTACCTCTGGCCTTGCGAAATCCAAACTGGTTATTTTTCAGTACCTCTCTATTTTTCCATCAATTCTCAACTGAATAATCTTCAAAAGAAATTTAGATGCATATGTTATTAAACTTATCGTTCGGAATTGACCGTAAGAGAGCTGACCGCAATATGTCCCCACATACATAGCTTGGGCATTACATAACGTTAGGGAAGACCAGGCAACAAGGAAGGGAGCTGGTCGCACCATGCTACATCATAAATGACTGAGATATAACTTAAAGTTAGGGAAGACCAAGCAACACGGAAATGAATTGATCACAACATGCCACTACAGACATAGCTGCGACATTACTTAAATTTAAGGAAGACATTGTTACAAGGAAGAGAGTTGGTCACAATATGACACCACCGAAATTAGCTAGCTGGGGCCCATATGTGGCACACCTGACACATAACTTCGACTATCATTTACCTTTATCTTTACCAAAATCTGTATGATACGTTTGCACTGTTCGTCATATTTATTTAAGCACGTGTCATGACGCGTTGGGAAAAGAATAAATTATTCATTCATGTCCGAGAAGTATTACTTTCCTAAAGACAGGACTGTTTCTTCTCGATGTTAATGGCATCTTCTATTCGGACACACTTTGGCATAGAACACAATACGGTTTTACACGTGGCTGATTCGGGTCAGGCTTCTAGATTCGTTTATATTCTATCTTTCTTTCAATGGAAAAAATCCATAGAAACTACTTCATTGCACCTGGTCGCCCTCATATATGCGCTGTCCCTTTCATTACTGAAAGTGTCGATGACAGAGAACGAACTCCGTAGCTTCCTCCCCTGATTCACAAATTTCTCTCTGAATACCTCTGGTTACCATTTACAGCTGGGTCTACTGAGATAAGCGGTCGCACAATTAAAAAAAGTCATCGACATGTTTCGTCTATCAAACTGAACACGAGATTATTTGAACCTAGTGTATTGGGATTGTAACCCAAGCTCACAAACCCTATGCCAGACCCTTACAAATGAACTCTAATAAACTTGCTGCTAAAACTTCGAGCTTTCCTTTGTTTTTCTGTCTGTCTTTCATAGTAAAGTTAGTTAACAGCTTTTTTTTAAGCAACCCGTCTTACACACTGGGATCTTCCTGTCATGTGATAATGTCTGGCGTTGATAAGCTAAGATTTGTTACCATTATGATATCTATCAGTTGTTGCTTTGTTACATTGGAGATGTGTCGTGTGTGCAGGAAGAGTGGTCATTCAGATCTTATTCGTTTCTCGCTCTAACATAGTCGCATCTATGTCTATGATAATCTTGGCAGTCTTGTCCCAGAATTCTTTCGTCACAATACAGGGGCACGTTTGCTCACTTCATAGCGAGCAGTTCGTTATTTTCTGTGATAACAGTGTGTCTAGGTTCGAATCGCGTCGGGAGACTGAACAGAATCCGGGCCGTGATTTTAATCGGAGACCGCTTCTCCAGTCAACCCAGCTGTAAATGGGTACCTGTCGCATGAGTTAGGGAAAAAAAACAGCAAGGAAAGGCACTGGCTGCCCAACCTCTCACAGGCTGCGGTTTAGTACAATGGAGTCTTCAAAAACTGCATTTCCAACCAGCGGTTAATTCTGCTGAATTTCTCCTTGACTTTTACAGTTTATTCTTTATTTAGGTTATAGAAGGTTATCCTGTCACTCTGCTCTCCTCGTGGAGCCAGCATACCTGGGAAACGTATTGTATTTATTGTGTGTTCTCTACATATGGGACATGATCGATTTTTTATTTGTTGAACATATGGTTTTTCAGTCTGCAATGGCCTCTTCCTAGTTTGAATATTGTTATTTAATCGTTGTTTTTGGTAAGGAGAAGTAAGATTCTTTTATATCAGTCGGCTTGGGTTCTGCGCTATTTGTATTTGAAGGTAATTTGTTTCATTGTCTTTATTTCTTCATATATAGCTTTGTTTTCTTTGATTCCTCCCTCTTTAACAAATGTATTTGCCTCCTCATTTCCATGTATCTTGCAGTATGCACGAATCAACCAAATGCCTACTCTGCTGTAAATGTAGTTGGTATTGATAAGTACCTCTCACATGCTGCTCAATTCGTTTGTTTTTACAATTTTAAGAGCTGATATGGAATCTAAGAAAAACAATGTTCTCTTTGATCTGGCCGTTTTTGCTAAAATGGCTATTGCAGATGTTCTTAATACCGCAACTTAAACTCTAAAGTAGTTTGATAATTTTGCAGCCGCACAGAGATTATGATTTCCTGTTCATTATTTTCTTTTCAGTCTTCTCCGATTTTAATAGCTGTCATTGCTTCTCCGCGTAGACCTACAGATCCATTTTCTAGCTGTGCATGTCTTTTGAATATACTATAAGACTATATATGTTATCTATTATCTGTTTGAATACATTCTATCGCCACTTCTGGTATATTGCCTATCAACTGGAGTAGAGTTCTCTTCCATGGTGGAAAGTGCTGCTTGTCATTAGGGGCTCTGCCTTTCTGTATGAGGTTTATTACTGAGAGGTTAGTTCTTTTGCTTTTAGTGCAAACACCGGTTCTCTTAAGCTTGCATCAACCATATTTTTCCAGTTTTTTTATTCATTGAGTGATTGGAGAACCGTTTACATTTTTGTAGTACTCTGTATTCTCTTCTGTCAAACATGGGTTGTAGCTTTGTTATTATCATTATTTCGTTGTGTAGTGTTCAATGGATAGCTCCTGCAATAATTCTTTATGTCTGGTTTTTAATTATGACAGTTTTATTTCAATTTAGAATATTCTTCTTCTTTCGTTCGCTTGGCGTATGTCTACATCTGCAAAGTTGTCTCTTGCATGAACCTCACTGTCTTCTGTCACTTGGAGCATGTCTACATCTGCAAAGTTGTCTCTTGCATGAACCTCACTGTCTTCTGTCACTTGGAGTATGTCTACATCTGCAAAGTTGTCTCTTGCATGAACCTCACTGTCTTCTGTCACTTGGAGCATGTCTACATCTGCAAAGTTGTCTCTTGCATGAACCTCACTGTCTTCTGTCACTTGGAGTATGTCTACATCTGCAAAGTTGTCTCTTGCATGAACCTCACTGTCTTCTGTCACTTGGAGCATGTCTACATCTGCAAAGTTGTCTCTTGCATGAACCTCGCTGTCTTCTGCAGCTCAAACATAGGCCCATATAGTTTTCCTTCCAGTGTTGTTTCTCTTGGCCAGTATGTCCGCCTCTCAGTATCTCATACTTTGGGCAGTCCTGAAGTATATGCTCAGCAGTCACATGTTTACATGTACACATATTTGAGTTGTCAATCATAAATTGTGTGTACATGTGGCTGCGGAGTCGGTTGTGTCCTGTTCTGAGGCGCAGTATGGCAATCTGCTCTTGTATGTTTATATTGTGATGGTCATCGTGTATTTGTGTTGGAAGCGCCCTAATTGATTTGATCATATTTTTCTTTGAATGGTATGTAACTGGTACATCTGGTTATTCGTCTGCACTACCTTCTCTCGCCAGTGGGTCAGCTCTCTCATTCCCTGGTATTTCGCAGTGAGACGGTATCCACTGCACCGTGATTTTGTGCTCGTTGCTCAATGTTGGCAATAGCATTTGTAGATCTGACAGTTTCCCGGATGATAGTGCTTGGAATATTGATTTTGCATCTGTCAGAAATACCACAGCATATGGGCCAAGGTTGGTGTTCAGCAATTTTTCCGTCGCCAATGTGATCGCTTGTATCTCTGCATTGTAATTATTGCAGAATTTCCCTGTTGGTACTGCAACAGTTTCCATAATGTTATTTGGGAATTCTTTATACACTTCTGCTCCTCCCTTCTTTACTGCATTCTGTGCTGACTCATCTGTGTATACTCGGACCCATAGATCCTGTGGATATTCTTCATCATAGAAACTGAGGGCAATTGTCTTACATTGTACACTGTTCTGTTCCTCTTTGGCTAGTATTTCTTGAATGGTTGTTTGGATTCGTACTGATAGTCTATGCTGCTCTCTCCAGGTTGTTTGTTCTGGGACAGTTGTTAAAGGAATAACAATTTCAGGCAGTTCTGTGGCGCGTCTACGAAGTCGTTTGGCCTGGTGCACAATTCTCCTTTTTTCAATCGTCCCATTGCTAGGTTCTGGAATCTATCCTTCATTGGGTGACTGGGCATACAGTTGAACTTTTCTGCCTGTGTTAGCACCTTTGTGTCTCTACGTTCCTCTAGTGCTTTCTCCATCTCACCTATAGACGTTGATTTCATTGCCCCTGTAATAACACTTAGCGCATGATGTTGTACCTCATCTAACTCTTTTAATGTGGTGTTTGATGCTGGACAACAGGCAGCTGATCCATATTCCAGATGTGGTCCTATGCCCTGTTGGTAAACACTGATAAATATATTCTCTCCAGCTCCCCATGTGGTTCCACTTAGTTTTCTCAGGATGACTAACTTCCTTATGGCTTTTCCTGCTGCTTTTGTTGACGTGTTGTCTCCAAGTCAGCCTATCATCAAATGTAACTCCGAGGTAGGTGGGTTGTTTATCTTCTCTTAGTACCTCCCCATCTATCTTGATGTCTCCCGCTTTTTGTTTTGGAGAGAGGGTGAAGAGCGTAGTGCTGCATTTATCTGTATTGATGCTAACACACCATTTATTTGCCCATCGGGTTAAGGCATCTGCTGCTCTTTGTAGCATTTTGGTGGCAACTGTTGCATATTCATCAGTGCACCATATCACCAGGTCATCTGCATTCATTGGCACTTTCATCAGTGCACCATATCGCCAGGTCATTTGCATACATTGCAACTTTCATCAGTGCACCATATCGCCAGATCATTTGCATACATTGCCCCTTTCATCAGTGCACCATATCACCAGATCATTTGCATACATTGCCACTTTCATCAGTGCACCATATCGCCAGGTCATTTGCATACATTGCCACTTTCATCAGTGCACCATATCACCAGAGCATCTGCATACATGACCACTTTCACTCCACTTGGTAGTTCGATAATCATGTCGTTAATGTAGACTATGAAAAGTTTGGGGGAAAGCACACCAACCTGCGAAACACCATGTCGTAGTAACATTTTCTTACTCTTCAGTTCATCTAGTTGTACTTTGACTCTTCTATTATGAAGGTATGCTTTTAACCATTTGTACATCCTACCTTTTACTGTATTGTTACTCAGTTTCTTCGAGAGTCCTTCTTTCCATACTGGTCAAACAGTTCCGGTGTACAGCAATTTCAGTATTTGATGGTCCTATACATCATTTGGTTCTTGCTAATATTTCTCACAAGTTATTCGCTGTTCAACATTTTATTGACATGTTTCAATTAGATTTGTTCATGTTAGTCTGCTATCTAGTGTTGTTCCTGGATATACGGGGTTACTTTTTTTTTCTGGCAGTTCGTGTCTCTTTAGTTTGTGTGATTTTGTTTGCCTTCTTTGAAAATGTAAAAAAAAACTATGTATATTGTGTTCTTCACATTTAAGTTCAGCGTTACTTTTTTGGTGCATAGACCAATTCATCGTATGACTTTTTGCATCCTGTAATTTGCAGATTTGATGTTTCTTAGGCTAACACTGAAGCTAGATCCTCAGCGTATAGCGAGCTATGTACCATCTGTGGGTTTTAAATTCATTATGTTGTACATGAAGATTAGAAATAGTGAAGGTTGTAACACACTTCATTAGGGCACACATTGTTTCGATGATATTCTATTCATTACGCGTCTCTAATTTTCACTCTGGTGTACCTATTTTGGAGAAAGTAGCTTGTTCATTTGTACATGCGCTCAGGGACGTCATATTTGAATAGTTTGAAGATGAAAATTGTTCCCGCTCTCTAAAATTTATTAAAGTGTTTCTCCAAATCTACCCGATCAGCCTGTAAATGTTTGTTATTTCTGGAAAGCATCCAAAATGTCTTGTGTAATATGTGTTAGTTGGTCCTCCGTTGACCTGTGCTTGCCTGAAGCCGCTTGATGTGGTATAATCCAGTTTTGACTTTCCAGGTGCCACAAACGTCTGGCATTTATGCGTCGTTCCATTAGTTTACCTGCTTAGTTAAGTAAGCTGATGGGACTGTAATGTCAGATTCTCTTCTGTCTTCTGATAGTGGTTTCATATACGAATCATGTTTGCTTTCTTCCACGTTTGTGGTACGAGGGACGATGGTACTAACGTCTGGTCAGGCAAAACCCACTGTTCAGACAATGTAAGCCAGAATCGGGAGAAATATACTGGCCAAGACCCTCACTTGACCTCCTTGTTGGTAGTCCTGGAAACCGGCTGTTGTAGAGGACATCAGTCTGGCTAATAAGGGGAGGATCAACGTGATCTTAATAATAGTGAGCGACACGCAGATAAAGCCAAGTATATCACAACCACCTGGAGGACCCCGGTCCCCTTCATCAGCACGCTCGGGATGTGAGGAAAGCTACTGTAACCTGGCACTTAAGATCCTTTTCAGGGCGCACAAAAAGGGTAACCTACTCATTGTGGGCATTCACAAACAACAACGTTTGTGGTACTGAATCTTCTTCCAGCTTACACATATTATTTAGAATGTATTGTTGTTGCTTTCCAATTCCAGTTTTTGTCATTCTTCCCCGGCGATAGTTACTTCTTATTTCCGTCAGCGTATCTCCTAATTCTTACTTGGTAAATGTTGCCACAATGAGTGACGCTGCTACATTTGATGTTAGTTCCTTTGATTATATGTCTTTATATTTCTATTTTATTGTTGTTATGTTTGGCTTGATAGTCCTGATGTGATTTTTAATGAACATATTTGCAGTACACTTTCATGTTCCCAATTTTTTTTACCGTAAAATTCTGTGTAACTATGACAGTTTCTACACTTTGGTATAATTTTTATCTAGGTTGAAGATTCCATTTGGTTTCTTTCCAAGTGTTTATTGTTGTTCTATTAATTGTCTTTTTTGCACTTTGCTGTAGTTATCTTTAGTTGGATATTACTTTCCAGGGTCTGGTCTATTTCAGCTAATTCTCTAGAAGTCCATATTTGTAACTCAAGTTTTTGCAGTATAGTATGTAGTTCCTATTAGCTTCTGTTGGGATTGATTCGTTTTATGCTTTCTGTATTGCTCTATTAAACTAGTATGCAATTTGTTCTGCATAATGTATATGCTAGATCTGCTGTTGAAAACGCTAGGTATAAGGTAGATCTTCTTTTCAGTTGCCATGATTACCTGTGCGATCAAGATACTGATCAGTGTATGAGCTGCAGCGGTCAGAGACCCATAGCTGGCTACTAGCGTCAGGGTCAGCAAACCAGAGTTGCCAAGATCATTTTACACCTTCTGTCGGTTATCCTGGATAACAAGCTGCAACAGAGCAGACTGACTAAGGGGAAGGGATCGAAGAGGGAAAGCTAAACCGGTACTCCAAAACGCCTGCTAAAGTTGGATGTGTCGGACCGAAAGGTACACATATCGCAGTCAATTTGTAAATTACGACACAACGCATTTCGTTCTCCAGACAACATCCTGCTATTTGCAAAGTCCTTTTCAGGTCTTGGTAACATGAGATTAAGAACGAACCAACGAAAAAGAAGACGAAGAATAAGAATAAGAAGCAGAATACAAGTGTAAATATATCTCCCATTACCACTTAGTAAGGCACTGCGCATGCGTTGTACTCTTGACATCTCATCTCTATATTTCTGTCCATCATACAATTTCAATTACCCCCCTTGGCGCACACGTAACTAACTTGTGAACTAAATTATTTCATGATTAGGCTTAGATGACTACACTGCTCCTCCTTGTATTCATTGTCTTTTTCAAAGTATTCTCTTGACACGCACTACATACTACTTGCTTTGTTGTTTCTTTTCTACCCTGAGGAGTAGATCCTTGTAAGAAAGAACTCTGTTATCTGCCTTTGGAATTGGATCTGGGACCAAAGATGTAGCAGTTGATGAGCTGACAGCAGCCAGCGATTCATAGGTGGCTGCTTTAATAAGAGTCAGTAACTGACCAAGACCCTATTCACCTTCAACTGACGACCCTGGAAGCACACTGCAATCATGCAACCTGGTTAAGAGATTAGAGATCCAAGACAAAAGACAAACCTGCTCCCCCCAAAAAAATACCATGTGCTGAAATCGGATGTGTCGGGCCGAAAGGCGCGGATATCGCAGCCTCGCTGAGAACTACGACACACGTGTTTTTGTCAGGACGAAGATGGAATATTAACAATAATAATTGTTTCCAGTCTAGTCTTCGATATCTTGTATATCGTCTTATGTTGACTTTCAGGGAACTTTGAGTTGTCCCGTGGAAAGAGAGGTGAGTCTGATCACTTTGCTTGCGATGACCGCCTTTGCAGTCAATTTGCTTTCCTGCTGCAGAAAGGACCAAGCCACCAAAGCGGGATTAGTCCAATGAAGCCTGCAAGAGCTGGGTTTCGAGATCGGACCCTATTATCTGTGTGCTGATCTTGTTTTTTTTTGTTTTGTTAATTGAGCCCCTCTCTTAATATTTACTTCAGAGGCTTTATGGGGGAGGGGGAGAGGGAAGGATGGGAGGAGGGGTGTGCTGACGTTTTTGAGATGTTTTTATTGTGCTGTTGATAGGAGGATATACACAAATTACTGTAGATGGGAGGATATTCAATCATTAATGTATATGGGAGGATATTAAAACATTAATGTAGATGGGAGGATATTCAATCATTAATGTAGATGGGAGGATATTCAATCATTAATGTAGATGGGAGGATATTCAATCATTAATGTAGATGGGAGGATATTAAATCATTAATGTAGATGGGAGGATATTCAATCATTAATGTAGATGGGAGGATATTAAAACATTAATGTAGATGGGAGGATATTCAAACATTAATGTAGATGGGAGGATATTCAATCATTAATGTAGATGGGAGGATATTCAAACATTAATGTAGATGGGAGGATATTCAAACATTAATGTAGATGGGAGGATATTAAAACAAATAACTGTAGATGGGGGGATATTCAAACATTAATGTAGATGGACGTAAATACAAATATTAACATAGATGGGGGGATATTAAAACAAATTAGTGTAAATGAGAAGATCCAACAACAAATAATGTAGTTGTTGTTTCGAATGCCCACAATAAGTAGGTTTACTCTTCTGTGCGCCCTGAAAAGGACGTTGAATGACGGGTTGCAGCAACTTTCCTCACATGAAGATGGATCGGGGTCTTCCAGGCTTGTGGTTTGCTTGGCTTCATCTGCGTATCGCTCACTACTACGGGGATCACGTCGATCCCCCCACCTTGTTATCCAGGCTGCCAGGAAAACAGTCCGCTTTCATGAACAGCTACGAGGTAGCGAATGTGAGAGTCTTGGTTGGTATGTTTTGCCTGACACTGACTAACATGTCTGATCAGTATATTTTGCCTGACCAGACGTTAGTCTTCCTTCCCATTAATGCAGATAGACGGATATTAAAACACAGTAATGTAGATGGGAGGATATTAAAACACATTAATGTAGATGGGAGGATATTAAAACACATTAATGTAGATAGAAGGATATTAAAACACATCAATGTAGATGGAATGATATAAAAACACATTAAGGTAGATGGGAGGATATTAAAACACATTAATGTAGATGGAAGGATATTAAAACATTTCTGTAGATGGAATGATATTGAAAGAAATTAATGTAGATGGCCGTTTTCCGTTATTCAGTACACTAACTGGTTTTAGGGACCTTGTATCATGTCACGTCAGTGTCTTCAGTCCCCTGCAGCACCTCTGAGCCTTCCATTATTCTAAAGAAAATGGGCCGATAATCATGCTTACCGCGGACATGTAGGAAATATAAAAAATTGAAGAAATATAACAGTAACAAAACTTCATTTACACAAAATTGGTAAGCACAAAATAAGTTGGTTGGCAGAATTCATTGTTTGCATACTTGAACAATAACATGTAAAGGTAGTCTTATAGCGATGTAACAGTTGAGAAAAAGTGTTATAGGTGTTCTGGCTAGGAGTTCTAATGATGCATGATGGGTAATATAAGACGTGCAATGGGGAACCAAGATGCAGCAGTGAATAACCTGATAGCAATCAGCGCACAAGGCCGTCTGCTAGCAACAGAGGGTCAACGATCCATAGCGGACAAAGTTCCTATTCTACCTCCAAACGCCGGCCATGGAAACATGCTGCAATCGGATTAAGAGAAAAGGAATCGAAGAGGTAAGGCAAACTCGGTCCCAAAAATGCCGTGCTAAAACCGCTGTGGGCTGAAAGGCGCAGACATGACCGTCTCGTTGCAAACTTCAATATAACGCCAGAACGTTCTTTTCTAGACGAACAAGTAGAAGAACTGTAGAGGAAAAGGTGCAAACACTTCGGTCGGAGATGAAGTGTTACAGACTTCATAAAACTATGTCTCTGCATTACCTTAGATGGATAACCTTATCACATTGTTTCTTCTTAATTTTAAGCCAGATACCATTTGTATCTGAGCAGGCTGGAAGGAATGGAGACTAGGAATTGGAACACACCCATTGTTCTCGATAGGCAAGCACTTCAAACTCAATGTCACTCAGTTCCTGAGGTGAAATATTAAATCGCGAATAAAATGAAAGTGATTAGTGTAGCTCACAGCCTAGCAGGATGTGGGTAGACGTCACTCCGATGTTTTTATTTTTTTTAAAGTGTTCCAGCCTTTGAAACTTACACCAGAGATAACATACAGTCGCAGCCATATTCTGTAGAAACATTTTTCACTTGGTTAGATCCATTCAACAATTGCTATGTGATATTGTTAGCCATTGGGAATACCGTAAAAATACATCGAAAACAAACGCTGAACATTGTTCATAGACTATCAAGATAGGAATGAGGCAGGGCACGCTGGTGATAGAACGAGAGTAAATGAATGTATTCCAGTGATGGCTCACCATAGAGGCTTTATTCACTGTTAGAAACTGTATTTTTAGACATAGTAATTCAACAATTGTGAAGAGTTTTTGGGGGCCATTGTGAAGTGTTTTGGGGGCCATTGTGAAGTGTTTTGGGGGCCATTGTGAAGTGTTTTGGGGACCATTGTGAAGTTTTTATGGTGGCCACTGTGAAGAGTTTTTGGAGGCCATTGTAAAGTGTTTTGGGGGCCATTGTGAAGTGTTTTGGGGCCATTGTGAAGTGTTTTGGTGGCTATTGTGAAGTGTTTTGGTGGCCATTGTGAAGTGTTTTGGTGGCCATTGTGAAGTGTTTTGGTGACCATTGTGAAGTGTTTTGGTGACCATTGTGAAGTGTTTTGGTGACCATTGTGAAGTGTTTTGGTGACCGTTGTGAAGAATTTTGGTGGCCATTGTGAAGTGTTTTGGGGGCCATTGTGAAGTGTTTTGGTGGCCATTGTGAAGTGTTTTGGTGTCCATTGTGAAGTGTTTTGGTGACCATTGTGAAGTGTTTTGTGGACCATTGTGAAGTGTTTTGGTGGCCATTGTAAAGTGTTTTGGTGGCCATTGTGAATTGTTTTGGTGGACATTGTGAAGTGTTTTAGTGACCATTGTGAAGTGTTTTGGTGGCCATTGTGAAGAGTTTTGGTGGCCATTGTGAAGTGTTTTGGTGGCCATTGGGAAGTGTTTTGGGGGCCATTGTGAAGACTCGGTTAGGTGCACCGACAGACGACAATTGAACACTATTAACAACATATTTGAGATAGCGCACGGAGATCAGAAAACGTTGCCAAAACTGGCTTCCAACACCCCGTTCAACGACCGTGTCGAACACCATACAGGTCTTCCCCTCGGAATCCTCTATTAAACCAGTACTTCGTATACCCGAAGATAATTACGCAGAAAGCGAAAACAAAGAAAAAATAAATACAAATACCGCATCAATATGTTATCACTCAACCGGGAAGAAGGTTGGGCCCCGTTCGGTTATAAACATTCACAGGACAGCTGACCCACTAATTGAAATTGCAGTAGGGATATGTGATGTCCTTGCGATCTCTTGGGGTTACGGAACGACGAGATGAGACACGAAAATGAAAGTTCATCATGCTTAAAAATCTAGAAATCTCGATCTAGCAGAAAGCATCTGATAACATTAAACGATGAAAAGTTTCAGAGCCAGAAAATATCAACTTGCAATGGCTGGCATAAATGTGACATTAACAAATCTTGGTCACAAAAGCAGAATATCATATTGACAGACATTTTGAAAAGAGCATGATAAAATGGATAGGTACACCTTGTAACGAGGGTCAGGCTCGCTCTCCTGAAATAAGGCCGTGTCACAACAGTCTGGTCAACCAGGTGGGCATTGACGCTGTAATCCCTATAGCAAGGAGATTACTGAGCTGTCTCGCGTTGTGCTACGGCCAGGAGGTCCCCGGTCCACTTTTTTTATGCACAATTGGAGATACATGAAGCGGCACCGTAGCCCGTTAAAAAACGAACGTCGTTAAGAGATAACTCAACTCAGAACACGAGTAATAAAAAAAATATATGATTTCCTTTTCTTCTTCTTCTTCTTCTTCGTCTTCTTCTTCTTCTTCTTCTTCTTCTTCTTCTTCTTCTTTATATTCTTCAAAGACCAAGAAATAACCTGACAGCATGACACAATGAGCTTCAGTTCCAGATAATATCTGAACGAAGATTAATGATGCAAACGGAACATTTAGGTTCCGGCCGATTCTAACAAATCTGAATGAAATGATCTTGTCTTTGGCTTCTTCTAAATCATGACACGGGCCTGCGTGTCTGATCTTTTGTCACAGACTGGATGTCTGGTCTCTTGACACGGATTTGAGTGTCTGGTCTCATGAATTTGAAAAATAGTAAAACAAAAATAGAAGCTAATAGATAAACCGTTTTTAATAACAATGTCATTGTGACTGGCAGACCGAATCATTAACTAATCCTCTGTGAAAGATCTACCAGTGGGTATAAAAGACTCAGAAATACAATAGATGTGTCTATAGGGTACTGGATTTCACTCAGATATAGACACATAACATGTCAAACACATACATTCGCATACCAGGCATACAGTGGTATGGCGTGAATGGATTAGTAAGACTAGAATAGTCTCCATACGTTGTTGTTTAGCTATTTTGAGTTGAAAGTTCCAGGGGATATAAAAGGATAAAACAAACATATTGAATAAACAAAATGGGATCAAGATGCTGAGCAGCGCATGAGCTGCAGTGGTCAGCGACCCATAGCTGACTGCTAACGTCAAGGCCAGCGAACCATAGCTGCCAAGACCCTTCTACACCTCCACGCGGTGATCCTGGATAACAGACAGCAGCAGGGCAGACTGGCTTAGGAGAAGGGATCGAAGAGGGAAGGCTAACACGGTACTCAAAAAATGATTGCTGAAGTCGGATGTGTTGGACCGAAAGGTGCAAATATCGCAGCCAAGCTGTAAACTACGACACAACGCATTCCGTTCTCTGGACTACATTCCGCTACTTAAGCATTTCCAGGGTATGGTAGTGGGAGATTGAGAACGAACGAAGAAGAAGAAGAAGAACAAGAATAAACAAAATTAGTATCCTACAGTATCTGAGTCTCAATGTGCTCAAAGCTATTCCCGCTATTTGGCCACCAAATGAAAGATATCGAAAGTGCTCGAGTCTTATCGGATCTCTCTGGGTAGAGGACTAGATTAAGCCATTCTAGTGGCTCTATGCAATAAGAAACATACCAACACTTGACGTTCTGTCATGAGTAAAAATAATTTTCGTTTGCTTCTTCCGAGTGGTAGTGTTGTGGTTATTAAGCGTATGTAATTGTTCCCGTTAATGAAACAGATCTTGTGAAGTGTTCGATTGTCAATATAGTTTGACAGTTTCAAAGGGTAATATATGGAAAGTACTGCGATCTGTAAACTGTTCTTTCACAACAAAGCTTGGAAGAGACAAGTTGCAAAGTTAATATCAGTAAGTCAGCGGCAGGATGTAGCACGTGTCGCAAAGATGTGTTCTCGACTGACAGTATCGTTTAGAGCTCTCAGTTTTGAATAAAAACAAAGTAATAACGAAAGGTAGGCCGACTCCAGATATTTCTGTTAAAACAAAAATGAAAGACTATGTACGTAATTTCAAAACAGAATATTATACTTCTTCAAAATGGTTGACTGCATGCAAATCAATAGATTGTTTTGTTGGCCTTCTGTGCTGTTCGAAGCAAATCAGGGGGTCTGGAATAATAATGACTTGTGTGATATCAGTAACTTTCTCTTTCATAAAGCGAAGATGCGCAACGAAAAGTTTCACTCACACCTAACCGCAATAACTAATTAAAAACTTTCGGGAAAACCCGAATAGATTTGTAAAAATACCTATATATAGAATATATTTGTTTGTTTATTCCATTTCTAAATATTGTGCATCGTTTGAATTTGAACCTAGTGGTCTTTGAGAGAACCCTCCGTACGCCACTGCAGACATACAGTATCAACACATCACGCATATCAGTCACACACGCATACACACACATACACACATAGACATGCATTCACACGCACACACACAGGCAAATGAAGAAGACGATTTTTGAAAAGCCTATTTTTTAAAGTGTAAATCATTGTACTAGGTCTAATTTTTATTTGAAAGAACTATGTTCATTTCTTCTCTATAATATTGATCTAAATTAAAGCCAAGTACTGGTTTACCAATGGATCGACTAGCGCATATAGCTGCTATTTGGCCGTTTTGCCGCGATTAGTAAGCACTCTAATTTTAATAAGAAATAATTGTTAAGTTAACTATTCTATAACAACAAGTAAGACATAAAACAGAATGTATCACTTGAGGCTACCTAGCAACAGACATTGCAACAAAAAGTAAGAAGTCAGAAGAAACACTAAATGATTATTTCAATATGTCAAGAAGTGTATCTGATCCTCTGCAGACAGCTGAGATGCCGGAAACAGAAGATAAGTTACAGATCAACACTAGTCCCATACTGTCAGATGAAATGAGCGATGCGAACAGAAAATTAGTTTGGTACAGGCCTAAGGTAGATAAAGTCAACATTCTAGAGACACATCAGTTAAACATAAACACATATGTCTCAAATGTCATCAGATCTATGATACAGAGCGGATATACGAAGTCGGGAAATCTGACATAATAATTAAATTACACGTGAACGTATCCAATTACAGGAACCACGTTCAATGAGGATTACAGTCCTGTCATTCCAAATTTTCAAGATGGCTAGTCCATCCCCATCCCACCAATTACCCACATATCCACACATCCTAATGTTTTATCCACACATCCTAATGTTTTATCCACACATCCTAATGTTTTATCCACACATCCTAATGTTTTATCCACACATCCTAATGTTGGATCTTTGTGGATCCTTTCCCTTGCCGTTTTTGGTGATACATTCGTTGTTTGAAGTTGGTATTAATGACGACCGTTAACAATGTTAACAATACAATATTGTATTATATTATTAACATTGGCCAATTGTGCAGTTGTTTTGTCACTTGTCCACGGCCAACAACTGCTGATATTTTTATTATTTAACAGATCTTTCTATGTATTGTTGCTACTTTTTTTTTGCATTCAATTTAGCGAGTGAGCGAGAGTTATCGGAATGGATTCTTCGTCCCTTGACTAAAGGGAGATTCGTTTAGGTGTCTGGTCTATTCACACGTGTTTGGATTCCTATGGAATGATTTGGATTCAATAGATGACACGAGTTTCAGTGTCCGTCTGCTGACATCAATTTTAGTGTATGTCTATTGACACGGGCTCCAGTGTCTGTCTCTTGACACGAGTTTTAGTGTCTGTCTCTTGACACGAGTTTTAGTCTCTGTTTCTTGACACGAGTTTTAGTGTCTGTCTCTTGACACGAGTTTTAGTGTCTGTTTCTTGACACGAGTTTTAGTGGCTGTCTTGACACGAGTTTTAGTGGCTGTCTCTTGACTCGAGTTATTGTGTCTGTCTCTTGACACGAGTTTTAGTGGCTGTCTTGACACGAGTTTTAGTGTCTGTTTCTTGACAGGAGTTTTAGTGGCTGTCTTGACACGAGTTTTAATGGCTGTCTCTTGACTAGAGTTTTAGTGTCTGTTTCTTGGCACGAGTTTTAGTGTCTGTTTCTTGACACGAGTTTTAGTGGCTGTCTTGACACGAGTTCCAATGTCTGGTCTCTTGACACGAGTTTTAGTGTCTGTTACTTGACACTAGTTTTAGTGTCTGTCTCTTGACACGAGTTTTAGTCTCTGTTTCTTGACACGAGTTTTAGTGTCTGTCTCTTGACACGAGTTTTAGTGTCTGGTTTCTTGACACCGGTTTTAGTGTCTGTCTCTTGACACGAGTTTAAGTCTCTGTCTCTTGAAACGAGTTTAAGTGTCTAGTCTTTTGACACGAGTTTTAGTGTCTGATCTCTTGACACGAGTTTTAGTAGCTGTCTCTTGACACGAGTTTAAGTGTCTGGTCTCTTGACACGTGTGTGTTTTAGTGGCTGTCTCTTGACACGAGTTTTAGTGTCTGTCTCTTGACACGAGTTTTAGTGGCTGTCTCTTGACACGAGTTTTAGTGTCTGTCTCTTGACACGAGTTTTAGTGTCTGTTTCTTGACACGAGTTTTAGTGGCTGTCTTGACACGAGTTCCAGTGTCTGGTCTCTTGACACGTGTTTTAGTGTCTGTTACTTGACACTAGTTCCAGTGTCTGTTCTCTTGACACGTATTTTAGTGTCTGTTACTTGACACTAGTTTTAGTGTCTGTCTCTTGAAACGAGTTTTAGTCTCTGTTTCTTGACACGAGTTTTAGTGTCTGTCTCTTGACACGAGTTTTAGTGTCTGGTCTCTTGACACGAGTTTTAGTCTCTGTCTCTTGACACGAGTTTAAGTGTCTAGTCTTTTGACACGAGTTTTAGTGTCTGTCTATTGAAACGAGTTGCAGTGTCTGTCTCTTGACACGAGTTCCAGTTTCTGTCTCTTGACACGAGTTTTAGTGTCTGTCTCTTGACACGAGTTTTAGTCTCTGTTTCTTGACACGAGTTTTAGTATCTGGTCTCTTGACACGAGTTTTAGTGTCTGTTTCTTGACACGAGTTTTAGTGGCTGTCTTGACACGAGTTTTAGTGGCTGTCTCTTGACTCGAGTTATAGTGTCTGTCTCTTGACACGAGTTTTAGTGGCTGTCTTGACACGAGTTTTAGTGTCTGTTTCTTGACAGGAGTTTTAGTGGCTGTCTTGACACGAGTTTTAATGGTTGTCTCTTGACTAGAGTTTTAGTGTCTGTTTCTTGGCACGAGTTTTAGTGTCTGTTTCTTGACACGAGTTTTAGTGGCTGTCTTGACACGAGTTCCAATGTCTGGTCTCTTGACACGAGTTTTAGTGTCTGTCTCTTGACACGAGTTTTAGTGTCTGTCTATTGAAACGAGTTGCAGTGTCTGTCTCTTGACACGAGTTCCAGTTTCTGTCTCTTGACACGAGTTTTAGTGTCTGTCTCTTGACACGAGTTTTAGTCTCTGTTTCTTGACACGAGTTTTAGTATCTGGTCTCTTGACACGAGTTTTAGTGTCTGTTTCTTGACACGAGTTTTAGTGGCTGTCTTGACACGAGTTTTAGTGGCTGTCTCTTGACTCGAGTTATAGTGTCTGTCTCTTGACACGAGTTTTAGTGGCTGTCTTGACACGAGTTTTAGTGTCTGTTTCTTGACAGGAGTTTTAGTGGCTGTCTTGACACGAGTTTTAATGGTTGTCTCTTGACTAGAGTTTTAGTGTCTGTTTCTTGGCACGAGTTTTAGTGTCTGTTTCTTGACACGAGTTTTAGTGGCTGTCTTGACACGAGTTCCAATGTCTGGTCTCTTGACACGAGTTTTAGTGTCTGTTACTTGACACTAGTTTTAGTGTCTGTCTTTTGACACGAGTTTTAGTCTCTGTTTCTTGACACGAGTTTTAGTGTCTGTCTCTTGACACGAGTTTTAGTGTCTCGTCTCATGACACCGGTTTTAGTGTCTGTCTCTTGACACGAGTTTAAGTCTCTGTCTCTTGAAACGAGTTTAAGTGTCTAGTCTTTTGACACGAGTTTTAGCGTCTGATCTCTTGACACGAGTTTTAGTATCTGTCTCTTGACACGAGTTTAAGTGTCTGGTCTCTTGACACGTGTGTGTTTTAGTGGCTGTCTCTTGACACGAGTTTTAGTGTCTGTCTCTTGACACGAGTTTTAGTGGCTGTCTCTTGACACGAGTTTTAGTGTCTGTCTCTTGACACGAGTTTTAGTGTCTGTTTCTTGACACGAGTTTTAGTGGCTGTCTTGACACGAGTTCCAGTGTCTGGTCTCTTGACACGTGTTTTAGTGTCTGTTACTTGACACTAGTTCCAGTGTCTGTTCTCTTGACACGTGTTTTAGTGTCTGTTACTTGACACTAGTTTTAGTGTCTGTCTCTTGAAACGAGTTTTAGTCTCTGTTTCTTGACACGAGTTTTAGTGTCTGTCTCTTGACACGAGTTTTAGTGTCTGGTCTCTTGACACGAGTGTTAGTCTCTGTCTCTTGACACGAGTTTAAGTGTCTAGTCTTTTGACACGAGTTTTAGTGTCTAATCTCTTGACACGAGTTTTAGTGTCTGTCTCTTGACACGAGTTTTAGTGTCTGTCTATTGAAACGAGTTGCAGTGTCTGTCTCTTGACACGAGTTCCAGTGTCTGTCTCTTGACACGAGTTTAGTGTCTGTCTTATGACACGAGTTTTAGTGTCATGTCTCTTCACAGGAGTTTTAGTATCTGGTCTCTTGACACGAGTTTTAGTGTCTGTCTCTTGACATGAGTTTTAGTGGCTGTCTCTTGACACGAGTTTTAGTGTCTTTCTCTTGACTCGAGTTTTAGTCTTGACACGAGTTTCAGTGTTCGTCCCTTTACACGAGTTTTAGTGTCTGTCTCTTGACACGGACTTGGGTGCTTGTCTCTTGATAAAAGAGACACAGGTTTCGGTCTATCTTTTATGGCCAGGTGTGTGTAAGTTCAATTCGTCGGTATAAGCAACGATTTATCTTTTATTGTCGTTTACAAACATAACAAGAACATTGCATTACGACTGATACAGACAAGTAGTCGTCATTTCTTAGCTCTTTAGACCCTCTAAGACGATTTTCAAGACATTGAATAAACAGTGTCAATGTATACTTCAACACAAATGTCTCTTCTCAAGCTTCAATGTTTCTACTTCATGTTAATAGGAAAAGGAATCATATATTATCTGTGAATCATGTTATCACGCTTTGTTAATACTTCTCTTTTTATCTTCCGCTTTGTGTTGTTACCAAAGACGTTTCACTGCCATAATTCTGCCATTACAAATGTTAGTCCTTACAAACCTTAACATTGTTTCATGTTATTAGGCGATTTCTGCTTCATCTGTCAGTATTGCTGAGCATTCTATGGTTTAACCGTTGGTTCATCTGTCAGTATTGCTGAGTTTTCTGTATGTTAAGCGTGAAGAGCTCTTCGTTTTATCCGACTTGGGTTGTTAATCAGAGTGTCTAAATACAGACCGAGAGCGCTTGTCTAACGCGGTAGCAGACGAGTTCAATCCTCGGTCTATATGTTTCATTCTATCCAGCTGTTAATGAATTCATGACTTATTTTAAATAAAGATAGAACGACAACTGACGTATCTGGTTTCCCTGCGACTGTAAAATTTGAGATATATTACTGTGAAGTATCTAACCCGTTATTCCCGATCGCAGTGTCTTCATCTTTTTTAAATAACGCATCCCTGTCATCATCTAATACTTTAGTGTCTGTCTTGTCTTATTTCTTCCCTGTTTGCGTGTATACATCCATCGTTTTCTACAATATATCTGTTTCATCATTCAATATTTTCTTATTTGTCTTGTATTATTTCTCCACTGTTTACTCCAACGACTTCATCAGATATGATTGATTTGTTTACGTGAGAAATGTAAGAACATATGTACATCTTATGGTTATTATTGATGTTTCTTTACAATTCAACATTGGTTCGTTAACCAGTTCTATTGTACTATTTCAACATTGGTTCTTTAACCAGTTCTATTTTACTATTTCAACATCGGTTCTCTAATCATTTCTATTTTACTAATCTACACTTGTCTTTTATTTCTTTTTTTATTCCTTAATATAGTTGAATTTTGTTAGCTCTAAACATAACTTTTGTTTCTCCATTTGTGAGATGATTTTATGCACTATTATTGTTACTTATGTTTCTGCTTGGTCTTTGGAAGTCTTTATTTTGCAAATAGAGTCTTTGATGTTTTGAGCTGATTCTTGGGTTGTAAATCTTCGGTTTTATTATCTCATGTTTTATGTTCTTGGAGTTTTATGTATCCGATTTTGAAGTATCGCGTTTATAGCTTCTGGTTTTTACATTCACAGATTTCAATGTACGGTATTTTACTGCTTCTGATTTATATTAACAGGTTTTAAAGTATAATATTTTACAATTTGTGATTTTACATTCTCAGACGTTACCGCTTCAGTGGCCATTTCCTGGAGTATGAAGTCGATATTATCGTCAAACGACAACGGCATGAAATGGACATTGACAAGACAACTTGAAGATCTCAACTTTGCCGATGATTTGGCTCTTCAATCCCATAACCACAACGAGATGCAAAATAGGATGCGTATACTCGAACAGAGATCACTACAATTGTGGCTAAAAATACGCAGCTACAAAACACAGGTTTTGAAAATAAATGCAATTATAAAGGGTAGAATTGGACTGAGAGCCACCCATCTTCAGAATGTGGAGTCTTTCACATACCTCGGCAGCATTATAGACATAGTAGGAGGTACAGAAAACGACATTTAGTTAAGAATACACAAGCCAAGACGAGCTTTCATTGCATTGAGGAATTTATGGAAGTCAAAAGAAATGAAAACCACCATCAAAACACAACTCTTTAACTCCAACGTCAAATGCGTTCTATTATATGGCTCTGAAACATAGTGGACAACACAGGTACTTATGAAAAAGTACAGACTTTCGTCAATGGTTGCCTGCGCAAGATACAAGGGTGGAAATGGTACGACAAGATTACCAACGTGGAACTGATGGGACAAACTGGACAAATACTAGTAGAGCATCAAATCCGGATGAGGCGATGGGTAGACCACACATTACGGAAACCAGTGGCTAACATTACCTGACAAGCTCTGTTTTAGAACCCATGGGGCCAGAGATGTAAAGGAACACCGAGACACTCATGGAAGAGAGAACTGGCAGCAAATGTAAAGACCGCAAACACGACCTGAACAGAATTGGCTCAGATGGTTCATGATAGGAATATTTTGCGAGTATTTGATGAAGACCTATGCTCCATAGGAGGATGACAGGTTTTTTGATTGATTGACGTTCTCGTGTTTACATGTCTCATATGTTTAGTCTCATATATAACGAAATCAACTATTCTAGTTTCAGATGTTCCTTTATCAGTGCTGCGCAATGGGACATCAGGCTGGGGTTTCTCGGCTAGAGTGAGAGGACAGGTCGTTGCTGAGCGCAATAGGGCACATATGTCAATAACCTCCAGTATGAGAATGGAGACGGAATCAGTCATCCCAGCACTGAAATGGATATCTGAGACTTCTATAACAAGGGCAGTTATCGTGACAGACGAGCAAGCCGTACTTCAGAAGGTACAGAAAGGATGGCTTAGCTACGAGTGGATAACAGCTCTTGAGGCCTCAAACCTTCAGGGGTTGACATAGATCTACTGTCCTGCTCATGCTTGGGTTCAGGGCAATGACAGAGCTGACATCATGGCTTCACAAGCTTCCATCATGGGCACATTAGTAATGGATAGAAGTGACATTTTGAAATCAATCAATGACCGCCTGCTAGATGAGGACACCGCAATAGATGAAGCAGCAATCCACAGACTGCAAAGTTTCGATATTAAACGAGGTTCGAGCGGTGTATGGCGCATGAGAGAACGGGGCAGAAGAGTGTACACCCATCGAGCTGCATGGACCATCAGCATCCATAACTTACGCCATTTGATGAGAGAGACTGAGCACCAATGGGTATGCCAGGAGTGCAGTGACGTCGATTCTTAGAAACAGAAACAGAACAGATGTTTTTTTTCCATTTTCCGAAACTCGAATTAATTTATAGTGCTATACGTTATAACTTAAGTTAACGTCTTTATAATATGGTTTAGAAGACTCTTCAGTTTGTATACGATCAGTTTCTTGGAGGGTGGTATTTACCAATGTACGAGTATATCTTAATAGACACTAGAGCTAAGTAGACCCGCAGCCAGTTAGGTGACATCTATAGCTGCTCTTAACAAACCACCTGGGGAAAGGTACAAATAACTCGTGCAGATTTTTAATTTGATATTTGTCCGAGCAGCAGCCGTTAAGCCTACTCTTTTCGATTTACAACTATCAAGAAATGTATAACGTGCTCGACACTGTACACGTGAGTCCGATCTCACTACCCAAAGACCTGGGGAATTTTTACCAGAAGATCCACGTGAACAAAAATTCCGGTCTCTACCATGATTCGAACACGCGAACTCCGGCACCCGAGGAGGACACCTTACCTCAAGACCACTGAGCCTTGAAAATTGGTCAGGAGCTTAGATGACAATACGGAGATTTAGGCAGTACTATTGTGATAAACTGTCAATGGTTGCGGCACTGAAGTGTCATAATAACTGGAACTTGAATTACGAGTTCAGTTAAAACGGTAGTATGCTTTGTCACCAGCACAAAAATGTATGAAATATATTTAACGTTAAAAAGCAGTTTTACAGGCAGACAGCAACAGCCGTTACGCGAAGTGTCTAAACAGATAGGTTGTCATCAAGGACTGGACACACGAGAACAACACTGGCGATAACACTGACGACAACTCTGTCACTGGAATAGGTTAAACGAGTTGTCTTCCTAGACCATTAATCATCTACTATTTAATAGTAACTATTGGGGCGATATCATCAAATGCCCTTGCTTTTACTTGGGTTACAGTCAACCTTGGTACAGTGTCGTTGTTCCGGTTCACGATTTAACTTTCAAGTTTAACAGTATAACGTACATAATAATAATGTTCGCCTAGGCATCTAGGGCCAGTTATGTCGGTCGACCACTACCATGTATAATAATGTTCACCTAGGCATCTAGGGCCCGTTGTGTCGGTCGACCACTACCATGTGTAATATTGTTCACCTAGGCATCTAGGGCCCGTTGTGTCGGTCGACCACTACCATGTGTAATAATGTTCACCTAGGCATCTAGGGCCCGTTGTGTCGGTCGACCACTACCGTGTCTAGCTTCTGAGGCTTGTAGCCAGTGCTAAAGGAGTGACTGCTGTCTGCTGGAGTCATGTAGAACGGGGGCGACGCCTCCCAGGCCTCCAATCGGCAGGTAGGAGACCGTTGTTACTCGTAACTGATTTAAGCCTTATCTGGTGAGTCGGAACTTCCTGGTCCCGTCGAACCACATGTCCAAACACAGACAGACGAGAGTGTCCGAGATAAAAGGAAGCTTCGTCATTGCAGACATCTCGCCATTACGGACAAAATCAAACCACCGGATACCGAGGATGCGTCACTGTTTTTAGCACGTCAAAGGCATCGAAATTGTAGTTAAAGAAGGAAGATAATATGTTTAAGACAAAAAAATAATACATAATACCAGATCAGCAGGCGCAAACAAGTCGTAATCCTCAAAATTCGCACAATGGACAACAGTCAGAGATAACTCATATTTAAATATAAAAGATGAACGATAAGATCCACAGATGTGTATAAGTATGCATAGAAAGACTTCTAAACATCTGCAATGAAAGTGGCCACATTTAGCGAGCAGAGTAAACAGACGTGGTTTACAAAGTTAGTACGCATCCCTTTTTCTATTCATTTTTGTCCAAACTGAAGCATTGATAACCCAGTTTTCCTTCCAGTAGATGAATTTCTTGTACACAAGATATACTGATTTTCTTTCTGAAAAAGAGTGTTCTTTAATTCGGTATTTTTGTTGTTAACCCCTATGCATTTCAATATATTACATTCAGAGTAGTCATTTGATCTGGTTGGCCAGTTTTTTCCTCCCCTGCGCCTCCTGGCTCCACAAGGCATGCTAGGGAGACATCCAGTAGCTGAAGATGAATTATGTCAAGGCTCAGAATCTGAAACTGCTCCTGCCTGGAGGGACTTCACAATGTGAGAACCTAATCGATATTTTTTAGGCGGTTGTGAAGACAAAAAACAACGCAAACAAACGCTGGGCGGGTTGTATAGTACCATGGCTGCTGGTGTGGCTCTTGGCCTGGTACTTCTGTCTTCATTACCTGTTCTATGGCGGAGTTTGCTCCACCTCTCCCATCTGGCTGGGGGCTCTGCCTTCTTCTTAACTTCGTTTGCTGTTCCATCTAATCTCTCACTAAGGTTAAAACCCAGCTGTTGTCTACATTAATGGGTAAATCGAGGTCCACCAACAGAAAGTGTAAGGTAAGGTAGACATGGACAAGAGAAGCTACGAGCTCTATATTTCGCAATCACTACCACATTTGGATCCCAGGTGAACGTGTTGAAAGTAATAGATAGGTGGAGAAATGGGTGGGTTGAGGAGGTAGAGATGGGTAGATTGGAGAGCTTGAAGGTAGTGCAATATGGATATGAGGGATGTGAGAGGTGCTTGGGGAGAATTATAACAATTCATTATGTTGATAGCGATTCCAGACAGCTCTTTTAGTTTCAAATTACAAGAGAGAAAAATTAAACATGGTTGTTAGTAATATCATGTTTATTGGTTTAAGCCTGTGTTTCCGGTCCTCCGTGCATACACCTCCAGAACATGAAACCAGCCTCAGGTACAAACATATAGCGGGCTATATAGTTTTTATTTCAGTTTATCAATATTTATATATTTTCATAAAATCTATTTTCAAATTATATAAACATATCGTGTTAGCCTTCGGTGCGTTCCATATGTAATACAAAATTGTGTGAGCATGTACATTGGTGTAACAGATCAAGCAGAATAGATCAAAGCCGGAGACCTATTCTCTGAGTCTACACAAATTACTGAGGAGGTATTGGCGATGGTGGATAAAGCTAGAATCAACACAACGCCATCGTCAGATGCCTAAAGAAAAAGTAATCCATAGCATTACTGCCGTAGAGGTGTGACCTCATATTTCAAGGCTCTGTTATATGAGAGCGGGTGTCACGCCTCTCCCTCCCCGCTTTAGCTTCCCGGAATGAATCCGCACCCATTTTAGGCTGGGTCGACCCGCGAGCCCTTCCGGTCTTGAAAAAACGTTCAAACGGGAAACTGGGAAAACAGGACCACTCAGATGCGAAGCCAGTTCGCTAACAACTGCGCTACGATCCATATATATATATATATATATATATATATATATATTTATATATATATATAAATATATATATACTTTTTTTAAAATATATAAATACATAAATATATATATATATATATATATATATATATATATATATATATATATATATATATATATAAATCATCATCATTTTCATCATCATCATCTGTCCCGTCATCTAGAAGATCGTTTAGGCACCGTTTTTGCAGTTTGTCGAACCCGCCATACGTCTAAATTTTTTGCAAGGGTATTAGTTTCAGCTATAGATCTTCCCGTCCACTCTTTTATTTTGTCCCCCCATCGCTTTTTTTTGGTTTCCCTCTTCCACGCTTCCCAGGCACAGGGCCTTGCAGAATGGTCTTGGTCAGCCTAACCGATCGTGACATATATCCAAACAATGTCAATTTTCGTGTTATTACTATTGCCAATAGATTTTTATTTTGACCTAACTCTTTTCTAACAATTTCATATGAAAAGGAAATATATTTCATATAGACAAGTTGATCCAAGAGTATGGTCATGGTCATATGTGTTTGAGACTGCCACCTTACCATTCACCCAATAAAACTCGTTAAAGTTAAGGGGATAGTGCCACATAGAATCTGGTCAAAATGCCTTTTTCAGTAAATTGAATTTTGTTGTGCTGTTGGGAAAGTATAATTATTCTTATTTCAAATACAATTTGAATTTAATGTCTAGTATCAGTAGTTTTTAAGATATGAGCTGTCAAACAGGCCTGGGGTCAGACTTAAAATATGAAAAATAACATTCAAAATGGCTGCCAATTACTTGTTTCAAATTATTACTCCGCTAGAATTTAGTTATCAAAACAAACAATGAGCGGTTTTCAAACTACCTTAAAAAATATGATATAACGAGAACTCCCCACTTAATGCATATGGCTGGATATGATAGTCACAATTTTTGCTTATACAAATAAAAAAAACAAAAACAAAGAAAAACAGTTTTTGGAGAATTTTGAGAATTAAATCATGTGACGCGAAGATAAGAAAGATAGTTAATAGGAAACGTAAATTTGATCGTGATTGATCTTTGTAGATGCAGATGTCGAACTATGGGACAATTTAATTAGTGGCCTGTAGGTTAGGCCTGTGATTACGTTCTGGTAAACTTAACAATATCAACATTGAATCTTTTTAAATTTCACTGACCACACCTATTTGGTGAGAAATAAAGAGATTGAAATGGTATGACCTTGTGAATCAAATTTAATTTTTAATTGAAGATGACAATGTCCATGAAGAGCTGGAGGGAAGACAGTAGAATAATTGGCCTTTGAATGCTAAATTCAAAAAAAAATTATTACAGAGCTTATTATTCGCCTTAGTTATTTTAATGCACAATTAGAGGCACACATTGCTAGAGGCAAAGAAGAAAGGTCTAAGCAGTGAGTTTAAGTTTCATTGTGGCAGAAACAATGATTTTCGTGTAATCAATTATATATACGGGTAATTTGTGTGTGAATTGAATAAACAGGTAAGCTGAATTAACATTGAGATGTGTTGGAAAAGGGCTTGCAGACCTGTAGATGTTCTGTGGAGTTATGAACTTGTCACTATCAAAATTAAAAAAACAGCCACAACAAAAGGTGTCCCTATAAGAAAGCTGTAGCAGATGTAACTGTTCATACAAACACACCAGTAACCTACCTGCTGTTGTTATGGCTAGAATAAAACCAGTATTTTAGGACCGTGACAGGAATGAACTACTAAAGTCTTGAAGAAAATACACAACATGTCAAAGATGGACTGAACAGTACTATCTTGAAATAATGTCCGAAGAATAGGAATCATGGTCTAGCTGTTGATTGTGAAAGCTGTTGTTGCTATTGCAGTTTCTGTTAAAACGATAGGACAAAATCTCTGTTGGTAATGGAGGAAATAGAATTACATACTTGCAGGTATCTGAGAAAGTCATGTGGACACAATAACATTTTGTCGCAAAAAAGGAACTAAGAGATAACTAGCTAACGCATTTTATGATGCCAGGAGAGCAAAAAATAAGAGAAGATTTGTACTGGATGATTTGCAGCAAGTTACTGAGGGGTTTATATATCAGGTTAGAGGTCGTTGATAAGAATCAAGGTATTTAATCATCGGAAAATGGTAAAAAATAGTGTCCTAAACATTTTGCCGAAAACCGCAATGTGTGATAACTTTTTTTGTTTTTAAAGCAATTGTCCTGTAACATTGCAATTATGTTCTAAAAAACCATGGCTTAGTTGTGAGCTATGGAAATCAAACTATCTTACAATGTGTGAGAGTTATTATAATTTGGTGAATACATTTTTTTGACAAAATTGATTAAATATTTGAATTTCCATAAAAACACAATAGTAGAAGATGTAGCTTTGGCTGTAGTATATAATGAAGGGACAATCGTGAACATCATTATAAGAAAAAATTAAGTGTGTATGCACAGGAGAAATTACATGAAAAGTTTTGCCATATTTTTCAAATATAAATTTTCAGTATTGAAAAATCAAAATTACGTTTTAAATTAACATTTGGAATGCTATATTACCGTAGATGATATCATGATGCAGGGTGATCATCATTAGAGCACCTGTCCAACTTGTATATGGATATATCAATTTTTAATAAAGTTACACCATTTATAAAAATAATACCCTTCACTAGATGGTACGCCTTAAAAGACAAGTAGCAGCTGAAAATAAAACTTTAAAACTATCAGATATGAAAGTACTAAAGTATGCAGCCTTCTTAAATATACACAAATAGTATTTAGCTAAATGTGAGGACCATGTCTTGAAAAAGGAAAAATGCTATTGAAAAATTGTAGACTGTCGTTCTTTCTTCTGAGACCAGTCATCAATGTGTTGGAATCATCCGACTATTATTAAGTGAAAAATTAACCTACATGTTTGCTTTCCGAGAAATAAAAGTTTCCATCACCTTGACAAAACGGTCCTTTTCAGGGAAACTCTAATCAGCTAGAAGATGGATCTCAGAACTGAATTATAACCATTTATTATTTCTTCCAACATCTATTTATAAAACTCAACAGATCCATTTGAAGTATGTACTTTATATGTTTTATTTATCGTGTTTTTACATTTTCACACTTTTTTCTACGAAAGGCCCAGTTACTTCTTACAGCTCCCAAAACACATGAACCACATTACAAAAGAGCATTATGTGGAACCTAATATAGAAAATCTCATTCAAATTGGAGATGCGCCTATGCCTAAAAAAAAGCATTAAAAAAAATGTTACAGTAAATTATTTTCTTAAAAGACAAAATAATTCCTTTGCTAACAAATACCAAAAGAACTAGCCACTTTAAGAAAGTGGCACTAACTGACACAATGTAAATTAGTACGTCATGTAAGACATTGAAAAGATAAGATAACGTGCAAATAATCGCGCATATCGGTGTAAGGGTTATTCATATATTAGGCGGCAATAGACTGCAACCATTGTTAAACGGACATCAGTTGACACATGAAAATTTTGTCATTTAGTCGTCAGTCTTTCAATGGGGTTTTCCAGTAAGTCCGCAGGCCTATCTAGAGCAGGTCATGGTCCAGTCCATGATGAAAATGAGCACGCAGAATCGACAAGCAGAAATAGTTTTGACCATTATAGGGCAGGGAGAGTGCCAAGAAAGCAGGGCAGTGGAATTAGTGTAGTATAATAATATTGTCGTGTAATGTTTCCTGTGCACTAGTGAACATGTCGCCAGGGTCAATAAGTTAACACATACAGAGAAAATGTGCGCTAGACAACATGGCAGATGTGTGTTGGTTATTGGTAGTTTACGAGTAAATACGTAAATACAAAGAATATGTGCGCCAGACAACATGACATATGTGTGTTTGTTATTAAAGGATTTACGAGTAAATACAGAGTATATGTGGGCGAAACAAAATGGCAGAAGAGTGTTGGTTATTAGTGATTTACGAATAAATACAGATAATATGTGCTCTAGACAACATGGCAAATGTCTGTTGCTTATTAGTGGTTTACAAGTAAATACAAAGAATATCTGCTCTAGACAACATGGCATATGTGTGTTGCTTATTAGTGGCTTACAGGTAAATACAGAGAATACGTAGATGACATCACAGGTTTGTTTTTCATATTGGTGGTTCACGAGAAAATAAATTCAGAGAGTATGTACTTTAGACGACATGGCATATATATGTTGTCTATTGATGGTATACGAGCACTCAAATGCAGAAAATATGTACTTTATATGACATTAAATGCGTGTGTTTTCTATTGGTACGTGGAATGAGTTATCCTTGGCATCCACCATCTAAAGGAATGCTGGCGGAATAAGGAAAGAAAACCACGAGCGTCACTTTTTGAGATAATCATGACTTTGGAGAAGTTCTATGTGTAATCCTGTTTCCACTAATTCTGCTTTCTTTTCATTGCAACAACATGTACTTGAGCACTTGTATTACTAATCGCAGATGGTTAGATATCAAGCATGGATAACGTGCATTGGTACATGGGATCAATACCATTTGACATATGCTTTCATGTGTAAAGACATTTATAAAGAATTTCAGACACACAAAGATTGGTCCGTATAAAGGAGGACAGACAATGTTCTTCAAGTTTATCGACTCCATGATACGAGCAGAGTTGCAACATGACCGTCTGTAACTCAGATGAGAAATACAAATTTTGGTGAGGAGAGGAGCTAGCTTGGACTTTCTCATGGTTCAGTTCAGTTCAAGTGCCATCTCAACATCGACGGTTGGCAGCAATGGATCTCCAACGTCCTCTGCGTCTTGCCATGATGGTACAATCTGGTAAGCTTTTCTCTCTGCATTTTTACAAATCCTCCCATGAATAGTGTTGATGACCTCTCGCACTTTTGTTATGTCCTTTCCTTCCAGCATTGTTTCCAGCACGGTGTGATGGCTTCTGATGTAGCAGAAATAGCTGGACTGTAGGACCCTAATTTAGTTCATCTAGTCTCTTTGCACTGTTAATTTCTTCAAAATTTCCTGAACTGTTTTCCTTTCTTTCCATGGGATGTGCACTATTCTTCTATATATTCACATTTAAAAGGCATAAATTCTCATCACCAACTTTTCATTGCCCCCGTTTCTGTTCAAAACCCGTCACTCCTCTCAGTGCAAAGGCCATCGATAACATCTCGCCAGCCTACACATCGTGGGCCGATTTTTCTGCCTCTCTCCAGGCGTAGTTATTTAATTTTAGCTTCTTCTCACATTCTCTTCTCAACGTATTTTTGGGTCCACCTCTCTCTTTTTTCCCCTGAAGATTCCATGTAAGAGCCTGTCTGGCTGTGTTAGACTGTGCCTTCCGCAGCGGATTTCCAGCCCCATTTTCTTCGCTTAATGTGTTGTTCCAATGGCTGTTGTTGGCTCATTTCCCACAACTCTTCATTCCTCACCATGTCCTGCCACTTTATGGCCATTATCCTTCGTAGGAATCTGTTAACGAAGAACTGGAGTCTTTGTTGTATGACCTTGGTCGTTTTCCATGTCTCCGCTCCATACAGCAAATAGTACGCGTTTTAATTGTGTAACACGGCTTCGTGTGTTATAAATAATGTGTAAAAGTAAATCGTAACAGGCGGCAATATCATTGAATCAGATTAATTCTCGTCAATGCATCCCGACTGATGTGCAATGTATTTTACTTATTTTCTTTTCTTTTTATGTTTCAAATTTGCAACCCTTAGTCAGCCAAAAAACGTAACTCCGATTGCAGTGAAGCCAGGTAAAGTTATCTCTCCTGTTGTCATGAAATAAGATA
The DNA here is from genome assembly GCA_036924085.1 of Ariolimax columbianus. Taxonomy (NCBI): domain Eukaryota; kingdom Metazoa; phylum Mollusca; class Gastropoda; order Stylommatophora; family Arionidae; genus Ariolimax; species Ariolimax columbianus. The sequence continues at coordinate 130,766,677 of JAVGWX010000001.1, forward strand.
AAGTCTTGACTTCCATTGTCATGAAACCAAGGAAAGTCCCTTCCTGTATTCGATGCATCATTGAAACTATTTCTTGCACTTTTTTTTCTCATGTCAAGTGTAATATGACAATGAGGTAGGGTAAGAAACTAAGACGCACAACAGAAATTTGAATTTCCGATTTGACATTATTTGATTTTTGTATCCCTGTCAATGGGACATTTCATTGCACATGTTGACTCACACTGTTTTGCTTCCGCCAAGCTTGCCTGACGCGACCAAGACCATCTTAGTCTAAAACAACATTTTCACTTCATGTTTGACGTTCGAGTGTCTTCTTGACGCTTCGTGTATGCTTTTGATTTAATTAATTTGCAGAATGCAAGTGAGCTTATGATCTATTGAATACAAGGTGAGCGTAAACATTAGGGAGACTACGTTAACAGAATATTTAAACCCACTTGACCTTAAGAATGACGCCAAACGTGTATTCTTGGATTGTTTTGTCAACGTACGATATTCTATATACATTTCTTTACACGTGTATTAAGCTGCACGATATCTTTTATCAAATTATCGAAGTCATAGTCGTAGAAGAACACGAAATGGTGAAGAAAACTGTTTTATTTGTATGCAAACGCCATTAGTGGCCGTTAAGTTAGACCCCGATAAACATCCACACGAATTAGAAACCGTCTAAAGTACAGTATTGTAATCATAATAGACCATTGCTAAAGATATAACTTTTTATTGCATAGGAAGTAGATGAAAGACAACTGACATATGTCTCCTGATCACTTTTTGTAGAACTGATGTCTTGTACACAACTGTAATTATAGACGTAGGTAGTCCTATATCGTTTGAATATCGTAGTGATACAGCGCTTGCTTTTCACGACACATGCACCAAATTCCACTTCCGTTATCGAACTTCTAGTCAACCCAACTATAAATGACCATCTGACTTTTTGTCAGAACAGGAAAGACACAGGAGAATGGAACTGGCCACGCCACCTCATTACCAAACTGTAACCAAGTATGATGAAGTTTCTAACACAAGTATGTGCAGCTTCATCAAGAGCACGGGACGGTCAGCAAATACATTCGCGGGCCACACCTTATGATGTTATTTTAAAATGTAAAAATATTGGTATTTATTGATAAGAAATCTGTTGTTTTTGTTAATTATTAAATATTTGATGTTTGTCAATAGTGTTTGTCAATAGTGTATGTCAATAGTTGTATGTCAATAGTGTATGTCCATAGTGTATGTCAATAGTGTATGTCAATAGTGTATGTCCATAGTGTATGTCAATGTCAATAGTGTATCTCAATAGTGTATGTCAATAATGTATGTCAATAGTGTATAAAAATGAAGGAGTAGATAAACAATAAAACATATTTTTCACGAAAGCCTTATTCAGCTGTTTGTTATTTAATGTTTGCTTTATTATATATAATTTCACTTATTTAGTATTTTTTTGCCAGACGGTAGGATCGACAGGGAAATCGAGACAAGGTGCCAGAAAGCATCTGCGGTGACTTATCAGCTGTCCCCATTGCTTAGACACCCGAGCATTAGTTTGGCAACAAAGTAACAGCTGATAAACAGTATATTTATGCCGATTTTGTGCTACCAGTACCAAACATGGCCTCTGTCAAGGGCGTGCGAGAGCAGAATTTCGACTTGTGAAATGAAGTGTTTGAGGAAAGTCATCAGTGTTACCAGAAGAGACAGAATGCGGAATGACGACATTCGAAGTATGGTCGGCACTACGTCTTGTGTCGAATACATTTCCAGGCAGAAAATAAGTTGGTTTGGTCATCAAATGAGAATGCACCCTCATCATCTTCCACTGGTGGCTTACAATGCTGGTAGATCTGGCTACAGGGCAAGGGGGCGGCCGCGAGGTACGTGAATAGATGACATTAGAGTGATTGTGCAACGACAAGGGCTCATATTGACCGACGCAACGCACTTGGCGCAGAATAGACGACTCAAGCTCCCCACGAAGCTAAACGGCACAAGTGGAAAGAAAATTAAATAACTAATTTCACTTTACGAATAAATTTAAGTTACGATTAAGACAGACCAGATGCATTCAATGGAGCGTTGAAACTTATAACAAGTTGGCCAATGCTCGTGGAATTAACTGCAGTGGCAGCGCATACCATGTTTTCTAGATGTGATTCGGTTATGCTCGTCATCCTTTTAGATTTAAAGAACTTCTTTCTAGACAAAACATTGGGCTCAATTCTACGTGGTTCCAAATACTCTTATTCTGTTCCTATCAAAAGCTGTGAGTGTATGCTATTTCTTGTCTTGAAAATATTTCTGATAAATGTTAGTGAAGCATCTATATATTTAGATCTGAGTTATCTTGTAGTTCACTTAGTTCCATTTGCAAAGAAGGTGGAACTTGTTTCACGGCAACATCAAATGGAGGAGAGCAGATTTTAAAATGTACTTCCTGTGCTGGAGAATCTCGAAACAGGGGCTTCAATTATTTATCCAATAAAGACGGCAACTTGTCCACGAGTAAATTAAAATCAAAATCATGGTTGTGGTCCACTTGTGTGGGAAATCAATAATGATTTCCTATCCGACGTCATTATACAGAGATTCTAGTGTGACGTACGAAGAAGCCAATATGTTTATTAGTGCAAGATATATGGTCAAATGGGAAACAGAACATACTGGCTACACAAAAAATGATGCCTATTACCAGCTGAACAGAAGATAGCAGGTGCTGGTCATCATACTCCGCACAGGCCACAACCGACTGAGGTACCATCTATTCAATAAACTGAAGATATGTGGTACTGACGAATGCACCTGTGGTACAGGGAAAATGACCCCTGAACATCTGCTGCAAAATTGCTCGACATACGAGGACCAGAGAAAGCACATGTGGCCATCACGAGTGCCAACACTAGACAAGCTCTATGGCAGTGTCGACAGCCGCAGGATGACCGCTGCTTTCTTCGAACAAATTCAAGTTAATGTTTGACAGCGTACGTAGAAGAAGAAGAAGGAGATTTTCTATCCTTCGTTGACTTTATTAAAGTTCAAGTTTATTCTGAAATCTCTGAATGTGTTTATACATCTCGTGAAGCAAATGTTCTTGAGTTTATAAATTGGCAATGCGTTTATTAAGGTGAGTTATAATGTCTACAAGAATTACAGCCAGCTTTTGTTGTCTAACTTCTGCAGAGGTTTTACTTTCATGTACAATAAAAACGGATACTTAATCATAAAACCGCTTTTGCATCTTCGTCTTACTTGATCAACGCATTTCGCAATAAAATATGAGATCTTTATGCTTGGATTGAATGTCTTCCAAACATTCTTGAAGAAGGCGGCAGTGGTTTAAGCCCGTGGCCTTAGATAATTTATGCAGGAAACTACCTTGCTTATGACACGGGCGAATGCAATTGATTTGAACACAATTTGTGTTAGTGTAAAATACAATGAAAATTTCACACATCTTCTATACTGATGTTCATATCTGATAACTCGGGACACGAGGACGCAGCATTGAATAAACTGGCCGCAATCAGTTACTCATAGTTGGCTGCTTGCATCAGGGTCAGTGACTCATAGTTGGCTGCTTGCATCGGGGTCAGTGAGTCATAGCCCGCTGCTTGCATCATGGTCAGTGAGTCATAGCCGCTGCTTACATCAGGGTCAGCAACTAGCAGCTGGCTGCTTGCATCAGGGTCAGTGACTCTTAGCTGACTGCTTGCATCAGTGTCAGCGACTCATAGCTCGCTGTTTGCATCAGGGTCAGTGACTCATAGCTGACTACTTGCATCAGTGTCAGCGACTCATAGCTTGCTGTTTACATCAGGGTCAGTGACTCATAGCTGACTGCTTGCATCAGTGTCAGCGACTCATAGCTGGCTGCATGCGTTAGGATCAGCGACTCATAACAGACTAATTGCGTTATGGTCGGCGACTCATTTCTGGCTGCTTGCATCAGAGTCAGCGAACAATAGCTGAGCATTACCCTATTCTGCTTATAAGTGGTGGCACTGGAAACAGACTGAACCAATGCACTGCTGACTGAGAGAATAGGGATTGAAGAGAGAAGACAAACCCGCAAGAACGTCGTATTCACACCCGGATGTGTCGAGCTGTATGGCCTAGATATCGCAGCCTCCCAGTACCCTGCAACAAAGCGTCAAATTGTCCTTTTCAGAACGAACGCTGAAGAAGCACAGGATGATGATGATGATGATGAAGAAAAAGAAGAAGAAAAAGAAGAAGAAGAAAACTCTGATCTAATTTTATCAACAACGCCCAATCATTGTTTAAACTTTATTGCTAGATTTCCCGTTCAGATACTCACATTTGAGTTCGAACTTATTCAAACCTTTTTGATTCCAGGAATATGTCTTCGCCGCATGTAGTATCTTTCATGTGTTAAAGATCCAACAATTCGTCTGTAAAATTGGAATTAGTATCGTCTCCGCGGATAAATATAGCCAGCTAAGCGATATCTGTTGAATCTGTACTCTCATGCAGGGCAATTTAAAACGCTTCAAATTGTGACAACAATTAATTTAGGCTTAGTTGTATGTCATCGGCCATTATGTCCATACGTCTTTCAACATTCGAACGGGGACGACTTATATGTTTAATTTTGTTGCTTGTATTAGCCTATATTACGTCACTGAGTAAGGAACTTGGTGTTTTCCTTTCCTAAAAATAAAGCTTGCCCTAACAAAGTTAGGGAACTATGAACGACATTCGACGGGTGTGGAGTAATGGCAGACTCTCTCTCGGATCAAAAACTCGTATTTATCAGATGTGTTTGATTCCTGTCTTCCTGTACGGTTAAGAAACTTGGACCCTACTTAAACAGGGCATATCACGACTCGATGTCTTTCATATGCGCATCCTCGGTATCCAACGGTTTAATCTCGTTCGAAATGTCAAGGTGTCTGTAAAGACGAGTCTTCCCTCCATCTTGGACACTCTGGTCCACCGCCGCCAGTCTGTGTTTGGTCACGTGGTCCGACTAGATCGGGAAGTTTCGGCTCACCAGATAATGTCTAAGTCAGTTATGTGTAACAACGGTCTCCCACCTGGCGGCTGGAGGCGTCGGAGGGGCCGCCCTCTTTCTATATGGCTCCAACAGATAGCAGTCTCTCGTTCAGCCTTAGACGAGGTTTAGCTACAAGCTTCAGCAGCTGGACATGGTAGTGGTCGATCGACGCATCTTGCCCTAGATGCCTAGACGACAATTATTATTATTATAACAATGTTGGCAGCATCATGATTCCGTTTGGAGAAAAGCATATGTTGCCTCTTTAAAATGGCGTATCTTATATTTTTCACTTGACCTTTGAAATCGCTGTAATGTGTGTACTTGCTGTTATAATGCGTTGCATGTTGTATTCTTTCCCACCGGAACAAGTTTCATTACTAATCAAAGATTTCCTTCTGCATAATAAAAAAAGTAATCATTAGTTCACTTTTCTTGAAAGGCGCGACACTTTCTGTTCATTTACCTCTTCTTCAATTTTGTAAAGTGAAGTGGAAATTCAGCAGAATTAACCGCTAGTTGGAAATTATGGGAGTTTTTTAAACACTCCATTGCACTAAGCCGCAGCCTGGGAGACGTGGGGTGGCCAGTGCCCTTCCTTGCTGTTTTTTACTTTCCCTAATTCATGAATCAGGCACCCATTTACAGCTGGGTTGACTGGAGAAGAGCTCCCCTATTAAAATCACGACCCGGATTTTTGTTTAGTCTCCGGACGCGATTCGAACCGAGGCACGCTGTTACCACAGGCAATAGAGAATTGCAGGCTATGAACTGAGCTGACACGCCCCTCTCATTTATGTAATCTTGATAATTTACAATGCCGAATATAATAAATTGCAATGTGCTGCAAGATTACAATATAGTTAAATAAAATAATCTCGTACTTTACAACTTTCAAACCGCTCAATTCAATACTGACAATTATGGCCGCCGGAAGCATCTAGCGTGCACTCAAATATGATCTTATATATTGGTTTGATTGGCTGTTTCTTGCCGCTGTAGCTTCATCTCAACCAACCGCAACTTGCTTTATCTTATAAAGATCACAATTTTACATTCCACAGACGTCAAAAGTGACCCATGAAACAATTCAAATGAACTCATAATTATGTATTTGTTGTCAATCTAACTCGCGAATTTTATGAGTAAGCTAACTTAATTTCATTTTTATCTTTGATTAAAAGTCACTTAACAGTCTATAGGTGGCTGGCGGACCAGACTCACTGAAATTTTGCAAAGTACTTTCAGCTTAAATAAAATCAGGGCGCGACTGCATGCGGCCTGCTGCCCGTACGTTGCACATGCTTGCTTTAACACTTTATTTCCGACAGCACAGTCTGATGGGAGACATAAGAAGAAGAAGAAGTCCTATAGCAGAGCTTGTCCCTCCGGATGAAATATTCAAGACTTTATTGTACACAAATTATTTGAGGAACAATCGCTAGTTCATGTGGTCGGTAACTTGTCTTCCATAACTCAACAAAGATAAGAATATAGATATACTGAACACGAAGTGGTCCCTCCACAGTTAACCAAACATACTCAGGTTGAACTAGTTATCCCACAGATAAGAATATAAGCATAATGGCCTTGCAGTAATTCATCAACAGACAAGAATAGAACCAGCTTATCTTCAACTAATTGCCCCACAGATAAGAATATAAGCATAATGGCCTTGCAGTAATTCATCAACAGACAAGAATAGAACCAGCTTATCTTCAACTAATTGCCCCACAGATAAGAATATAAGCATAATGGCCTTGCAGTAATGCATCAACAGACAAGAAAAGAACCAGCTTATCTTGAACTAATTGCCCCACAGACAAGAATATAAGCATAATGGCCTTGCAGTAATGCATCAACAGACAAGAATAAAACCAGCTTATCTTGAACTAATTGCCCCACAGACAAGAATAGATATAAAGGCCTTGAAGTGATTCATTCACATAGAAGAATAGATATAAAGGCCTTGAGGTGATTCATTCACAGACAAGAATAAATATAAAGGCCTTGAGATGATTCATTCACAGACAAGAATATATATAAAGACCTTGAGGTGATTCATTCACAGACAAGAATAGATATATAGGCCTTGAGGTGATTCATTCACATAGAAGAATAGATATAAAGGCCTTGAGGTGATTCATTCAAATATAAGAATAGATATAAAGGCCTTGAGGTAATTCATTCACAGGCAAGAATAGATATAAAGGCCTTGAGGTGGTTCATTCAGAGACATGAATAGATATAAAGGCCTTGAGGTGATTCATTCACATAGAAGAATATATATATAAAGGCTTTGATGTGATTCATTCACATAGAAGAATCCAAATATACTGACCTTGTACTGATTACCCCACATAAACGAATATAAAAATAATGACCTTGAATTAATTACCCTCACATAGATGAATAAAAACAGAATGACCTTGACAAGCACACCGACAGGCATAGGACGGGTTTGTTTGCGTGTAGTTCGCCCGGCGTATTAACGCAAGTAAGGGATTAGGAAAGACCAGCCGTGTCTCGACAGCTGGATGATGTTTGACTGTATCCGCTCATCTTTATTAACTTCTTTCAAGAACTAGGCTAACAGCTGGGTCGGTTGTATATTGGGGCACAGGACAGGCTTGGCAAGCAAGAAGGGAGATAGTTACACACACACACATAAACATGTCATACACACAATTGCACACACATACGCACATCCATGCACACACACACATGCACACACACATACAATTGCACACACACATGCACACACACACGTATGGCATAAAATACGAATATTACGGTTCATGTAGGTCAAACAAATGTACTGCCAAACAACAACGGCAGTTTAACCAAAGATAACCTTGTAACTACGAGACAGATCGAAAATAATAGACACGGACGATGTCAGAGAATAGAGAAATGAAACGGTATGAGAAACTGGTTGGGAAAACAAATGGCATCTTAAGTCCTGCAATGTTCAATGGTTTGGGAAGAAAATGATCTTCGTTCCTACTCAGTACGGCGCTTAATGATGAGCAAAATCCTCAGCTACCACTGCAATAACGCCATAAGGTATTTAAATACAGACTTACTGTAATAGGTTCTACTGCATTATTTCCCCCATATAGAGCTCAAAGGGTACATACGTGCGAAGAAGAGTCACAATGCAGACGCTTTATTCTACACTCCGCTGTATTTGTAGGGAAACAATCTCGGGAATTCAGACATCCCTTCTTGCTCTACATTTCTGGAGAAATTTGCTTCGTCCGTGGCGCATTTGATATCTCCTGCTTGAAGGGCTGTCGGTCGATCTGAAATATGATATTGCCGGTATGAGAGCTGAAACGTTTAACTCTGAATAGCGAAATCGGCGAACAATGGACATGTCAGGAATTCTATAGTGGCCAGTTCAAGAAGGAATTATTCCGAGCGTAAACTGAAATCCTACAGCCAGGTGGTCGATTGGGCGGTCAGAACTAAAGAGATATTTATGGCATATTTCCTCCCGTTGTAGACAAGAACGTTCCGATTGGCCTAGTGAACAAAAAGGGTAGACATTTAACTCAAATCAGGGGAAAAACAATCAAAAGTATAGGAAGTCTCATAGCAGACATTGCCATCGTAGATGGAGTGTTGTTGTTGTTGTTGAATGCCCACAATGAGTAGGATTACTCTTTTGTGCACCCGAGTGGTCCGCCGGGGTCCTTGTGTATGGCAAGGACAAAATTAGCACCACTGCTCCACAAAGAGTATGTCGTAAGAGGCGACAAACTGTGTCACATATCATAACCCATGCCATGGTTAAGTGGTTTGTTTAGAGCATCATAGATGGCGCTTAACAGGCTGCGGGTCTACTTTGATGTAATGTTTGAGTCTATTAAGATGGACTCGCACACAAGTTAATCACCCTCCCGACTTGTCCCAATGTTGCGGAGTAATAAGCTGATCGAGCCTAACCTTCTTAGTAGGAAATCCTCCTCCCGGCTGCATTCAGCTCATACCAGAGCTGGGACCTGCATAGGGGCATCTGCCACTGAAGAAGTACAGGTAGACTAGGTGGGACCTGCATAGAGGCATCTGCCACTGAAGAAGTACAGGTCGACTAGGTGGGACCTGCATAGAGGCATCTGCCACTGAAGAAGTACAGGTAGACTAGGTGGGACCTGCATAGAGGCATCTGCCACTGAAGAAGTACAGGTAGACTAAGAACTAAGAAAAAGAACATTCAGTGACGGATTGTCGTAGCTTTCCTCACATCCCGAGCGTGCTGATGAAGATGGACCGGAGTTCTAAAGGTGGTTGTGCTATGCTTGGTTTCACTTGCATGTCGTTCACTACTACGGGGATCACGTCGATCCCTCACCTTGTTAGCCAGGCTGCCATAAAAACAGCCCGATTTCAGAAAGGGTTATGAGGAAGCCAAGGCGAGGGTCTTGTTCAGTATGTTTTGCCTACACCTGACTAACATGTCTGATCAGTATATGTTTCCTGACCATACGTTAGTCTTGCTTCCCAGATGGAGTGTTAGAAACTTAAATTACTTAGGTCTCGAGTGTGTATTAGACCGTGTAACCAGTTTTCTTTCTGTGTAAGTCACTTTTCTTAGCAGTAGGTCAAGGATCATTACACAACTTGGTAGACTGGAATGTGTCGAGACTGGAGATTGACATATAACTTTTGACACCTGAAGGTAGCACTATTACAAATATGTAACAGACCCCCTTGATACTACTTCAGCCAATCTCTATCAATTTATGTGATATATGAACAGTCCCTTACGCAATTCTGCAGACTGTGAACCAACAGAAGTCTAAAATCCTAAATCTATACAAGAAAAGTGGAGTTTGTTAGTTGCGGTTGCAGATAGTGGCTTGGCGTACCTGTATACTTATGCTGCATACATTTTGGCGGTTTTGTTGCTGTCAAGAAACATACGACGGTTGTGTATGTCATTTTACTGTTTATACACTGCCCCTCCAATATCAATGATAAAGCTTCTCAATGGACAGTTCAAGTTGTATTGGGTGAACACAGATTACGTAGAATTGCAAATCTGACGTAGGCGTAGCTTATAGAAAAAGTGGAGGAAGAATGCTGGAGGCCTTTTGAGACACTTGTGCCAAAATTATAACATAAACTAACTACCGGAAACCAACCAGGCAGCGAATTATGACAGTTAGAAGAAACTGCAATTCTGTGAGAAGACAATTGTTATAGTATGGGGATACTTTGGTAATAAGTAAACACGGAGGTTAAGAGAAGTAGAAGTAGAAGCAATGAACGTAACGATATGTTAACGTTGGAATATAATGTATCTGTCTTGACTTGTGTCGCTGTGCTTATATGGTTGAGTAGTGGAAGTAAGTATTTCTCTATCTCTAGCTTGATGTTTCTACAGGATAAGGTAGCTGACATCAGTTGTCTCTAGCTTGATGTTTCTACAAGACAAGGTAGCCAACTTCAGTTGTCTCTAGCTTGATGTTTCTACATGATAAGGTAGCTGACTTCAGTTGTCTATAGCTTGATGTTTCTATAGGATAAGGTAGCTGACATCAGTTGTCTCTAGCTTGATGTTTTTACAGGATAAGGAAGCCAACTTCAGTCGTCTCTAGCTTGATGTTTCTACAGGATAATGTACCTGACTTCAATTGTCTCTAGCTTGATGTTTCTACAGGATAAGGTAACTGACTTCAGTTGTCTTTAGCTTGATGTTTCTACAGGATAAGGTAGCCAACTTCAGTTGTCTCTAGCTTCATGTTTGTACAGGATAAGGTAGCTGACTTCAGTTGTCTCTAGCTTCATGTTTCTACATGATAAGGTAGCCAACTTCAGTTGTCTCTAGCTTCATGTTTCTACAGGATAAGGTAGCTAACTTCAGTCGTCTCTAGCTTCATGTTTCTACAAGATAAGGTAGCCGGCTTCAGTCGTCTGTATCTTCATGTTTCTATAGGATAGCTGGTTAGATATCATTTGAAGAAGGAGCATGATGGCATTATACCAATGCTCTATTTTTCCAAAGAATCAACAATTTAAGAAATTCAACGAGTGTGATCCACGATTACCAGTGTCCTGCCTTTCATATGGTTGCTTGCAAGTCCCATTCCAATATTTCATGTTCAAAGTTAGTCACAAAGTTTGTCAATCATTAATGCCACATTATTATTTAATCTATTATATAATTCCCTGATTTTAAAATAACATGTTTTGTTTGATTATCACAAAATTATTCATATCTCAATAACTAATTTAAAATAATTATTAAAATACAATTTTAATCCTTTACCGTGAGCCAAGTATATAGAGGCCTCTATTGACACATCCATGATCTATCTGCCTAGTGTTGTATGAAAGGACACTTTTATTTATGTTTATCTGTCACGAACTGTCATCAAGAATTGAATCGGCAGACCGACAAGTATTTGTTAGAAATGTGCTACTGTGTCAGAAATGTCTGAGGCACATCCGGTATAGTCATCCTGTCACGGTCTGTCTCCATTAAAAACTGAGGGAGGAAACACGTTAATTTGGAATACGCTTTCATTTATATTTACACAATAATATTGTCCAGGCGTAAAGTGACACTCAGAATGTTTGAAGGTTTTCCTATGTCTGTGGTTTGTAACAGTGGTTAGCTTCTGCACAATTACTCCTAATTTGGTTCCTAGTTAACATAAACTTAATATGAAACAAAAATACGAAAAAGCTCGTGTACTGAAGTAGAATTTTAAAAAATAAATAAATATTGTATGTGTTTACTTCACTAGTTTCTACTGGCGGAGGCGCGCCTATTCCACCCCAGACCGTAGTTAATTTGGGCGATATTAAGACGCATAAACAAGTGCTTGAATGCGTGTGTGTATCTGTTTGTACCTAACCTGGTGTTTCCGTGATGTTCCTCCCGTTGTTCCTCGCCACTTGATGATCCTCTCGTTGTCCTTCATTTATATTTGGTTGCTATTTTCATTTTTTTGTGTTCCTCGGTTTACCCTGTTGGGTTTCCGAGGCAAAATGTGCACAATTATTTTCCTGGGACCATTTTGGGGATGAGAATATTTATTTTCCTTCATAATTGATTATGGCTCTTTTATTTATTTATTTGTTTTTCTGATTTAAATATATAATTAAATTGTATATATTAAAAAATGTAATAAATAAAAATAAGACGTAGACTGCATTGACATATTGAATTCAAGCCACAACTAAAAGTATCACATTACTTCAACATTAACCCTCCAAAGTTTACATACACATCAATTGACAACAGGCTTGTTTGGATTCAGGTAGATAACATAGACATCTGTAGCCAAGAAGATCTCATTAAACTTTCTACCTGTCGCTAAGATTGGCTTATTAAATCAAACAGATACACAAGGAAACATTTGTTTGTCCGCTGCCGGTGGAAATCTGGTGTAAGGTCATATTGTTAGAAACGCGACCCTGGGCCATTGACAGAAGTCCTTGACAATGCTTGAACAGAGCTCGTTCGTGACTTGACATGTTGGCACTGGTTTACGCCGACACCGTGAATGGTCACTTTTGTTGTCCTGCCTTGAAAACTTGCAACCTCTCTGCGAGCTCAAACATTTCCTCTGTGTTATATTCAGTGTGTTCTGTTGACACTCCTGTTTGCAGATTGTCCAAGTTTGATATCTGTGAGTATATGCTTGTAGCAAGCATACAAAGACGTATACGGTTGTGTTATATATTGTCTACCAGTAGTTCTCAAACCTTATCGTATCTAGACGTAGTGAACTATATTGCTTAGGATTACGCTTGTATTTATCTAAAACAAAATAATTACTAGATTATTAATTGAATGGTACATACAGTGCTCCTCGCGACACCAGACTGGAAGACGTTGAACTCAGTCTCTCTCACTCCCTCTCTCTCTCTCTCTCTCTCTCTCTCTACGTGTATCTCTCTCTATGTCTCTCTCTATATCACTCTCTATATGTCTCTCTCTATGTCTCTATCTATGTATTTATTTATATGTCTCTCTCTATGTCTCTCTCTCTCTCTCTCTCTCTCTCTCTGTCTGTCTCTGTTTCTCTTTCTCTTCCTTTCTTTCCGTATTTAGAAATGAGAACACACGCTTACATATAGTTGGACCCAAAGATACACGAATGCGCACACCTACATTGTGTTTCATACACTGTACAAACACACACAGGCACCTACAAACACGCACCCGTGTGTATGTATGTATATATATATATATATATATATATATATATATGCAACAGATGATCCTGCCAGTTAAATAGCACAGCGATGAACAAAATCTACACCTCAACATCAGCAAGACCAAGATAATAAGCACCGACAACGAGGAGGCAGACAGACTGGCAAAAGAAGGTGCAAGACTACCACAACCAGATACCAGTGTGACATACGAAGAGTCAAAACGGCTTATTAGAGCTAGATACATGACCAAATGGGAAAGAGAACATACTGGTTACACCAAAAACGATGCCTATTACCAGTTGAACCGAAGAGAGCAGGTCGTTGTCTTCAGACTTCGCACTGGCCACAATAGACTGAGGTACCACCTATTCAACAAATTGAAGATAGGTGGCACCGACGAATGCACGCGTGGTACCGGGAAAATGACCGATGAACATTTGTTGCAAAACTGCCCGACATACGAGGATCAGAGAGAGCAGATGTGGCCATCACCAGTGGCAACACTAGACAAGCTCTACGGCAGTGTCGACAGCCTCAGGATGACCGCTGCTTTTTTCGAAAAAATAAAGTTCGACGTTTGTCAGCGTAAAAAGAAGAAGAAGAAGAAGAAGAATATCTCGGCTCAACTGTAAGCCTCACTTGAGATTGTAAAACAAAAGTGTGTAGTGGAATTGTCGTGGCACTGCAGAAACATATGGTAGAACACTAACAAAATGACAAACATAAAAATCTTGAGAACTTGCATCTTTCCAGAGATAACGTACGGAGGCGAAACAAGGACAGCCACACAATCACTAAGCAAAACGATTGAATCCTACTAGTAAAAGTTTCTTAGTGGGACAGGGACAGTGACGAAAGAGCTGGCCAAAGATCGAGTCTTACAGATGGGTTCTTATCAGAACGATGTTCTACAAAAGGCATGCTACATAATGATATATATAATAAATGTAAAAGGTCTGGTAGATGCATCAGAGACAATGCCGCAGACTGTTGATTGACATTTTTATAACAGCTCTAAAAGATCAGCTGACAAAATTCATGCCCCCCCTCCATCCATGAGAAGTCAGACAATCTTAATGACACACTTCAAAAAAGATATTGAGAGTCTACGTGCAAATGCTAGTATGTGATAATGCAATAAACAACCGTATACTCGTCTGTAATTTGTTTATGTTTCAAGATTATGCTGCAATATTTTTTTCTCATTTCCTGAATTCTACTGCTCATGAATATCTAATCTACATTGATATCTTTCGTGTGTTTCACCCTGACCTGGTTTCCGTACCAAAAATACAGGAAGAGCCGTCACCGCTAGTAACGGTGCATCTAGCGCTGTGCCTTACATAAATATGGGTGTTGTAGCTGAGCTAGGCTATATTTTAAAGGCGGTGTCTGAGCCGTTGTCAACTTTCCTGTCAGGTTCTGAATGTGTGACATCTATTTAAATGAGCACAAACAATGTCGAGTATCTGGCGTGGATGGGATTAGCATGTAACGAGACTATCAGAGGCGCCGTGTTTCTGTTTTTTAACAACAGATTCGGGTTAACATTTTTTATATTCATTGTCGAAATCAAATGTTTTTCTTTACCTCCATGCTGTATAATTTTTTAACGGGTCTGTTAAGTTAGGATCATTTATATTTTTGTCAGTGACCTGACAAATGTAACCAGCATGAAATAAGACAATATGGTTATACCGTTTACTTTCCGCAGTCGTTGTCAACGCAATTACCATTACAACGATTTAAGTCTTCTAACTCGTTATCATCACCCACAGAGAATGTCATTGTCACATACACTCATTATCATCACCCACAGAGAATGTCATTGTCACATACACTCATTATCATCACCACAGAGAATGTCATTGTCACATACACTCATTATCATCACCCACAGAGAATGTCATTGTCACATACACTCATTATCATCACCACAGAGAATGTCATTGTCACATACACTCATTATCATCACCCACAGAGAATGTCATTGTCACATACACTCATTATCATCACCTTAGAGAATGTCATTGTCACATACACTCATTATCATCACCCACAGAGAATGTCATTGTCACATACACTCATTATCATCACCCACAGAGAATGTCATTGTCACATACACTCATTATCATCACCCACAGAGAATGTCATTGTCACATACACTCATTATCATCACCACAGAGAATGTCATTGTCACATACACTCATTATCATCACCACAGAGAATGTCATTGTCACATACACTCATTATCATCACCCACAGAGAATGTCATTGTCACATATACTCATTATCATCACCCACAGAGAATGTCATTGTCACATACACTCATTATCATCACCCACAGAGAATGTCATTGTCACATACACTCATTATCATCACCACAGAGAATGTCATTGTCACATACACTCATTATCATCACCTTAGAGAATGTCATTGTCACATACACTCATTATCATCACCCACAGAGAATGTCATTGTCACATATACTCATTATCATCACCCACAGAGAATGTCATTGTCACATACACTCATTATCATCACCACAGAGAATGTCATTGTCACATACACTCATTATCATCACCCACAGAGAATGTCATTGTCACATATACTCATTATCATCCTTTTCTGTAACATCACATTCAGTATAATTGAGAAACGTTTCTTATTGTTCTCTCATTCATCATTAGTCTTCTTTCTCTATATATCTGCACTTCTATCTCTGTCACTCACTCTCTCTCTCTCTTTCTCTCTCTGTATCTATTTCTCTCTCTGTCTCTTTCTTGTTGGTATCGTTATCATAAGAAGAAGATTATATGTATAATGTACCTAGAAAAAGTATAATAATAACAATAGTACGCTTAGGTGACCAGGGCCCGTCGCGTCGAATTACCATGTCCGTGACCACGTCTGATGGCCGCATTCCATGCAGCCTGCGGTTCTGTTGGGGAGGTGGTGATCTGTTTTAACCAGGTGTTGCAAGGGCGGCCCCGAGAACGTCTCCAGGACGATCACGGCTTCTTCCCGTAACTCGCCCCCACAACCTGTCGGGGCATCTCGTGGGGCTGGGACTTCTCGGGAAAGCGAGCAACGTGACCGAAGAGGGAGAGGCGACGGCGATCAATCGTTGAGGCAATGCATGCAAGTTGAGTACGTCGAAATACTTCGTTGTTGGAAATCATGTCATGCCAGACCATCCCGAGAATGCATCTGTGGTTGAGCTTGTGGAAGGCCTCAAGACGTTGCCAGTCCTGCTGTAGTAGTGTCCAGGACTCGGAGAAGGTGGACAATACTGGAGGAGTAAAATGATGTCAACGCCATCAGCGGTTACCAGGAAGTCGCCGATAAAAACTTCTGAGTTGTGTGCAGAAGACTGTGTGAAGATCCAGTCCATGGCGCAGCAGAAAAGTGCAGGGGTGAGGACGCAGCCCTGTCGGACACCGGATGACGTAGAGAACTCCCCCTTGAGATCCCGCCTTAGCCGAATTCTGGCGCTAATGTGATTGTGAAGCTCCTCATTTATGGTTAGCAGGGTGCCTGGGATACCCACGTATTGTAGGGCCCTCCACAAGGCGTGTCTGTCCACAGAAGCGAATGCAACCCGTGAGTCAACACATGTGATGTGGAGAGGGTGGTTAAACTCGTGGGGCAGTTCTGTGAGGAGGCAGAGGGCGAGAACTGCGTCATTGGTGGAGCGAGAAGCTGTGAACCCTGACTGTTGGGGGCGACGTTGGTAGAGCGAGAAGCTGTGAACCCTGGCTGTTGGGGGCGACGTTGGTTGAACGAGAAGCTGTGAACCCTGACTGTTGGGGGCGACGTTAGTTGAACGAGAAGCTGTGAGCCCTGACTGTTGGGGGCGACGTTGCCTCATTAAAAGGGGCTGCAGTCTGGAGAGGAGCACGTGTGCGAAGACCTTGCCGGGGACGGACATTCTAGACGGGAGCTCTTTCCCTTGCCCAGGTATTATTATTCTATTATTCCTATTATTCCATCGCGCCAAGCCATGGGCACTTGACCCTTGTTCCACACCGTTGCGAAGAGTTGGTACAGGCTGGTGGTCATCAGATCCAGGGTGGTGGTCATCTGGTCCAGGCCGTGCTTTAAAAGCTCAAGGGAAATATTATCGGGGCCCGTGGCTCTGCCGTCTTTCAGTTGTTCTATTTCTGCCTTAACCTCAGCAATGATAATAGCGTCAGGGCTGGTGCCAGCGTCAGGAGTTGCTGTGGGAGACTGACGGAGTAGATCTAGTGAGAGGTGGCGGGAGGGTGGGTCAAGACTGCGTTGTAATGTTCTACCCACCTGCTAGCTATTTCCTCTCTTGAGGTGCAGGGGGATCCATCGGACTTATTCAAGCATTGGGAGATGCAGGAAGTACGTTGGGAGGGACCCGAGCTGAGAGCCTTTATTGCACGATATGTCGCTCTCATGTCGTTGTGCACTAGACCATCCTCGGCGCTGTCGGCTATGGAGTTGTAATGGTATTCAAGGTCCTTCTTGGCGGCAGCCCGGAATTTGTTTTGTAGGCGTCGCCGTTCCGGGTGGTCGCCCATGGTCCTCGCTTAACTCTTTTCCTCTAGGATTGATGGGGTGGACACTGTCAGCCATGATTTCCGGATGTTCTTCCTATAGCCCAGAACTGTGTCGGCAACTTCGTAGATGGCCTGGGCGACAATGGGCCAGGCAGATTTAGGGTTATCAGGAAGGATGCCCCGAGCTGCAAATTTGCTGTCTATGGATGCAGCATATTGGGCTGCCAGACTAGGGTTGGTACGCATGGATTCCGTGTCGTATCTACCAACTGATGCTGTCTCTGTGTGGTATCTCGGCAAGACGGCCACTCTAGCCACTAGGAGAAGATGATCAGTGCTGGCAGGGGCTTCAGCTCTAAAGTGAACACTTTAGGATCTGAAGAGACCTGGGTTTCTAGACAGGGTATAATCCAGCTCCGTTCTGGTCCTATGATCGTTTGAGATTCACGTGAACCGGTGTGATGCATTCCGTCTGAACCAGGTGCTCGCTATCCTGATGCCAAAAGAGGCACAGAAGGAGAGGAATCTGAACATGTTGTCGTTCAGCGTTCTACTGTACGTTGGACCCCAGACCTTTCCGGTCAGTTCCGGGAGTGGCGTCGAAGTCATCGAAGATAACAAGCTCGTCGTGAGGTGGGAGGATGAAGGCAGTTGGGAGTAAAACATGCTCTTCTGGTCGGTGTAGGAGACATCCGTAGAGGCGTTTACAACTAAGATGGGTTTGTATCCATGTCTATGTCGCAGTCTAACGTAATAAAGTCTGTCTGAAATGCGGTGGCAGATGGAGAGGTTATCCCTGAGAGTGTCACGTACGGCCAGGGCTACGTCATTATGGGGATATCTCTGGCTGTGAAGTGTCCGCCATCCGGAGTTCTGGCCTCGGTGGTACCGGCAATGGTTATGTCGAGCGAAAAAAGTATGGAGAAACATAAATTCGCATGAATTGAAAAACATGAAAGTTAAGTGAACAAGACGAAAAGAAATGAAGATTGAATCGTCAGTAAGAGAATCTCAATTCCTAGTAATAGGCGAAATTAGTAACGAATCAGATGAAAAAGTGTTAAAGACTTCTTTGTGTTAGGTTTATACACTTTCTAATGTGGACGTGCTCTACATCGTGGCTGTTTCTTCCATAACAATAAGTTAGGTACACATTTACAGCTAGATAGACAGGAGTGTGTCGAGACTAGCACATTTACGGAGAATGGCAAGATCTCAAACTACTCCACCAATGAGAGCGAGACTTCCTGGTAGGAAAAGTTAAATCGCGAAGTCTGTTTTCAGCAATTGTCAGTCTCTTGACAATTTCATCGAATCCTGAAGTCTGTTTTCAGCAAAGTCAGTTTCTTGACATTTTTATCAATTCGTGAAGTCTGTTTTCAGCAAAGTCAGTTTCTTGACATTTTTATCAATTCGTGAAGTCTGTTTTCAGCAAAGTCAGTTTCTTGACATTTTTATGTGCAAACTAAATTTATGTGCACGCCATTTCTTGATTTGAAATGTAGATCACGACTCGTCCGTTGTTGTCAGCAATTAAACTGTGCGTATTGAGGTCAGGATAAATTTGGGTTTGGATCAAGGTAGATTAACACTTAATACATTTTTTACTCGTCTCGTTCGATAAATTCTAGGCACACCTTGAGTGTGGCAACTTGGTGGCTGAAATGAGCTGAATATCATTACATGGACTTGGGCGAAAAACAACTTTGGATTTAATTAGAAGTGAAAATATGTCGTAGATTTCTTGACTTAGTAGAGTCAAGAAATACTGGTATTAGTGGACGTAATGGATCATCCAGCAGCACTGTATTGTAATAAAAGTGTGGGAATATGATGTTTCTTAATGTTCTACTAAATTGTAATAAAAGTGTGGGAATATAAGGTTTCCTTAATGTTGTACTAAATTGTAATAAATGTGTGGGAATATGATGTTCCTTAATGTTATATTAAATTGTAATAAAAGTGTGGTAATATGATGTTTCTTAATGTACTAAATTGTAATAAATGTGTAGGAATATGATGGTTCCTTAATGTTGTACTAAATTGTAATAAAAGTTTGCGAATAGGATGTTTCCTTAATGTTGTACTAAATTGTAACAAATGTTTGCGAATATGATGTTTCCTTAATGTTGTACTAAATTGTAATAAATGTGAGAATCTGATGTTTCCCTAATGTTGCACTATGTTGTAATAAAAGTGTAAGAATAGGATGTTTCCTCAATGGTATAGTATATTGTAATACAAGTGTACGAATAAGATGTTTCCTCAATGGTGTAGTATATTGTAATAAAAGTGTAAGAATAGGATGTTTCCTCAATGGTGTAGTATATTGTAATAAAAGTGTACGAATAAGATGTTTCCTCAATGGTGTAGTATATTGTAATAAAAGTGTTAGAATAGGATGTTTCCAAGAAAGGAAAGGACAAAACAGATCCAAATGGATACAGGCCTATCAGCCTACTGAGCTGTTTCGGCAAACTGATGGAACGTATGATAAACACCAGACTGGTGTGGCATCTGGAAGAAAAACGAATACTAATTTCACAGCAAGCCGGCTTTAGACAGCACAGATCCACTGGGGACCAGGTCATCCTCATAGCCCAGGAAATAGGAGATGCCTACCAGGCACAGAAACAAACAGTAGCGGTTTGGGTGGACCTGGAAAAGGCATTTGACAAAGTCTGGAAAGACGGACTTAGAGTCAAGCTAAGGGGAAGAGAAATTTGTGGGAGAATGTACAAGTGGATCAACCACTACCTAAAAAAAAGAACGGCCAGAGTCCAAATACAAGGGCAGATGAGCAAAAAGGTGACACTCGAGCAGGGAGTACCCCAAGCGGGAGTCCTGTCACCCACACTCTTCCTGGTGTATATAAACGACATTACAGAGAATATACCAAGAAGAGTCCATAGCTCAATGTTTGCAGACGATCTGGCTATGTGGACCTCTGAAAAGAATCTCACTATAGCAGGAAATCGGATGCAGCAGACCCTAACGTCGCTGGAAGAGTGGGCGAACTCATGGCTGGTCAAAATAAACGAGGAGGAAACCACATGTACAATATTATCGCTTTCAATCAAACCCCAAAACATCAAATTAAGTCTAAATGGCAAATTCCTGCAGCCAAATGACAATCCAAACTATCTGGGAGTCACATTTGATCGGCGCATGACATGGACAAGTCAGATCCAGAGAAACCGAATGAGAGCCAGAGAAAGAATGGCAATCATGAGGAAACTTGCTGGCACAAGCTGGGGAGCAGACGAAAGTATACTAAAGAAACTGTACACTGGAAGAGTGAGACCAGTTCTCGAGTATGGCATTGCGGCATGGACAACAACAGCAAAGGCGAACTTCGATAAAGTTAGCAAACTTCAAAACCAAGCCATGAGAGTTATAACAGGAGGCATGAAGTCAACGCCAATTGTAGAACTTGAAAAGATTACAAAACTGCAATCCATTACCGATAGAAGAGACTGCAGAGCCCAGCAGCAGTCAGAGAAACTCCGAAGACTGACTGACCATCCAATGCACAAGAGACTAAACAATTTGGGAAATGGGAAACTAAAGCGGAGAAACTTTGCAGAAATAGCCAAGCAAAGATGCACGAAGATCCCATAAACGCACTAACAACACCAAAGCCCATCACTACTGTAACGAAAACCTACCTGGAGGCAGGATATATTTCCAGAGGTGTTAGAAAATGTACCAGGTATTGGAAACAAAAACTGCCAGACTGAAAAAGAAAGGAAAGATACTACCCTAAGCTTTATATCGAAAAACTACCCAAGCATGGACTGGACCCATGCATACACCGACTGTTCTGTAACAAACACTACACAGAACGGAAAGGCAGGAGCATTCCTGAACCTACCAAATGGCAGAAAAATAACACTGTCATTCGCTACTGGTAAGTACACAAGCAATTTCAGAGCGGAGGCAGAGGCACTGAGGGCGGCAGTGGAAGAAATGGTGACACATAAAGAAAATGAAAGCCATACAGTCCTGCTTACAGATGCTTTGGCCGTAGTCACAGCACTAAAAAGGCAGAAAAACACTGAGCTTAATGACTTAAGAGCAGTACTCTGTCAACTATGCCAGCAGTCCGCACCAAAAAGGGTAGTGGTACAGTAGGTCCCATCACACTGCAACATCCAAGGCAACGAGGAGGCAGACAGACTGGCAAAAGAAGGTGCAAGACTACCACAAACAGATACTAGTATGACGTACGAAGAGTCAAAACGGCTTATTAAAGCCAGGTACATGACCAAATGGAAAACTGAACATACCGGCTACACCAAAAACGATGCCTATTACCAGTTGAACAGAAGAGAGCAGGTCGTTGTCTTCAGACTTCGCACTGGCCACAATAGACTGAGGTACCACCTATTCAACAAATTGAAGATAGGTGGTACCGACGAATGCCCGTGTGGTACCGGGAAAATGACCGCTGAGCATCTGCTGCAGAACTGCCCGACACACGAGGATCAGAGAGAGCAGATGTGGCCATCACCAGTGGAACCACAAGACAAGCTCTATGGCAGTGTCGACAGCCTCAGGATGACCGCCGTTATTTTCGAAAAAAAATGGTTACTGTCTGACTGCGTACGAAGAAGAACAAGAAGAAGGATGTCTCCTCAATGGTGTAGTATATTGTAATAAAATCGCGCGTGTGTGTGTAGATGGGGTTGGGGGTGGGGGTATTTTCTCCAGGCAGAGGTCAGATCACGTCAGGTCATCCCGTAACCGGTGAGGTCGTTGGGGCACACATGAAGACATCCTCACAATACCACGCCACCCTTCTCTCTCAGCGGCCGCTGCCTGTGCCTCTTCTGGTTGGAGATTGGTCCATTCTTTTATGTTGTCCTCCCACCTCTTTTTGGGACGGCCTCTTGAAGATCGTATTTGCAAGACTATTTGACAGTTGCCAAGAAATTTTCAAAGGCCCTATTGCTGTTGTAATTCTTTCTCGTATTTCCTCATTTGTAACTCGATCTTTGTATATGACGTTTAAAAGTCTTCGGAAACATCCCATCTCCAAGGCCTGTATCCTTCGCTGAAGGTCACATGTAACTGTCCATGTCCCACAATCATAGAGGAATATTGACAGGATCAGTGTACGCATTAAACTGATTTTCGTGTATAGATAGTGCTAACCGTTAATCTTGCCAGATTTTGTTAAGCCGTGCAAGTGCAACTATTGTCTGTGCTATTCTGGCCAACACCTCATATTTTGATCCTTCATCACTGACAATCGACCCTAGATATTTAAAACGGTCAACCACTTCGAGTTCCTGACCATTAGCTTTCATCCTACTGTTGAAGCCCTCGGCGTTGTTGATAATTAAGTTTGTCTTTCACGCGTTTATCTCCATACCATAGTCAAGAGCTGTTTCATCGAGCCTTCGGACCCATTCCTGGAGTTCTGCTTCTGAACCCGCCAATCCGTCGATATCATCTGCAAAACGAAGGTTGGTAATCGTTCGGCCCTCTATCTTGACAGTACCAACGTGACCTCCAAGTGCCTCACTCATAATTCCCTCAAGGAATATATTGAAAAGAGTTGGAGAGAGTGTACACCCATGTCTCACACCAACTGATGTGCGAAAACAGTCCCCTCGCCTCCCATTCATAAGAATTGCGCTAGACGCCTTGTGATACAGGTGTTCAATGACCTTTATAATATGTCCGTTGATTTTTATACATCCTCATGGTTGCCCATACCTCTTTATGCTATACCCTATCAAACGCATTCTTAAAATCAACAAACACATGATACAGTTTTTGCTGCTATTCTAGATATTTCTCGCTTACCAGCTATAAATTAAATATCTGTTCTGCAGAGCTTGACTGAGAAATCAATTACCTTTAAATATTTGTTATAACTCTGCTGGAAATGAATCGATTATTATGACATTTTGAGACAATGATGAGAAACCGTTTATCTTCATTTTGTACATTTCGGTTGGTGCTCAAAATGTGATCCGTCAGCTTCAAGACGTGGGCGAAGTCAGGTATGCCACTATCTCAGTGATGCGTAAATTGTACGATGTTCTAGCTCATCCAACGTCTGCTTTTTCCGCTCATCTTTAAGCTCATCCTTGTCAATTATTTGTTTCGGTAGATTTCCGTAAAAACGCCCCAAAATCATACAGTCCACGGGGTCATGATCTGGAGTAAATGGGGTTCCCAATTTAGTTAAATGAATTAGCATATGTTTATTTTTCTGGCGATAACTTGTAAATTCACCAGATCGTTCTGCCTAATGGTAGGCTGGAATATGACATCCAAGAAAAATATGAAACTCATTTTATGTTCTGAGAAGCGACGTACAAGATCCTGGCATAGGGATAGCAAGTAACTCTTTGCTGCGTTCAGTCAACTTTCCCGCCCGATGGTTCTTAAAATATTGTTACTCAATATCATTTTGGATTATTCTGCTGCTTTGAGAAGCGCTTATCTGGCCAACAATTTGACTTTGGGAAAAACGTATTTACAGACGTTCTTCTTGACTTTACACAAGCTCACTATAATATAACAACACTGATATTGTTATCTGTGAGCGTAGTGGGTGTATGAAAAGTATATGGTCTGCGTAGTGAGTGTATGGAAATTGTATGGTCTGCGTAGTGAGTGTATGTAAAGTGCCTTTATGAAGTTCAAATGTTTCGGTTCAGACTATCTTTTGCAAAAGATTTGTCAGTTCGCCTAAAGGCCATCCATTGTTTGAAATCACCTTAAGTAGTAGTTTTCCACCATAAAGATTGTTTCGTCTCAGAATGTTGGTCGCTGATTTTTTTTTCTTCAGTAAACTCCACTTTGCAGCAGACGATCTACAGCTGTATACAGCACCAACCGCCAGATGTAATATTCGTGACGCGAAATTCGGAAAGGAATATAGTTCTTCTAATTTCACCTAATCTAATAATAATCGACTACTATTGCGTTGGTTCTTCTTCTTCTTCTTCTTCTTCTTCTTCTTCTTCTTCTTCTTCTTCTTCTTCTTCTTCTTCTTCTTCGTACGCTGTCAGATGTCTACTTGAATTTGTTCGAAGAAAGCAGCTGTCATCCTGAGGCTGTCGACACTGCCATAGAGCTTGTCTAGTGTTGCCACTGGTGATGGCCACATGTGCTTTCTCTGGTCCTCGTATGTAGTACAATTTTGCAGCAGATGTTTAGCGGTCATTTTCCCTGTACCACAGGTGCATTCGTCAGTGCCACCTATCTTCAGTTTATTGAATAGGTGGTACCTCAGTCTGTTGTGCCTGTGCGGAGTCTGAAGATCACGACCTGCTCTCTTCTGTTCAGCTGGTAACAGGCATCGTTTTTAGTGAAGCCAGTATGTTCTGTTTCCCATTTGGCCATGTATCTGGCTCTAATAAGTCTTTTTGACTCTTCGTAGGTCACACTAGAATCTGGTTGTGGTGGTCGTGCACCTTCTTTTGCCAGTCTGTCTGCCTCCTCGTTGCCTTGGATGTTACAGTGGGTTGGAACCCACTGTACCACTACTCTTTTTGGTGCGGACTTCTGGCATAGTTGACAGATTACTGCTCTTAAATCATTAAGTTCAGTATTTTTCTGGCTTTTTAGTGCTGTAACTACGGCCAGGGCATCTGTAAACAGGACTATCTGGCTTTCATTGTTTTCGCCTGTCAGCATTGCTTTTACTGCAGCCTTCAGTGCCTCTGCCTCCGCTCTGAAATTGCTTGAGTATTTTCCAGTTGCCACTGACTGTTATTTTTCTACCATTTGTTAGGTTCAGGAATATCTCTGCCCCTCCATTCTGTGTTGTTTGTTACAGAACCGTCGGTGTTTGCATGGGTCCAGTCCATGCTTGGGTACTTTTCCGCTATGTACCTCAGGGTTCTGTCTCCTTTTTCTTTTTCAGTCTGGTTTTTCTTGTTTCCAATACCTGGTATATTTTCTACCACCTCCGGAATGATATGCGGCTTCCATGTGGGTTTGCGTACAATAGAGATGGGCTTTGGTGTTGTTACGGTATTCATAGGGTCTTCGCTCATCTTTGCTTTGGCTATTTCTGCAAAGTTTCTCCGATTTAGTTTCCAAATTCCAAATGTATTAAGTCTCTGATGCATTGGATGGTCTGTCAGTCTTCTAAATTTCTCTGCTTGCTGCTGGGCTCTGCAGTTTCTTCTGTCGGTCATGAATTGCAGATTTGTAATCTTTTCAAGTTGCGTAGATTATTCAAAACAAAATATTTAAATGTCGCTCTTATCAGCTTCAATGGTGTATCACTGTACTGGAACACAATTGTGTGTGTGGGAAAAGGAGGGAGGGGGGAGGATATTTCCTTAATGTAGCCCTATCTTGCAGTTAAAGTGAAAGTATGGACTTAATGTAGCCCTATCTTGTAATTAAAGTGGAAGTATGGACTTAATGTAGCCCTATCTTGTAATTAAAGTGAAAGTATGGATTTAATGTTGCCCTATCTTGTAATTAAACTGAAAGTATGGACTTAATGTAGCCCTATCTTGTAATTAAAGTGGAAGTATGACCTGTTTCCTAATGTAGTCCATTATTCTATGACGTTTAAGAGTGATATGTTTTATAAATATAGCACTTTACCGTAATAATAAAATATAAGTGAATGCGCGGGACATTTTGTCAATGCAACACTCTACTGTAAGTCAAGTGAAAATGTAGGGTGTTTTTCTGT
Organism: Ariolimax columbianus; assembly: GCA_036924085.1. Taxonomy (NCBI): domain Eukaryota; kingdom Metazoa; phylum Mollusca; class Gastropoda; order Stylommatophora; family Arionidae; genus Ariolimax; species Ariolimax columbianus. The sequence continues at coordinate 130,793,090 of JAVGWX010000001.1, forward strand.
GCAGCACTCTTCTTCTTCTTCTTCTTCTTCGTTCGTTCTCAATCTCCCACTACCAAACCACGAAAGGGTAAGCAGCAGAATGTAGTCCAGAGAACGGAAGGCGTTGTGTTGTAATTTACAGCTTGGCTGCGATATTTGCACCTTTCGGTCCAACACATCGGACTTCAGCAACCATTTTTTGAGTACCGGGATCGCATTCCCTCTTCGATCCCTTCTCCTTAGCCAGTCTGCCCTGCTGCAGCCTGTTATCCAGAATCACTGCGTGGAGGTGTAGTAGGGTCTTAGCAGCTATGGTTCCTGGTCCTGACGCTAGCAGTCAGCTATGGGTCGCCGACCACTGCAGCTCATGCGCTGCTCAGCATCTTGATCCCTACTATAATACGAAGGACATTCAAATCAAAGTGGGACTTTTTGTTTTAGTTCTACCTGAATGGGTTATAGCGTCATGGAACTAATATCATTAGTTAGGGGCACTTGTATCCTATTACTGCTAGGTGGACAACTTGCATAGGGCCAGTCACAGGAGCAGACAAATAACAATGGCGATCCGCACTGTTAGTGCTTGCTTGTAGCAGCGTGTTGTGATTACGTTTCTTATGAAAGAATGCGTGAAACCTGTGGAAATACCACAAAAGACTGCAATCACAATACGGTAATCAGACACTCAATATCAGAAACATATTTGAATGATGTAGACGTTATAGAGAGTGCCGTACATTCTTGAGTGATGATCTCGGTCGTGGTGACCCAACAGTCATTCCTGTCAATATCCAGATTGTGGAACGCCTTTTCCTGGAAAATCGACGCATAACCTGTCGCAAAATAGCACAAAAGGCAAGTCTTTCTCTGTGTACAATGAACACTAATATTCAGGAACAATTGCATTTTCAGAAAGTTAATACACTTTGGGTTTGATCACAAAGGGTGTTTTGCTGTGGAAAAATAACGCTAAACTTCAAATGGCTCACCGAAAAATGTGCATCTGCAGCTACTCGACTGGGAGATATTGCTACATCCGCCTTACAGACCAGACCTCGCTCCATCGATTCTCACCTGTTTGGACCAATAAAAGAATTCCTGGAATGTCAGCACTGATAACCAAATGAAAGAGGCTGTCCTGGATCGTTTCAGACAGACTGATAAACATTCCTACGCTGAAGCTTTTCAAGCATAACTTAAACGCCGGGATAAATACATGAACGTTGCAGCAGATTTTATCGAACAATAACAATTCAATTTGATTACGTGAACAAATCCATTTTTTTCCTTTAAAAAGTTCCGGTTTGACTTGTACGAGCCTCGTACAGGTGGCAATTTATTGAATTTTCTCAATGCAGTACTCTGTTATAAGTGAAATATAAGGTGTTTTCTCAGGGCGGCATTTTACTGTAATACAAGTGAGAATATAGAGTATTTTATCTAAGCAGCACTCTACTGTAATATAAGTGAGAATGTAGGGTATTTTCTCTGAGCAGCCATCTACTGTAATATAAGTGAGAATGTAGGGTGATTTTAGGTGCTATTTTGAAATTACGAAACAAATGAAACATGAATTTACTAGAAGCAGTACAAACATGAATTAATCGTGGGAAATGCTAATTAAGAACTGATTGAAGAAATCATTCAGACGGTCCGTCGCTGTAACAATACCGTCTGCTTTCTTGCATGATTATAACTATTCTTCTTATTTTATTGTTTTGTTTTTGTTCTATTATCTAATTGTTGTGAAATAGTTCTTTTAAAAATTACTTTAAAAGCATCTTGGCTGTTGCAGATTTTCTGTTCATTGTTCCAGAACTGGTGGAATACCGATTCTGAATTCACTGAATAACGCGAACCATACCTGGCACATAACAACGTGAAACGGGCATGCTATTCTCATCCACGATTCTGTGTGTTATCACCAGAAACTGCAATGACTTTCATGTCTCAATTTTAAATAAAGAGCGTCAGTGACAAATTGTCCTCTTCTTTCTCGCTCGGCCTCAGTAATTCAAGTCAAAAGCTCTAAAAAGTTATGCGTATGACTGTCTTTATTTTGTGGGTGTCGTTGCGCTGTGTTCTACCATACAATGTTCAGTGTAACTGTCTCCAGAATAATTTTGGCTGGGACTGCTTCCTCGGCTTTTGGCTGGGTTTGGCTCATCAGTCAGGCCGCAGTTGTTTGAAGTGAGAGTACTCTCCTACGCAAGTTATGTTACTGAACAATGGTGTCCTACCTAAGGATAAGTCTGATATTTCAGAAGTTTTCTATTGCTTGCCATGTCTAGGGGTATGTCTGGTATTACAGAAGTATACTATTGCTTGCCATGTCTAGGGGTATGTCTGGTTATTCAGAAGTATACTATTGTTTGCCATATTTAGGGGTATGTCTGGTTATTCAGAAGTATACTATTGTTTGCCATATCTAGGGGTATGTCTGGTTATTCAGAAGTATACTATTGTTTGCTTAAGTCAAGTCACGCTAATATATGTGTGGTCTTTGCTACAACTCCATTTTAGAAACTTTATCATTTAATTTAAACTCTCTCTATTCGGTTAATATATGTAAATATATATATATAGATATTTACACACAAACCTATATATATATATATATATATATTCACCCGAGGTGAAAAAAGGTGTGCCTTCGCCAGTAGAATACAGAGAGGCAAACACTTTACACACAAAAATTGTGTGTGTGTATGTGTATATATATATATTCAAATATATATATATATATATATATATATATATATATATATATATATATATATATATATATACATACATACATACATACATAAATACATATGTACAAGTAGCCTGTCCTTGGCAGAACGTCGCTTCTTTCAACTGTGTGGCTGTTTTAAATTTCTTGGCAGGTGTTTATATACAACCTCTGATCCAAGGTGAAATAAACTCTTCACATTTTTATTCAAGGGATAAGTGGCTAACGTCTGGTTAGGCTAAGCCTACTGAACAGACTATGTTAGTCTAATGCAGGTGAAAAATAATGATCACCACCGCACCTCAATTCCAAGCAGTTATTTCTGGGCTGTTTTTAGGCAGAGTGGCTGACGAGGTGGGGTTTGATAGACATGTATACCTATAGTGGTAACCTTTCTGATGAGCCTTGGATTGCACTACAGCCAGGTGGACTCCGGTCGACGTTTTCTAGTACGCCTCTTTATTTGAGAACAGCCACTGTAAGCCACCACCATAGAAAGACGTAAAGAGTACCTAACTCAAGTAAAAGTGTTATTAGCAACAACGTCAACAACAGCAAAAACAGCAATAATAACAACCCCATCTTTATTCGATTTAGTGAATCATAAGTGTCATATAATCTTTTGAGCTTCCTGTCAAGCCAGAAAAGTATTTCATCCTCTGCAGATTTTTGTACTCTGCAAATGGCGTAGAATGCATCCCATGAAGTGGAAAGTCTTCTAGTCCTGGAAGAGTTAAACCACAATGTAAGCCGTCTTTTGTTATTGCACGGTCTTGTATTGGTGGGCGTATTTTCTTCTTTGTCGCGCATATAGATCTCTCCCTCCAACCCCACCAACCTCAACTTCTTCTGGAAAACGCTCGGGAAAAGTATTTTATAAAACTGTGTTCTGCGAGCGAATGTTTTAAATTAATTATCACCATTTCTTCCATTGTACGGAAGCCACATCGATATGTAGGAGTAGCCATTTGTAGCGAGGAAACATCAAAGTGTTCACATAGCGAATAAAGTTCACCAAGCTGGAAATATTTAAAACAGTTAATTGTTCTAGCGATTCTGTGAAATGCTATCCAGATTTTTAAAAAAAATTAACAGAATTTAGCAAACATAAAAAAGAATGGCAAAACGAGGGCGTTGCATAATGAAGCCATATTTATTTTACATTTTCTGCCATTTTAGAATGGAAACCTTAATGATGCAACTTTCTGTACGCTTGAGAAGTCGCGCGCAATTGTTTTCAACGAGTACGTGGAGTCCTTGGCATGCTGATTCCATATGTGTGCATGCGTGCACAGAACATGGCTCTCTTTACCTGTCCGTGTGTGTGGGTCCGCAGAACATGGCTCTCTCTACCCTCCATGTTTGTGGGTGCGCAGGACATGGCTATCTTTACCCGGCCGTGTGTGTGGGTGCGCATAACATGGCTCTCTTTACCCGTCCGTGTGTGTGGGTGCTCAGAACATGGCTCTCTTTACCCGTCCGTGTGTGTGTGTGTGTGGGCAGAACATGGCTCTCTTTACCCGTCCGTGTGTGTGCTAACCATGGCTCAGTCCATGTGTGTGGGTGTGCTAACCATGGCTCCGTCCGTGTGTGTGGGTGTGCAGAACATGGCACTCTTAACCAGTTTGTGTGTGTGGGTGTGCTAACTATGGCTCTGTCCGTGTGTGTGGGTGCGCAGAACATGGCTCTCTTTACCCGTCCGTGTGTGTGGGTGCGCAGAACATGGGCTATCTTTACCCGTCCGTGTCTGTGCTAACCATGGCTCAGTCCGTGTGTGTGTGTGCTTACCATGGCTCAGTCCGCGTGTGTGTGTGTGTGCTAACCATGGCTCCGTCCGTGTGTGTGGGTGTGCTAACTATGGCTCCGTCCGTGTGTGTCGGTGTGCTAACCATGGCTCCGTCCGTGTGTGTGGGTGTACTAACCATGGCTTCGTCCGCCCGACCATGTGATGGTCTGTGTGTTTGTGCAAACAATGGCTTTGTCCGTCCGTGTGTGTGTGTGTGTGTGTGCAGACGATGGTTCTGTCCGACCATGTGTGTGTATGTGTGTATAGACCATGGCTCTGTCCGTCCGTCCGCGTGTGTGTGTGTGTGTGTGTGTGCAGACCATGGCTTTGTCCGTCCGTGTGTGCGTGTGTGTGTGTGTGCAGATCATGGCTCTGTCCGTCCGTGTGTGTGTGTGCAGACCATGGCTATGTCGTCCGTGTGTGTGTGTGGGCAGACCATGGCTCTGTCCTTCTGTGTGTGTGTGTGTATGTATAGACCATGGCTCTGTCCGTCCGTTGTGTGTGTGTGTGCAGACGATGGTTCTGTCCGTGCCTTTGTGTGTGTGTGTGTGTGTGTGTGTAGACATGGCTCTGTCCGTCCGTGTGTGTGTATGTGTGTATAGCCTATGGCTCTGTCTGTCCGTGTGTGTGTGTGTGCAGACCATGGCTTTGTCCGTCCGTATGTGTGTGCGCGCAGACCTTGGTTCTGTCCGTCCGTGTTTGTGTGTGCAGACCATGGCTCTGTCCATCCGTGTGTGTGTGTGTGTGTGTGTGTGTGCAAGCCATGGCTCTGTCCATCTGTGTGTGTGCAGACCATGGCTCTGTCCATCCATGTGTGTGTGTGTGTGTGTGTATAGACCATGGCTATGTTCGTCCGTGTGTGTGTGTATAGACCATGGGTCTGTCCGTCCGTGTTTGTGTGTGTTTCCAGACCATGACTCCGTCAGTGTGTGTACAGACGAGGGCTCCGTCCATGTCTGTACATACTAGGGTTCCGGTCGTGTGTACTGAGCAGGGTTCCGTTCGTGTGTATAGACCAGGGTTTTGTCCATGTGTGTATAGATGGGACTCGCGTGTTCAGTGTCGAGAGCGTTAAAAATCCACTGGCTGTTGGAAATCGAAAAGAGTAAACTTAACGGACGCTGCCCGGATAAAATTCAAAAGTTATAGCTAAAAATCTACTCAAATTATTCGTACCTTTCCCACATGTGGTTTGTTAAGAGCAGATTGGTATGGCATCTAACTAGTTTCGGGTCTACTTAGCTCAAGTGTTTCAGCTATTAAAACGGACTCGCACATCAGTTAAACCTCCCTTCAAGAAACTGGTTGCATACATACTTTGTAGAGTCTTCTAAACCAGTATAAAGACGTTAAGTTACGTTAAGAATCTGAACAGAATGTTTATGAAATGTGAAAGGAAATCATCGTGACTTTTCCATCATTGTTTGAGTTGAAACCTCCGTTCATTCGTTCCAATGATTTGGAATTTCCTATAGAGTATACTAGAGTGTTCCCATTACTGACGACATAATCAGTTGCTTTTTTCTTCCTGGTTCTTTTATGTCACGTAATGTTTATAACACGTTCAGACAAAGGACATGTTTGATATCGGTCTTCTTATCATTGAGGCGTAAGTCCGAAAGTGATGCTCTTTAGTTAGTGAATGTATATGTGAACCCCCTAAGATATGAGTTTTTTAGGAAGAAAAATATTTTGTTTTGGGTAGACTTCCACCAATCCCCAGAAATGGGTCTCTCTGTTAATGTCTTGTCGGTTACACAGCAATTATATTATATTCAATGGTATCCTTTATATATTTAAATTGTAATTAGTCCTATATTTTAAAAGAACATGTGTCTCGTACATGTTGTATTTTACTTATTGGTGTTGTTTTAGTGATTTTTTTCTGTTTGGTGTATTTTAAGTTTCTATTTTGTTTGGCTGAAGGAAAATTGTTGGCTTAGTCCTAAACATTTCTCAATATGTTTCCTTATAATTTATGTGTCATATTTGGCCACTGCCGCGCTGTGTCACTGTTTAAGTCTGTCATCAGGGCTAGCAACGTTTTTCTTGTGACATGTCTACAGTGTGATGTGTGCTCCTTTCTCAACGACTTCCGGCTCTGTAAGATTTTCAGATTTGTGGGATTATCTGTCCAAAATATGTTCTTTGAAATTTTGCTCACACCTGCTTATGATATCAGGCAGCACAACAGCGAGGTTTCTAAGACTGTCGCTTTTAATTTCTGTTTGTAGCAAGAAGGAGCAATTTAGTTAACGTTTCTCTTAGACTTTCGTTATGAACTAACAGGCCGTTTTAAAATGCACAGAAAGCAACGGACAAATAAACCCATATAAAGAAAAGCATGAACTAAACATTCAAATGTGAACAATGCGAATTAGTTTTAACAACAGATGATACTATATTAAACTAGGTATCCAAAAACGATGCCTATTACCAGTTGAACAGAAGAGAGCAGGTCGTTGTCTTCAGACTTTGCACTGGCCACAATAGACTGAGATACCACCTATTCAACAAATTCAAGATAGGTGGTACCGACGAATGCCCGTGTGGTACCGAGAAAATGACCGCTGAGCATCTGCTGCAGAACTGCCCGACATACGTGGATCAGAGAGAGCAGATGTGGCCATCACCAGTGGAACCACAAGACAAGCTCTATGGCAGTGTCGACAGCCTCAGGATGACCACCGCTTTTTTTCGAAAAAATAATGGTTACTGTCTGACTGCGTACGATGAAGAAGAAAGAAGAAGAAGAAACTAGGTATCAGACACTGCAAACACAATAACGTTTTAGAAATTTCTTTGTAATAGTTCAAAGTATTTTTAAAGTTCAATTCTGCACCATTTTGTTTTCCCTAACTGCAAGAAAATCACAATTTACTGCTAGGTAAACTGAAGGGTGTCGAGAGGGCTGTTTGTGAACCCGGTCCATTTTCCGAGATATTACTATTTCCCTGCTTTTGAAAACGAATGTTTTTCAAGAATTGTTCAATAAACAATGTCCAACACAAAATTTTGTTTTGCAATTTGTGCTAATCATTTCCTAGTTTCTTCTTCCACCAGATATTTTCAGTGACTATTATGAATAATTGTTTGACAAGGTCTTGTTTGCTCTAATTCATCCTGATGGGTAAATATGTTTCTTAAAGATTATCATCACTTGTCTTATCCAATGTTTTAACATATTGAAGTAAAAATGATAATTCTTCAGCATTACAATAAACGAGATAATTCTGGTTAATCGACAAACAAAGATTGCACCTTATGTTACGGAAAAATGGTTTCACATTAAAAACGTTAGTGTCTGGTGGACAGGTCACGTATAATAACGAGTTTAATTTGAGGGATGACAGGTGTAAAGGTAGCTTACCAAACACTTCACAATGAAGCACTTCGGTGTTTTTCTGGCATGTCAGGATCACGGAGAAATAGATGAAACTTTCTTGTTTTTGAGAACAGTCTATTCCTCATTAGGAAAAATAGTATAAATTGTAAGCATGATTGTCCCAAGCACTATTAGACTTTCTGCTAACTGAAACCCGCTGGTTCCCGTTGGAATTTAGAGAGGTAATAGATGATCTTCTCAGACTTCGATTTATTTAATCTCTGTACACCAAACAGTTGATTCTTCTACAGTTCTTAATCAAGCTTCATCGCATCTTGCTTTTGTTATCAACTACCAAATATGTACCAGGTTGAGAAGAATAGGACTACTGAAACCTTCCAAAAATGTCATAGAAGACTACTAAAGGAGGTTTTACATGGGGCTAGCGTCCCCATATAATTATACGTTATGCTGTGTTATGGTGTTCGTCCATCACAAGTGATAAAGACCACTCTTTTTGTCCAGCCGTGTGGACAGACTTTTCTCTTGTTGTGTCCCATGAAATGAGTGACATGGGTGGTGATTTGGATTAAAGTGAGAAAGAACTGCGCCTTTTGTCAACCTCCCTCATTGGTCCTGAGCTACCTTTGGCGAGTGGCAAGACATTTATCGAGATGACCGAAGATAGCATAGGATGCAGATTTTTTCCTCAGGGTTTTCCGAAGCCTTTCCTTTAAACAGGTATCCCGTAGAGCAGTGGAGAGGGGCCGGCGAGGCGGAAAGGGGCGGGGTGACATCTAATGTTGTGTGTCGTGCCTTTTCCATAACCACAAGAGGTCGTAGGAATATCAATCTTCGTGTGAGTGAATTTGGCATCACTTCTTGGCTGTGTTCCGTCCATTATAGTAAAGTAAAGTAAAGTAAAGTGTCCCATAGCATTACTGCTGTAGGGGTGTGAGGTGTTAGCGATCTCACATTTCAAAGGCTCGGCTATATGAGGGCGGTAGCCATCTCCTCTCCCTCGCCGCTTTTACTTCCCGGACTGAACCGGTAGCCATTTAAGGCTGGGTCGACCCGGGAGCCATTGCGGTCTGAAAAAAACATTACCTCCTCAACTGGGGAATGAACCCAGGACCACTCAGATGCGAAGCCAGCGCGCTAACCACTGCGCTACGCGGCTCCACTATAGTAGTGTCTAAATTTCTCACACGCCAATTTCGTGAAGTTATGCCGTGTGAAATAGATTGTGAAATACGACACATGTTTAATCTTCGTGCTATTTGTATAGCCGATATCTAGACCAGTATAACCGGACAGAAGAAATCATGAAAAACGAACAAAAACTAGTCCAAATGGAAAACAACAACACGTTTTCGTCAACAAAAATGTAAGTCGTCAACTAGTGTGAATTCCAAGCAAATCCGTGCTGTGGCTGCATCCCAATAAACAAAAACAGCAGAGCAATGTAGACCTGCAGCCGGTACAGGAGCCATCTTTACTGTGTTAAACAACCATTCCAAATGCTTGAATACATACTTTCTGTAAGGACAAACTGTAATAGTGGCCAAATGATTGACATAGCAAGAAAATGACATGCAATCAATCAATTGTTCTCATCTCATGTGTGCTCAAGTCTAGCGCATGTCTGGCTGTACCGATATGGTCGTCTCTAAGGGTGTATCCTATATATCCTATATTCCACTCCCTAATCACCAACTGTAATACTTGTTATCGTGTTTGTCGACAAAGACTTATATTTATTGATGATATCTGACCGCCTTACACGATGTACTAGACTAGGGGTTCTCAAACCTTTAAGATTGCGTTCACGTGTAAAATGAAGTGTTCGATCATCATGCAGTCTAACGGGTTTATTAAAAAATCATTTTTGAGAAACAATATATTTTTAAAACACTCACTAGGTTTAATTACATCCTTAAGCTTGAAAGCCACTCAGAATTTTAGTGATGTCCAAGAATAAATAATCAGGTTTGCAGGTGTGAATCATTTAATCTTGATCGAGCTTTGTTCCTTCGATATTTCATAAGTGAGAAAGCTTTTTGTCGCACAATTAGGTCATCCCGAATATTGCCAAACATTTGAGAGAAACACTCCGGAGTATTTTGAACCTTTTTGTATCTTAATCTCCCCAAAAATGTATGAATTTCTCCTTTTCGGGATCAAAATGCTGATCAGCGCATGAGCTGCAGTGGTCAGCGACTCCTAGCTGACTGCTAACGTCAATGCCAGCGAACCAAAGCTGCAAAGACCTTTCTACACCTCCATCTGGTGATCCTGGAAAACAGGCTCCAATAGGGCAGACTGGTGAAGAAGAAGGGATCGAAGAGGGAATGCTAACCCGGTACTCAAAAAATACTTGCTAAAGTCGAATGTGTTGGACCGAAAGGTGCAAATATCGCAGTCAAGCTGTAAACTACGACACAACGCATTCCGTTCTCTGGACTACATTCTGCTACTTAAGCCCTTTCACTGTTTGGTAGTGGGAGACTGAAAATGAACGAAGCCAAGCCAAGCCAATTTCTCCTTTTGAAACTAATATTTCAGGACTAAGTAGAACTGGATATATATAACTTCAAGTTCTCATGATGCAATACAACGCTGACCTTGACCAGCATCGGGAATCCTGTCAACAGTGCGAAATATTTCAAAACATAGACTGGTAAATACGTTTACTGGCAGTAAACGCGCAAAGTAACTTTCAGGTAGCCTAAAATATAATGGATTGAAAGCAACATTATTTGTTTGGTTTTACAAATCAAAGTTTGAATTGACAAACGGGCCTCATAAGCGTTGGTGCTTGCGAGCACTTATTTTACTTGCATGACGCGAGCACCAAATGTCATTAAAAGAACACCGTGGTGCTCGCGAGAACTAGGTTGAGAACTACTGTACTAGACGGAGACGTCGTCGGCAAAGATCTGCAACCTGGATTTATTACTTGTACTTGCACGACACTTTTCTAGGCCGTATAGGAGATCTGAGAGATTTTACATTAGGTTGGATCAGGATAATCTAACGTTTTTGGGAGAATGTTCACCTTTTTTCCGTCTTGAATATGTTCGCAAGGTTTACACGTCACATTGTTAAAACTACTCTACTACGAATTCATTCGTCCAGCGGTTTTACAGGCTCACAATACTATTGTCATACGACTTTCTTCTTCTGTTTCGTCGTTCGTTCTCAAACTCCTACTACCAAGCCCTAACAAGGGCATTGCAAGTAGCAGGATGTTATCCGGAAAACGGAATACATTGTGTCGTAGATTACAGCTTGGCCATAATATTTGCACTTTTCGGTCCGACACATCCGACTTCAGCAGGTCGTACGCCTTTATTCATGAACCGGTTTCATACTACTGTTGTCGGTTCATTTCTTATTGTTGGAACAGTCAAGCGCGTTTACAAGTTTTACTACTGTAACGCACGTAGATTAAGTTGATATTTTATTTGTGTGTGTGTGTGTGTAAGTGCGCGTGTGTGTTAAATTAGATTGTTTTAACAGCAAAGTAAATATCGCGTTTGAAATCATAACAACACCCGACATTGATCAGTGGGAGACGATCTTATGATACAGTCATGACATGTTCAAACTTAAAGAGGTTTTACCTGACAGATCTGAGTGCAGGCGCGAATATAGAGAACAGCCTTGTACCGTGTGACCTGGTCATTGATTAGAAGCCGTTAGGAACTCCTATAGTTTAGCAGTAATGCAGAAGTATAAGAAATGGGTATACTTACTATACGTTATGCTATGTTATACAGAGAACATCTGGGTAGCTGAATGGTAGAGTCCTCTCTCTCACGGGTTCATCCCGGTTAAAGAAACTCTTCGACGCCGCTGTAAATGGCTGCAAATATTACAGTAAAGGAATAAAAGAAAACGAGGAAGAGAATTATTGACCTCCCACCACCCACACCACCCACCACCACTCCCTTATAAATAAGGCCTGTGGCTTAGTATAAAGAAGTATCTACCACTTCATCCTCGACATCAAACGTCTGCTATAGGACTACATACACTTTCAAGTTATATAGAATACATGCATCACTGTATCCATGGCAGACTCATAGGTGCGCAGCCACTCTCACAGAAAGCGATGAATAATATGAATTCATACGGTTGTAGTAGCTCGCTGGTTGTACATATAATCTATTAAGACAAGTTGGCACGACGAGACATGGCCACAAAGAAGGCAGATAAGCCGCTGTAAGGTTGTGGACAATTTATTAGTGTTACTTGTGAACAAATTACAGTGAGAAATGTAATAAATGGCAGGTGACATAGGCAAAAAGTAATTCTACGGTGGAATCAATAATCATATCACCATCTAACTCTTTCCCTCACTTCAATAAACTACTCAATCCATGACTGCCTCAGTCATACATAATGCAGTTATACACTATCTTTTCTCTTTCACTCTTAACAATGATTTATTTTACGTTATGACTGAATCAGTCATATGTCATACAGTCGTTCACTCAATTTACGATACGTTACTCATTCAGTGACCAAATCAGTCATTTGTCATACATTCTTTCACTCTGTCTGCAATACGTTACTCATTTAAGGACCAAATTAGTCATTTGTCATACAATCGTTCACTCTGTTTACAATGCTTTACTCATTCCGTCCATGCTTCATTAATATATCATACAGTAATCCATTTGTTTACAATTAGTTACTGATTCAATTACAGAATCCGTGATATTTAAACATCCATTCACTTTGTGTACATTACGAACTCATTGAATGGCTGGGTCAGTTATAAATAATACAGTACATACATCGTATTAAGAACTAGCTCATTCTAGATTATGTGAGTATTTACATAATCAATTCATCCACGTTTTCTACACAGTCTGTTTCTAACTCCATTTCGTTTCATACTAACGATGTGACAAGTACTGCAGCTGATCTCTTACGGAAGCCTACACCATAGCATGGAAGCCAAAGGTAATCGGGATCATGTGGAACAGGCCTCACCTCTACGTTCGTGCTTCTAGAAACAGGCTGTGCCACATCAGTCTGAGCAACGAAGTAATCCCACAGTGCTGAGTTTACTGAGGAGTCTCGCATTGCACTACAGACAGGAAGACCGCAGTCCACTTTCTCAGGTATGCGTTGGGGGTGGGGGAGGGGGTATGGGGCACGAAACCCCACTGTAAGCCACTACCAATACAACGATGTGAAGTACTAGCTTCATTTCTCATGAATAGTTTGTAACAACACCAACAACAATATCAACAACATTGCAATATAATTGAGTCATCTCTTACATTATGGTATTCGTATAAATGTGTTTTATATTGCTGGTCCCGGCTTGGAAGGTTGCAGTGGCCACATGATGCGCTCCACGGGATCTACACCAACGTTTCAAGAACCTACTCGAATAGCATATTGTTTGATATCGTTGATAGAGATATTCTCATCACCTGCGCCTTCTTTGTGCCATTTCCTATATACGCCAGTTTGAATATATGTAAAGAAAGCAGCGGCCAGACTGACGTTATCTGTACCTCCATAGAACGTGTCCAGGGATGTCGATTTCCGCACCTGATTTCTATGCTTCTCATACGTTAGGCACATTTACAGCAAATGTTCAGACGATGTTCCAATCTATATTTCACTATTATAGTCAAGGAAAGTTAAGGCTAAAACAAGCAGCAAGAAACATTCTGTTCTACTCTTGATGATATTTTTGACTTTATGTGATTTGTTCCGTTCTAAGAGGTCGACATTCGATATCCTTTAATGGTTTCTTTTAAGTGAATAATCACCCCGTTTAAATTAATTCGATATGATTTACCATCTGCACCACAGATTTAGTGATACACATAATTGTCTGGGGAGTTTTACTATCACGTGTCAGCGGACCCAACAAATGAGCAGATTCGAAGTGGTAACAGTATTTCTATGTGTCTTGGTTTTAACGTTTATCTAAAGAAAAGAAGAACGTCAACATATTCTCCTTCTATTTAGAACAAAAGATTAACTAGTCATAAATTGTGTGTATTTTTGGAAACAAAAAATACAATTAGATGAAAATTATGAAAACATAAAGCAGTTACTTAACAGATATACTAATTGTTGTGGGCGATATGAATGCTAAGGTAGGAAACGGGAAATATAAAAACATCGTTAGAAAATATGGAATTGGAACAAAGAATGAAAGAGGAGAAAGACATACAATTCTGCGAGGAAAACAGACTTAGTATTTGTAAATCTTTTTTTAACATCATATTAGAAAATTATATACATTTCCAGGTGATATGACAAGAAATCAAATTGATTTTTATGATCAGACACAGATTCAGAAATATTATGAAAAACACCAAGACATACCCAGGAGCACATATCAATTCAGACCACAATCCGGGGTCAAGATGCTGAGCAGCGCATGAGCTGCAGTGGTCAACGACCCATAGCTGACTGCTAGCATCATGGCCAGCGAACCAGAGCTGCCAAGACCCTTCTACACCTCCACGCGGTGATCCTGGAAAACAGGCTTCAGCAGGGCAGACTGGCTAAGTAGAAGGGATCGAAGAGGGAATGCTAACCCGGTACTAAAAAAATGCTTGCTGAAGTCGGATGTGTTGGACCGAAAGGTGCAAATATCGCAGTCAAGCTGTAAACTACGACACAACGCATTCCGTTCTCTGGACTACATTCTGCTACTTAAGCCCTTTAAGGGTTTGGTAGTGGGAGATTGAGAACGAACGAAGAAGAAGAAGAAGAAGAAGAAGACCACAACCACAAACCAGTTTGTTTGAACGTGTATATTCAACTGAAAATCACATAATGTAGAGGGACAAAAACATTTAATAAAGACAGGTCAGCGCTAAAACATCAAGATATACGGCAGAAGTATGAAGCAGCAGTAAAGAACGTGTATGAAAACTTACAATCAGAGTACAAAGAAGGAAACACAGAGAGGAGAATAAACACTAAATAGGAACGTATAAAAACCAGTATCCAAGTAACAAATAAATCATTACCAGAGAAAGAACTTAGGAAAAACCAAGAATGGATGACAGATAACATCTTAACTAAAATGGCAGGTGGTTGGTTGCTTGGTTATTGATCCAGCAGCCTATGGGCTCTTGCCCTTTGACCCAATGCCATATAGATGTTTCTGCAATTGTTTGTAAGCTGTTGTTTAGTTCCGTACAGAGTGTTCAATTTGTCTGGCCTTGGAGGAAGAAGCTCTTTCCTAACACCGGCAAGCGCCGGATATTCAAAAATATGATGTTCAACAGTTTCATAAGGATGTGTGCACAGCCGGCACTTTGGAGAATTTTCTGATTGGATTCTGGTTAAGTGACTGTTACGTTGTATGTCTTGAGTGCGAATTCGGAAAATGGTGTTTTGCTCTCTCTTTTTTAGGAGGTTGATGTTCTCTTTAGAATTTGGGATGGCCAAGTGTTTGTCCATTTCTCTCCAAGTATTTTTCATTGCCCATTTATTCAGCTAGGCCTCTTTGTTTGCAGTCTTCAGTAATTGTTTGACTGTTTATAGGGTTGTCGGTATGTATTGTTGTTCTTGACTTGATCCCTTCTTAGCTAGTCTGTCTGCCTTGTCCTTGCCAGGTGTATTTAAGTGACAAGTGATCCATTGTATAACCATTCTGTCTTCATGGGATGTGAGAAGTTGGTTGGCATCTAGGGACATTTTGGGTAAGTTGAGGCTAACAATGACCACCATCTTCCAGAGCTTGAAGGGCAGATAATAAGTCTGTAGTGATTACAATGCTTTGGGCTTTTGATGGGAAAGCATAAAATACAGTCCTCAAGTGGTACAGAACTACTTGCAATGCTGTTATTTCTTCATCATAATTTAAACATATCTCCCCACAGGCATCAAACAGCTTATCAGATGCTCTGTCTGCATACCCTATGTAGACTCCATATCCCGCTAAAAGCAGATCCATCAGTATAGACATGTATCCATTCTTCTGGGTAGGTGTCAATCGTTCTCTGTGATGCTCTCATAAGACTTATTGGATCAGACCTTCGTGTTGGTAAATTTCTTGTTACTCTCTGTGTTTCTGGGTTTTTTTTTCTGGGACTCAATATCTGTCTTTCTTCTCACAGAAGTGGTGAGGACTCTAACCTTTGTTTTATTCTCTGCTTCGGTTGCCATTTTTCTAAAAGGCTTCTATTGGAGTAGTCTTTGGTCATCCTTTTACTGCTCTCATAAACTTCAATAGGGGCCAGATCTCTTCGCTTCTCAGGGCGTTCCACACTCACGTGAATTTCACATGCAGCTGTGGGTGTTGACCTCATTGCTCCACTAATAAGGGCGAGGGCATTGTTCTGCACTCTGTCCAGTGACTCTACATTAGTCTGTGAGCATGTTGTAAGGAGTACACAATTGTATTCCAAAGCAGAGCGTACATATCCAATATACAAGCCTCTCAGAGTGGCCTTGTCTGATCCATATACTGTACCAGCGAGCCTCTTTGATAACTGTAGCCGCCTCAACGCTTTTTTTTTTTACATTTCGGTATATTGCTTGAGGCTGAGCTGTCGGTCGAGAGCGAATCCAAGAAAATGGCAGATATAAAGAATACTAAAACACTCCTGCATATTCATCACTAGACAAAGAGATACGTACAATGTGCAGGCTGGCCAAAGAAAAGTGGTTAGAAGAAAAATGCAAGATAATAGAAGACATGGGACTAAAACGCAATACCAGAGAAATGCATATAGAAATAAAGAAAACAAGATATAGGTAACCCAAAGTGGGGAATGCATCCAAAATAAGAAAGAAGCCATTTTGATGAATGAGAATGACATATTTAGCTTTTTGTGGACAATCGCGGGGCCAAACCATCAACATGTGATAATATAAGACCCAGCTTTCTAAGATCAGGTGGCAAATGTGATAAAAACTATGAAAAATAGAAAGCAACAGGGCCCATCTCCATAAATACATAAATGATAGAGGCCCTAGAGGGGTTTAGTTTAGAAATACTTATTTGTGTAATGCCATATACAATGCTGGATGCATACCAACGGACCTGATAACACCTACGTTAATAACACTCCCGAAAAAACCTCATGCAACAGAATGTTCAGACTTTAGTACAATGAGTCTAATGTGGTCACACAATTAAAATACTATCAAAGATCATACAAACGAGAATAAGAGGTACAATAAGAAGGAAGTTTCAGAAGAACAATTTGGTTTTCGAAAGTTTAATGGAACAATGGAAGCAATTTTATGTTGTACCTTTGACAGAAAAAAATATAGAAATTCACAATGACATTTATATTTGCTTTATAGACTACCTAAAGGCTTTTGGCAGAGTCCAACATGAAACATTAATTAAATGTCTCCAAGAAACAGGTTTAGATGGTAATGACATAAGACTGCTCCGTGATCTGTACTGGGAACAAACTGCTACAGTCAAATCAGGAAAGTTATGCTCTCAAAGTATAGATGTAAAACGAGGAGTGAAACAGGGATATGTATTATCCCCTTGTCTTTTTAATTATCAACACAGAACAAATATTCAAACAGATAGAGTGGATGCCAGGACTTATCATTGCAGGAGTGGCAATGAACAATCTAAGATATGCGGATGATACAGTTTTGATAGCAAAAGGTGAGCAAGAATTGCGGGAGCTTGTGACAACAATATACACATTAAGTCAAGAGTTTGGTTTAAACATAAACATAAAGAAAACAAAGACTATGATAATTGGGAAAAGTGACAATAAACCATGCTTGCAGATAAAAATAAAAGATCAACTACTTGAACAGGTGCAGCTTTTCTCCTATCTAGGTCATATAATAACGGAAGAAGATAGCTGTGAAAAAGAAACCAGAAAGAGAGCAGATATGGCGGAGATGGTATTCGACAACATGCGACACACACTGACATCCAAACAGATCAATCAAAATTTGAAAATGAGAATTGCCAGGTGCTATGTATACTCGTCACTACTTTATGGCACAGAAACATGGACAATAATGTAAAACAAGTTGGAAGAGTATTGAAGCCTTCGAAATGTGGGTATATAGAAGATTGGGTCGCATTTCTTGGAAATTGAAGAAAGCAAATTTTGAGGTATTGGAAACGTTGGAAGTGAAAAGAGAATTAATGACCAAAATCAGGTTTAGACAGTTAAGTTATTTTGGTGATATAACAAGACATATTTCTTTGTTGTAGGCCATACTGGTGGGTAGGGTGGAAGGCAGTCGTTCAACAGGCAGACAACGCTTTAAGTGGGTGGATAACATCCGGAGATGGACTGGAAAAAAACTGTCAGATTGCACAATTACGGCAAGAGATAGAGTACACTAGAGATCTATTACAGCCGACCTTGGATGCGGAGATGACACCTGAACTGAACTTAATACTCAGTTTTTCACTAGTGATGAATTCTGACTTGCGGCGACTTTCAGGTGGCTCTTTTTACATCCAAGGACTTTCTTGAAAATTATGGACCTGAATCATGTGTCGTGCTGGTGTGCCATTATGAGGATAACAGTGTAATTCAGCATATATTTAGGTGAAAGTTGTGAACATAAGGCCCAGTCTTGGTAAGTATGTTTCATCTGACTCTGACGCTAAATTATGCTCCCATACAGACGTTCACAGCAGATGGATACGACGTCATTGTAACATAATAATCTGTGCAGCGAGCTCTTGCTCCTATGTGAATTTCAGAGTAATTTATTGCAGAGAAAAGAATATATCATTTCATCCCTTATGCATACCTAAATAGGTTGATGTGAGGCTAACAACATCTTCATGTAAAATTAATTGCTACATAAACCCCCTCTGCAGAGTGCAATAATTGCTTTAGCGCAGGCTTCCTGTAATGAGTACTTTTGCAGCGGTGACTGCGCATCAAAGCACTAGCGTAGATTTGCAGTGGTAGTTTGCGTAGACATTGTATCAACAACTTTCTGTAGTCGCCATCTATGTAATAGGGACCACTATAGCAAAGAAGTAAAGCCGCTTGCTTATCAAGAAAAGAAACGAGCGAAACCATCAAATAGTGGGTGTTTCAAGTTTCAAGCAAGACCTGGTCTCAAGAGAGATGAAATCGTTTGCCTAGTCGTGTCAGAGACGGACGGTAAACTCGGAGGTTCCGTGGAGACGCAATGCAGGTAAAGTAATCATTGACAGTTGAAAATCAAAAATATCTAGGCTGTTGGTCGCAGCCGGTGAAAAACATTAGGACATTACTGAAAATCATACCTTCGCGTAGCTGGAATTAAACCAGGATTAATAAAATAACAAACCTGCATTCTGTGTTGCCTCAAGTCGTCTCGACGAACACGTCTTGTCACGTGACTAATGTAACTCTGAGAGGGAGAGAGAGAGAGAGAGAGAGAGAGAGAGAGAGTGCGTTTAATGAATGT
The DNA here is from genome assembly GCA_036924085.1 of Ariolimax columbianus. NCBI lineage: Eukaryota > Metazoa > Mollusca > Gastropoda > Stylommatophora > Arionidae > Ariolimax > Ariolimax columbianus. Next base: position 130,812,311 of record JAVGWX010000001.1, read on the forward strand.
GCAAAACGTAATTACTTAAATCAAATCAAACGAATGCAAACAAATTCTCCACCTGGACTGTCTCTATCATCGTTTGCAAAGGGCAACTGATGACATTATACTTCGTAAAAAGTGAAACTGAGAAGAAGATAAAGAAGAAGAAAAAGAAGAAGAAGAAGAAGACGAAGAATAAGAATAAGAAGAATGATAACATGTGAATAGCATCCATCGTTTATATTCTTCACTCCGTAAACTTGACCACTGACAAATTTGCCTGTTCTAATGTAAAATGTAACCTCATCCTAATTGCAAGCACGTCTGAACATTGAGGCATATCCACTCGTTCTCATCAATAACAATATATTTTCATCGTCATCGAAGATCATACACCACTTTTGAGATAATTGCTTTTATGATTGTGGTTTTCATTTCTCATTCAGTTGTCCATCATCATCATACTCATCATCATCATCGTCAAATAGTCCTTCATAAAAATTTATGTCGGTATATCCTTGACGTATAACATGCACCCTCCTGAGGTATCGTTTTGTGCACTACATTTGTCATAAACATCTTAGCTGACTTATAAGAGTAGCAGAGGTATACACGTTTCTAAAAATCTAATCTTTTAATCCTATCCATATTTATGCTTTAGGTTACTCTAATATGAGAAATATCTTTGTCACGAAAACATATAGTTCTGATATGTGTTGTACCTTTGTCACGAAAACATATAGATCTGATATGTGTTGTACCTTTGTCACGAAAACATATAGATCTGATATGTGTTGTACCTTTGTCACGAAAACATATAGATCTGATATGTGTTGTACCTTTGTCACGAAAACATATAGATCTGATATGTGTTGTACCTTTGTCACGAAAACATATAGATCTGATATGTGTTGTACCTTTGCCACAAAAACATATAGCTCTGACATGTGTTGTATCTTTGTCACGAAAACATATAGATCTGATATGTGTTGTACCTTTGCCACAAAAAACATATAGCTCTGACATGTGTTGTATCTTTGCCACAAAAAACATATAGCTCTGACATGTGTTGTATCTTTGCCACAAAAAACATATAGCTCTGATATGTGTTGTACCTTTGCCACAAAAAACATATAGCTCTGACATGTGTTGTATCTTTGCCACAAAAAACATATAGCTCTGACATGTGTTGTATCTTTGCCACAAAAAACATATAGCTCTGACATGTGTTGTATCTTTGCCACAAAAACATATAGCTCTGGTATTTTATATCAATGTCACAAAAACATATAGCTCTGACATGTGTTCTATCATTGCCACTAAAAATATAGCTCTGGTCTGTTGTATCTTTGTCACAAAAACACATAGTTCTGATGTATGTTGTAACTTTGTCATAAAAACACCTATCTGTGACAAGTGTTGTACCTTTGACACAAAAGCACCTATCTGTGACAAGTGTTGTACCTTTGACACAAAAACACCTAGCTTTGACATGTTTACCAATATGCTAAAGTAACTTGAGACCTGGATACATTAATTGTATGCAGGTGTTCCCTCAGACATGTCATTATTTCGAGACTAACAAGATAGAAAACAGCTGATTAGAAACGTTGGGCCGAATTCAGCTCTCGTCATTCTGATATTTTTCTTGTATTATGGCGTTGTTCCAAAGATCTTTTTCGTATTTTGAGTGTTGTTCTGACACTCTAGCAATAATATTATTTCATGATTTCCCCAGGAGAAATAAAACAAGACTAATACTTTTATCAGATGGAAAGTTTAAGGTTTTTATCTCACATCCAGTCTTAATTTCTCGTTAGATATTCCTTCATTTCCGGGCAAGGAAACAACTTGTCAGCGCTGATGTCTCATTATCCACTAGTTTCTTAGTCTGTCTTTCCTGGGTTCATTATGTCCCCGCCGGACAAACACCATCAGCTAGATTGCCAACAGGTGTCGACATTTCATAAAAGTCATAATATTGTAACCGATGTACAGTTGATATCCACACAGAGGTAGACAATGAAAACAGAGGAGGGAGAAACACAAATACTCTCATTACTGTATATTGATTCGAAACGTAGATAATCTTTTGCTTATGCCAAGTGCTGTTATTATTAATATAATTAATCTCGCTTAATAAAATATAACATGACAGAGGTTTGAATGGAATCGACAGGGATATAGAAAGGTTTTTCATTTTGAGGTGGTGGTGGAATATAATGAGGAGTTGACGAAGTGGTATCGAGAAGTGATATGTCCAGACAAAGAGAATCAGATGGTTAATAGATGTATTATATTATACCCAGATATATTCGGTTAGATTCTTTTTCGTCGTTTGTTCTCAAATAATTGCACATTTGTCCCTCACAAACCTGTAAGTCTTTCATTGTCTTTTCTTGTCGCAATAAAGTCTATCTCGCAATCGGGTTGATGAGAACCAATTAGTCGTTTTACTTCTCTCGTATTGCCTGCCGGCAGACAGCTAGAATATATTCCACCATTTTGTTTGCTCATGTCACATGGATACATATGTGTGCGTCCAATTAAAATTTGCCGAACAGATGATTTTTTAGTCTTCAGTGGCCTGTTTACAGTCTAAATATTCTCATGTGATCTCTTCTTTGCAAGATGTAGTATGCTTCTTCTATATCTGATTCTGAGTTTTTATGTGCCGTTCGTCTTGTAAGTAAATTTTTGTCATTGTCTTAATTTCTTCATATGTATTAATATATTCAGTTTGAGTTCTGTCTCCTCCCTCTTCGGTCACTCTATCTGCCTCCTTTTTCCGTGTTCTTACAGTGAGCAAGAATCAACCGATTTTCCCACAATGTTAAAGTTGTACCTATTATTCATGAGCATTTGTATGGTTTAGAAGGCCATTGTGGCTAACAGGGAGTCTGTAACGGACACTATCTTGTCTCTGACATGGTTCTTGTTTTCCACGATGTCTATTGCACTTCTCTTAGTACTAGCTTCAGCTCTAAAGATGATTAAGAATTATAGTGGCACCGATATATCGATTTTCTTTCCCTTATTAAATTTTGTGTAAAGCCACCCCGTCTATTTTTCATAAATCTCTTTGCTGATCCACATGTGTATATGCTGGTCCATTCTGTGGATTGGATATTTTCTAATGCTAAATGTTTTCTCGCTAGTTCTGCTTGCGCGTTTTTTATCACTTCTGGTTTGTTGTCTCTCAGCTATGGGAATCGTCTTCAATTCCATGTTATAAATGTACTGTCTGTCACTCACGGGACTCACCTGTGCCAGATCTGGCATTGGAAGGGGCTCTTCCTTTTGCTTTTTAAGCAACACCGTTTACCTGGAGTCTTTCTCCAGTCTTATATTCATTGGAAGATTTTGGGCCATCTGATTTTTCTGCCAGTTGTAGTAGTCTGTAATCTCATCTGCCAGTTGTAGTAGTCTGTAATCTCATCTGCCAGTTATAGTAGTCTGTAATCTCTTCTGCCAGTTGTAGTAGTCTGTAATCTCTTCTGCCAGTTGTAGTAGTCTGTAATCTCATCTGCCAGTTGTAGTAGTCTGTAATCTCATCTGCCAGTTGTAGTAGTCTGTAATCTCATCTGCCAGTTGTAGTAGTCTGTAATCTCATCTGCCAGTTGTAGTAGTCTGTAATCTCTTCTGCCAGTTGTAGTAGTCTGTAATCTCATGTGCCAGTTGTTGTAGTCTGTAATCTCATCTGCCAGTTGTAGTAGTCTGTAATCTCTTCTGCCAGTTGTAGTAGTCTGTAATCTCTTCTGCCAGTTGTAGTAGTCTGTAATCTCATCTGCCAGTTGTAGTAGTCTGTAATCTCATCTGCCAGTTGTAGTAGTCTGTAATCTCATCTGCCAGTTGTAGTAGTCTGTAATCTCATCTGCCAGTTGTAGTAGTCTGTAATCTCTTCTGCCAGTTGTAGTAGTCTGTAATCTCATCTGCCAGTTGTAGTAGTCTGTAATCTCATCTGCCAGTTGTAGTAGTCTGTAATCTCATGTGCCAGTTGTAGTAGTCTGTAATCTCATCTGCCAGTTGTAGTAGTCTGTAATCTCATGTGCCAGTTGTAGTAGTCTGTAATCTCATCTGCCAGTTGTAGTAGTCTGTAATCTCATCTGCCAGTTGTAGTAGTCTGTAATCTCATCTGCCAGTTGTAGTAGTCTGTAATCTCATCTGCCAGTTGTAGTAGTCTGTAATCTCATCTGCCAGTTGTAGTAGTCTGTAATCTCATCTGCCAGTTGTAGTAGTCTGTAATCTCATCTGCCAGTTATAGTAGTCTGTAATCTCATCTGCAAGTTATAGTAGTCTGTAATCTCATCTGCCAGTTATAGTAGTCTGTAATCTCATCTGCCAGTTGTAGTAGTCTGTAATCTCATCTGCCAGTTGTAGTAGTCTGTAATCTCATCTGCCAGTTGTAGTAGTCTGTAATCTCTTCTGCCAGTTGTAGTAGTCTGTAATCTCTTCTGCCAGTTGTAGTAGTCTGTAATCTCATCTGCCAGTTGTAGTAGTCTGTAATCTCATCTGCCAGTTGTAGTAGTCTGTAATCTCATCTGCCAGTTGTAGTAGTCTGTAATCTCTTCTGCCAGTTGTAGTAGTCTGTAATCTCTTCTGCTAGTTGTAGTAGTCTGTAATCTCTTCTGCCAGCTGCTGTAGTCTGTAATCTCTTCTGCCAGTTGCTATAGTCTGTAATCTCTTCTGCCAGTTGTAGTAGTCTGTAATCTCATCTGCCAGTTGTAGTAGTCTGTAATCTCATCTGCCAGTTGTAGTAGTCTGTAATCTCTTCTGCCAGTTGTAGTAGTCTGTAATCTCTTCTGCCAGTTGTAGTAGTCTGTAATCTCATCTGCCAGTTGTAGTAGTCTGTAATCTCATCTGCCAGTTGTAGTAGTCTGTAATCTCATCTGCCAGTTGTAGTAGTCTGTAATCTCATCTGCCAGTTGTAGTAGTCTGTAATCTCTTCGGCCAGTTGTAGTAGTCTGTAATCTCATCTGCCAGTTGTAGTAGTCTGTAATCTCATCTGCCAGTTGTAGTAGTCTGTAATCTCATCTGCCAGTTGTAGTAGTCTGTAATCTCATGTGCCAGTTGTAGTAGTCTGTAATCTCATCTGCCAGTTGTAGTAGTCTGTAATCTCATCTGCCAGTTGTAGTAGTCTGTAATCTCATCTGCCAGTTGTAGTAGTCTGTAATCTCATCTGCCAGCTGTAGTAGTCTGTAATCTCATCTTCCAGTTGTAGTAGTCTGTAATCTCATCTGCCAGTTGTAGTAGTCTGTAATCTCATCTGCCAGTTATAGTAGTCTGTAATCTCATCTGCAAGTTATAGTAGTCTGTAATCTCATCTGCCAGTTATAGTAGTCTGTAATCTCATCTGCCAGTTGTAGTAGTCTGTAATCTCAACTGCCAGTTATAGTAGTCTGTAATCTCTTCTGCCAGTTGTAGTAGTCTGTAATCTCATCTGCCAGTTGTAGTAGTCTGTAATCTCATCTGCCAGTTGTAGTAGTCTGTAATCTCTTCTGCCAGTTGTAGTAGTCTGTAATCTCTTCTGCTAGTTGTAGTAGTCTGAAATCTCTTCTGCCAGCTGCTGTAGTCTGTAATCTCTTCTGCCAGTTGCTGTAGTCTGTAATCTCTTCTCCTAGTTGTAGTAATCTGTAATCTCTTCTGCCAGTTGTAGTAGTCTGTAATCTCTTCTGCTAGTTGTAGTAGTCTGTAATCTCTTCTGCCAGTTGCTGTAATCTGTAATCTCTTCTGCCAGTTGTAGTAGTCTGTAATTTCATCTGCCAGTCACTGGTTGCTGCATTGCTATTTTTCTAAATTATTTTGTTGGTGTTAATTTCGTCGCACCTATAGTTATTCTTCCCTCTAGTTTCGAATTTTTCTTCTTTAAAAGTTGGGCTTCAAAGCTGTTGCCAGGTTGGCAATGCGTATTCTAAAGCTGGTCTAACATTTTTGGTGTACAGCCTTTTCAGTATTCGATGGTCTGAACTCTATGTAGTTCCTGCAAATTGTTTAATTATAGACATTTGTGGTTTAGCTTTTCGTTGACATTTTTCAATGATTTTTCCGTGTTAATATTTTATCAAGTGTTACATCTAGATATGCAGGGTTCTTTTCTTAAGGTAGCTCATGTCAATTTAGTTTCATATGATTTTGTTTGCTTTCTTTGAAAGTGTAAAAATGATGTATGCTATTTTCTTCTCATTGATGTCCAGGGCCCATGTAAGAGTCTACTGATCTAATTTTTATAGGGGCCATTCCTTTCTGTCATTTCCTGTTTTGAATATTGTTTTCAGCTAACTAAAAAACAGATAAACTCAACGAAAAGGTGAAACAAATAACATATTCAAATACATTCTGCTTGCAATGCTTAAATAAATTGAGATCAATGCAAAGAATTTTGTTGACATCATTACAGTATAAAAACCAACATAGAAAAACAGCAATTGCAAGAATAAAAGTAAAAACAATAATACTCATACAAAACCAACAAGTAAAACAGGTTAAAAATGTCACTTACATGAATAATAAAATCTCAGCATATGGAAAAGACTACACCGATATCCAAAACAGATGTGATAAAGCAATTCAGATCATAGGGCAACTGTCCTCGATATTACAATGTAAACACGTGACACCGGATTATAACACACACACACTCTATACTATATACACTATATAACACGGGGGAGGAGGGAGGGGGGGGGCGAGGTCTGGGCTGGACGCCCCGCTCGTTAAAGGAAAGTGAAGCGTCTGATATAGCCTCCCCTTTCCTGGTTTAGAGATCGCCGCCGGATTCACTGTTCGGCTTGCCGCTCAAGAGTTTCCATGACAATGGCCTCTCCGACATTATTGTGTCTCCAGCAGCACCTTTAAGAGGGACCCCCTGTTTTTTACAGAGCCTGCTGTGGGCGTGACCGAGTACCTGACGGTATAACTGGGCGGGCATATTGGGGTCATTAGCATTGGTTAGCAGCGAATCTAAGAGAAGGTAAACTTTAAACCCGGGTAGACGAAGCTCGTTAGCCTGTTCAGGCAGTTCGCCTAGTAGAGAAGGAACTCTGATTTTAAACCCACAAGTCCTAGAGCGTGCTGGCTAGTCTTGGGACGATGGGAGTATCATCGGATGTCTCGAGTAACTAGCATATGCGGGCAACGACTCCACTACCCGGTGGAAACCTCGAGAGAGGGTAAGGCTACGGAGTAAACCCAGACATAAAATCCGAAATGGATCCTAAGGTCGATAGTTTCAAAATTGCGAACTTATTCCGGCAGCTCCTGCAGCTAAGCTGGTGCCAAATTGTCATGGTTTGCATTCCTTTGGATTACACCAGCGAGGCGGAGATGAGGATCCTGCAGTTTAGGCAGCCCAGGGTCTCCATATTGAGCGCCCAGGCTTGCGCCCCGATAGGCTTCTCACAGGGTGCTACGCGTATGGTCTGCAAAGACTGAGACGCCTATGAATACAACACGATATTTCTACCCACATTGCGCTATCAGTGACAGATTTTAACAGTAACAAAGATAAAAGAAACATCAAAACAACAGACATGAAACGCCTGCGACGAACGCTTCGAGTAAAAAGAATGTATGGAATCAGAAACGAAGATAATAGGAGACAGGCTGACACAACACCAGTAAACAAGAGCCAGCAAACTAAACTGTTAGACTACGTGACATGACAAACACCAGATAGCATCACTCAAAAAGCAAATATATACAGTTACAATGAATACAGAGCTTAATAAGTACCGCAAACACAAAAGGACAGCAAAAATATCAGAAACAGTAAATCTTCCCGTGTCTGAAGCATAAGCTATGACCTAGTCAATAACCTCTTCATAAACTGACGATGAAAAGAACAAGCAGACAAAAGCGAAAAGTACAAGCAGGACACAAGCGAAAAGTGCAAGAAGGACAAAAAGCGAAAAGTACAAGCAGGACAAAAACGAAAAGTACAAGCAGGACAAAAGCGAAAAGTACAAGCGGGACAAAGCGAAAAGTACAAGCAGGACAAAAGCAAAAAGTACAAGCAAGAAGAACCATAAAACTAGATCACCAACGTATATCTAGGTGTGGACCTTGTGCGGTATTTTATCTTGTATGTTTGTGGGGAAGATCAAGAACAATTTAAGTGATTACAGATTGACCTGGGGCACTGCTTGTTCCAAATTCAAGATACGGCTTATGTTACCATGCACCTTCGCGATGGCATATCGATATTGGAGAAAGTGGCTAATCCATTTGTACATGCTCAGACAGACTCCAAACTTAAGCATTTCTTTTTCTTCATCTTCGTTCTTCACACGTTATCAAATGCTTTCTCTATCCTAACTGCCAGAGTGTGTTTCTTTTCCTTGAAAGCATCTTCGATCCATTGTGGGATATGTGCTTGATAGTTCTTCTTTGACTTGTGTTATCTTCTTCTTCTTCTTCTTCTTCTTCTTCGTACGCAGTCAGACAGTAACCATTATTTTTTCGAAAAAAGCGGCGGTCATCCTGAGGCTGTCGCCACTGCCATAGAGCTTGTCTTGCTGTTCTGATAATGGTGATGGCCACATCTGCTCTCTCTGATCCTCGTATGTCGGGCAGTTCTGCAGCAGATTTTCAGCGGTCATTTTACCAGTACCGCACGGGCATTCGTCGGTACACCCTATCTTCAATTTGTTACATAGCTGGTACCTCAGTCTATTGTGGCCAGTGCGAAGTCTTCTTCTTCTTCTTCGTACGCAGTCAGACAGTAACCATTATTTTTTCGAAAAAAGCGGCGGTCATCCTGAGGCTCTCGCCACTGCCATAGAGCTTGTCTTGCAGTTCCACTGGTAATGGCCACATCAGCTCTCTCTGATCCTCGTATGTCGGGCAGTTCTGCAGCAGATGTTCAGCGGTCATTTTACCAGTACCGCACGGGTATTCGTCGGTACACCCTATCTTCAATTTGTTGAATAGGTGGTACCTCAGTCTGTTGTGGCCAGTGCGAAGTCTGAAGACAACGACCTGCTCTCTTCGGTTCAACTGGTAATAGGCATCGTTTTTGGTGTAAACAGTATGTTCGGTTTCCCATTTGGTCATGTATCTGGCTTTGATAAGCCGTTTTGACTCTTCGTACGTCATACTAGTATCTGTTTGTGGTAGTCTTGCACCTTCTTTTGCCAGTCTGTCTGCCTCCTCGTTGCCTTGGATGTTGCAGTGTGATGGGACCCACTGTACCACTACCCTTTTTGGTGCGGACTGCTGGCACAGTTTGCAGAGTGCTGCTTTTAAATCATTAAGCTCAGTATTTTTCTGGCTTTCTAGCGCTGTGACTACGGCGTGAGCATCTGTAAGCAGGACTATATGGCTTTCATTTTCTCTGTGTGTCACCATTTCTTCCACTGCCGCCCTCAGTGCCTCTGCCTCCGCTCTGAAATTGCTTGTGTACTTACCAGTAGCGAATGACAGTGTTATTTTTCTGCCATTTGGTAGGTTCAGGAATGCTCCTGCCCCTCCGTTCTGTGTAGTGTTTGTTACAGAACCGTCGGTGTATGCATGGGTCCAGTCCATGCTTAGGTAGTTTTCCGATATAAAGCTTAGGGTAGTATCTCTCCTTTCTTTTTCAGTCTGGCAGTTTTTGTTTGCAATACCTGGTATATTTTCTACCACCTCTGGAAATATATCCTGCATCCAGGTTGGTTTTCGTACAGTAGTGATGGGTTTTGGTGTTGTTAGTGCGTTTATGGGATCTTCGTGCATCTTTGCTTTGGCTATTTCTGCAAAGTTTCTCCGCTTTAGTTTCCCATTTCCCAAATTGTTTAGTCTCTGGTGCATTGGATGGTCGGTCAGTCTTCGGAGTTTCTCTGACTGCAGCTGGGCTCTGCAGTCTCTTCTATCGGTCATGGATTGCAGTTTTGTAATCTTTTCAAGTTCTACAATTGGCGTTGACTTCATGCCACCTGTTATAATTCTCTTGGCTTGGTTTTGAAGTTTGCTAACTTTGTCGAAGTTCGCCTTCGCTGCTGTTGTCCATGCCGCAATGCCATACTCGAGAACTGGTCTCACTCTTCCAGTGTACAGTTTCTTTAGTATGCCTTCGTCTGCTCCCCAGCTTGTGCCAGCAAGTTTCCTCATGATTGCCATTCTTTCTATGGCTTTCATTCGGTTTCTCTCAATCTGACTTTTCCATGTCATGCGCCGATCAAATGTGACTCCCAGATAGGTTGGGTTGTCGTTTGGCTGCAGGAATTTGCCATTTAGACTTAATTTGGTATTTTGGGGTTTTAATGAAAGCGAGAATATTGTGCATGTGGTTTTCTCCTCGTTTATTTTGACATGAGTTCACCCACTCTTCCAGCATCGTTAGGGCCGTCTGCATCCGATTTCTTGCTATGGTGAGGTTCTTTTCAGAGGTCCACATAGCCAGATCGTCTGCAAACATTGAGCTATGGACTCTTCTTGGTATATTCTCTGTAATATCGTTTATATATACCAGGAAGAGTGTGAGTGACAGTACTCCCCCTTGGGGTACTCCCTGCTCGAGTGTCACCTTTTTGCTCATCTGCCCTTGTACTTGGACTCTGGCCGTTCTTTGTTTGAGGTAGTGGTTGATCCACTTGTACATTCTCCCACAAACTTCACTTCTCCTTAGCTTGACTCTAAGTCCGTCTTTCCAGACTTTGTCAAATGCCTTTTCCAGATCCACCCAAACAGCTACTGTGTGTTTCTGTGCCTGGTAGGCATCTTCTATCTCCTGGGCTATGAGGATGACCTGGTCCTCAGTGGATCTGTGCTGTCTAAAGCCGGCTTGCTGTGGAATTAGTATTCGTTTTTCTTCCAGATGCCACATCAGTCTGGTGTTTATCATCCGTTCCATCAGCTTGCCGACACAGCTCAGTAGGCTGATGGGCCTGTATCCATTTGGATCTGTTTTGTCCTTTCCTGTTTTTGGTACTGGTACCAGTATTGCGTCTTTCCATGCCTGGGGTACAATTCCCCATTTCCAGCTTTGGTTCAGGACCGATAGCAGTTTCCTCTTCGCTGTTTGGCCCATACCCATCAGCATTTCGTTTGTTATTCCGTCTTTTCCGGGAGATTTCCTTTTCTTTAATGTTCTCATAGCCTCTTCCATTTCGCGCATTGTTAATTTGGCCATCATGTGCTCTTCAGGTGCCGTATTCATGTTTTCGTGCCACTTTAGCTCTTCGCTAATGTCTGTATGCTTATCTGCAGGGACCTCGATGTGGTTTGCTCTGGCATAGTGATCGACAAAGGAGTTTGCGGCTTTCTTACCTGTGATCAAGTTCTCGCCCTGCTTGATAGTAATTTGTTTATTTGACGGGGTTTCGTCGTTCATGGCCCTGACTAGCTTCCATAGCTTGTTCCCGTCTTTGTCCAGGTTTAGGCTTTCCGTTTTATTTTTCCAGCTTTCTCTTGCTGTTTGCTTGAGAGTGTGTTTGTATTTCGCCGTGGCGGCTTTGAGGGCGATGTTTGCCTCCATGGATTTTTCTCGCTCTGCCATTTTCCTAGCATTTGTTACTGCATCTTCCACTTTCTGCAACTCATCATTCCAGTAGGGCTTATAGTTTTTCCTAGCTCCTCTTGGGATGGTTTCAGTGGCGGCTTGCATTATTGCCTTGCTTAGGCTTTCCACCATGGGCTTCATTTTGGTGTTTCGTGTGTTGATGGTTTCACACAGCCCATCTGTCAGGATTGCAAATCTGTCCCAGTCGGCTCGTTTGTAATTCCAACGTGGGAGCGGTTTTGTTTCCTGTGGGCCTACTTCCATGTCAATGGTTAGCCTGATCGGCCTGTGGTCGCTAACTGCCAGTTGGTTTAGCACCTGGCGGTCTATTTTATGGTGTATGTCCTGTGTGGAGAAGGCCAAATCTGGAGTCAAGGTGGTATGCCATGTTCTTGAATAGAAGCTAGGGCTATCCTCCGGCCTATTGATTAGGGAGAGATTTGCATCTATCTCCCAATCTTCCACTTCGTCACCTCTTCTGTCTGTGTCAGAGTATCCCAATCTCTCCGAGTGGCTGTTGAAATCTCCAACTACTATGCAGTTGGAGTCTCTGACCTCCATACTCGAGGGCGATAGGTCTCTATTTGGTGGTCCGTACAGATTGAAAATGCGGAACTTCGTCTCTTGAGCCATTATGTCAACCTTGTTATCTGACGCTAGCTAGTTGTGGTTAAATCTAATTCTTTTTCTCTAAAGTCGTGCATTTACTCGCCTTTTCATCAGAGTATCTACGCAGTTGAGAAATCTGATCCGTCTATAACTGTCAGATTGTGTTTCTATTTTACCATGTTGTAATTTATAGATGTCGGTTGCTTCCTTCCCCCATTTGTGGCACTATCCTTTCTTTTCTGCTGACATTTATGGTTTAAAGTATTTTCTTATTACTTTTTCGGGCGAAGTTTTTTTCAACATTTCATTTGTAATTTCCTCCTCTCCTGGTTATTTATTGTCTTTTTTATTGCAGTACATCTTCCAATTCTGTAGGGTAAGTTTTGTCGTCGTGTGCTCTTAAGTTACATTTGGTATTTGTCCCTTCTATTGTATGTTAAAAAAAATGGTCATATCACTCTTTCTTTTTTACTATTTTGTGTGTTGTGCTAATCGTGCTACATGTGTCAATAAATTCATTTGCTGCACCTTTTCCTATTACCAGATGTCAATTTATTATAGAATGATAATTGGCTCCTTTATATTTTCGTTTGTTCAATGGCTTGAATTATTGACGATGGTGATCATGTAAACTGCACTGATAACTTCCTTTAAATGGGCAGGAAATTCAGACACCTGCATCTGAATGACCTGCATCTGAATGACCTGCATCTGAATGACCTGCATCTGAATGACCTGCATCTGAATGACCTGCATCTAATCTGGACCCTGCAGATTCTATTATTTTTTTATTTTTTTTATTTTTAAAAAATTGTATGTGTTTGCCTCCCTAGTTTCTACTGGCGGAGGCGCGCCTATTCCACCCTAGACCGTAGTCAATTTGGGCGATATTAAGACGCATAAACCAGTGCTTGGATGTATGTGTGCATCTGTATGTAGCTATGCTAGGTTTGTGCGCTCTCGGAAGCCAGTCCAACAAAAGTGCAATGAAAGTTTCTCATCCTGAGGGCGCGTGTAAAAGTTGTGCAGATTGTGACTGAAAACCACGCTACCAATTTATATGACCTCTGCCGTCCGCATCCTGATGCATGGTTTCGAAATCTAGACTATTCTGCAGTTCGGTCAGAACCGCATTGAAGCAGTCCACATATGCAATAAGTGGTGAAATGTTACGATCCCTTTGCATGAGCGGGTCTCAAATTCAAATCACCTGACGGACAGGCCTCGAGAGTTAACTAACCATGATCAACCGTCGTCGTTTGGCTGTACTTGACGAGGGTGGCCGAGGGGACGAGGATTAGGTCTTTCCGATTTGACTTAACCATATGGTGTGTAGATGTCCGCGGGAGCGAGCGGGACGTTGTGGGCACGTCATGAACGTCAAGGACGGAAGACAGTTCCGCTCAGTCATGGTCTTGTCCCTGAGGACAACACCTGGTTAAGTTAAATCGGAAAGACATCATCCTCCTTGCATGCAGCCAGAAACTCAGCCACTCATTGTGCTCATGCACAGCTGACTGCAAGTTTGTGTTTACCTTCCGGTCTTGAACCTCTTCTCCTCTAGTTTATGTTGATTTATACCCACCCTGCCTTCTTTTCCGAATGACTGTTAAAATCTCTAACTAAAATTCATTTCCTCTCTGGCACTTCGACTGTTTCTAATTCAATAGGTCTTCCGGGCGGACAATACATTATTATATACATGATTTCCTGTCCTACCACAATATCAGCTCCTGCTAACTATGTGTGTCCTCTTGCTTGGATTTTGATTTATTGAGTTAGCAGCAGTTTGTTTATTAGGATCACGACACCTTCTTTATTCCCATCGGATTTAGTATTCTCTCGTTTTGGAACCTGTGTTATTTGTTGTTATATCTTTTGGATGCACGCTATGTCGATTATATCAGCATGGAATCTTGCTGTAAGGGTTTGCTTTTTATTTATTTCTCCTTCTGCAAATCTCTGAAGAATATTTAACAGTTTCACTTTGTTGGGGTTTGGGCCGTTAGCATTCTGTTTCCTGACACCCAGGGACAGATCAGAGTGGCCAAAAGTAGCTCTAGCATTCCCTCTGTCTAACGCAACTCTTCAGACGGAACGCCACATCTATTGTAAAAATGTGCAATTTTTGGTATGAGTTAAGTTACGCAACATTTTACAGTTGTTCAGCGATATCTGTGCATAACCGCTTTTGGCACACTCTTTTTTATTGGGTTAAATCTCGCTAGCTTTTGACATCTCCAAGTCTACCTGCAAGTTAGCAAGTACTTTAATCAGTATACACACCAATGAAGAGAGGACAGAAACATAAGCAGTACACCAGACCTAATTCACTGTCTCAAAAGAAATCAACAAACTAACTTATTTCGCCTGAGAACTGGACACTGCAGACTACTAGAACATCTGTACCGACTGAAGATCTCACACACCGATGAGTGCCCATATGGAACAGGATGCCAGAACCCTGAGCATATTCTACAAGAATGCCTAATCTATAGAGAAATGAGATACCAGACCTGGCCAGAGGGTGCGGAGCTGAGACAAAAGCTGTGGGGCAGCCGCTCCGACCTGGTGAAGACTACAGACTTCATCATGACGACTGGCCTGCAGATATAGCATGACTAAAAAGATCCTGAACGCGAAGAAAGAAGAAGAGAAGCAAGTAGTTTGGACTCTTCCTTCTTCTTGATGAGCTGCCTACAAAACTAGCAAGTCTCATCCGTCTGGATTGTCTTCAACTTCCACCGGTAGCCTTTGATACGTCAGTATCTGATCTGCAAGCCAATATGTGGTTTTGAAATAAGATTTTTTCTAGATGAGCTGTCTTCCTAAACTTACGAGTCCCATCTACCCGAAGCATCTATCTATTTAGTTTTAGAGTGCCATAAACTCGCTCGTCACGATTTATCCTGTTAGTACAGACATATATCTCACGGGTAGGCCACGAATTGGCTATTTGATGTCAGAGGCATGAGTTCACCCACTCTTCCAGCATCGTTAGGGCCGTCTGCATCCGATTTCTTGCTATGGTGAGGTTCTTTTCAGAGGTCCACATAGCCAGATCGTCTGCAAACATTGAGCTATGGACTCTTCTTGGTATATTCTCTGTAATATCGTTTATATATACCAGGAAGAGTGTGAGTGACAGTACTCCCCCTTGGGGTACTCCCTGCTCGAGTGTCACCTTTTTGCTCATCTGCCCTTGTACTTGGACTCTGGCCGTTCTTTGTTTGAGGTAGTGGTTGATCCACTTGTACATTCTCCCACAAACTTCACTTCTCCTTAGCTTGACTCTAAGTCCGTCTTTCCAGACTTTGTCAAATGCCTTTTCCAGATCCACCCAAACAGCTACTGTGTGTTTCTGTGCCTGGTAGGCATCTTCTATCTCCTGGGCTATGAGGATGACCTGGTCCTCAGTGGATCTGTGCTGTCTAAAGCCGGCTTGCTGTGGAATTAGTATTCGTTTTTCTTCCAGATGCCACATCAGTCTGGTGTTTATCATCCGTTCCATCAGCTTGCCGACACAGCTCAGTAGGCTGATGGGCCTGTATCCATTTGGATCTGTTTTGTCCTTTCCTGTTTTTGGTACTGGTACCAGTATTGCGTCTTTCCATGCCTGGGGTACAATTCCCCATTTCCAGCTTTGGTTCAGGACCGATAGCAGTTTCCTCTTCGCTGTTTGGCCCATACCCATCAGCATTTCGTTTGTTATTCCGTCTTTTCCGGGAGATTTCCTTTTCTTTAATGTTCTCATAGCCTCTTCCATTTCGCGCATTGTTAATTTGGCCATCATGTGCTCTTCAGGTGCCGTATTCATGTTTTCGTGCCACTTTAGCTCTTCGCTAATGTCTGTATGCTTATCTGCAGGGACCTCGATGTGGTTTGCTCTGGCATAGTGATCGACAAAGGAGTTTGCGGCTTTCTTACCTGTGATCAAGTTCTCGCCCTGCTTGATAGTAATTTGTTTATTTGACGGGGTTTCGTCGTTCATGGCCCTGACTAGCTTCCATAGCTTGTTCCCGTCTTTGTCCAGGTTTAGGCTTTCCGTTTTATTTTTCCAGCTTTCTCTTGCTGTTTGCTTGAGAGTGTGTTTGTATTTCGCCGTGGCGGCTTTGAGGGCGATGTTTGCCTCCATGGATTTTTCTCGCTCTGCCATTTTCCTAGCATTTGTTACTGCATCTTCCACTTTCTGCAACTCATCATTCCAGTAGGGCTTATAGTTTTTCCTAGCTCCTCTTGGGATGGTTTCAGTGGCGGCTTGCATTATTGCCTTGCTTAGGCTTTCCACCATGGGCTTCATTTTGGTGTTTCGTGTGTTGATGGTTTCACACAGCCCATCTGTCAGGATTGCAAATCTGTCCCAGTCGGCTCGTTTGTAATTCCAACGTGGGAGCGGTTTTGTTTCCTGTGGGCCTACTTCCATGTCAATGGTTAGCCTGATCGGCCTGTGGTCGCTAACTGCCAGTTGGTTTAGCACCTGGCGGTCTATTTTATGGTGTATGTCCTGTGTGGAGAAGGCCAAATCTGGAGTCAAGGTGGTATGCCATGTTCTTGAATAGAAGCTAGGGCTATCCTCCGGCCTATTGATTAGGGAGAGATTTGCATCTATCTCCCAATCTTCCACTTCGTCACCTCTTCTGTCTGTGTCAGAGTATCCCAATCTCTCCGAGTGGCTGTTGAAATCTCAAACTACTATGCAGTTGGAGTCTCTGACCTCCATACTCGAGGGCGATAGGTCTCTATTTGGTGGTCCGTACAGATTGAAAATGCGGAACTTCGTCTCTTGAGCCATTATGTCAACCTTGTTATCTGACGCTAGCTAGTTGTGGTTAAATCTAATTCTTTTTCTCTAAAGTCGTGCATTTACTCGCCTTTTCATCAGAGTATCTACGCAGTTGAGAAATCTGATCCGTCTATAACTGTCAGATTGTGTTTCTATTTTACCATGTTGTAATTTATAGATGTCGGTTGCTTCCTTCCCCCATTTGTGGCACTATCCTTTCTTTTCTGCTGACATTTATGGTTTAAAGTATTTTCTTATTACTTTTTCGGGCGAAGTTTTTTTCAACATTTCATTTGTAATTTCCTCCTCTCCTGGTTATTTATTGTCTTTTTTATTGCAGTACATCTTCCAATTCTGTAGGGTAAGTTTTGTCGTCGTGTGCTCTTAAGTTACATTTGGTATTTGTCCCTTCTATTGTATGTTAAAAAAAATGGTCATATCACTCTTTCTTTTTTACTATTTTGTGTGTTGTGCTAATCGTGCTACATGTGTCAATAAATTCATTTGCTGCACCTTTTCCTATTACCAGATGTCAATTTATTATAGAATGATAATTGGCTCCTTTATATTTTCGTTTGTTCAATGGCTTGAATTATTGACGATGGTGATCATGTAAACTGCACTGATAACTTCCTTTAAATGGGCAGGAAATTCAGACACCTGCATCTGAATGACCTGCATCTGAATGACCTGCATCTGAATGACCTGCATCTGAATGACCTGCATCTGAATGACCTGCATCTAATCTGGACCCTGCAGATTCTATTATTTTTTTATTTTTTTTATTTTTAAAAAATTGTATGTGTTTGCCTCCCTAGTTTCTACTGGCGGAGGCGCGCCTATTCCACCCTAGACCGTAGTCAATTTGGGCGATATTAAGACGCATAAACCAGTGCTTGGATGTATGTGTGCATCTGTATGTAGCTATGCTAGGTTTGTGCGCTCTCGGAAGCCAGTCCAACAAAAGTGCAATGAAAGTTTCTCATCCTGAGGGCGCGTGTAAAAGTTGTGCAGAGTGTGACTGAAAACCACGCTACCAATTTATATGACCTCTGCCGTCCGCATCCTGATGCATGGTTTCGAAATCTAGACTATTCTGCAGTTCGGTCAGAACCGCATTGAAGCAGTCCACATATGCAATAAGTGGTGAAATGTTACGATCCCTTTGCATGAGCGGGTCTCAAATTCAAATCACCTGACGGACAGGCCTCGAGAGTCAACTAACCATGATCAACCGTCGTCGTTTGGCTGTACTTGACGAGGGTGGCCGAGGGGACGAGGATTAGGTCTTTCCGATTTGACTTAACCATATGGTGTGTAGATGTCCGCGGGAGCGAGCGGGACGTTGTGGGCACGTCATGAACGTCAAGGACGGAAGACAGTTCCGCTCAGTCATGGTCTTGTCCCTGAGGACAACACCTGGTTAAGTTAAATCGGAAAGACATCATCCTCCTTGCATGCAGCCAGAAACTCAGCCACTCATTGTGCTCATGCACAGCTGACTGCAAGTTTGTGTTTACCTTCCGGTCTTGAACCTCTTCTCCTCTAGTTTATGTTGATTTATACCCACCCTGCCTTCTTTTCCGAATGACTGTTAAAATCTCTAACTAAAATTCATTTCCTCTCTGGCACTTCGACTGTTTCTAATTCAATAGGTCTTCCGGGCGGACAATACATTATTATATACATGATTTCCTGTCCTACCACAATATCAGCTCCTGCTAACTATGTGTGTCCTCTTGCTTGGATTTTGATTTATTGAGTTAGCAGCAGTTTGTTTATTAGGATCACGACACCTTCTTTATTCCCATCGGATTTAGTATTCTCTCGTTTTGGAACCTGTGTTATTTGTTGTTATATCTTTTGGATGCACGCTATGTCGATTATATCAGCATGGAATCTTGCTGTAAGGGTTTGCTTTTTATTTATTTCTCCTTCTGCAAATCTCTGAAGAATATTTAACAGTTTCACTTTGTTGGGGTTTGGGCCGTTAGCATTCTGTTTCCTGACACCCAGGGACAGATCAGAGTGGCCAAAAGTAGCTCTAGCATTCCCTCTGTCTAACGCAACTCTTCAGACGGAACGCCACATCTATTGTAAAAATGTGCAATTTTTGGTATGAGTTAAGTTACGCAACATTTTACAGTTGTTCAGCGATATCTGTGCATAACCGCTTTTGGCACACTCTTTTTTATTGGGTTAAATCTCGCTAGCTTTTGACATCTCCAAGTCTACCTGCAAGTTAGCAAGTACTTTAATCAGTATACACACCAATGAAGAGAGGACAGAAACATAAGCAGTACACCAGACCTAATTCACTGTCTCAAAAGAAATCAACAAACTAACTTATTTCGCCTGAGAACTGGACACTGCAGACTACTAGAACATCTGTACCGACTGAAGATCTCACACACCGATGAGTGCCCATATGGAACAGGATGCCAGAACCCTGAGCATATTCTACAAGAATGCCTAATCTATAGAGAAATGAGATACCAGACCTGGCCAGAGGGTGCGGAGCTGAGACAAAAGCTGTGGGGCAGCCGCTCCGACCTGGTGAAGACTACAGACTTCATCATGACGACTGGCCTGCAGATATAGCATGACTAAAAAGATCCTGAACGCGAAGAAAGAAGAAGAGAAGCAAGTAGTTTGGACTCTTCCTTCTTCTTGATGAGCTTCCTACAAAACTAGCAAGTCTCATCCGTCTGGATTGTCTTCAACTTCCACCGGTAGCCTTTGATACGTCAGTATCTGATCTGCAAGCCAATATGTGGTTTTGAAATAAGATTTTTTCTAGATGAGCTGTCTTCCTAAACTTACGAGTCCCATCTACCCGAAGCATCTATCTATTTAGTTTTAGAGTGCCATAAACTCGCTCGTCACGATTTATCCTGTTAGTACAGACATATATCTCACGGGTAGGCCACGAATTGGCTATTTGATGTCAGAGGCTATACGAGAAGCATGCTGTGAAAATATTGGTTTGGAGTTAGAGAGTTTGTCTTCTACTCCACTCTAGGCTATTGCAACACTTACGACCATTCGGTTAAATTGAACGGATATACTGAAACATTCGTAGATTGATCGATACATATATTCGATTTGTAAATGATAGACTCACAGATGATCCAACGAACTGACAGTAATTATCAGCGGCAAACAACCATGATATAAATAATGTACAATAGTCCTGCTAATTCGAATATTTGTATCAAAGTATTACATTAAACCAGCTTTACTGGTCAGTTTTCGCATACGATGTAGGTGTTGTTCACCGGTGTAAACAATAGTTGAAGCCTTCATAATAATAATACTAATTGTAAGAATAATAATAATAGTGCAAAATTCGACTTGTTCTAAAATGAACGACGAAGAAGCACAACGTTAGATTGCGTCTACTCCAATCTGCAGGTTCGTTACGTTTTTTCATTTCGTCTAAACGTAAAGTGAAGTTCTCTAGGGAAAAAAAATATCTGTAGTAATGGAGAGTTCTTCAAGGCTTCCAAAGAGCTTTGTGTCGAGGTTCATATCCGTTGGCCAGTGCTCAGTTCTGAGTTGTCTAAGCATATACCAGTCTTGCATAATATATTGGCCTGTCTATGCTGGTTGCTCGCACATACACATGTGTGATGAGCCACGTTTAGCCTGTGCAAGTGGTCATTCAATATGTTATGTCCTGTTCTCGTGCGGATATATTGAGTTGTTAAAAAACTCTGGAAGGGAACGACACAGAGAACTCGGATTTCCAGACAGAATAATCAGTGCACATTTTACGTCTGTAGGGTTTAAAGTTGCCGAATTATTGTCAAGATGGACAAACATACACATTTATATTCTGTATTATGAATTAGAGGATTTAGATGATTGTTTTGAGAAAAAAATCTCTACGAATACAATATTCGAATAAAAGCATAAATACTCGTGTGTGTGTATGTGTGTGTGTGTGTGAGTGCGTGCGTGCGTGCGGGCGTGTGTGTGTGTATATATATATATATATATAATTTTTGAGTTGTGTCACAAATAAAAAAAAATCGATAAACAATATACAAGTGTTCATAAAGTTAAAATTATGCACAAACTGGTACATTAGAGAAAATACGAGCGAGCTGTAAATACAGCAGAAGCAGCCGACATTGGGAAGATGACACTTTCATTGTCATTTCGGATGTCACTTCACACTTTATTTATGCTACTAGAAAATTAAATTCGAATATTCGTGTATGCCGACGAACGGCTAAGGTATCGCAATGTAATTGTAAAATGCTTTGCAACGTAACTCACGATCACACCAAATATAAGACATATTTACTAAAGATGTGACGTTCTATCTGAGAAGTCCTGCCAGAAATAGGGAATGCCTGGTCCCAAGCCTTGAAGGGACCCACCAAAGCCTACTGGTGACCTAGTGACGGAGACCAAGGGGAAATACTACTGGTCCAAACCCCAACAAAATGAAATCTTTCAGTGGAATGCGGAAGGAGTCATAAATAAAAAGCAAGCGTTTGCAATAAGAATCTGTGTCTAGAGCATCGGCACTGCTTGTATTCAGGAGACATGCAACAAATAGCATTTTTCCCAATTGAGAGGATACTAAACCATAACGGCGGAGAAGAATGGCGCAAATGAAACGTCTTGATCATAATACACACCCTGCGACCAGCTCAAGAAATTCAAATTCACACAAGATGACACACTAAGATAACAGAAGCAGACATTGTGGTAGGACAGGATATCTGTATATAATAATATAAATATACATACCTGAAAAAACCTAAAATTTGGAAACAGTCGAAGTAATGGAAAGTCAATGTATTATAGTTGAAGCTTAACAGTCATTCATATAGAGGGATGAACAAAGAGACATATACTAGAAGAGAAGAGGTTGAGATATGGAAAATATATATGAACTTGCAGCTAATGAACTAGGTAGAAGATCTACCAACACTTTGTTCAAGGAGTTGCAAAACGATATCTAATCCAGATCTAGCCTTTAAAACAGAAGATGCAACATGCATTAAAACACAAAACATCCAAGAACAACTGGGAGGATGTGACCAGAAACCAATTAAATTGGCTTTGAATTTCACTTACACAGCACCACAGCAGA
The DNA here is from genome assembly GCA_036924085.1 of Ariolimax columbianus. NCBI lineage: Eukaryota > Metazoa > Mollusca > Gastropoda > Stylommatophora > Arionidae > Ariolimax > Ariolimax columbianus. The sequence continues at coordinate 130,834,262 of JAVGWX010000001.1, forward strand.
AGCGTATGTCACATTGGAACTTTATAAAGGCAAACTGGAAATCAGCACACTACATAACAAATGTGGAAGACATGGTAATAAATCTTAACACAACAATACTGAAAGCAGAAGAAGAGTAAATTATCAGATGAGCTAGAAAGAACTACATGTCATACAAATCAGAAGATCTGCAGTAACTTGAGGAAAAACTACCAACTACCAGAGAATCAACAGAAGTTGATGGAAGTATTATCGAATTAAAGAAAGCCGCAGCAAAGTACAGAAACACTATGAATGAGGCAGCAGAAAACGGTAGGAAACAAAATGAAAAGCCTCAATCTAGTTAAGAATGGTCAAAACTTTGGGAGCTTGCTAAGTCACTGAACAATGAAATAATAAAGAAAAACCTAGTAATTGTCATAGAAGAAGAAAACGGAAATCTTGTTACAAGAAAGCGTGCAGTAAATATATTTGTTGAAAAATACAGCATATTAACAAAACAAACATTCGCACGAGAGATACGACAAAAGATATACGATCAGAGGAGTAAACACAAACTATAGCAGTTGAGCATATGATGACAAAATGTACCAAACAAGAATTAATTGCACTAAGCAAACTAAATAAACACAAGAAATATTCAAGACAGGATCACATTTAAAATGAAATACAAAAAAACCTTGGACCCAAATGTAAATAGAATCTACTAGGAATCATAAATGTAATGTGGAAAGAAGAGACAGAGCTGCAAATGTGGAAGGAAGCAACAATGATCACTATATTAAAACACGGTAAAGACAGAACAAAGGCTGACGGTTACCGATCGATCAGCTTTCTTAGATCCACAGCTACTCTGATAGAACGACACGTAAATACTAGACTTATGTGGCACCTGGAGAGAAGATACGATATTTTATCACAAGACAGCTTCAGATAGCAAAGATCATCGAAGTACCAACTTACACACATCACACAAGAGATGGAAGGTACTTTCCATGTAAATCAAACTCTTTAGCATCCTGCATTGATATAAAGAAAACCTTTTATAAAGTGTAGAATGTGGAAATTAAAAACAACAGAAACTAAAGTATGGAGTTTGTATGCGCATGCAGAAACGGATAGACTGACCATAATCATGTAGCATGTCCTTTATAGAACGTCGCTTCCATCACAGTCTTTCTGAAAGAATTTATTTTACTTGCCAAAACTCCAACTTTCGCCACAGTCATACCCAGACATTCCTGGATATATTGGTACTATCGTCTTCTTGGTTTACCCCAGTCTGTTTTGTCTGGCACCATACCTTCTATCACTGTTCTCTCAAGACCGTTGTGTCTCTTGATGTGACCAAAGTATTTACATTTTCTAGCTATAATGGAGCTGATAAACCAGTTCTCCTCTATGTTCTACTCTTGCCGAATGTCTACATTTGTCTTTTTCTCCGTCCAGGATATTCTGAGGATCTTTCTGTAAGATTTTGACTCGAAGGATTCGATTCTTTCTCTAGACCAACCACTTCCTCCAAAATGGATAGGCCAGTGTTTATGTACAGGACCACATGAGCCATATATTTAAAATGGAACATAGAGTGCCCCACGACAATGTGTTATCATTGTTCTTGATCTTCATCATCAACAACGTGGCTAAAACGCCGCACAAGGTCCCCACCGCGATGTACGCTGACGACCTGGCTTAATGGGCAGCTGAACGAAACATCAAAACAGCAAATTACAAGAAGCTAGAACACCTAAACAAACATCATTGGTCTTAGACATATCGATCAAACATGAATGAGAAGAAAACAAAATAAACAATGCACACTCTTTTAAATAAAATACACTGAATCACACAAACTAAATTGACATGAGCTATCAGAAGAAAAGTATCAAGCATATCTACACATAACACAAAGCAGCAGATTATTACGGAAAAATGCAAATAAAAAGTGTCAACAAAATGTTAAACTCAAATATCTCTAATGAAACACTTAGCTGAACGTATATAAAATGCAGTCCATCAACTACTGAAATGGTAACAGGAAAGAGACCAGCTTTATAATATGGAATGCCTCACGAGCAAAAGCTTTGAAAATCCAACTTTCAAAAACCGTCAAAATTCTCAAGCAGACAGGAGCTATGAAATCAATACCAATAAAAGAAATACGAAAAATAAAAAAATCTGCAACCTTTGACTGACAAAATAGATTACAGAGTACTACCATTTGCAGAGACATTAAAACGACTCCCGAACAACTCAATGAATAAAAGCTGGATGTATATGCAAAAGCATTCTCTAGAGAAGCAGATATGCTCAAAAAGCAAAAACACAAGCCTCTGCCATGCCAGACCTTGCACAGATTGCCTTTTCCAGACCTCGCACAGATTGCCCTTCCCAGACCTCGCACAGATTGCACTACCCAGACCTCGCACAGATTGCCCTTCCCAGACCTCACACAGATTGCCCTTCCCAGACATCGCACAGATTCCTTTTTCCAGAACTCGCACACATTGCCCTTCTCTGACCTCACACAGATTGCCCTTCTCTGACCTCGCATAGATTGCACTACCCAGACCTCGCACAGATTGCCCTTCCCAGACCTCGCACAGATTGCACTACCCAGACCTCGCACAGATTGCCCTTCCCAGACCTTGCAAAGATTGCCCTTCCCAGACCTCGCATAGATTGCACTACCCAGACCTCGCACAGATTGCCCTTCCCAGACATCGCACAGATTGCATTTTCCAGACCTTGCACATATTGCCATTCACAGACCTCGCACAGATTGCCCTTACCAGACCACGCATAGATTGCCTTTCCCAGACCTCGCACAGATTGTCCTTACCAGACCACGCATAGATTGCCTTTCCCAGACCTCGCACAGATTGCCATTCACAGACCTCGCACAGATTGCCCTTACCAGACCACGCATAGATTGCCTTTCCCAGACCTCGCACAGATTGTCCTTACCAGACCACGCATAGATTGCCTTTCCCAGACCTCGCACAGATTGCCCTTACCAGACCACGCCAAGATTGCCTTTCCCAGACCTTGCACAGATTGCTCTTTCCAGACCTTGCACAGATTGCCTTTCCCAGACCTTACACAGATTGCCCTTTCCAGACCTTACACAGATTGCCTGTACCAGACCTTGCACAGATTGCCCTTCCCAGACCTTGCACAGGTATAGGCAGAGCGTCTAGTGACAAGCAGCACATCTCCACCATGGAAGAGAACACGATCCCCAGAGCTGATAGATAACATACCAGAAGTGATAACAAAAACACCTAAGCAGAACTAGAGAGAACATATGTAATTTTAGATTATACACATGTATTCAAGGAACATACCAAGCACAGAATGGACCTGCATTTACCCTGAGGGATCAGCAATGGTATCTATAAAAAAAAATGGAGGAGGTGTCATTTACACACAGTTAAATAATGCACAGGAAATCAGTATCTCACGGACACTGTAATATTCTAAACTATGTACAAAGTTAAGGCTGACGCACTAACAACATTGCAATATACATCGTGGAAAACAAGAGCCATGTTAGAGGCATAGTCTTTCTGACAAATTCCCTATCAGTCCTAAGGGCCCTTAGAAAACCACGAAAAAGAGGAATTGGACAGCCTGTTTGAGACACTCATGTCTGCTATCTACAATATCAGGTCAGGTCATCCCGTAACCGGTGAGGTCGTTGTGGCACACATGAAAACATTCTCACAACGCCACGCCACCCTTCTCTGTCAGCGGCCGCTGACTGCGACTCTTCTGGTCGGAGATTGGTCCATTCTTTTATATTGTCCTCCCATCTCTTTTTGGGACGGCCTCTTCGTCGTCTGCCATGCACCTTTCAGTGGAGGATTGTATTTGCAAGACCATTTGATCTCGATATGTGACCGTACCAAGCGAGTTTCCTTCTTTTGACAGTTGCCAAGAGGTCTCCAAAAGGCCCTATTGCTGTTGTAATTCTATCTCGTATTTCCTCATTTGTAACTCAATCTTTGTACGTGACGTTTAAAAGTCTTCGAAAACTTATCATCTCTAAGGCCTGTGTCCTTCGTTGAAGGTCAGCTGTAACTGTCCATGTCTCACAAGCATAGAGGAACATTGACAGGAGCAGTGTACCCATTAATTTGATTTTCGTGCATAGTGCTAACTGTTTATCTTGCCAGATTTTGTTAAGCGTGCAAGCGCCGCTATTGTCTGTGATATTCTGGACAACATCTCACATTTTCAACGAAGCGTAAATTCAGCGGATTCCTGCACACTGTAAGATACGTGATAATAAGGAGGCAGGCAGATTGGCCAAAGAGGGAGGAGCAAAACCCAAACTGAAGATAAAACTACTTATGAAGACATAAATACAATGACAAAAATTAACCTAGAAGACAAATGGCACATAGAAAATACATAATCTGATATAGCAAAAACATACTATACTGTGTTATGAGGAAATCAAGTGACAATGCTCAAACTGTATACAGGCCACTGAAAACTGGAAAATCCTCATTCAGCAAATTAAAAATTGGACAAACAGACATGCGTTCATGTGACGAGATAAAACAAATGGTGGAATATGTTGTTCAAGTCTGCCGAATCCACGAGAGGAACATAGAGAGTACATGAAATTCCGTAACTCAATTGTGAGATAAACTGTATGACGACAGCAGAAGCATGAGAAGGAAAAGATGTGGTTATTTGAGAGCAAACGACGAGGAAGAAAAAGAAGAGGATAGCTCTGACATAATATACACCTTTGATCACTAGCATCTTCTAGGTTCCACCCCCTGTTTGATTAAATATTAGTTAATTGAAAGAAATCCTTTAGTTCAGATTAGCTGAATTCCACATCATTATATTCGTCTAAACATAATTTCGCACCAAAGAGCCTCGGAGAAATAAAAAATCAGACATGTGAAGGTGAGTGCGAATAACTTTGAAAAGTATCACGCGCAGACAAAATGATGAACTGCAGACTTGCTATTACTCTGACACACCTTGCCTACAGGCACCCCGGCTCTATAAACAAAACGCGCTTCTTGCACTTATCGCCAGGCCGACATGCAAGGTGGTTAGCACGTTATAAAGTCAAATTTAAACATAGATTTAATCAACAGACCCTGCTCGTTATGACAGTCATAATGATTAAATTTAGTTTAACATTTTCCAGATGGTTCCAGAAGTCGCCTGGTCATAGGCTGAATAAAGAAATTAAGATTCTGCGATACTTTGGTGTTGCACGAAGCAAGTGTTTTTTCTCGAATCTGTCGCCATTTCTTTCAACCTGAGATATATTAGTGCCATTTAAAATTGATATAACTTTAGTATTCTTTCCTTTAACAAAACGTGTGTGGTTGTAGTTGGTCTATTAACTAATGAGTAGGTCAAGAAACAAACGATTCTAATAATAGAACAATATGTGGATCAACGAATACTTGAGTGGGTCAATATGTCAATGACTGGTTCAATAGATCATTTCAACAGTCAATAGGTCAACGAATTTGTCAATAAAAACATTTAAAATTGGAATAAAATGTTTTCGTAAATGCATTCTTCACCATGTTTACCATGTCCTGCTACTTTATGTTCTTTATACTGTGTAGGCATCTGTTAACGAAAGACTAGTCTTTGCTATATGGCCTTTGTCGTTGTCCATGTCTTCATTTCTTGCAGCAGCACCGACCTGACACTGGCGTTGAATAATCATAACTTTTTTTCATATTTTCTGTGAATCTCTATATGTTAATTAGTGACAGGAATGTCACTTTTACCCTTCCAATTCTGGCCCTCACATCTGCATCTATACCTCAGGATGTGTTAATTGTCCTGCCAAAACAAGTAACAGTTTCCACTTCTTCCGATGGCTCCCCCTCCAGTATTATTGATTCTTGTTTGATAGTGTTGACTTTAAGGTGTTTGGTTTTCTTCAACGATGATATTCAGCCCCAACTTGCCTGACTGTTCTTTCGTCCTATCATCTATCATTTGGCAATGACTGTGCGACAAAAGTACATAATCATTTGCGTAGTCAACGTCCTCCAATTGTGACAAGTGTCCAATAAATACCAGTTCTTTTTCCTTCGATAGATTCATTATCTAATATATAGTCAACAAGAATAGCAAAAGCGAGAGCTGGCAGTCTTGTCTCACCCTCGTTTGCATCATAAAGCTGTAAGTTAGTGCTACTTCATGTACCACTCTACTAATTGTGTTTTTCTACATTATCTGTGTGAGGGTTATTAAATTCCACTAAAAAATATACCAAACCAAAATCCAAAGTTATTATAAAAATTAGAATGACTTGCCGTTGACATTTTTCTCGCCCGAGGAATGAAATGGTGCAATACATCAAATGAAAAACAACACAGAAACTGACCATGATAATATAAGGACATATCAAAATTAAAAACGTTTAACCAGACGTTATCAAATGGCTGCTAAATCTTTTAAACACATGCATATAATCTATACAATCTGGAGGAAATCCAAAGTGGTTGAGCAAATAAAACCAGGAAAATCCTCAACCAAAGAATCTCCGGTGTCGTTACTTTGCCATTTAAAAGAATGATTTGAAAAGTTTTGCCTTTGAGAAGATAATTTCATTAATGTACAAGAGTTATAGATGAGCTATACATGTTCTGAAAGCTTAGAATGTCGTTTATGTGATGTGTTGTTATTTATGATCGTATGCACTATCCCGGTCCACACACCAACACGAACGTAGGACAACTTGCTGCATCCCGTCAAAGAAAATTTCAGACGTCTTCTCCCAAAACCAGGTACGTACACCTGCTTGCACCCGTTCGTCAGACGCGCAACGGTGTCCACTGAGATGTGTCTTCAGGTTCGGGAAGAGGAAGACGTCACAACAAAGTGCCAGATCTGGTTGCACGATGGTGCGGTTATATGTCGTCAAACTTGAGACGCTCGAATGCAGCCACTGTTTGTCGACTTGTGTGTGAACGAGCATTGTCGTGCTAAAGAAACGCCTGCTTGCCCACACGAACACCCAGCAATCGTACTCGAAGTTTCAGCAAAGTTTTCACATACCGACGGGAGTATACAATATTTAATCCTAAAAAAATTCAGTGTGGACTGCGACCTCGAAGCCCTAAAAGATAGTCATCATCGCTTTTCCTCGCTTAGTCAATGATCTTGCATTTTATGGGGTAGGTTTTGTTTTTTGTATGTGCTCCATAGCCTGGGGCTTGTTTTCTGTGCCGAAATGATGTGCCAATGGCTCGTCGTCAGTGTCAATTCAACACTTAAGGTCATCGTCTGTCTGTTCATATCCCGTCAGAAATTCCTGACACATCTGTTTCATATCGGCTGTCAGCATGCCAGGGCTCCATTTCGCACACTCGTTCCTATTCCTAAGCGGGGCATGGATAATTTGATGAATTTGCTCAAAAGATCAGAAGTATTGCGACAATATATTTCTGATCGACTCGGCGATCGCTACAAATAGTTTGTTCACGCGAGCTTGGTTCTGTGCTTTCACAGGTTGTGAGCTGAAACTATGCGCATCTAATCTATTCTTTAATGCATTAATCGATCCTACCTCCACTATTTTCTGTGACAATGCATTCCATGCATTCACCATTTTCTGATGATAAAAATAAATATTTTCTTTAATCTAATCTGGACCTTCCCTCAATTAATGTGTATCTGTGCCCTCTTGTTTTTTGTAACAGGCTGTATTTTGAAGAAAAAACACGAATTTTTTTAAACACTGTAGGCCTGTTTTTCTGAGTCTTTCCTTATAACTGTAATTCTGGAATCCTACTATCAGTTTCGTCGCTTTTCTTTGTTCCCTTTCCAGCAGATTTATATCCCCTCTAAGATAAGAACCCCACATCTATACACAGAGCTCCAATCTAAGTCTAATTAATGCTTTATACAGGATGACAATTACTACCTTGCTCCTTTGTTTAATATTTAGATTTATCACATCTAACAATGCATTTGCCCTTTCACTGCTACTTGGACTTGCTCACTCACCTTGCCTGTATGATCTATTATAATCACTAGGTCCATTTTTTTGTCTATCATTCTAATATTGTTCTCGACCAGTTTGTAATTATGTTACACATTCTATCCATACACATTGATGACTGTATATATATCTACATTAAACCCCAATTTCCAGCTCACAGACCATATATATATATATCAAGAACAAAATAGGTTTCAAAATCGAGCTGCTTTGACTATTTTTAAATTAAATTCGTCATCTTCTTCTTCGTACGCTTTCAGACGTCATCCTTTATTTTTTCGAAAAAGGAACGGTCATCCTGAGGCTGTCCACACTGCAATAGAGCTTGTCTAGTGTTGCCACTGGTGATGGCCACATCTGCTTTCTCTCATCCTCGTAAGTTGGGCAGTTTTGCAGCAGATGTTCAGCGGTCATTTTCCCAGTACCGCACATGCATTTGTCAGTGCCACCTATCTTCAGTTTATTGAATAGGTGGTACCTCAGTCTATTGTGGCCAGTGCGGGGTCTGAAGACCACGACCTGCTCTCTTCTGTTCAACTGGTAATAGGCATCGTTTTTTGTGCAGCCAGTATGATCTGTTTCCCATTGGGTCATGTATCTAGCTCTAATAAGCCTTTTTGACTCTTCGTATGTCACACTAGTATCTGGTTGTGGTAGTCTTGCACCTTTTTTTGCCAGTCTGTCTGCCTCCTCGTTGCCTTGAATGTTACAGTGGGATGGAACCCACTGTACCACTACTCTTTTTGGTGTGAACTGCTGGCATAGTTGACAGAGTACTGCTCTTAAATCATTAAGTTCTGGATTTTTAGTGCTGTGACTACGGCCAGGGCATCTGTAAGCAGGACTATATGGCTTTCATTTCTTTTGCATGCCACCATTTCTTCTACTGCAGCCCTCTGTGCCTCTGCCCCCACTATTAAATTGCTTGAGTATTTTCCAGTTGCCACTGATAGTGTTGTTTTTCTACCATTTGGTAGGCTCAGGAATACCCCTGCCCCTCCGTTCTGTGTTTGTTACAGAGCCGTCGGTGTATGCATGGGTCCAGTCCATGCTTGGGTAGTTTTTCGTTATGTACCTCAGGGTTATGTCTCTTCTTTCTTTTTCAATCTGGCTGTTCTCGTTTCCAATACCTGGTATATTTTCTACCACCTCTGAAAATATATGCTGCCTCCAGGTAGGTTTGCCTACAGTAGGGATGGGCTTTGGTGTTGTTAATGCGTTCATAGGGTCTTCTTTCATCTTTGCTAAGACTATTTCTGCAAAGTTTCTCCGCTTTAGTTTCCCATTTCCAAAATTATTTAGTATCTTATGCATTGGAAGGTATGTCAGTCTTCTGAGTTTTTCTGCTTGCTGCTGGGCTTTGCAGTCTCTTCTGTCGGTCATGGATTGCAGATTTGTAATCTTTTCCAGTTCTACAATTTGCGTTAACTTCATGCCTCCTGTTATAACTCTCATGGCTTGGTTTTTGAGTTTGCTAATTCTGTCAAAGTTCGCCTTTGCTGCTGTTGTCCATATCGCAATACCATACTCGAGAACTGGTCTCACTCTTCCAGTGAACAGTTTCTTTAGTATACTTTCGTTTGCTCCCCAGCTTGTGCCAGCAAGTTTCCTCATGATTGCCATTATTTCTCTGGCTCTCATTCAGTTCCTCTCGATCTAACTTTTCCATGTCATGCGCCGATCAAATGTGACTCCCAGGTAGTTTGGGTTGTCGTTTGGCCGCATATATTTGCTGTTAAGACTTATTTTGGTGTTTTAGGGTTTGTTTGAAAGCGAGAATATCGTACACATTGTTTTTTCCTCATTTATTTTGACCAGCCATGAGTTCGCCAACTCCTCCAGCGATGTTAGGGCCTGCTGCATCCGATTACTTGCTATGGTGAGGTCCACATAGCCAGATCGTCTGCAAACATGGAGCTGTGGACTCTTCTTGGTATATTCTCTGCGATGTTATTTATATACATCAGGAAGAGTGTGGGTGACAGTACTCCTCCTTGGGGTACTCCCTGCTCAAGTGTCACCTTTTTACTCATCTGCCCTTGTACTTGAACTCTGTTCTGTTTTTGAGGTAGTGGCTGATCCATCTGTACATTTTCCCACAAACTTCATTTCTTTGTAGCTTGACTTTAAGTCCCTCTTTCCAGACCTTGTCAAATGTCTTTTCTAAATCCACCCAAACCGATACTGTGTGTTTTTTTCTCCTGGTAAGCATCCTCTATTTCCTGTGCTATGAGAGTGATCTGATCCTCAGTGGATCTGTGCTGTCCAAAGCCTGCTTGCTTTGGAATTGGTATATATTTTTCTTCTAGATGCCACATAAGTCTGGTGTTTATCATATGCTCCATCAGTTTTCCTACACAGCTCAGCAGACTGATAGGCCTGTATCCATTTGGATCTGCTGTATCTTTTTCTTTCTTTGGTACTGGTATAATTACAGCATCTTTCCATGCCTGAGGTACAATTCCCCTTTTCCAGCTTTGGTTCAGGTCTGATAGTAACTTCCTCTTTTCTGTTTGGCTTAAACCCCATCAGCATTTCGTTTAATACGCCATCTTTTCCGGGCGATTTCTTTTTCTTTAAAGTTCTCATGGCCTCTTCCATTCCATTCATTGTTAGTTTTGCCATCATGTGCTCCTCTGGTGCCATATTGATGTTGTCGTGCCTCTTTTGTTCTTCATTAATGTATGTGTGCTTATTTGTAGGGACATCAATGTGGTTTGCTCTGGCATAATGTTCTATAAAGGCGTTTGCTGCCTTTTTTCCAGTGAGCATGTTGTCGTCCTGCTTGATGGTAATTTGTTTGTTTGATGGAGTTAGTCATTCATGACTAACTTCCATAGTTTGTTCCCTTCTTTGTCTAAATTGAGGCTTTCTGTTTTGTTTTTCCAACTTCCTTTTGTTATTTGGTTTAGAGTATATTTGTATTTCGCCGTGGTGGCTTTGAGAGCGATATTTGCCTCCATAGATTGTTCTCTCTCTGCTATGTTCCTAGCATTTGAGACTTCGTCTTCCGCTTTCTGCAATTCATTATTCCAATAGGGCAAGAAGTTTTTCCTTGCCCCTCTTGGAATGGTTTCAGCGGCTAAATTAAACATTAAACATATCTAAATACATTACAAGAATCACAGCTCGATTCTTCAACCGTATTCCCATATTTGACGCCATTTTGCAGTCTGCTGTGCGTATGCGTCTCTTTCCAGATGCATGTCAATATATGCCCGTAGGTAACTTCATTAGCAATTTTTGTCACATAGTCGTCACGTGGCTCTGAGCACTGTTATCATAGTTATGGTATTGGGGTAAAACTTGTGAAACCACTCTCGAATGTAACGTTTGTGAAAAAATGATTGTGAACCGCAACGCTCTTCGATAGACAAGAAGATTATCAAGAAACAAGCAGTTTTAAGTCCAGGAAGATCATATTGCTGACAAATACTTAACCTGATACAGATACTTAAGGGCGGGTATGAACGCAAACATATATACACTGTTAACCATCAGAAGCTGAGGAGAAAGCTATATTATATGACAAATAACTCACTAACCTCATCAAATGCCTATTGTGGAATAGGCGTTTCTATGTCACTTTAGGAGGGGAAATAGTCAATGGCGACACACACACACACAAAAAGTATCCTGACACAAGGAAATGTTCAAGCACCTTTGTTGTATAATATTTATTTTTATACTAACGACTACTTTATAGACTCAGAAGGGACGACATTAATTTATGCCGACGACACAGCAGTCTCTCCTCCATAGAAATGGTTTTGAAGAGGTTAAACACAAGCTCACAAACGCCCTTCGTGTAAGATTATGCTGACCATGTATTTTAAAACGACGAATGGCGTTTCTTGGTGAACTTCAAAGATCCCGACATGAAAATCAATGCCATAAGCTACAAAGACACCTAGACAAGCTGCATAAAGACATCAATAAAAAGCCAACCGGCATGCTTTCACGTCATGCGATTCTGTTGCACCACAATGCACGTCTGTATGTCGCGAACGTTGTGCAGGAAGCGTTAGCATGAAAATCTTTGGAAGTTCTGCTACACACAGCCAACAGTCCCGATCTGTCACCATATGACTTTCTTTTCTTTGGACTTGAAAAAACAAACTCTAAAGGAACAACGATTCCATTATAATACAGACATGATGGCAGCGGTTACCAAATCGTTTAATGATCAACGAGTATTTTTTCGCAGACGGTATCATCCGTATAGCCAAGCATGGGGATGCGTGCCGTAATTTCCCCGGCAGCGTCTTCTAACGACCTCCGATGCATGCTTGCTTCCTAACAACTGCTTTGTTTCATTCGCTGCAGCTGCTGATGTACCTTTGAAACGTTTGTAATAAAGTCACTGCTCATGTTTTATTTCATTACGCCTTATGTATGTATGACTATTCACTCTATAGTATTTGTAAAGAAATATATCTCTACACACACAAACACACACACACATTCACACATACACACATCCACACATTCACACATACATACATACATACATACATATATGCCCATTAACTATACCTACTATACATAGATATATATCCACTGACACATGTATTACACACTGATCATCATCATCATGTACCCTGTCCTTCGCATAAAGTCGCTCTCACAACAGCCGATCTATAAGAATCTCGATCACTATCCAGAACTCCCGCCTATTTTGCTATCGCCTCCGTGATGTCTTGTGTCCATCGTCTCCTCGGCCTGTCCCTGCCTCGCTTTTCATGCACCGTACTCTCCAGTACGGTTCTATCCAGACTATTATGACGTTTGATGTTGCCAAAACATTTTAACTTTCTGGGCAAAATATTGTTTACTAGTCAATTTTCCTCGATGACCAGTTCTTGTAGACTATCTGCATTTTTCGCTAACCATGGTATTTTGAGCACTCTTCTGTAGCAATTTAGTTCAAAAGATTCAATCCTTTTCCTATGTGTTTGTGTTGTGGTTTCTAATAACTCACAGAATTATATTCCCACTCACAATAAACATATTGTAATAATATAAATCCACTCACAAACCATATATCCACTCACACAAATAAAACGCCCTATAAAATCGCTCAACTACCCCAGCAATGGGAATACATTCGTGCAACAGTGTGTACATCTACATATATGTGCCCTTTTACACTATATCTACTTTACATAATTACATACAATGTTAGTTGCTCTTCGTGAGCGGTGGCGGCGACATCATCATAGTGAGGAAGAAAGTGCGTCGGTCATCAGCCTTACTCTGTTTTCCCAAACTACATTGGACCAGTGGCAAGACATAAGTCGAGACGACTGGAAGTCATTCAAGATGCAGGCACTCTGGTGCCATTTTCTTGAGACCAGGGGTCGGGTGAAACTTGCGGTACTCGATCCCCCGCCGTTTCCGTTCATCGTTTTGCAAGGCGAGTGCCATAACTGTCGACCACAGCGACATACACACATAATACACACATATTTACATAATACACACATAAATTACATACACGCATACATACATATATGTATATATACATATATATATATATACATATATATATATATATATATATATATACATATATAAATATATATATATATATATATATTTATATATGTATATATATATATATACATATATATATATATATATATATATATATATATACATATATAAATATATATATATATATATATATACACACACAAACAAACACACACACACACACACACACACATATATATATATATATATATATATATATATATATATATATACATATATATATAGATATCAATAACATCCACTTACAAACATATATAACCATCAACACTATATCCAGTATACACGTATATACCCACTCGCACACATATCCACTAGCATTACTTGATAATAAACTGCATAATCTGTTCCAATATGTTTTTGGGTTATCATGTCCTGGCACGCCTTACTTGCATAGTTCGTGTCTGTGTGTCTTCTATTCAGTTCACAACTATTGCTTCAAGTGGTTTCTCTCATTTAAAATCTCTGTTTATTTGGCAGTAATCTTTTATTGAATCAATGTTCTCTTTTAATTCAGACACTCTATCCGATACAGAAAATACAGTCGGCCGCTTTATATTGAATTTAATCCTCTATAATCTTATCTAACTTTATAACTTCTTATCATGCTCAATATCTTTAATCAAGTTACACAAAAAACAGCTTCTCGGCCCAATACGACCCGCAGGTTCTAGTATTTGAAACCCCTGACGTTGTTCTGACATTTCCATTCTTGAGAAAAGACAATTTTGAAATAATGGAAAACCAATCGCAAGATATTTCTCTCCCTGAATGTCTGAAACTCTGCGCACAAGTAGTAACTCACGTACGCAATGATGAATTCAAATTATGTCTAAAAGAAACATGTTAGAGATAAACTATTGAAACCAGGGACATATCTCTAGTGTAGACTCTGGCTCCGTGTCCACATGGGATGTTTGCTCAAGAGCTGTCGGCGTTGCTAGATTATCACACGTTGCTTCGAATACCGCAGGTACATACGTCTTCTTTGTGTGGAGATAACACTGAGAGAGAGAGAGAGTGTGTTTCTCCGATGTCCTAACTTCAACTGATAAAAACTGACAACAAGAAATATAAGTTCTAGAGAGTTGATTTTACGTGATTTAATGACGACAGTCTGAAGTTGGTGCACTATTACATAACCTTTTGTGACGTGTTATGTAGGTGAGACATATTTGATTATGGCAATGATGGGGTTGGGGGGAGGGGGGAGGAGAAGGGAACTCGTGGGTAAACAAGAGCAATATAGTAGGCGTTAGAATATTACATTTGATCAACAAAACGTTCAAATGATGTGGGGACCACTCACGTTACGTCATCGTTATGGCATTCAGCCACACATACAATCATCTTTTTTGTATATATCAAGACGCACTTACCATTTAAAACATTCGGAATATAATTAGCATATTTTGAGCTCCCTTTTGAGCATATACCTTCAACAAATTCACGTCAAGACAACAAATGTTGATTTGCTCATATCCAAGCTTTGTGACTGAAAGTTAGTGCATGCTGAGGTAGCCAGCCACATATCCAATCCTTCTTAGTCGCCTTTTGCGTCATGACTGTAAGGTTACAGTGGTAATATTCTTTGCTCCCCTTTCTCAACCCGGCAACATTTAGGATTGAAATCGGCATACATGTATGAAATAATTGAATTAGAATAATAATGACATTGACAACTTCATCCACCACACAAGGCAGAAACCTGTCCCGAAAACCACACAATTAACTCAACAGGTGGGATTTGAACACCTGTGGGAAATCACCGACATATCAGGTGCAGAAGAAAAATGCAAGATCTAAATCAATTGAATTCAAAAACTTCAGAAGTGCTGAAGATTGTCACTTGTGGTTTCTCTACTCATCACGCGTGGGAACTTTTGTAGCTGGCTTCTGCAGTCATTTGATTTGTAGTTCAGACCTTACGTTTGATAGCATATACGATATATATATAATTGGTGAAGTCTAAAAGGGAATGCTTGCTCCATTCTGTTGAACTAGGAATTTTCATATTAATATGTTTAACAAAAGATATGCTGTTCCCTTTCTGAAGCATATTGTGGCAGTTCTTAAACTTTGCACCAGTGAAACTGGCGGTGATCAATGAAGATTGAGAAACCGAATTCCACAACATGATAGTTGGGTCATTAGTCGAGACCTGATTGGAAAACTTGTAAAATTGTTGAAGCCGTCTTCCTCTTTTGTTGGCAAGCTTTGGTTACACTCTTTTGACTATTGCCCCTACCTCTTTTGACTATAACACCTACCTCTTTTGACTATTACACCTACCTCTTTTGCTTATTACACCTACCTCTTTTGACTATTGCACTTAGCTCGTTTGAATATTGTACCTACCAATTTTGCATATTTCACTTACATCTTTTGCTTATTGCCCCCCCCCCTCTACCTCATTTGTTAATGCCCCCCCCCCCTTTAACTCTTTTTCTAATTGCTCGTCCCCCTTCGCTGCTAACTCTTTGTCTTATTGCACCTACCTCTTGTCTTCACTGCACCTACCTTTTTTTGCCTATTGCACCTACCTCTTGTGCTTATTGACCTCACCCGCTAACTCTTTTGCTTATTGCATATTGCTCTTTTGAATATTGTACCTGCCGCTTTTGCATATTGCGCCTACCTCTTTTGTATATTGCCAACCCCTCCATCTTTTGCTTATTGAACTTACCTTTTTTTGCATGTTGCACCTACCTATTTTGACTATTGGACCTACCTCTTTTGATTATTGCACCTGCCTTTGTAGCTTTTTGCACCTACCTCTTTTGCTTATTGCACCTGCCACATTTTCGAATTGCACCTGCCTATTTTATTTATTGCACCTACTTATTTTGCCTACCTGTTTTTTTACAAAAGGTAAACAAAGAAGTATTAAACGTTCGCATATTCTCAGCTAGCTAAACATTACACGCTTTCAATTTAATAACATTTATATTATTATTATTATTACTGCTATACGAACCATTAAATTCAGCAGCTACAAACATCGGATTTTGTAATATAATTATGTCAACAGCAGAAATAAATAAACAATAGCGAGACACATAATCTACATTTAATCACACATAAACACACACACAAACAAACACACACACAAACACACACACGCACGCACGCACGCACGCACACACACACCCACACACACACACCTAAAATGATCACAACAGACGAGATAGTGAATCAATTAGCAATTGTCATAGATACTAAAGAAAATAAAGATGTGAAAGACTGAGTATGTACAATCATTATAATCCTGTAGACTGTTCAATAGAAATACATCGACGGCTTGCAAGTGGCTTACACAAACTGAGACAGATGAAATGTTTATTGCAGGGCACAAGGACGAAGACGAATATTAAATTTTTTAGAACATGTATTTGCTCTCTGACAACAAATAGTGGCGAAATAAGGACATTAAACAGAAACAATTGTAAAAAATTTGTCATCTTTTGAAATGAAATGCTATAGAAAAATGTTGATAATTTTATGGACAGAGAAGAAGACATATAAATAAATCTTGCAACAACTTTAGTATTCAAGAAAAGTGGCTTATAGGGAACATCCCAAGGAAGAAACAAAGATATTTCAAACATATGAAAAGACACACTGATCTGGAGAGGCTGATAGTGGGAGGCACAGGGCCTGGGAAGAGGCAGACCCAGAAAAATTTGGTGTCAAAATAGTAATGACAGTTTGAAGATGTTCTTGTATGACATACACAGACTTGCTCGAAACCATATGTCCAATGTTGCCGTAACTGATTCTACATTATGGGACAGCTATTTTTTTCAATGTTGCTGTAACTGAGATTACATTCCGAGACCGTCGTGCTGGTTTCAATGTCACCCTAACTGATTCTACACTCTGATACCGTGCTGGTTTCAATGTCACCCTAACTGATTCTTGATTCTGAAAAGAATATGTTACATGATGATTATATTGACCATCTTTCCGAAGACCTTTTATTGCTCGATCGTGAGTGAAACGTGATCACTGTGAGGTGAAATATTCTGAACGAGATCCCATCTCAAGTGCCAGTTCGGGGTCCTGTAAACAGACTGTGTCGCATTAGCCTGGCCAACGAGGTAGTGATTGGCACTGCAATCCCAATGATGGGGAAGCTTGCGGCTTAGTTGTTGTGGGCTATGCTTACAATTTTAGCAGCAATGAAAGAGAGTGTGCACATTTGCGATCGCCCAGGTGCAATGAAGTCGGTGCAATGAGCGTTTTCTATTTCCAAACCCATTAGTGGTGAGTTTGTTGAGAAGCCTCGTAGTACACTACAGTCAAGAGGACCCTGGTTCACATTCTCAGATACATCGTGGGGTGCAAGAAGAATAAACCACTGTAACCCTCTATCAGATAAACGTCGACAAAAATTTACAGGTGTTAATTCGAATCTGCGGAGGTGAAAGGGACTGTGTAACGCAAGTGATTGATAGCTCCTGGAAATTGACATAGTTATGTCCCCTATTGAAAGTTTCCGCATATTTGACAAGTTAAACCTCTTTTTTTAATAACGTGCACGGGGAAAGAAGAAAATTAAAATCATTGTTAGATAATATCAGAACAATCCATACACCACTGTGTTTATGCTAATTAATCTAAATGCAGATAGATAGACAGACAGGCAGACAGAAAGGCAGACAGACAAAACTAAAGATATAGATATATAGACAGATAGACAGACAGACAGACAGACAGACAGATATATATATATACATATATATATATATATATATATATATATATATATATATATATAGATAGATAGATAGATAGATAGATAGATAGATAGATAGATAGATAGATAGATAGATAGATAGATAGATAGATAGATAGATAAGTATGAAAAAAGAAAAGATAAATCAAGAGATAAAAAAGACGAATAAAATGAAAGAAAAAGTGTACCAAAGGGGAAATGTCTTAAAATACCTAAATGATAATGAGCAGATTTTTTTCATCTAGTCCAATCAAATCGTACGTTAGAAACACGTGACTTTGTTCTCAAAAACAACACAACGTTGATGTTAAGTGAGATTCTGTTGTTAATGCTTTTATTCTCACAAACTTGATCATGTACTGGTACAATGAGGAGACCAGGACATGTCATAGAATGATACAATATTAAGGTAATGAGCTAATGCAAAGATTGTAGACCCATTCAACCACCAATAATCCCAGATTAAGGATATCGACCAGAGACAGATAATGAGAACTTAAACATAAACACAGTGGAACGTTTCACTAATCTATAAATTATATTCGTCAGTAGACAGCAATGTCTGGTCTGATTTTGTTGTAATAGTATCAGTGTCCCAATGTTGTGTCAAGTAAACGTGTTCATACTGACATGCGCTAACCGTGATGCACATGACCTCCACAGTGACCTTCACCATGACCTCCTCCGTGACCACCATGACGTTCTCCATGTCCCCCGTGACCTCCTACATGTCCTCCACCGTGACCTCCACAATGACCTCCACCGTGACCTCCACCATGACCTCCACAGTGACCTTCTCCATGACCTCCTCCGTGACCACCATGACGTCCTCCATGTCCTCCGTGACCTCCCCCATGACCTCCACTATGACCTCTTCCATAAACACCGCGACCTCCGCCAGAAACTCCACCATGCCTCCTCTATGACCTCCCCGATGGCCTCCTTCGTGGCCTCCAACATGACCTCCCCTGTGACCTAATCCATGACCTCCTCCTTGACCTCCTCCATGTATCTCGTGATCTCCTCCATAACCACCCCCATGACCTCTTCCATGTACTCCGTGACCTCCGCCATGAAATCGACAATGATCTCCTCTATGACCTACACTATAGCTTTCTCCGTGACCTCCACCATGATCTTCTCCATGTAACCCGTGAACTCTACAATGACCTCCTCCATGACCACTCCCGTTACCTCCTCCATGTCCCCGTGACCTCCTCTATGTCCCCCGTGATCTCATCCATGGCCCCCGTGACCTCATCCATGTCCCCCGTGACCTCCTCCATGTCCGCCGTGATCTCCACCAAGGCCTCCTCTATGACCTCCAACAAGGCCTCCTCTATGACCTCCACCATGACCTCCACCATGACCTCCACCATGACCTCCACCAAGGCCTGCTCTATGACCTCCACCATGACCTCGACCCTGACCTCCACCATGACCTCCACCATGACCTACACCATGACCTCCACCATGATCTCCACCATGACCTCCACCATGATCTACACCATGAGCTCCTCCATGTCCGCCGTGATCTCCATCAAGGCCACCTCTATGACCTCCACCAAGGCCTCCTTTATGACCTCCACCATTGCCTCCTCTATGACCTCCACCATGACCTCCACCATGGCCTCTTCTATGACCTCCACCAACGCCTCCTCTATGATCTCCACCATGACCTCTACCATGACCTCTACCATGACCTCCTCCATGTCCCCCGTTAACTCCACCAAAACCCCTTAAATGACCTCCGACTTGACCATGACTCATCACAACGGAAACCAGAATGCCAAAAATTGTAAACATAATTCGCTTTGTCAAGCAGTGCTACATTCAAAAGCATGCCCTTAACCACCCTTAACATTGGTAATACCGTGTCTGGGGACGGCGTGGCCAAGTGGTTAAGTGGCACGGCTCACAATCAGAAGGTGCTGGGTTCGATACCCAACACAGCACCGGCCGTTACCCCGGGGAAGCAAACCCTTAGAAAATGCAGGAGGAAGCAGACCCTTGCGTAAAATGCATGCTGAAGTCAGATGCACTGGGCCGACAGGCGTAAAATGAAAACAACAGTGCAATCAATGCACACCGCCTTGGAATTAGAGAAATTTGGCGAACGCAAAAAAAAAAAAATAAAAAAAAAAAAATACCGTGTCTTATCTCCCACAGGAAGGTAAGTTAGCACAAAACACTGCCGATGACGGATGTGTCGGACCTAAAGGTGCAAATATTGCAGTCAGCCTGTTCTATGGGCAACATCCTGCCACTTGCAAAGTCGTGTTGTTAGCGGTAGTTTGCGAACGAACGCAGAAGAAGAGGTGGAAGCAGAACAGGAGGAAGAAGAGAAAGAAGCACCACACAGGGCATATCGTCGTGATCGATTTGGTTGATACGCCTGTATGTTCCACGTCAAACATACGACCACAACTGCAGCTCATCCGTTTGCAGGAAGTCTGTATCTGATCATTTACATCGGCGGTTTCAATAGCAATGGTCAAATATAATGAGGATGCTAGACCCATGCAAAATCATCTTCAGTTGCTTTTTACGACAAACTTGAACTTGCTTTTTTCAAACCTCAACAGAATTTGGGAAAGTTAATCCAAATAGATAATATATGAAGGCGCGCTATGTATGCATTAAGAAATGTGCACATCTAATGTCTCTTTTCTTATACCACGAGACCCATTCTTATGACAACTTGAGAAATCAAGAAAAGCAGACAGGTGAATAAAAGAGTCCACGTGGAGACAGGTACAAAACTCAAACCGATAACAAATAACATTTTTACAGAATGTTTCCGCCAAGCACAGTTACAAGACTTAGATCTAGCCGTTTATAATAAACCAGTTCTGTATCAAACATCAGTCAACTACTTACAGAGCCAAACTGCAACAAGGAGAGAGAGCTCCATGTTGGCTGATGTAGTTTATGCTTTCAGCTGTGTCTTAGGAGATGAAGAATGGGCGAGGGAGATTAGTTTGAGAAATATTAAAGATTGTTAACTTTATATAGGAAATCCCATGGCCGGACTACTGTTAGTATGTCGTGGTGTCTACAAACAAAATACTTGAAGAAAACATCTCAATTAGCCATGTCGTTACTTGACCTTGGTGACTGTATTCAGGAAGCTGGGTACATTTCTTGGAGTAATAGTTCTGCTTGTATAAACGTGAGAAATGTGCTGTAATCTAGCGTTAACAAACACAGCACATTTCGTTATTCTTGGACGTTCACTTTTACCTGTACTAGAATGGCAATGCGAAATCTGGAAATGAAAATTTAAATATCTATTTATCTGTTTTGTTAGTGAGTGAGTGGTTGAGTGAGTAAGTGATTGAGCTGGTTATTGAGTCAGTGAGAGAGTAAGTGATTAAGCTAGTAATGGAGTGAGTGAGTGGGTGAGTGAATAATTGAGCGAGTGATTGAGTGGGTGAGTGATTTAGTGAATGAGTGAGTGAATGCGTTAGTGGATGACTGAGTAATTGAGTTGGTGAGTGATTTAGTGGATGAGTGAGTGGATAGGGGAGGGAGGGAGTAGGTGTATGGGTGAGTAAGTGAGTGATCGATTGGGTAAGTGAGTGAGAGAATAAGTGAGTTAGTGATTAATTGTGTGAGAGATTCAGTGAGTTAGAGTGAGAAAGTGTGAGTGATTAAGTGAGTTATCGATGGAGAGAGTGATTTGATTGAACGATTGAGTGAGTGAGAGTGAGTGAGTGCCTGATCAACTGAGTGAGTGATAGAGTGAATGAACAATTGAGTAAATGAGTGAATTCACTTGTGGAGTTGTAATGACCAATGTTTATCATCCATCAGTGTCTTAATAACCTAATCGTTGTCATTATACCTGTCAGGGTTCCTGTGAGCTGCGTGACCCACAAACTCAGAGGTTGATAGAGTAGACATAGGCAATAAAGTACCACAGCTTTGATAGGGCATGCATCCACGACTTTATGTTACGAGTGAGCAGCAAAAACATAACGTTCGTGATGGAGAGATCGGGAGTAGCACAGAGGCTCAACGGCATCAGCCCCTTTCGGTTGTTCTTGCCCGTGCCATGTACACCTTCCCAGGACTGATGGTCGGCCCCACTCTGAAGTCACCAATAACAACCAGCTTCTCGAACTTTGAAACCGCCAAGATGACGGAGTGTGGCTCCTCATAGAATGTATCCTTGATATCCTCAGGATTAATTTTTGCCGGGGCGCAGCCGCTGATCACTGTAACACTCATCCTGTGTCACACCAAGAGCCAGATAGCACATCATTGTTACCCTGTGTGGGCCGTGCCCTACTTAGAGCTTGATAGTCATTAGCCCATCATTTTTACCCTGTGTGGGCCGTGCCTTAATGAGAGCTAGAAAGGCATTAGCCATCATTGTTACCCTGTGTGGGCCGTGCCCTAATGAGAGCTAGATAGTCATTAGCCCATCATTGTTACCCTGAGTGGGCCGTGCCCTAATGAGAGCTAGAAAGTCATTAGCCATCATTGTTACCCTGTGTGGGCCGTGCCCTAATCAGAGCTAAATAGTCATTAGAACATCAATGTTACCATGTGTGGGCCATGCCCTAATCAGAGCTAAATAGTCATTAGCACATCATTGTTACCCTGTGTGGACAGAACAACCGCGCGTACTACCTGAGACCTGATGGCAAACCTGAGACCAGTCTCACCCCTTTCTGTGCTGTCACTCGTACTCTGGAAGAACGTGTAGCCGCCCACAGATTCTGTTAATTGGTCCTCTTCGGGTAATCGTGTCTCATTATGGGCAACCATGTCCACCATGTAGCGGGCCAGTTCTCTGCAAACTAGGGCCGACCTCCTTTCTATCGCCCTTGGCGCTTTCCAGTAATGTTCGCGCGGTCAACGTGCCGAAGGTAAGAACCGCTAGTCTGTGTCAGCCACGCGGTATATCTGATTTGTCTGTCGCTGTGACTTGAGCTTAAATAGATTTAAGTGAGGTCAGTTAGCGCTGTCGTCCATCTCACTATATCGTTTTGAGCTATCTTGATCTAGTGGCAAGACGTAGTCAAGACGGCTTGAGGTAGCACAGAATGCAAATATTTTACCCTAGGGTTTGCTTCTGAAGCCTTACCCGTTTAACATACGGCAGCGAAGAATATTGCTACACATGTTAATCAATATCATATCATATATAAGTAGCATGTCCTTTGCAGAAATTAGTTTCCTACAACCGCCACCTATTTGGCTGTTGTAAGTGTGTTGTCAAGTGTGCAGTACGGTATTTTGCCATTACCTTCAATACGTGGAGGAGCAATATTCCGAGAACAAAAACCCTGTGTCTGCTAAACTGGACACGGTGAAAATCGAACCAAGTGCGTTGAGATTGTGAAAACCGAGCGAGTTTCACCCCTATATATATTAATTTGTAACATTCCACACTGAACAACAAAGCTACGATCGCTCATACTATCATAAACATAATTTTGGGGAAAGTGTGGTGGATTTTCGTCACGTGAATCAACAGATTAAATGTCTCACACCACATGTGATTTGTTGGTATCTTATGAAGTAGGTGCTAGCTAGATTTGTTGCAGATAAATATTTATTACCTTAAATAAATGATTACAATATATGTGTAAGGTCAGGTTAAAAGCCGCACTCTCAAAGAACCGATTTTGTTGCATCTGAACCTATCCTGATCCCACTTTACACTAGCCCCACCCCCTTCAATATCCTCTAACCCGTCCCTCCCTACGCTTTCTACACATGTGCTCAGGACCTTTAAATGCTGAAAGTGACGAGCTCTATAGCTTCAGCTAAAGCTCTGAAATGTATCATTTGCAGCTGGGTTGGCTGAAAGGAGGCTGTAATGCCATGAAAAAAACCTAGCCATGCACAGTCTGTCAAACTTAGAACGACGTGATTGTAACTTTGGGATGGGGAACCACGCTCACAAGCTCTCTGTTGTTGTAATTGGTAAATGCAATGTTCTATGTTCAGTAAACTGGGTCTATGGGAGCTAACAATGAAATATGAACTTCTCGTGGGTTGTCATATATTCTTTCCCTTGTTCAACTTCATATTTGGTGCTACACGACAAGGACGATGAAGCCGCCATCTTGGATCTTTTGTTTGTCAACCCCTGCGCTTGTGACATTTTGCAATGTTTACTTCCTGCTGCTTACTAGGCCTGAGTGAAGGTAGATTGCATATTGAGTAGAAATGTAATTACTTTCTTTTGCTACTAGTGCAGGAGTAAAAAAGTGTAACTGTAGTCTGTAAGCATAGTCTGTAAATCAAAGAGAACATTGTAATGCATCTGGACAGGTTTAATCTAATCAGAAATAGTCAGCATGGGTTTACTAGAGGGAGATCGTGCTTAACAATTCTATTCGAGTTCATGTTACTAAAATGATAGATACGGTGGAACCAGGGGATGATATGTGTCTAGATTTTGCAAAGGCCTCATCAAAGATTATTTTAAAAGTTAAAATCACATGGGATAGATGTGGAGGTTGCCCAATGGATTGAAAGTCAACGGGAAGAAAGCAGAGAGTAGGCATAAATAAGGAGTACTTTGAGTGGTGTGAAGTAAAAACTAGAGTGCCACAGGGCTCGGTTTTTGGACTGATATTGTTCTTGATTTTTATATATAAACGATTTGGACATTGAAATAGGATCCATGATTTAAAAATTTGCAGATGACACAAAACTTTGTAGGAATGTCTCACCTAAAGCAGAGGTGGATATATTGAGGTCGGATTGTGAAATGGCAAATGGAGTTTAATATAGATAAATGTACAGTCATCCACTTGGGTAGATCCAATATGGAACATAATTACAGAATGGGGGAGAACAATATTAGAATAATAGATAAGGAAAAGGACATATGGGCTATAATAGAGCATACAGGTAAAGTGAATGAACAAGTCCAGGTAGCAGTGAATAAGGCAAATGCAATGTTAGGCATGATAAAAACTAATATTAAACATAGGAGCATGGAGGTGATTTTCAAACTCTATAAAAAATGGGATCAAGATGCTGCAGCGGTCAGCGACCCATAGCTGACTGATAGCGTCAGGGCCAGCGAACCATAGCTGCCAAGACCCTTCTACACCTCCACGTGGTGATCCTGGATAACAGACTGCAGCAGGGCAAACTGGCTAAGGAGAAGGGATCGAAGAGGGAATGCTAACCCGGTACTCAAAAAATGCTTGCTGAAGTCGGATGTGTTGGACCGAAATGTGCAAATATCGCAGCCAAGCTGTAAACTACGACACAACGCATTCCGTCCTCTGGACTACATTCTGCTACTTAAGCCCTTTCAGGTTTTGGTAGTGGGAGATTGAGAACGAACGAAGAAGAAGAAGAAGAAGAAACTATAAATCATTAGTTAGACCTAGATTGGCGTACTGTGTACAGGTGGAAGTCCTTATCGTAGATGATATATAAACATGCTGAAAAGGATCCAAAAAAAAGAGCGACAAAACTGATAGTGGGATTCTAGAATCGAGGCAACACTCAGAAAAAATGGCCTACAGTGTCTTGAAAAGAGAAGAATTTGAGGTGACAATACAGGTTGATAAGATAATCACAGGAAAGTTTAAATTAGACGATAACACGTTTTTCAAAATACAACCACCAGCGAAAACAAGAGAACACAGATAACAACTAACTAAAGAAAGGTCCAGATTTGATATTAGGAAATATTTTATTTGTTAGAGAGTCGTAAATGTTTGGAATGCATTACCCCAGGAGGCGGCGGAGGAAGGGACAGTGAATGCATTTAATAATAAATTGAATGTGCATAGCATTTAAAGCAGAGTAATACAAATGTGACTGGTTGTCTACAGACTGATGAGTCTTCTAGACCAGTATAAAAACGTTAAGTTAAGTTAGTCCCATTAGCAGACACTCCTGTCGTGAAAGGCGTGTTACATTGTCGTGTGTTAGACCGACACTTTTTGTCATGTGTTAGACCGACACTTTTTGTCATGTGTTAGACCGACACTTTTTGTCATGTGTTAGACCGACACTTTTTGTCATGTGTTAGACCGACACTTTTTGTCATGTGTTAGACCGACACTTTTTGTCATGTGTTAGACCGACACTTTTTGTCATGTGTTAGACCGACACTTTTTGTCATGTGTTGGGCCGACACTTTTTGTCATGTGTTAGACCGACACTTTTTGTCATGTGTTAGACCGACACTTTTTGTCATGTGTTAGACCGACACTTTTTGTCATGTGTTAGACCGACACTTTTTGTCATGTGTTAGACCGACACTTTTTGTCATGTGTTAGACCGACACTTTTTGTCATGTGTTAGACCGACACTTTTTGTCATGTGTTAGACCGACACTTTTTGTCATGTGTTAGACCGACACTTTTTGTCATGTGTTGGGCCGACACTTTTTGTCATGTGTTAGACCGACACTTTTTGTCATGTGTTAGACCGACACTTTTTGTCATGTGTTAGACCGACACTTTTTGCATGAGGTTTGGCGGCCAGTTCCTTCCTCGCTGCATTTACATTCCTAGCAGTCAGTCGAATGTCTATTTACATTTCTAGCAGTCAGTCGAATGTCTATTTACATTCCTAGCAGTCAGTCGAATGTCTATTTACATTCCTAGCGGTCAGTCGAATGTCTATTTACATTCCTAGCAGTCAGTCGAATGTCTATTTACATTCCTAGCAGTCAGTCGAATGTCTATTTACATTCCTAGCAGTCAGTCGAATGTCTATTAACATTCCTAGCAGTCAGTCGAATATTTATTTACAGTTGGTTAAACTAAAGATTGTCTATAGCTGGTATCGAAAAGGTTCTATTTGACGTGAGAATCAAGCCTTCTACCAATTCTGCCACTCAGCCGTCCTGCGTCGTTGACCACGCCTAAATGAGAAGGAGTTGGGACAGAGAACATAGCTTTACCGTCCTTGCTGATTCCAAAACATACACTACGTTTTATATTACTGTTAATTGAGTTAAGCAAGATGATCTAGTTTGATATATAGCAGTGGCAGGCCAAATAATCTGTTTAGTGAAACCCGTTTTCTTAAACAGAAATGGAGGATCAATGTGTCACAAGTATGTACATAGCGAACAGCGAACTCACTGACAGATCTTATATTATAGTAGTCAACGTCCTTCCACGAGTAGCTGTATGGAAGTGAACGGAGCCTCAAGTTGACTGCTGCATTCGTTAGAGTAATTGAAGTCGAGGTCTGAAGACGAACGACGACGAAGAAAAAGAAAATATTAGTAAATGTGAAGCAGTACAAGGCCAGGAAAGTTGAATGAACTGACTGACAACTTCAAGACCGCTCGAGACAGCTAAACACAATTAAGTTTATAGCTACTCTACCTGCTGAGGCGAGGTGCAGCCAAGGAAGTGGCTTTTTATTCTGTTCGAAGTCGTTGCCATTTTCCGGCAGAGATCATGAGAAGACACTCTGCGAATCGCTGGTTGAAGAATCAAACGAGAGCTCTTTCAATGTCTCCTTTATCACTTATCTACTTCAATGTTTTTCTGACATGTCCTTATGTCTTCCTCTTTGTTAGTGCTTGTTATTTGGTTTTTGTCTTCGGTTTATGTTGGTCGAGTGAGAGAGGACGATGGATGTCCCGCAACTAAAATAACTTGTGGTTTTATTTCAATATTTATACAATGTTAAACTGATATGTGCTTTGTGGATCCTTTGATTCCCTGATCAAAGAATAGTACTGGTGTATCATGACATGAAAACCATATTAATCAACTGATAGTAGTTGTGCATGGAGCTGGCAACCTCATCATATTACACATTGTTAACAATCACAAAGACAATCACAAAGACAATTACAAAGACATTCACAAAGACAATCACAAAGACAGTACCAAAGACAATCACATAGACAATCACATAGACAATCACACTTACTTTAAGCCTTCCATTGTGTCACCATTCCTTTTGGGAAGAACATATGGAAAGATGAAACATGGCTGATTGATATATGAGGTATTTTAACCAGTCTCTATCCCACTGTTAC
Organism: Ariolimax columbianus; assembly: GCA_036924085.1. Taxonomy (NCBI): domain Eukaryota; kingdom Metazoa; phylum Mollusca; class Gastropoda; order Stylommatophora; family Arionidae; genus Ariolimax; species Ariolimax columbianus. Next base: position 130,862,528 of record JAVGWX010000001.1, read on the forward strand.
TAGAATCGTTGTTTTCCTATATTCCACATGTGAGCTCCAGAACGTCCGTACCATCATGTGTTGCGCTAGCACACCATTGTGGATATTTGTAAGTTCTTTCTTATATTTCTTACAATTGAAAAGTACTTCACAATTCAGTTGACAATGTTGAATTGTATACATCATTTGTTCATGTCTTTTTAATATTGTTGAATTGTGTATGTTTATTTTAATATTCTTGATTATTCCTATAGATGTAGTGTCGATACATTAGGCCGTTCTTCTTGACAAGTTTCGAGAAAGCGAAGGACTCTAGATGCTGTCATTGTTATGTATGGAAAATGAACTCTCCAACTCAAATCAAGTGCTCCCAAATCGTGCGTCTCATATAGCCCCTGATAGCAATCTCCTACTCCTGGTCTTCACGAGGTACACCTGTTAATACTAACAGGAGATAGCCGAACACCTGGCGCTTTAAAACCAGATATATTCTTTACAAAAATGACACTTAATAGCCTGTAAAGGAGAAGAAGGAATACTGAGCTCAAAACTATCTGCTGCCTTGTGCATGGGATACTGGTTGGACCAAAAGGCTTCCAGTGGAAGCCAAAGATACCTCATGGGATACTGGTTGGACCAAAGGCTTCCAGCGGAAACCGAAGACGCCTCATGGGATACTGGTTGGACCAAAGGCGTCTAGTGGAAACCGAAGACAACTCATGGGATACTGGTTGGACCAAAGGCTTCCAGTGGAAACCGAAGACAACTCATGGGATACTGGTTGGACCAAAGGCTTCCAGTGGAAACCGAAGACAACTCATGGGATACTGGTTGGACCAAAGGCTTTCAGTGAAAGCCGAAGACACCTCCAGGGATACTAATAAGACCAAAGGCTTCCAGTGGAAACCGAAGACAACTCAAGTAAATGAGGCTAGCTGGCAGCTCATCTGAAAGAAAAAAAGGCTGACTCCAAATAAACTGCTGCACTCACTTGAAAGTAGACTGGGAACCACGTATGTTAGAGAGAGTTTGCAACACAAACCACTGACTCAATCACTCACTCACTCACATACTCACTCACTCACTAACTCACTCCCTCACTCACTCACTCACTCACTGACTCACTCACTCACTCACCCACTCACTCAAACACTGATTAAATAACCTACTCACTAACTCATTCACTCACCCACCCATCCACCCACTCACTCACACACTCACACTCATCAACTCCCTAAGTCACTAACCCACCCACTCGTTCACTTACAAACTAACCCACTAACTCACTCCACTGACCCACTCACTAACTTACTCACCCACTCACCAGCCCACTCACTCACTCACTAACTCAGTAATTCACTCACCCACTTATTCACTTAATCATCCACTTACCCATTCACTCACTCCATCAATCACTCACTCACCCACTAACTCACTCAACCACACTCACTCACTCAAGCACTTAATCACTCACCCACTAACTCATTTAACCTTAGGACTAACTCACTCACCCACTAACTTATTTAACCTTCTCACTCACTCACTAATTCACTCACCCACTAACTTATTTAACCCACTCACTCCCTCACTAATTCACTCACCCACTAACTTATTTAATTCCACTCACTCACTCACTTACTCATTCGATCACTTACTTACTCACACTATCAGTCTCTAGCTCATTCACCCAATCGCTCTCTCATTCAATCACTGACTCCCCGACTAACTCACACACTCCCTCAATAAATTACTTACTCACTCACCCGCCACTCACTCACTTTTGCACTAAGTCATTCACCCACTAACTCACTCACCTATCCAACCAACTAATCACTCACCCACCCAATCACTCATTCACTCACTCCCTCACTCACTCATTCACTCACCCACTCACTCACACACCCACTAACTCACTAATACAACATATAAATATATATTTAAATCTTCAGTTCCAGATTTCCCGTAGCCATTCAAATGCAGGTAAAAGTGAACGTCCAAGAATTATAAAAAAGTCTGGTGTTTGTTAACGCTAGATTACAGCACATTTCTCAAGTTTATACAAGCAGAACTATTACTCCAAGAAATGTACCCAGCTTCCTGAATTCAGTCACCAAGGTCAAGTAACGACATGGCTAATTGAGATGTTTTCTTCAAGTATTTTGATTGTCAGACACCACGATAGACTAACAGTAGGCAGGCGATGGCATGTCCTATATAAAGTTACCTTCTTTAATATTTGTCAAACTAATCTCCCTCGGCCGTTCTTCATCTCCCGTGACACTGTTGAAGCATAAACTATATCAGCCAACATGAAGCTTTCTCTTCTTGTTGCAGTTTGCCTCTGTAAGTACTCGTAGTTGGTTATGGTTTCATACATAACTTAGATACTAAATACGACTAGACATAAACATTGATTCTGTGCTTGGTTGTAAAATCATTGTAATTTCTATTCGTTCTATGTTTTGCATCTGTCTCCACTTGGAATTTTTTATTCGCTTGTCTGCTTCTTAGAACTTCTGGAGTTGATATAAGATGTTTCTCCTTGTTCGAGAAAAAGGACATTCGATATACACATTGTTAGCGTCTTTTAAAGCGTGTTTTCATATCAATTTTTTTGGATTTCCTCCTCTTAATTATGTTAATCGTTGATTGACGCATGGTACCGTTCATGTATGTCGTGAAAGGCAACTAAACATGGTTCAACATTGGGTCAGCAGCCTCGTCATGGTAAACCATTGTTTTTAAAACTGCAGCTGCAAATACTCAGATACAGATTTCCGTCAAACGAATAGTATTACAGAAAAAACGATACTTAAAATCTAAATGAAAGAGTATCTGAACAGTTTCCTCATTGATGTGGCCTCATTGGAGATGCTTTGATCCGGTCTGCTCATGCTGCAACACTGCTATCACATTCGGTGCTCGCATCGCAGAGCAAAGACTCATCGTTACCGAGAAAAACATAATGACTGAAATAACAGAACGCAAGACAGCGAAAATTCCGACAACGTCCACATGTGGCCTATATGTGGGAAACAAATTTGTCGTTCTAAGGTGGAGGTCTACAGTCCATTGTGGTCACACCTGACTACAAATATCTACAAATATGTCACCATCTTCGCTTATTTTTATTATTAATGTTATTATTACTACTACTACCGCTACTACTACTACTATTGTTACTACTACTACTATTACTACTACTACTACTACTACTACTACTACTACTACTACTACTACTACTATTGTTACTACTACTACTATTGTTATTACTACTACTACTGATACTAATACTAGTACTACTACTATTAGTATTGTTATTACTACTACTACCACTATTGTTATTATTACTACTACTATTACTACTACTAGTAATACTACTATTGTTATTACTACTATTACTACTATTGTTATTATTACCACTACTACTACTACTACAACTACTACTATTACTACTTCTACTACTTCTACTGTTACTGTTATTACTACTATTGCTATTATTAGTACTATTATCGCTACTACTACTATTATTAATATTACTACTACTATTGCTATTAGTACTACTACTACTTCTAATACTACTACTACTGCTATTGTTGTTATGATTATTATTATTATCATTGATGTTACGACTATTATTAATAAAATTATTATTACCGTCAGAAGACATTTGATAATTTTTCAATTGTCGTGTAATATAGTGATAAGTTATTGTTTGACCTACTCTATCCTATCTGGCATACAGTAGCCCACTTTATCAAGCACTTCCTGATTAATGGCTGGCGCCCTGCGTCTGTGTCGGTTGTCGAAACCATTATCTTCGTTTGTTTAGTGATTTGTTCTCTGTTTTTGTTTGTCTCTGATCATCTGATTGGGTTTCGTATTCTTTTTGTCCCGGTGCGTTATCTTAAACTATACTAATATTTATTGTTTGCAATATTTGACCTTCAGTGTCGTCGCAGCTTCGCTTTAATTTTACATAATAATATGTAACACCGTTTGCCAAACTGGATTCCGTTTTCGTTTTCAGGCATTCTGGTTTCTATTGTCATGAGTCATGGTCACGGAGGAGGTCATGGTGGAGGGCATGGGGGAGGTCATGGGGGTGGTCATGGTGGAGGACACGGAGGGCATGGAGGAGGTCATGGAGGAGGAGGTCATGGAGGAGGTCATGGTGGAGGACATGGAGGACATGGAGGAGGTCACGGTGGTCATGGTGGAGGTCATGGCGGAGGTCATGGTGGAGGTCATGGTGGACACCATGGTTAAAGTTTGTCAATATGAACACGTTTACTTAACGCAAAATGGGGACATTAATACTATCACAACCAGGCCAGTTGTAGCTTATTGATGAATATAATACAGAGATGAGCGAAACGTTTGTGACCTTATGTTTATGTTCAGTTCTCGGTTTGCGTCTCTAGTCGATGTCCTAGACCTGGGATTGTTGGTGATTGTTTGGTACCACAATCTTTGCATTCGTTCATTTGCTTAATATTATATTAAAATATGACATTGTACCAGTATATGATCAAGTTTGTGAGAATAAAATCTTTAACAACAACCTTTTAATGGCATCAAAGTTGTATTGTTTTGAGAGAGTCACGTGTTTCTGATGTAAGATTTGATTGGACCAGATGAAACAGATATCTCGTCATAATTGTTAAGCATTGATAATATTTCAATACATTTCCTCTTTACTCGGCGTTTTTCTTTCTTTTTGCTTGTCCTTTACTACTTATTGATTTCTGTTTCTTGTTTTCCATATGTATGCCATTGTGCTTTATATGTTGTCAGTTTTTAAACCTTTCAAACACTCCCTTCGCCCCCACCCCATTTTCCCGTAAAAACAGACCAGTAAAACACACTCTTATTTGGGGTGTTCTTCCCTATTGCTTTGGTCAGCCAACATCATACATAGAGTTCAGGGATAAAGGCCTCTTCACACCACAACCTCTTTTCCAGGTGTTCTTTTGTTTTTTCTCTGGAAAGTAACCTAGAACCGATACAGGATAAATGCCGAAGCAGACAGGTACTGAAGAATACATCACATGTCCTGTCTGATTGTAGAGAGTCGGTTGAAAACATATGGACTTCAAAGTTGTAACGGGGAAAAAGAAGAAGAAGAAGAAGACTATGCAGTCGTCATCTGTGTACCGGGAAGTTTGATATCTTGCTTGCAATACACATTACATCTCATAATGGGTTCTTGAACTCGTGTCCACTTAGTCAATAGGACTGCATCAAATCCATTCAGCCACCCACACCTCTAGTTCAAATGGTCCATTCAATCATTTGAATCAGTGAAGATAATATGTCTCTCTCTCTCTCTCTATATATATATATATATATATACACACACACACACACTACATTCAAATAACTGTAATTAGTGCGTTTATTATTATTGCAACAACACACAGAAGGATTTATAGGGATGAGGATTAAAAGCCGTTTCCCCAAAGTCGTCACGTATTGTGCAGGCTGGGCTTCTGTTTCACCTTCGAAAGAAAAAAACGCAAAGCGTTACCGAAATTTTGAACGCGTAACTCCGTGGTCAGAAAACCGCTATAACGCACTCGCCCACTCGATTTTCATCTTTTTGTACAAGTACAACAAGTGTACGTCTATTCCTTGACTTGTTGTGTGTATATAATATTATTTAATTATAAATGCGTCCATTTGCATTCAAGAAAGTTCTATGATGATACTGAAGCAAAGATCTGTAATGCTACTGAAGCGAAGATAGGTGATGATACTGAAGCAAAGATCTATGATGATACTGAAGCGAAGATCTGTAATGATACTGAAGCGAAAATATGTAATGATACTGAAGCGAAGATCTGTAATGATACTGAAGCGAAGATCTGTAATGATACTGAAGCGAAGATCTGTAATGATACTGAAGCGAAGATCTGTAATGATACTGAAGCAAAGATCTGAAATGATATTGAAGCAAAGATATGTAATGATACTGAAGCGTCCATGGATGTAATATTAAGCAATTTTATAAACCTATCTGACGTGCAGACGTTATGAAATGGCCGAGAGACAGCTTCAACAAACTCTGTCAGCGTCACGGCCCGATCAGGTATAATACAAATAAATAGCCGCAATAACAGTTTGACTTCCTGTAAGACCAAGGAATGGTTCTAGTCAATATAAACAAATCCAACTTCACCAGCTCCCTAGAGGGTGTGAGAAAAGCTATTGCAACCCGCCACTGAACGTGCTTCTTATGGAGCACACAAGAGTTACCTTACTTATTATGGGGATTCCACAGCAACACGTATGAGTCAATCTTGCATAGTCATGAAGATTTTGTGTATTATACTAAAAAATAACAACACATATTTCTGTACAACACAATTATATACGACATATTTTTATAGAACATATTTTCAGTTTTATACACCATATTTAAATGCACGCTATTGTTATACAACATATTTTGAAACACCGTATTTGTATGCAACATGTATTTATGCAAGGCATTTCTATACTACACATTGTATTATACCATATTTTCGATACAACATTTTTTTAAAGACCACATTCGCTCTTACAGAGTATGTATTTTTTACAAGAACTTACATCTGTCCATTATTATTTTGTCTTCTATTTTCAGGTCTAATTGTTGATGAGGTTACGAGCCAATATGCTTCCAACAGTTTGGGATACGGAGTGTACCGGGGCAACTACTTTCAAGGACTTGGTGGCTTTTACGGGCAGAGATACGGTGGCATTTACGGTAGACGATATGGTGGAAATCGTCGTGGTTACCGCAACTATGGTAGGAGACGTGGTGGCTTTCGCTGGGGTTAACGATGAACACTGTGGAGTATTTTGTTGTGGACACGGGGTAGAACATCGAAGGGGACATGATGTTGGCCATGGGCGAAGAATACAGAGGAGGACATCGAGGGGGACATGATGCTGGCCATGGGGGAAGAATACGGGGGAGGACATCGAGGGGGACATGATGTTGGCCATGAAGGAAGAATACGGGGGAGGACATTGAGGGGGACATGATGTTGGCCCTGGGGGAAGAATACGGGGGGGGGGGGGCATCGAGGGGGACATGATGTTGGCCATGGGGGAAAAATACGGGGTCGGGGCGCATCGAGGGGGACATGATATTGGCCATGGGGGAAGAATACAAGGGGGGGGGGCGCATGATGTTGGCTATGGGGGAAGAATACGGGGAGGGGGGACATTGAGGGGGACAGGATGTTCGCCATGGGGGAAGAATACGGGGGAGGGCGTTGTGAGGGATCCTATGAGCGTGATGACTGTGTGTCCGGCCCGTAGGCGTGGCCTCTCGCACACACTTTACACAAATACATTCATGTGTGCGGCCATCACCTTGTGCGACTCAACCGTTCCCACGTGACAAGAAACTGCTTGCGTGACTCTTCAATGTGTTTAACAAACTATACATTCTCATTATTTGGGTTATATTGACATGTAGACAGTGTGATTTTAGTGGCATATGTATTATTTAATGATAGTGTTACTGTAAACCTGTACCATTTTTTGTGATGTCCTAAAACTGGATGCAATGAATAAAAATACACCAGGCCATGAAATGAAATATGTTTTTGTGAAATAATTGTTTTCATAAGTTTCGTTTGTTTCTGTTAGTGTTGGACTACTACAGCCGCGTTTTACTATTACTGCTACTGCGGTAACTGCTACTGATTTTACTGCGGCTACTATTAGTACTGTTACTACTAGTGCTATTACTGTTAGTGCCATTACCACTAGTGCTGCTGCTGCTACTACTACTATTACTACTACTACTATTACTACTACTACTACTACTACTACCACTACTACTACTACAACGATTACTGTTTCTATTACTACTGCTACTACTATTACTATTACTGATGCTGCTACCAATATTACTGCTATAGCTATTACTAATTCATCTATTACTACTACAACTATAACTGCTAATACTACCACTACTACTTTTACTACTGCTACTAATATTACTACTACAGTTATTACTGCTATTATTACATATAACTGCTACTACTATTGCTGCTACTGCTACTGCCATTGCTGCTAGCGCTATTACTGCTATTGGTATTACTGCAACTTATGTTGGTGTTACTGCTTGTGTTATTATGGCTAGTGTTATTGCTTTACTATTAAACCAAGTTTCAAACAGAAACGGCCAAGGAACTCCACAAGAGTGAGCTGGATGTCTATGAAATATCATACCAATTTCTTACGAACACAACAAACAGGCACCAAATGAAGAGGTTACAAAAGCAATATTGCAAGCAGCATCCCAATATATTTCAAGGAGCTGTCGAAAGTCATTTATAAACAGTTCATTAAAGAAGAATACGATAGAAAAAATGCAAAAATGCAAAAAAGAATACTGGAGTAACACATATACGGAAGTAAAGAGACGGTAGAAAAACGCAGGAGCCAAAGTAAAACTAACAATTAAAAAAAGACAAAAGTGAAAAATAGGCTGTGGCATGACCCAAAGACGTGCTCACAATTAGATATTGCTTTCCCATTGGTCAACAGTCTGTCCAGGGTAGGGTGGAGGGGGGGGGGGTGAGGGTGGTTGAGAGCAAACTTTCAGCCAGTGACAGATCGATAAACAACAGTCACTGGAAACTAAAGAAAGATCTCATAACTTTTGTCTTTAGTTTCCATCAGTAAATAGAACAGAAAAACTTGCAGAACAGAACATGAATCATTTGCTCCACAATCAAAGGTGTCCGTATTTGAAGCAGACTGTAACAAACAAGTTCTCCACCAAGTTGTTAGAAAAGAAGTCAAGCCTAAGACCGGACAAGATTCATAATGAAATACTACTTCACCTTTGGGTTCTAGTAAAAGTAACTGTTCACAAATTGATCAACTTGACTCGAAGAAATGGAAACATCCAAAAGCATAGAAGAATGCACATTTAGTATACATATTGAAAAAAATAGTGGAAAACAATGTATAATTGTTTCAACCCATCTCCCTTAACATCGTGCTTGGACATATTGGAGAATGATAAACTAACCCCTTCATTCGTTTCCTTTGAAATCAAACACCTTATGCCATAAATAAGCAGGGTTTAGAATCACTTGTACTAAAGACCAGATTTTTAGGCTGACCCAAATAATAAACTAAATAAATGATGGCTTTCAGATCAATAAGCATACCGTGTTATCTACTTTGATCCACAAAAGAGGTTTATGAAGAATATATCTTATGGTAAAAACGTTTTTCGTGGACATTTATGGCCAGCTCTACAACTGGATGAAGTATTTCTTGACTGAGCAAACGATCCAGACTAAGATGAAGAATGCCATCTATTATAAAGAGGTAATAGAAGACGGCTTACAACAAGCTCTACTCTTTTCTTGATCTACGACAATGACATGTCTGACTAGTTCAAAGTCCACAACGCTATGTATGCCGATGGCCTAGGAATATTACTGAGGCATGCATATATTGGGATATTGTGCACAAAGCTAAATGGAGACATAAGTAGACTACATGACTGCTGCAAAACTTTGAAACACAAACTCAAGTGTGAAAACATAACTGACTAGAGAATTATCTGACATAGGGATGAGACAACTGATCACTACAGACCGATTGTTATGACACGTTTTTTTTAAAAATGAAACTGCCAGAAAATTTAGAAGAACATCAAGATCACGAGTCTGAAAAAACTGAGAGACGAGTCTGTCAGGGTTGATATATGCGGGGCTATGACTATGGCTTATGTCATTTGACAGAGATGCTACCACTTTAGATAGCGAATGGACCTCTTTCAAACGGACATTGACGAATGCTTTTAACAAGGTATGTTGAACTAGATCCTTAGGACAGAGCAGGGGTAAAAAAGAACAACCTGGTGAAACGAAGAGGTAGAAGTATTCATACAAACGAAAACGAAATAGTACAAGACATAGCTAACTTCAAGGGAGCCAGCCGGTAAAATGTCTGACAGGACTGTCAGAAGACAAACAATCAAATAATCAAGAGGGCTAAGGAGGAAGCCTGGAGTCAGTATAACCAGCATCTGTCAAACATATGCAACTGCTTGAGATAAGAGAGATACAACTTCCCAGAGAGAAGACAAAAGCTACAGAGATTGGTAATAGGCATACCATCGCAATAATTCTTGAAAACATAAGAAAAATTGACAACTTGAATAGATGATTCAACCAAAAGTTCAGATTCAAGTACTGTTATGTGAGCAGCTCAAGAGATTATTGATGCCTGTCCCGATGAATGGTACCAGAATCTGCTCACGGAACTACATTCAAGGTCATCATTAAAACAGGTTATGATGTTTATATAGTATACCCAGACATACCATCTTATGCGCTGTCTGATGATTGCGCGAAGGTCTTATAAAACTCATCATTACCATGTAGCATGTCCTTTGTAGAACGTCGCTCCCATCACAGTCTGAAATAAATTCGTTCCCTTGCCAAAACACCAGCCTCTGCCACAGTCATACTCAGGGATTCCTGGATATCTTGGTGCCATCGTCTTCTTGGTCTACCCCTTCCTCTTTTGCCTGGCACCATACCTTCCATCGCCGTTCTTTCAAGACCGTTGTATCTCTTAATGTGACCAAAGTATTTCCATTTTCTAGCCAAAATGGAATTGATAAACCAGTTCTCTTCTATGCTCAACTCTTGCCGAATGTCTATATTTGTTTTTTTCTCTGTCCAGGGTATTCTGAAGATCTTTCTGTAACATTTTGACTCGAAGGATTTGATTCTTTGTCTAGAAGTTTTGGTAATCGTCCATGATTCACAGTCATAAGCTGCCACAGGAAAAAAACACGCTCTCAAGACTTTTACTTTTATCATTTTGTTGGTGTCCTGCCATAATTTCTTCAGGCTGTTCAGTCTCTGCATTGCCATGGCTAGTCTTCTTCTGATTTCTTTCGAGCAGTCGCCATTTTTGTTAATTCTGGAGCCCAGATATTCAAAATGTGGGACCTGATTTATTTCCTCACCACTCACTGTAAATTTATGCTGACATTGTGTTTTGTCGGTGGCCATTATCTTTATTTTATTTATGAACAGGTTTTGATCTTTACTATGTCCAATGACGTTTGTTCTATTTATGTTTATAAAAAGGTTTAATCTTTACTATGTCCATTAACGGCTGAAAGTAGCTGCTCTAGCCTTTCTTCACTTCTTGATAGTATCACTGTGTCATCTACGTATCGTAACTCTGAAATCTCGTACCCTCCCAAGCGTAAATGGTTAGAAACTTTCAATGTTTTCGTCTTCTCGAACATTTCTCATTAAACATTCCGCATATATGCTGTACAGATAAGGTGAGAGGATACATCCCTATCGGACTCTTTTTTTGTACTGCAAATCAATCTGATGTTTGCCCAGATACTCGGACAGCGGCTTGTAGATCTTGGTATAATGTTTCAATGAGATGGACTATATGCAAAGGGAACCCTATTTCCTTCAGGATTCTCCACAAATTTTGATGTTTTACCGTGTCGAAGGCCTTAGTGTAATCCCTTGCCAGTGTTCTTATTACTTTAAATGCATCTCTCTCTCTGCCTTGTTGCTGTAGGACTTCTATATCCTTACACGTTTCTACTATGTATCTTATTTTATCTTTTCTTATTTCTCTTCCAACTTTTCTTGCGCAGTTTTCATATGCTGTGTTGGTCCCCTTGCTTCTCATTTGTTTTAATTGTTGCCTTTCTGCAATGAGTTCCCGTGTTTCCTCTGTTAAATAGCTCCGTGTCTTGTGCGACATCTTGGGAATCATCTTATAAAACTATGAAGCAGAAATTGCTTACCTTGACGCCGCCGTATACCATCTGAAAAGAGTTACAGATGCCTTTCTCTAAAAAGCCGAAATCATTGACATTCGCATAGACTTGATGTCCGTCCTTCAAGCTTCATCAGATGATGGACTATGTAGACTTAGTCGTAAGCAAATTACCGTGGATGGTAAGCACATTATCATCTCTCACGTCAACAAAATAGCTATGCAGTGGGTCACTGGACTCTCAAACACATCTGCCAAAGACAAGACTGACAGATTAACAAAGACCAGATCAAGACAACATCCACACGCAAGAAATAACTCTACATCTCCAAACAACTAATAAGAACAGCAAACAAGGACACTTGGCTGAATAGAGGGACAATAGGCACCACAGGGAGGGAGGTCTGCAGACGTTTCACTAGCCTCCCGATCGAAATCACAGCATCAATCAATTCCCAAGGAAAGATAAGGGTGCCATTTTCCGGATTAGAACCAAACACATCCCACTTACACACATCTGAACAGAACCAAACACATCCCACTTACAAACATCTGAACAGAACCAAACACATCCCACTTACAAACATCTGAACAGAACAAAACACATCCCACTTACAAACATCTGAACAGAACCAAACACATCCCACTTACAAACATCTGAACAGAACCAAACACATCCCACTTACAAACATCTGAACAGAACCAAACACATCCCACTTACAAACATCTGAACATAACCAAACACATCCCACTTACAAACATCTGAACAGAACCAAACACATCCCACTTACAAACATCTGAACAGAACCAAACACATCCCACTTACAAACATCTGAACAGAACCAAACACATCCCACTTACAAACATCTGAACAGAACCAAACACATCCCACTTACAAACATCTGAACAGAACCAAACACATCCCACTTACAAACATCTGAACAGAACCAAACACATCCCACACACAAACATCTGAACAGAACCAAACACATCCCACTTACAAACATCTGAACAGAACCAAACACATCCCACTTACAAACATCTGAACATAACCAAACACATCCCACTTACAAACATCTGAACAGAACCAAACACATCCCACTTACAAACATCTGAACAGAACCAAACACATCCCACTTACAAACATCTGAACAGAAACAAACACATCCCACTTACAAACATCTGAACAGAACCAAACACATCCCACACACAAACATCTGAACAGAACCAAACACATCCCACTTACAAACATCTGAACAGAACCAAACACATCCCACTTACAAACATCTGAACAAAACCAAACACATCCCACTTACAAACATCTGAACAGAACCAAACACATCCCACTTACAAACATCTGAACAGAACCAAACACATCCCACTTACAAACATCTGAACATAACCAAACCCATCCCACTTACAAACATCTGAACAGAACTAAATACATCCCACTTACAAACATCTGAACAGAACCAAACACATCCCACTTACAAACATCTGAACAGAACAAAACACATCCCACTTACAAACATCTGAACAGAACCAAACACATCCCACTTACAAACATCTGAACAGAACCAAACACATCCCACTTACAAACATCTGAACAGAACCAAACACATCCCACTTACAAACATCTAAACAGAACCAAACACATCCCACACACAAACATCTGAACAGAACCAAACACATCCCACTTACAAACATCTGAACAGAACTAAACACATCCCACACACAAACATCTGAACAGAACCAAATACATCCCACTTACAAACATCTGAACAGAACCAAACACATCCCACTTACAAACATCTGAACAGAACCAAACACATCCCACTTACAAACATCTGAACAGAACCAAACACATCCCACTTACAAACATCTGAACAGAACCAAACACATCCCACTTACAAACATCTGAACAGAACCAAACACATCCCACTTACAAACATCTGAACAGAACCAAACACATCCCCCTTACAAACATCTGAACAGAACCAAACACATCCCACTTACAAACATCTGAACAGAACCAAACACATCCCACTTACAAACATCTGAACAGAACCAAACACATCCCACTTACAAACATCGGAACAGAACCAAACACATCCCACTTACAAACATCTGAACAGAAACAAACACATCCCACTTACAAACATCTGAACAGAACCAAACACATCCCACACACAAACATCTGAACAGAACCAAACACATCCCACTTACAAACATCTGAACAGAACCAAACACATCCCACTTACAAACATCTGAACAGAACCAAACACATCCCACTTACAAATATCTGAACAGAACCAAACACATCCCACTTACAAACATCTGAACAGAACCAAACACATCCCACTTACAAACATCTGAACAGAACCAAACACATCCCACTTACAAACATCTGAACAGAACCAAACACATCCCACTTACAAACATCTGAACAGAACCAAACACATCCCACTTACAAACATCTGAACAGAACCAAACACATCCCACACACAAACATCTGAACAGAACCAAACACATCCCACTTACAAACATCTGAACAGAACAAAACACATCCCACTTACAAACATCTGAACAGAACCAAACACATCCCACTTACAAACATCTGAACAGAACGAAACACATCCCACTTACAAACATCTGAACAGAACCAAACACATCCCACTTACAAACATCTGAACATAACCAAACACATCCCACTTACAAACATCTGAACAGAACCAAACACATCCCACTTACAAACATCTGAACAGAACCAAACATATCCCACTTACAAACATCTGAACAGAACCAAACACATCCCACTTACAAACATCTGAACAAAACCAAACACATCCCACTTACAAACATCTGAACAGAACCAAACACATCCCACTTACAAACATCTGAACAGAACCAAACACATCCCACTTACAAACATCTGAACAGAACCAAACACATCCCACTTACAAACATCTGAACAGAACCAAACACATCCCACTTACAAACATCTGAACAGAACCAAACACATCCCACTTACAAACATCTGAACAGAACCAAACACATCCCACTTACAAACATCTGAACAGAACCAAACACATCCCACTTACAAACATCTGAACAGAACCAAACACATCCCACTTATAAACATCTGAACAGAACCAAACACATCCCACTTACAAACATCTGAACAGAACCAAACACATCCCACTTTCAAACATCTGAACAGAACCAAATACATCCCACTTACAAACATCTGAACAGAACCAAACACATCCCACTTACAAACATCTGAACAGAACCAAACACATCCTACTTACAAACATCTGAACAGAACCAAACACATCCCACTTACAAACATCTGCACATAATTCAACCACAGCATATTCCAGAGTCCATGTCACAAATAAACTTTTCTCGGCACTTAAGGGACCATTTGTATGGCACTACTCAAGAACTTACAAACACATGAATATACCCGTGGATTGTTAACAAAAACTACTATTACGTACTATTACTGCTGCTACTACTGCTGCTACTACTACTATTACTACTACTACTACTACTAGTACTACTACTACTACTGCTACTACTACTACTACTACTAAAACTGATAGTAACAATAATAATATTTCTAAGAATATTTACATATAACCTATAACAAATTATAGATCTCCCTTAAATAGTTTTCTCACACAATAACCTATTTATTCATTGATTGGATCACATCCGCTTTGGTATTCTTCGTCTCACTCACTCACTCACTCACTCACTCACTCACTCATTCACTCACTTACTCAATCACTCACTCACTCACTTACTCACTCACTCACTAACTCACTAACTCACTCACTCACTCACTCACTTACTCACTCACTTACTCACTGATTCACTAACTTACTCATTCACTCATTCACCTACTCACTCATTCCCTCACTCACTAACTCACTCACTTACTCACTCACTCACTGATTCACCAACTTACTCATTCACTCATTCACCTACTCACTCACTCACTCACTCACGCACACATTTACTCACTCATTCACTCCCACGAACTCACTCACTCACCTACTCACTCATTCACTCATTCACTTAACTCAATCACTGACTCATCTACTCACTCACACTCAATCACTGAATCACTCACTCATTCACTCACTCTCACTCACTCACTTATTCACTATCTGACTCATCTACTAACTCACTCACTCATTCACTGACTTGCTCAAGCGCTAAATCACCACTTACTTTTACCCCTACTCAATAACTAACACATTCAGTATTTATTAATCGACACTAATCCACTAGCTGACCACTAATCCACTAACTACCTTATATATTTATACACTCAAATAATATGATACTTGTTTTCTGTCCTTTCAACACACATAAATACGACAACAAACACGCTTACTCTTACACACTCCAACACCATTACACAATTACTTCAGTCTTTCTATGTTCAGCAACACTCCCCACTCCCAACAAGCCCCAATGATATCCGTATAACCACAATATCTATGTTCAACAACACTCAACAAGTCCCAATGATATCCGTATATCCGTAATATCTATGTTCAACAACACTCAACAAGCCCCAATGATATCCGTTAACCGCAATATCTATGTTCAACAACACTCAACAAGCCCCAATGATATCCGTATAACCGCATAATCTATGTTCAACAACACTCAACAAGCCCCAATGATATCCGCATAACCCCAATATCTATGTTCAACAACACTCAACAAGCCCCAATGATATTCGCATAACCCCAATCTCTATGTGAACGTTGAACATGGCTCTACTAAAATTTGGACTGACATTAGAAACACATTTAGACCACTAACTAAAGATTTTGCATTGTCATTCTATCACGGTCTGAAGAACATATTTAAACTAAAAAAAAAGATGTGTTTGTTGACATTAGTTTACTGCACATACCTTAGTTTCTTACAGAGAAAACGTTATCTCGTGAAAGCTATCTTTCGTTCCTAACACATTCAGAAACGCCAAATAACGACATTCCCACATATTTAATTTAGATGTTTTCCTCAACCATTTTGATTGTCTGACACTGTTATAGACCAATAGTATTCAAGCAGATGAGAACACCTATATAAAGGTGGCAGTCTGTGTCAGTTCTACAACAGATCTCCCAGGTAAAGGTCTAGATACTTCCATTTTCCGAGCTGTGTGCTGAGATCATAAATTACTTCTAGCAAAATGAAGATGACTCTACTTGTTACAGTTTGTCTCTGTAAGTACCAACCGATTTGCACACATATATCTAGAATGATGTACATGGCACACGTATATATTTTTGCCAGGTACAGCGCTGAAGTTATAAAACAATGTTATCTTATCTCTACCGATACCCATCATCCTACACGTATTTACTCCAGTAGGAATATGAGGGTTACTGCTACGTTTACCAGTTTTAATTGAAGTTTGAAAACATTTATATATTCTTCCAAATGATTGAAATTCCGAGCAAACAGACTCCTTAGTTTTTACGACACATATAGCAGAATGCACTGGAATTATGTTTCACTTATCTAGATCAAAACCGCCCAATGTGCAGGCTGTGCTGTATTTTACAAGGGACAGGACAACAAATGTCTCGCCGAGAGTTTAAACTCGTGTCTCCTTTGTCAAGAGACAAGCATACAAACCTGACGTTCTTCCCAGTGATTATTTTCTCTCCAGTTAGGGGCCATGTGATTCGCCCAGGGACCAACTAAACAATTCAGACGGAGAGAGATTCTCCCTACGATCCACACAAAGATCCACCCGGGAGATCCGCTCATGAATTCATCCAGGGGATCCACTCAAGCATTCACCCAGGGATCTACTCAAGAAGTCAACCTTGGATCCGCTAAAGATTTCACCGAGGGATCTACTCAAGAGTTCACACAGGGATCCACCCAATGGTCGAACAAGGGATCCCACCAGGGTTTAGTAGTACTAGAAATGTATTTTTCCACACATTATGAATACAGAGATAATGTCGGATTTTATCGACACTCCAGCGATGTCTTAAGACTGTCTTTCATGGTCTGGGTAAATAGAGGCTGATTACCTTCCTAGAGACTTCAAGTTGTCGTGCTTCACGCTCATTTGATGGATACGGTTTCTAACAATTTTTCAGTATAGCGTTTCAGGCGATGAATTGCCCAGTCGATTACCCCAAAGCGAGCAGTGCAGGAATGCAGCGGTCAACGACTCGTAACTGACTACTAGCATCAGGGTCAGCGAACCCGATCTGCCAAGTATCCTTCTACATCTCCACGCGTTGATGCTGGATATCAGAGTGTAATAGAGCAGACTGGCTAAAGAGAAATGATCGAAGGAGCACGGCTAACTTGGTACTCAAAAATGCCTGCTGAATTCGGATGTGTCGGACCGAGAGGTGTAAACTACGTTCTCTCGACAATATGCTGCTAAGTCATTTTCAGGTCTTGGTAACTGGAGTTGAGATCAAACGAAAAAAAAGAAAAAGAAGAAGAAGAAAAAAATGAAGAAGGCGTTTACCAGCGTGACATCCTATGCTCGTTAGTTCTAGACATAGAACACTGACAACTTTCTTAGGAATGTTGTTGTATGCTGCTCTAGAAAACACTCACACCGAGTTCTTCGCTCTTGATACAACTTTTTTTCTGCTAGCCCGCTGCAGTGGCTCCTCTTATATTCCTATACTTGCTGAAGACGGTGGACTCCTAGCCACAATGTAATAAAAGACTTTTCTGAAATTTCAACAGTAGCATGTATCACCATTTTATTTATTTAAATTGCTGAGGTCCCTCGCGGGTATTACAAACCTAAGAAATAAAGGCCGCTTGCCTTGCAGTTAATTCACACTGTACATGAGAGGTTTTTACATTTTATCTCAGATAGACAAACATATATGCCTTATTGAGAATTTGGCTTGGCTTTGTTCGTTCTCAATCTCCCGCTACCAAACCCTGAAAGGGCTTAAGTGGGCAGAATGTAGTCCAGAGAACGGAATGCGTTGTGTCGTAATTTACAACTTGACTGCGATATTTGCAACTTTCGGTCCAACACATCCGACTTCAGCAATCATTTTTTGAGTACCGGGTTAGCATTCCCTCTTCGATCCCTTCTCCTTAGCCAGTCTGCCATATTGCAGCCTGTTATTGTTGATAATACTTCTAGTACTCTAAGTGTATTATGGTGTTGTGGGTTCTTAAATTCTAACGTAAATTGCTTCTTACACGCAGTACCCAGGAATAAGAGAATAGAACCAGTGTAATCTTCCTGGCATGTCAAAAAATGTGTCTAGCAAAGGTTGTGTTTGGAATTAGCGGTCTCATCATGTGAAAAACATTGCCATTATAATCATCTACTCCAAAATTTAAGAAAACCGGCTCTATATAAAGAGCCTAGCTCCACTACAAACATATTCTTACCATTATACCATAAGAATGGTGAATCATTACAAATACTTACAGCCAGTCTTATTTAGAAGATCCCAGCTGCAGTGATGACCTATGCTTCGCATTGACGCAACAGTGTTTATGAAAAAATAACAATTTCTCCAGAGGGAACTGAGACTGTAGTCTGGTGGGGCTCAAAATACTGACCAGGACGTCCCGTCAGTGTCAGGCCCAATATACTGATCAAGTCCAGTATCTCTATTCCTAGTAGCGTTACCTGGAAACAGGCTGTTTTCAAGACAATCTGACAGACTCTGTGTCCTAGTAGCGTTACATGGAAACAGGCTGTTTTCAAGACAATCTGACAGACTCTGTATGGATCGTCGTGATCCGCGTAGCAGTGAGCGTCGCGCAGATGAAGCGGGGAATATTCAACCTTCTTCAGCATCTCTTCATGTGAGAACAACTACTGCAATCGCTGTTTAGAGCTCTGTTCAGGGCACACACAACAGTAAACTGACGCTTTCCTTTTATCAAAGAAATGTTAATTTTTAGTCAAATGATATTTTCAACTCGTCTTTAATCTGGCATGTGTTGTTGAATATTTTTACCATATGACCATGAAAATTGCTATTATTTGTTTTACTTCTTCAATTTATATTCTATATACATGAATATTTTAATTATTTAGGAATATGAAGAACATTGTGACGAATCTGATCCTGTCTTCGTTTTCAGGCATTTTAGTGTCTGCTGTCATGAGTCACGGTGGAGGAGGTCATGGTGGAGGAGGACATGGTGGTGGAGGTCATGGTGGAGGAGGTCATGGTGGAGGAGGTCATGGTGGAGGAGGTCATGGTGGAGGAGGTCACGGAGGAGGTCATGGCGGAGGTCACGGTGGAGGAGGTCATGGCGGAGGTCACGGTGGAGGAGGTCATGGTGGAGGGCATCATGGTTAAACCTTGTCAATATGTACACATTTACTTAAACACGACATGTGAACACTGACACGATCAGATGCTTACACACGAAATTATAAAAAGAGTATTGAAATTGTCCACTATTGTGAGCATATTCCAGGATATTGGTACCTGTCTTCATTAGATACCCTCAGAACGTATTATTGGTGACTACTACAGTCCTTGTATAAATGATTACCATGGATATTATTGTTAGTGATCATGTTTGAAAAATTCCACAAATAAATAAACAATGAATGACGTACAACGTGCGTGTTTGTGAAAATGTGTTCGAGGTCTGCTCTCATAATTATTATTGACATTGTTCTTTTTGTCTTCTTCGTGCCTTCTCAAATTCTGCTACCAAGCCCCGAACATCACTTCGCAAGTCTGACTTTGTGTGTCATGTGTCCCTCACTTATATTCAAACTGTATTTTATGTCTGTTCCTCACTATTATTTAAAAGCTTCTACATTACAATTTGTTATCATTTCTATAGTAACGCGATCTGTCACTATTTCTGCCTGCCCTTTGTCTTCTATCTTGTCAGTCTGTAATTGTTCTTTCTTTTGTTACATAACGTCTTCAATGTTATCCCACCACTCTGCATCTTCATAGCTGATAACGATATCAATATATGTAATAAAACAGTATATATCTACCGTAATCTCTGAAAAAATATGTACAATTACACACTCAAATCTCTAAATCTAAAAAAATCTGGTATTCAGTCAGGCACGTGTGCATGATGCCAGACAGCCAAATTTTGAGTAAACTTTTCGCTGTTTTGCTTTGGTGTACCATGTTGAACTCATGCCTTTCTTCAGGCCATCTCTCCACATCTCTTGGTCGCCCGCCTGTGACCCAGACGTCGCCTTACGCGTCCATCTACATCTATGATGTCAGTGAAGAAGTTCCACGACTGATTTTGTCTCGAATGGAAATCTTCAATGTTCTTCGCTCCTACGCTCATTGAGCAACGGGGAGTCTATCTGTTTCAGTTTCCAATAGGTTCTACACTTCGCAGCTATATGCTATGACTGGAGTATCCACACTGTTGAAGGCGTGAGTCCTAGCGTTGATGTTTTGCATCTGTTGCAATTTGGGTATAATATAGTTGAAGCTGAGCAAGCCCACTGTTTTCCTTCGCGAGATCTCCCGATTTTTAAAATTGGAGATCGTGAACTCTAGACCCAAGTAGATATACGAATTTATGTTTTTGACGTGACAATTTCCAAGACGCATATCTCATTTTCGGCAGCAGGTATTGAGCATGAACTAGGGTTTTATTTCTATTGATTTGTACGACTAACTGCAACGCTTGTTCTGCTGTGCAAATTTTTCTCCCTTTTCTCTCTTACATACTTTACCAGGTTATTTAACAGTTTGGCCAGATCAGTGATGGCAAGGTGCCTATTTGGTTCTCACACTTCTGCCTCGCTCACGTGTGGCTCCAAGAGTTTGGCTGTGTACATCAGCGTCATCCCCGGGCAACGGCTTTAGCTGGTTGCAAACTGCTGAATGAAAAATCATCAAGGAACTCACTACAGTCGATAACATCGAAACTCAAAGATCGGATGACGAGGACCTCAGGCCAAGCAAATCATTTATTTTAACTGGGGAAGATCCGGTACACGTTTTAGAGATGACGGCCAAAAGCCAAACTGCATTTCGGTAGGAACACTCAGAAATAGGTTTAAAATTACAACTACGGAAAGACACTTGGAACATCAGGAACTTATACCAACGGAAATTAGTCATGATCAGAAAAAAGATGCAGAGAACTAGGGCAGACGTTCTGAAAGTCTCAGAACACATATGGGCATTGTGTTAGCAGTTCAAGAGAAAGTCTACACACCAACATCCGCAAAAGAGGATTGTGAAATTAAGGTATTCTTAACACCTTACATAAACACCATTATAAAGTAGTAAGACTAGATAACGTGTTGATCACTGGAGATTTCAACTCGAAAGTTACCAAAGAAAGAATAACGGAGCAAAGAAGTGTGCACGATCCTTATGGTCTGGAACACAGACATGAGAGAGGAGAACAATTGGTTGAGTTCTGGATCACTAAGGACCTCTTCATTGCCGACACCTTATTCAAACAATATTCAAGAAGACTATAAACATGGACCTCCTCTGATGGTAGCAGCAGGAACCAGATAGATTACATCCCAGTACAACAAAGATTGAGGTCAAGTGTGCTGTCAACAAAAATGCTCACAGGAGTGGACTGCTACACGACTCACGAACTTGCAGTTTTCAAGATGAGATTGAGAAGGGCTAGCAAAGGTATGCTACCAATATGTTTCGACGTAAAGGAGATAACAATTGAATATGTCATGGAAGTCAAAAATAAGTTTGAGACGTTAATGGCAGTCCAATAAGAGATGACATTAGATACGTCGACCACACATGCATGGGACATTTTAACATCCGTTGCCCAAACCTTAATTCTCAGAGTGAGTAAAAATAAAACTGATTTACATATTGGAATAAACACTGGAAATCATAAAAATATGAGAAAATTAAAGCAAAATGGATTTGAGAGTATCAGCTAACTTAAAACAACTGGCCAAGTACAGACAAAATATAAATGTTAAAAGACACGAGAAGATACACAATGGACTCCTGCAAATATATTGAAGAACTACATCCGGATAGGGAAGGAGATACCTTTAAGGGATACGAACACGGACAAAAAGGTTCCGATCAGTACCACATGTCATCAATGGTTGAGAGGACAACATATTCATAGAAAATACGGATATTTTGAAAAAAAACCATGTACGAAGACACCTCAAAGCACCAAGTTACAATAATATCAAATAGAAAGAACCTGCATCCACATTGGACGAAGTACGCTCGGCAATCGAAATCCTAAAAAAGGAAAGTCACTGGAGTGCTATGACCTCCCAGCTGAACTGGTTTAATTTATCGTGCACATTGCAAGAGGGCCTGGCACTGCACAGAGTGGCCATAATCATGGAAGAGATAAATCTATATTCCTCTACCAAAGATACACAACTTAAAGATGTGCATAAATTACCCCAATATTGTGCTAACGATCCTCTTGCGGATTATATTGAAGAAGATATAGAAGAAATTTAAAATCAGTGAAAAGCAAGCGGGCTTCAGAAAAGACAGAAGGAACGGAGATCGTGTATATAATACGAAAAACGTCTTTGAAAATTGTAATGTAACGTAAATATGTAAACATGTTTTTTTTGATTTCACAAAGGCGTTCGATTGCGTAAAACATTAGAAATATTTAGATATGGGGTTTCGAGATCATCTACTTCATATCTGTTGTTGTTGTTGTTGTTGTTGTTGCTGTTGTGTAATGTCCGCAATGAGTAGATTTACTCTTCTGTGCGCCCTGAAAAAAGAAGTATAGCTGCGGTTTGCAGTAGCTTTCCTCACATCCCAACTGGGCTGATTAAATTGGACTGGTGCCCTCCAGACGGTTGAGCCATGCTTGGCTTCATCTGCGTGATGCTCACTTCTACTAGGATCACATCAATTTCCTACTTCGTTAGCCAGAAATATATGCTCTCCCTATACCTATTTCACGTTTATACAGAATGCGTATTGATGAACATTACAGATGAGAATATCGAACGTTTAACTCTCTTTACCATCGGCAGATACAATATACCAGAGCTAAGATTTGCAGACGATATACTATCAAATAGTACGACGAGTTAGAGCAACTAATTGCAGCTGTAAGGAGAGATCAAAACCTATTTGTAAACATAAACAAAAAACTATAATAACCACTGACAAAACAAGAAATCAACACAAATTCAAACTCGAGGGGGGGGGGGGGGGGGGTGTGTGTGTGTGTAGAAATAGAACACGTCACGAACTTCGTGTATCTGTGCTATAGAATTTCCAACAATGGCAACTGCTCAAAGAAAAACAGAAGTAGATTGGAAATGGCAATACAAAGGCTGCACAGCCCAAGGAAACTAAGACAGAATAACAGAAAAACAACAAACGTGAACATTTTAAAAAAATTAGTTTTTTCCGTAGCAGAATGTATTTGCAAAACATGGAGTTACCCAAACGTCAAGAAAGAGTTCTGAGTCCTTCGAATGGAAGAAGAAGAAGAAGAATGGAAATGTTTTAGACAGTTCTTCAGAATTGGGCAAAGAAAAAAACTAGTTCCTAAATACCATCATGAACAGAAAATTTAAATGTTTTAGCAACATTAAAAAAACACAGCGGTCTCGAGAGAACAGCAATGGAAGGTATGGTGCCCGGCAAGAGAGGCTGACGCAAACCAAGAAGGCGATGACACCAAGAGGTCAAGGAATACGTTGGAATGACTCTGCAGCAGGCTGAAAATATAGAATCAGATCGATGTGGTCGTGACTACATATATCAAATGGACAATGAAGTGGACACAGAACAAGGTGCAGCTTTAAGGGAGAGCCAATTGGACATTATCTCTGAGGTTTTTTATGAAATGCAAACCCTATTGGGCGCTTAATGTTTTTCTAATGATGAGTTCAGAAATAGAAGACGATAATTGTTTATGATCTAAACTGTAAGCTGACATAAGCAAATGACCGTAGTTCATAAGGGCATGGCTTCAGAAAACAAGGGCTTCCCATTATAAGAACAAGAAAACAGAACAATATCCATGTACAGGGCGGTGTGCTCGTATGTGTGTGCGTGCGTTTGTGTTAGTGTATGTGTACTCGTGTCTGTGTGAATGTGCGTGTGTGTATGTGTAAAATAAGTGTATACATGTATAGCCAGAAGGGGCTAGGCATAGGAATTGATTAATAAGATGGCCGCACCTTAATGGCTGCGCTCTCGACTCGCACCGGTGTTTGTGTTGAGTTTTCTGATGTTTGGTAGTTCCTGTTCGGATTATAATTCACAACTCCGTCACTAGGAGGTACCAGGGATTTTTTAAAATGGAATTGGCGCGCTTTCGATTGGTTTTCTTGTTTTTTGAGCTGCATTTCGCTGCATTTCATGCCTGGCTTGAACCGCGGGAGGACAGTGAATGATGGAGTTCGGCTTTCCGCTTAGCTGCACATCAGAGTTCGGTCCAGGCTATCACTATTCAAGGACCTTCCTGCTCGGCCTTTCTCCTGCCCGCCCCTCCCTCTACAGGAGGATGCACGATGTAACTCTCTGCCTCGTGTTTTCAGCACGACAGGGATTGCGCTGACCAAAAGGTGGACACATTCTAGAGGATTCGGCGACGATACACGGAAATAACAGGGAGTATGACACGGACAGACACGGAAATCCTGACACAAACATTGGTGTAACACACTCCTCGCGGCCCTCATCATAAGGCAGCGGGGTACTTGAGAATTGGGTCGACACGCTACACATGAACACAGTCTCAGTAGTTGGACATTGTAGTGGTCGATCGACGCAACGGGCTGTTGAGGCCTACGCGAACGTTATTAGTATATGAATTGAAGAGTTGGCATGGAGAGTTGTAAGGAAACATTTTATAGCAAAGTCTCAATATTTTCATTAACATTATGTCATGCCAAAAGCTAATCTATGGGGATTCTTATTTCAAATGACTCCTATTCCTTCTGCAGAAAAACAAAACAGTTTTGCACACAAAAATTCAACGGTTTTCAAGATTTAGAGCTAAATGTGTAAGTGTTTCAGAAACCAACATTTTAGTCTATGTAAACTAGGAAGAAGATTAATTAAAATAACCACATCAGCCAAAATACAGATAGCAAATCAAATAATGCAAAACAACTTCAATTAGTAAGGATGAACCGATTGATAGATAGGTCTACTAACATATCCAAACACAAATGACATCAACAAACTGAAATTCTTAAATTCCAACTTGTGGTAGAATACGGTATAGTTAGCAAATACATAAACATGTTTGACCTTTCAGCAAATGCATCCATCCATATGAAAAAGTGCTTCATGTACTGCTCTCTTGCCTACGTTTCAACATATAAAGAGAAAAGTTATTGCCAGGAACCCCAACAATCACTAACACCATAAACAACTCCAATCATCAGCTTCAAAACATTCGGAAATTCGGCAGATCTACTCAATTAACATCAACATCCAACTATCTCCTATCACGTACCAACGGTGCAGTAAGTACGTTTGACTGCATCAGTTTCAACTAATTACAACAACAATTTTTTGTCTATCAGCTTGTTTACCAGCAAGAACATGATATCATTCAAACTGATTATAGATAATTATCAGATGCACCTACATTATTTACATAGAATTTGATGCAAACAGCAGCCACGAATTTTTCGTTTATGAAAAACCAACCCCCAAACCCTTTTACAATGATCTGAATACCATCTTCCAATAGTGAATGTTTATGATTTTTGAGACTGTCAAGTTTATTGTAACCATGCACTGTGTATCAGATTCCACTGTTTGCCCTGGGGTTATTCTAACTTAGAACACTATCACACTCATTCACATCATCATGGCCACACAGCAGATGACATATTTATTAAATAATACTTATACCAGAAAAATGAGTAGTGAAATTACAAACACAATACAATACATATCATCTTAACTAAATATTCCTATATTATATATATGTTAATATAAATATTAACTAAAGCGGAAATTTTAAGCATTAGCTCTTGATAGAATTCCCAACTTTCATTACCCAGTTCTATTGCCTACACACTTCCCACATACATCTCTTTAACTCCTCAACACACTTTATCAAAAACTTCCTCACTCAAATCTCCTCAGGCGGGCGATCTGGACATACCTCGTTCACAATGTGCCCTGCTTGCAACAGACGTTCAGATTATCTATTAATACAAAACTCACACACCTATTTGAGCGAACCTGTTCTATCACTAACATTCGTACAACAGTCTATCAATCGCTTCTCTATCTAAGTCGGTGAGTTAAAAATACTATCTAAATTCATTCTCTCTCTCTCTCTCTCTCTCTCGCTCTCATCTCCTCTCCATCAGCCTCTCTCATCCAGCCTCTCTCATCCAGCCTCTCTGATCCAGCCTCTTGAGCTAAACTTTGTCTCGAGTTATATAAACTCACGCAGAATCAGAGCTGACCAATGGATCTCAGGGAGATGGCTCTATTTAGTCTTATTGGAACGAAATACTTGCTGTTTGCACTGCACATGTAAAGCCTTTACAATAACAGCCGTTTCTGCAGCATCTGGCACTATGAAAGACTGACATGAAAGTCTGGGTAATGTTGAGATCTTAGCATAATGACTACTTTATGTCTGACTAAAAAATGTCAAAAAGAAAGAAGGAGGTGGTCGGCATAAATAAGGAGTACTTTGAGAGATGTGAAGTGAAAAGTAGAGTGACACAGGGCTCGGTTTTGGGACCAATTTTGTTCTTGATATATATAAACAATTTGGAAATTGATATGAGATCCATGATTGCAAAATTTGTTGATGCTATAAAACTATGCAGTAGTACCTCATCTAAAGCAGAAGTGGATATATTGAGGCCGGATTCAAATAACATTCAAGAATAGTCTATAAATTGGCCTAATGAAGTTTAATGTAGATAAATGTAAAGTCATACACATAGGTAGATTCAATATGGAACCTAATTACAGAATGGGCGAGAACAATATTAGAAAGATAGATAAGGAAAGGGTCCTAGGGGTTATAGTAGATTATACAGATAATGTGAGTGAGCAAGTTTAGGTAGCAGTGAAAAGGGCAGATGCAATGTTAGGTTTGACAAAAAGAAATATTAAACATAGGAGCAAGGAAGTGATAGTCACACTGTTTAAAACATTAGTTAGACCTAGATTGGAGTACTGTGTACAGGTGTGGAGTCTTTATCATAGAGGGGATATAAACATGCTAGAAAGAATTTTTAAAAAGAGCGACAAAGCTGATAGTGTGATTCCAGAATTACAGTTATGAGGAAAGAGAAAAACCGACCTACAGTTTCTAGAAAAGAGAAGAATTCGAGGTGACTAAAACAGGTTTATAAGATGATCAGATGAATGGACAAATTAGTCTATAACAAGTTTTTCAAAATACCACACACAAAAACAAGAGGGCATAGCTACAAATTAACTAAAGAAAGGTCCAGATTAGATATTAGGAAATATTTTTTTAGTCAGAGAGCGGTGAATGCTTGCAATGCATTGCCACATGAGGTAGTGGAAGCAGAGACAATTAATGCATTTAAAATAAATTGTATGCGCATAGCTTTTAGAGCAAGGTAATGTAAATGAAACTGGCTGTATATAGACTATGTAGAGTCTTCTAAACAATTGCAGTCAATTGAAATGGAATAATCGGACGGGGGCCTCTTTAATAAATTTACTAATCATCCGACGCAACAAAATATGAGAGAAAAGGCTACGACGACCCCATATATACAGTATCTAATGACATTCCGAATAAGATAAACAACATTTATGTACCAACCATAGAATAATGGAGACATCAACAACAGTTTGAAATAGCACTCAGGAAAGTAGTCATAAAAGGGCAGGTTTAAATAGCAGCCAGGAAAGCAGACATACAAAGACAGGTTTAAATAGCAGCCAGGAAAGCAGACATAAAGAAAGCAGTTTGAAATAGTAGTCACGAAAGCAAAAATAAGGAAAGCAGTTTTAAATATACAGTCAGGAAAGCAGCCTTAATAAATCAGATTTAAAAAGCAAATAAGAAAGAAATCATCAAATACACGATTTTACAACAGTAAGGAAGGTAGACATCAACAATTAAAAACCAACACACTGTGTATCAGTCAATGTTTATTTGTTTGTTTATTTTTTCAATTCTCTCAAATATGATCATGTGCAAGAATATCCCATTAACAATAATATCCGTTGTGGTCATTAATACAAGGACTGAAGCCGTCACCAATAATACATGCTGAGGACAACCAGGGTAGATAAGTATCAAGATCCTGGCCTACGCTCACACGGTGGACAATGTCAATACCCTCTTTACAATGTCGTGTGTGAGCAGCTAAACATGACTTAGTCGTGTCAGTCTGATTGCCAGCGTGTCGAGTTAAGTAGCTGTGTCCATATTCACAAGCTTTAACCATGGTGCCCACCACCATGACCGCCTCCACCATGACCGCCTCCGCCATGTCCGCCTCCACCATGTCCTCCACCATGGCCGCCACCTCCATGCCCTCCACCATGTCCCCCTCCACCATGTCCCCCTCCACCATGTCCGCCTCCACCATGTCCGCCTCCACCATGACCTCCTCCACCGTGACTCATGACAGCAGACACCAAAAGGCCTGAAAACGAAGACAGAATCAAATTTCACAAAATGTTCTTATTGTCGTAAAGAGTTAAGGGTTCTTCTTCTTCTTCTTCTTCTTCTTCTTCTTCTTCTTCTTCTTCTTCTTCTTCTTCGTTCGTTCTCAATCTCCCACTACCAATCCATGAAAGGGCTTAAGTAGCAGAATGTAGTCCAGAGAACGGAATGCGTTGTGTCGTAGTTTACAGCTTGGCTGTGATATGTGCACCTTTCGGTCCAACACATCCGACTTCAGCAAGCATTTTTTGAGTACCGGGCTAGCATTCCCTATTCAATCCCTTCTCCTTAGCAAGTCTATCTGCTGCAGCCTGTTATCCAGGATCACCGCGTGGAGGTGTAGAAGGGTCTTAGCAGCTATGGTTCCCTGGCCCTGATGCTAGCAGTCAGCTATGGGTCGCCGACCACTCCAGCCCATGCGCTGCTCAGCATCTTAATCCCAGTTAAGGGTTCAATTACATAGAATACAAATGAAAAAATAGAAGACGTTTAGAAACAGTAGTAGTAAAGGGCGACATGCACTTAAACTACTAAAAAAATTCAACAAAACGTGCCAGATTCATGATGAGTTGAAAGTATCAGTTAATCAAAAACGACTATGTCTTAAATTAGGAGCAAGTTGCTTTAGAATAAATGAACCCACAATACCGTACAACAGTTACTAATAGAATACTTATTTTTTAACTAACCAGTAGTAATATCAAAAGAGAAAATAGACCTGAAGGTTTATCAGCATAACTGAAATGGAGAAATGATTTTAGTAAATATGACAGATCCTGACATGCAACAAGAAATGCTATAGACAGATATTTAAACTATTTCCAGGAAAAGATTATAATACAATGCATCAATCACAAATAGTTACTACTAACTAAAATACTGAATAATACTGAGTACACTAATAAAATACTAAGTACACTAATATAATACTAAGTACACTAATTTAATACTAAGTACACTAATATAATACTAAGTTCACTAATATAATACTGAGTACACTAATATAATACTAAGTACACTAATATAATACAAAGTACACTAATATAATACTGAGTACACATGTATTAGAATTAAACCTAAATAACTTAATAGCCAAAAATGTTTATTCCCCACATGTTTTGTTTTTCAATATTATGTTCTGAAGGTTTCACTATAATACCAAGATGAAGAAGCCATTATACAGTTTAAACCTAGATAGAAGTTACACCACTTGATCAAGATGGTTACATGCTTCGTTCAATCATAAGAACTCGGTTTGCAGTTTGAATGAGACGTGCCTCTCCTAACAAACAGAACATACTCATATCATCAAATTGAAGCGTTAAGCACCAATAGTGATAAGTCCAATAGGAAGCCTTTAATTGCAATAGAGCGAGAAGAATCTTCAGTACGCATAGAGATGTAACTATTGTAACAAGCTATGAGAACATACTTCAAGAGTGAAGAACCCTAAATGAGTCCTTTCTAAAATACCAAACACCAACAACAATCTAAGTCTTAAGAAAGTTGTGAATGTTCCTGTCGTGTAGTAACTAGGAAAGGAGTAGACCTTGGTAATCGAATAAGTCAGTCATCGCTTGCAAGCAAGGTTAACCTGAACAGTTAGAGACTAACCCATCGGATGAGCATGAAGCCACAAATGGTTAGCTTCTAGGAAGGAACGGCTTCTATTGTCCAATACCAGGAGAGACATCCTTAGTACCTCACCAGAACGTAGATGTTGGTTTTCTGGTATCCTGGTGTCATGGTGTTCAATCAGGCAGATGGCAACAAGCTGCCCTTCTGTTCTGCAAATCCGTCTAGTCGGTACCTAGAAGGTGCTGTCCAATGTCTTCCCCGTCTGTCTTTCGGACTCAGATTTAATAAGGTAGTATTTTGCTGTAAGAAGGTTAGACATATACTCACATCATCTTACTATGCATGTCGCAGAATGCAAGCTAGTAAGGGTTGAACATATATATGACATGTTTTTCGACGACCAGAGCAACCACCTCTCGAAGAGTAAAATATATGTTTTCAGGCAGACCTCGTGCACGGAGGTCAATTGTAGTAGTATGACTATACTTCCACTGGACTGAATCTTTGTATGATGATGTGTAGTGATAGAGATAGCCAACATTGTTTTAAAATTAAACCATTCTACCCAGAACAAGTATATAAGTCTGTCATGTTTATTATTCCTAGTTATCAACATAAAAATCGGTAGGTACTTACAGAGACAAACTGTAACAACGAGAGCCAGCTTCATTTTGCTAGAAGTAATTTACGATCGCAACACACAGCTTGCAAGATAGAAGAAAGTCGATGATCTAGGTCTTTACCTGGGAGATCTGTTGTAGAACTGACACAGACTGCCACCTTTATATAGTTGTTCTCACCTGCTTGAATACTATTGGTCTATAAGTGTCAGACAATCAAAATGCTTGAGGAAAACATCTAAATTAAATATGTCGTTAGTTGTCGTTTGTGAATGTGCTAAGAACGAAGGAAATACTTCAAGACGTAATGTTTTCTCTGTAAGAAACTAAGGTATGTACAGCGAACTAATGTCAACAAACACATCCATTTTTCAAGTTAAAATAGATCCGTTAACCTGTGATAGAATGACAATGCGAAATCTGAAGATGATAACCCAAATTCGTTTCAATTGTCAGTTGAAATTTTAGTAAAGTGTATGTCCAACGTTCGCACAGAGTTTGAGGTTTTACGGATATCGTTGGGGGCTCAAGGAAATTGGTGTTGTAGAGTCATAGACGGGGTTGGTTACATAACGATGACAGAGCAGCTCAGTGTGTGTTACCATACTTGTGTGTTTTGAGACGGGCTGTTCAACGAATAGACTTTTTGAGTGGCCAGTCAGTGTCTTAGTGATGGGTATGGGAGCAGATAAACAAACGAATGAGTGAGTGAGTGAGATTTTGAGCCAACGGATGAATGAATGAAGACGTGAACGAGTGAGCAATTACAGAAATAGGTTTGGGAGTGAGATGATTAAGTGAGTGCGCGAGAGAGACAGTAAACGAGGGAGTGAATGAGGGAGTGGGACAGGGAGTGATTAGTGGATAATGGAGTGAGAGGACACGTTATTGGTGACGTGAATGAGGTAGTAGTTGTAATATCAGTTCTTAGTCGAACTGTACTTCTACAAGGGCAGATGCCCTTGTGCAGGTACAAGCTCTGGTATGAGCTGGATCTAGCCGGGAGAAGAATTTCCTGCTAAGCGAGCTAGGCTTGAGCAGTTTCATACTACTCTGTGTTGGGTGGTTAACCGATATGTGAGTTCATCTTAATAGACAAACACTTGAGCAAAGTAGACCCGCAACCTATTAGGCGTCATCTATACTGCTCTAAACAAACCACCTACCCATGGCCTGTGTTATGCGGTGTCACACAGTTAGTCCCCTCTTACGACACGCTCTCTGTGAGGCAGTGTTGCTATTCTTGTCCATGTCATACACAAAGACCCCGGCAGACCACTCGGTTGTAATAGCAGGAATAGTAATAATAGTAAAAGTAGTAGTGAAAGTAACAATAGTAGTGTCAACAATAAAAGCAGTAGAAGCAATAATTGTATGAGCGTTAACCGTGGTAACAGTAATGGGAGTAGCAGTAATTTAGATCGATTTAATGAAAGTAGGAATAATTATATCAGTAATGGAGATTCAAGTAATAGTATTAGTAGTAAAAGCGGTTGCAGTTGTGAGCAAAGCAGTAATATTTGTAGCAGTAGTAGCGGTAGCAATATTGGAAGTATCAGTAATGACAGTGGCAGTACATTTTTTTTTTTTGCTTAGATGTTTGCCTCACTAGTTTCTACTGGCGGAGGCACGCCATTTTTCACGCATGTGTGCGTCTGTATGTACCTATGCTAGGTTTGTGCGCCCTCAGAAGCTAGCCCAACCAAAGTGCAATGGAAGGGCCTCACCACGATGGCGCGTGTGAAAGTTGTGCAAAGGTGTGACTGTAGGACAGAGTCAAATGAAACAGAGTGAGGTAAGAGAAGGGGAAGAGTGGCCCCCAGGATGAGCCTTAGGGTGACAGTGGCAGTAATGGAGACAGCAATACACATTAGTAGCAGTTATAACGGTATCAGTAATAGGGCAAACAGTAATAATAGTAGTTCTAATGTAGTCAGCAGTAATATATGTAGCAAAAATGACAGTATCAGTAATGGAATTAGCTGTAAAGGAAGTTGCAGTAACTGAGACAACAGTAATATGTGTAGCCGTAGCAGGAAAGCAAGCAACAGTAATAATAATAGTAGCAGCAGGTTATCTCCCTTAGTTAGTCACACTAATTTACCCCCTCTCTTTCTCACAAACTACTCTCACTTAAATCCAACACTAACTTGCTTGGAATACTTGAAATCCTGGTAGTCAAACAAACATGTTAATATCTGTTGAGATGTAGCCGAAGGCTTCAGCTACATGTAGCAGATATTTTAAAACTTACTTACTTTCCGTGCATAGTCTTCCCCCCCCCCCCCCCCCCACCCAAAAAAAAAAAGCCACCGTCAGTGTTCTTTCATTAGCCACATATAATCAGGTGTTCCGGGTCCTGAACGGCACCACATTCACAATATTCATTGTTTGCAAATCCCCACTTTTTCAGGTTAGAACCACATCTGGACACACCTGTTCTAAACATGTTCTTAGATCGCCACGTAGTATATGGCAAATCATGTCCTGGTGTAGGTTCCTCTTTGATGTCCATTCAACCTTCATCATTCGTTTAGCGCCAATTATCTATACGGTTTCTCTCGGAGCTCTGTTCTGAGGGCTGTACAGCCTGCAGAAAACTTTCCTAGATTTCAGTCGTATTCTTTCTGCTGTATGTCCAAAAGGAGGGTGTCTCTGGTCACAGGACTGATTTCGTCTCTCAACTTTAGATGCGACATGTCTTCTAAAATCCGGAGGTGCGATACCAGCGATTGCATATACTTTTTATGTTGATGTTGGTTTAATGCATCCTGTAACAATTCGGCACGTCTCATTTACTGCTACATTGATCTGTTTAGTGTGTGTAGATGCATTCCATACGGGTGCGGCATACTCTGCCACTGAGAGACATGGTGCAAGGGCTGATGTAGCACCGTAGAGGATGCTCCCCATGCAGTGTTTATCAGCTTGTGAAGTCTCATTTCTTGCACTGACCTTTTGTTTTACGGCACTACAATGTTCCTTGTATGATAACGTGCGATTCTTTACAATGTCTAAATACTTGGGTGTTTCGATATGTCCAAGTACCTGTCTGCGCCATTCAATATGAAGCTGTCGTCTTGCTTCTCTGTTCTTTAAGTGGAATTCACTTACCTGTGTTTTACTGGAATTGACTTTGAGGTGGTTTTCATCATAGTATTCGGCCATTCTGTCTAGAGCTTTTGTAAGTCCGAGCTCCACTTCCTCAAAAAGTTTTCCCTGTGCAACTATTGCCGTGTCATCTGCTTATATGAACTGTCTTGTTCTTGGGCTTACCGGTTGATAATTCGTGTATACCAGAACATTTACCGGGACCAGGACCTTTCCTAGTGCAAGGCCATTCTTCTGGCTACTCCATCTACAGTCTTTATTTTTCAAAGTCACATAGAAACATCTATTCTGTAGAAAGTATTGGATTACCTGAGTTAGGCGCCTGTTCCTAGTGGTGACTTGATATGTTTTTGTCAGGAGTAGTTGATGGTTTACTATGTTATGTGCCGCCGAAAGGTCAATAAAAGCAACCCCTATCACCTGCTTTCGCTCGTACCTGTCCTCAATGTGTACAGCACGATTTCCCGGGCCTACAACCTTCCTGTTCTGGGATACGTCTTCTTCTTCTTCGTACGCTGTCCGACGTCAATCTGAATTTGTTCGAAGAAAGCAGCTGTCATCCTGAGGCTGTCGACACTGTCATAGAGCTTGTCTAGTGTTGCCACAGGTGATGGCCATATGTGCTTTCTCTGGTCCACGTAAGTCGGGCAATTTTGGCAGCAGATGTTCAGTGGTAATTTCCCTGTACCAAAGATGCATTCGTCAGTGCCACCTATCTTCAGTTTATTGAATAGGTGGTACCTTAGTCTGGTGTGGCCTGTGCGAAGTCTGAAGACCACGACCTGCTCTCTTCTGTTCAGCTGGTAATAGGCATCATTTTTTGTGTAGCCAGTATGTTCTGTTCCCCATTTGGCCATGTATCTGGCCCTAATAAACTTTTTGGACTCTTCGTAGGTTACACTAGAATCTGGTTGTGGTAGTCTTGCACCTTCTTTTGCCAGTCTATCTGCCTCCTCGTTGCCTTGGATGTTACAGTGGGATGGAACCCACTGTACCACTACTCTTTTTGGTGCGGCCTGCTGGCATAGTTAACAGAGTACTGGTCTTAAGTCATTAAGTTCAGTATTTTTCTGGCTTTGTAGTACTGTAACCACGGCAGGGCATCTGTAAAAAGGACTATCTGGCTTTCATTGCTTTCGCCTGTCAGCATTGCTTTTACTGCAGCCTTCAGTGCCTCTGCCTCCGCGCTGAAATTGCTTGAAAATTTTCCAGTTGCCACTGACAGTGTTTTTTATACCATTTATTAGGGTCAGGAATAACCCTCCCCCTCCTTTCTGTGTTGTGTTTGTTACAGAACCGTCGGTGTATGCATGGGTCCAGTCCATGCTTGGGTAGTTTTTCGCTATGTACCTGAGGGTTCCATCTCTTCTTTCTTTTTCAGTCTGGCTGTTCTTGTTTCCAATACCCGGTATATTTTCTACCACCTCAGGATTTGGGTTTGCGTACAGTAGGGATGGGCTTTGGTGTTGTTTTGATGTTCATAGGCTCTTCGCACATCTTTGCTTTGGCTATTTCTGCAAAATTTCTCCGCCTTAGTTTTCCTTTTCCAAATCTATTTAGTCTCTAATGCATTGGATGATCTGTCATTCTTCTGAGTTTCTCTGCTTGCTGCTGGGCTCTGCAGTCTCTTCTGTCGGTCATGGATTGCAGATTTGTAATCTTTTCAAGTTCTACAATTGGCGTTGACTTCATGCCTCCTGTTATAATTCTCATGGCTTATTTTTGGAGTTTGCTAATTTTATCAAAGTTCGCCTTTGCTGCTATTACCCATACTCGAGGACTGGTCTCACTCTTCCAGTGTACAGTTTCTTGAGTATTCTTTCGTCTGCTCCCCAGCTTGTGCCAGCAAGTTTCCTCATGATTGCCATTCTTTGTCTGGCTCTCATTCGGTTTCTCTCGATCTGACTTTTCCATGTCATGCGCCGATCAAATGTTACGCCCAAGTAGTTTGGGTTGTCGTTTGGCCGCAGATATTTGCAGTTAAGACTTATTTTGGTGTTCTGTGGTTTATTTGAAAGCGAGAATATCGTACATGTTGTTTTTTTCTTCATTTATTTTGACCAGCCATGATTTCGCCCACTCCTCCAAAGATGTTAGGGTCTGCTGCATCCGATTGTTTGCTACGGTGAGATTTCTTTTCAGAGGTCCACATAGCCAGATCGTCTGCAAACATGGAGCTGTGGACTCTTCTTGGTATATTCTCTATGATGTTGTTTATACACCAGAAAGAGTGTGGGTGACAGTACTCCCCCTTTGTGTACTCCTTGCTCAAGTGTCACCTTTTTGCTCATCTACACTTGTACTTGAACTCTGGCTGTTCTGTTTTCGAGGTAGTGGCTGATCCATCTGTACATTTTTCCAGATACTTCACTTCTTTGTAGCTTGACTTTAAGTCCCTCGTTCCACACCTTGTCAAATGCCTTCTCTAGGTTCACCCAAACCGCTACTGTATGCTTTTTCCTCTTGGTAAGCATCCTCTATTTCCTGTGCTATAAGAGTGATCTGGTCTTCAGTGGATCTGTGTTGTCTAAATCCTGCTTGCTGTGGAATTAATATGTGTTTTGTTTCCAGGTGCCATATCAGTCTGGTGTTTATCATACGCTCCATCAGTTTACCTACACAGCTCAGTAGACTGATGGGCCTGTATCCATTTGGATCTGTTCTATCTTTTTCTTTCTTTGGTACTGGTATAATTACAGCATCTTTCCATGCTTGCGGTACAATTCCCCTTTTACAGCTTTGGTTCAGGACTGAAAGTAACTTCCTCTTTTCTGTTTGGCCAAACCCCATCAGCATTTCATTTGTTACCCCATCTTTTCCGGGGGACTTCTTTTTCTTTAAAGTTCTCATGGCCTCTTTTATTTCATTCATTGTTAGTTTTGCCATCATGTGCTCCTCTTGTGCCATCTTGATGTTGTCGTGGCTCTTTGTTTTTCACTTATGTCTGTATGCCTGTCTGTAGGAACATCAATGTGGTTTGCTCTGACATAGTGTTCTATAAAGGCGTTTGCTGCTTTTTTTCCAGTAAGCATGTTGTCACCCTGCTTGATGGTAATTTGTTTATTTGATGGTGTCTCGTCATTCGTGAAACTCACTAAATTCCATAGTTTGTTCCCTTCTTTATCTAGATTGAGGCTTTCTGTTTTTTTTTCCAGCTGTCTCTTGTTATTTGGTTTAGTGTTCTTTTGTATTTCGCAGTGATGGCCTTGAGGGCGACATTTGCTTCCATAGATTGCTCTCTCTCTCTGCCATGTTCCTAGCATTTGAGACTTCATCTTCAGCTTTCTGCAGTTCATGATTCCAATATGGGTTGTAGTTTTTCCTTGCCCCTCTTGGGGTGGTCTCAGTTGCTGCTTGCAGTATTACTTTGCTTAGGCTTTCCATCATAGGTTTCATATTGTTATTTCGTGTGTTGAAAGTTTCACACAGTCCATCTGTCAGCGTTGCAAATCTGTCCCAGTCGGCTCTTTTGTAGTTCCAACGTGGCAGCGGTTTTGTTTCCTGGGGGCCTACTTCCATATAAATATCTAGCCTAATTGGCCTGTGTTCGCTACCTGCCAATTGGTCGAGCACCTGACGATCTAATTTGTCGTGAATATCCCCCGTGGAGAAGGCCAAGTCTGGAGTGGAGGTGGTATGCCATGTTCTAGAACAGAAGCTATTGTTGTCGTCCGGCCTATTGATAAGATAGAGATTTGTGTCTATCTCCGAGTCTTCCACTTCATCACCTCTGCTGTCTGTGTCTGAATGGTTCTGGGATACGTTTATCATCAATAGTGCCTGAGACGCGACCTAATTTCATTTCTCTAATTACTTTGTATAGGTGACATAAAAGCGAGACAGGTCTGAAATTTGTGGAATGTTGGCGTTTTCTTAAGTTTGAGCATTGCCACGACTCTAATTTTTCTCCAGCTTTATTGTATGTTCAGAGTTCCTATGCATAAATTCATTAATTCTAGTATCCGTTCTTTAGTTTTGGGACCAAAATGTAAGATTTTCTCTGTTCTTTGTTCATCTATTCCTGCCGCTTTGTTGTGTATTTTATTGATTACCTCATCGAGTTCTCCAATGAGAAATTATAAACCCAGAAGATCATTTTCGTGTTCCTCTTCCATCCAGATCTGGGATTTTCGCCCTTTGTGGTTGGTTTTACCTTTAACCAATAATTGTTGGGCAGTCTGATTTGGAGTGATTGATGTTTGTTCATTTATTTATAGTTGAAAAATGGCTGAGATTTGTGATGTCCGTTGGCTGCTCTGTTTCATATCGAGCTCTTCCGCTAACCTGCACCATCGTTCTGCAATGGAAGCTGCTATCTCATGCATTAGGTATTCTCGTGCAATGATCGTCACTTCAACAAAGCTGTATTTTTCATAATAACTGTCCATCGTTGTCGATGAGGACCGCAGACATCATCCTTGTCACAGAT
Organism: Ariolimax columbianus; assembly: GCA_036924085.1. Lineage (NCBI taxonomy): Eukaryota > Metazoa > Mollusca > Gastropoda > Stylommatophora > Arionidae > Ariolimax > Ariolimax columbianus. The sequence continues at coordinate 130,901,651 of JAVGWX010000001.1, forward strand.
TTCCCTGTTGGGTGTGGGTGCGCATGTGGCTGAACAGGCCAATGCAAGCACGAAAACATCTGCTACATATCGGGCATAAGAGGTTTGTAGAAGGAGATGGTGTTCCCGCTGTTCGGGATTTCCGCGTCTCGCGTCTGCTCTGGGATTTCACAACACGGTCGTCTTCACCGGCAGCTCCACCCGATTTGATTGCGCTTCTCCAGTCAGATCTGTTTTGCGCAAGACATTCCATGGTGTCGATGTCTAACAGGCAACTTTTTAGTGAGTCTTTCAGACCTTCTTTAAAACGTTTCTTTGGGCGCCCTCTCTCGCGCCATCCCTCTCTCAGCTGGCCGTAGAGAAGCTTCTTTGGGAGCCGGTCGCCTGACATATGGACGAGGTGTCCGGCCCATCCTAGTCGTGCTTTTTTTAGCAGTGCATGGTTGCTGGGCATGTTAGCCCTCGAGAGAACCTCGATGTCAATGACACGATCTTGCCATCGGATGTGGAATATTCGGCTCAGGCAACCTGTGTGGAAGTGGTTTAACCTCCTTGCATGTCCAGAGTATACAGTCCATTTTTCGCAGGCGTATAGTAGGGTTGGAATGATGGTTGCACGTAGACTTTGAGTTTGGTCTTGACGCTGATGCCACGACGTGCCCAGACCATGGAGCGCATTCTACCAAAGGCTGTGCTGGCCTTTGCTATTCTGCTTGCCACCTCATCGTCTAGGCTGACAGATCTCGACAGCGTGCTGCCCAGATATGTGAATTTGTCTACGGCATTCAACGTCTGCCCGCTGACTAGTCTCTGGTTTTGTGCACGGCATGCCTGGTGCTGGTTGGTACATGACCTCTGCTTTTTGGCATTTATGGTCAGGCCAAAATTTGTGCATGCGGCAGAGAACTGGTCCATTCCAACCTGCATGTTCAGTTATGAGTTGTTCATTAGAGCGCAGTCGTCAGCAAATACAAGTTCCCTGATTATGTCGCCAGCCACTTTGGTTTTGGCCTTCATTCTTCTGGAATTGAGTAATTTGTCATCTGTGCGGTACTTTATGGATATTCCCAGCTCTAATGATCTGAAGGCGTCTGTCATCGTGGCCGCGAACATCATGCTGAACAAAGTCGGGGCGAGTACACATCCTTGTTTTACTCCGTTTGATACTAGAAACGTTTTAGAGATTGCACCGCTGTCCAGTACACGAGCACACATGCCTTCGTGTAGCTGTTTTACCATTGTTATGAACTTGTAGGGGCAGCCAAACTTAGACATTATCATCCACAGCCATCCTCTGTTAACTGTATCAAATGCCTTTTTCATACAAAGCCGTGTATTGCTATAGAAGTATTTTTGACTTTTCGTTGAAACCCAGAATGTACTGTGTTCTGGATCATTTTGGGATAAGTCGTCTTTATATTTTTTTGACGAGGTCAACAAAAACTTCATAGTTTTCTGGTTTTGAATCAATTTTCCCTATTTCACTAAACAAGTAACCACCAAAATCACTGCACGTTTTCAGAAAGGCGCTGTTTCAGGTTTGGCCACATCTAATCGTACATGAGATTGGTCTATGTTGTGTCAAAGGGATTGGTTCTACTACGAATTTCACTGTTTGGCTCGTTTTGCGTCCGCTTACAAAGATATTATCAGGGCTGTACCCTCTTTTCCATCTGCTGCTATTGAAAGATGGAGACAATTTTTGTCATGTATCAGCTGCAAATCCATACGTTCAGCCCAAATTTCAAATGCTTCTTCTGGTATATGTATACTATTTCAAACTCTGCTATGCGTATATCATTTCTAATTCTGGTATATGTGGATTGTTTCTAACTCTGGTAAATGAATACCATTTCTAACTCTGGTATATATTTACTATTTCTAACTCTCGTATTTGCATGTCATTTCTAACTTTCGTATATGCATGCCATTTTTAACTCTTTGGAACATTAACAATCTTCCATATCATTTTTTGTTTGATTCAATGCTTTCCTTTCTGGATTATGAAGGCGAAGGCACGGATTTCCCACTCCAGACAGTAGAATGATATCAGGACGTATTAGCCTGTGTATGAATGCCTGTGTGTATCTGCTTGTAGTGTGGGCGTATTGGCCAGTGTATGAATGTGTGTGTGTGTATCTGATTATGATGTGCTCCCCTAGGGCAGTTTTGCAGCACAATAGTCTTGCCAATTATTTATATGCATGGAGAAGTGATCATATCGAGAAAAATCCCTCCCATGCCAGTCAAACTGGATACGAAGTGATTTCAGCCTAGAACCCGTCACCACCCCCACCCCCTCCCAGGCGCCAGCATGACTGCGTGCAGGTGACGTCAGAGGGCATGCACATTCCAATCGTCTGCTGAAACTACACGACTGAAATTAGAAATGGGTTGTCTACAGACTCTGCACAGTCTTCTAAACCAGTACAAAAACTTACAGTTAAGTTAAGAACAACTTGTGAAGCCAGCAGTTCATTTTTGTCTGCCAAAAAAGGAAAGAATGGAGAACCATAACAGAATGTGACCAGTAATCTCAAAATAAACACGAAATGTGACCAGTAATCTCAAAATAAACACGAAATGTGACCAGTAATCTCAAAATAAACACAAAATGTGACCAGTAATCTCAAAATAAATACGAAATGTGACCAGAAATCTCAAAATAAACACAAAATGTGACCAGTAATCTCAAAATAAATACGAAATGTGACCAGAAATCTCAAAATAAACACGAAATGTGACCAGTAATCTCAAAATAAACACGAAATGACACCAATATCAGCGACAAAAAAAACTACACCTCCTGACGACGTAAAACGACATACGTGGATAACAGATGACGATGATGAATAATGTTTTTTCTTAATTCGTTTTGTGTTTGTTAATGTTGTACTACTATTGTTACTGTTACCGCTATTACTGCTTCTACTATTATTGCCACTTCAATTACTGCGGTAACTATTATATCTAATGACTTCAATTTACTACCTACTTCAATTACTGCTGCTTTAATGGTTTAATTACTGCTACTATTATTAACTTATAGCAGCCAAATAGGTTTGTCGTTGCAGGAAGCGATGTTCTGCAAAGGATGACCTACTTACTATTTTACTATTACTGCTACTTATTTAAATTACTGCTACTACTATCACCTCTACTGTTATTATTGCTACTTTAATTACTGTTACTACTACTATTACTGCCACTATTATTACTGTTGTTAGTATTACTGCTACTAGTATTACTGCTACTGTTAGTACTACTACTACTATTACTGCTGCTACTATTGCTGCTTTTACTACTACTGCTACTATTTTTACTACGGCAACTACAATTACTTCTACTACTACTCGTATTACTGCTACTATTATTACTGCTACTACTATTACTGTTACTACTATTACTGCTGTTGATGATACTACTACTGATGCTACCACTTTTACTTCTATTATTATTATTACCCCTACTACTTTAACTACTCACTTGTTTACGCCTCCAATCACTCCTCCGCTAACTAAATAGCCCATTCACTAGTAACTCTCTCAATCACTCACTCACCCATTCAATCATTCATCTATTCACTCATTTGCTTTTCAGCTCCCACGTCCACTCATTCCTCAGCTCACGCAATAACTCACTTAATTATACATTTATGTATGGGCTTTCAAACTCATCCCTAACACACTGACTGACCACTAATTCACTACCTGATATATGCAAACACTCAAGTAACCAGGTATCTGTTTTTTGTTCGTTCAACAGCCTGTCTCAATGCACACCGAAACGTTAACACACAAACTTTCTCTAACACCATTCAATAATTAATGCAGTCTCTTACGACACCACAATGCCAATTTTCTTGAACACCAAATACAAACTTATAACCTTCAACTCTTTCAAAAGCTGGACATTGATGACGATACCAATATTTCAACGAATATTAGAAACGTATTTAGACTATCATCTCTAGATTTCGCATTGTCATTATATCACAGGTAAAAGGACATTTACATTTTTAAATGGATGTGTTTGTGGACACTAGTTTACTACACTAACCGTAGTGTCTTACAGGGACAACATTGTATCTTGAAGTGTGTTTTTCTTTCCTAACAGACTTACCACAGTTAAATAGCGACATATTTAATTTAGATGTTTTCCTCAAGCATTTTGATTGTCTGACACTGTTAAAAACCAACAGTATTCAAGCAGGTGAGAACACCTATATAAAGGTGGCAGTCTGTGTCAGTTCTACAACAGATCTCCCAAGTAAAGGTCTAGATCCTGAACTATTGTACCATCTTCCGAGCTGTGTGTTGCGATCATAAATTACTTCTAGCAAAATGAAGGTGGCTCTTGCTGTTACGTTTTGTCTCTGTAAGTACCTGCTGATTTGTATATAGATAACTAAGAATGATAAACATTACATACTTATTTTTTTGTTCTGGGTAGAACAGTTTAATTATTAAAATATGTTGGCCATTTCGATCACTACACATCACCATACATGTATTCGCTCCAGTGGGAGTATGGGCCTGTTATAACAATTTCCTTTTTTGGACGATGTCTGCCTAAAACCATGTAGTGTACTCTTGTAGAGGTGGCATATGTGGTTCTTGTTCTAAATGACGTTGCCAGCCTCACGGAAAACCCCTACTGACTCGCCTTCTACGGCATGCAAAATAAGATGCAGGGGATATATGATTCAACTGCCTACAGACGAACAACAGCCATTATCCAGGCTGTGGTGTATTTCATGTTGGAAAGATACAAAACGAAGGTCTTACTGAGACTGCAATACTCATTTCACCTTCGTCAACAGACCATCGCCCACACCATTCAGCGTTACACTCATTGGATCAATTATATATTCCCCAGTAATTTGTCATGTGATCAATCTTGCGGCCCACCCAGAGATCCATCAGGAGATTTAGTGAAACCTATAATTGTTTATGTGTCATGAAATCAGCGATGTCTTTGTCTGATTGGATCAACGTTATGTTACTGGTAACTCCTAAGAAAGAAACCATTACTTACTGCTAATAGTCAAATATCAATCCGCAAGTCAAACCCGCGAAGACATGGGACAGCACCTTCTAAGTTAAGACTGATTTTTTTTTCTTCGAAATTTGGCAACAACCACGGCTCTATGTGACTGTTTCTTCTGGTATGGGAAAGTAGAAGCTGAATGCTTTCCTAGAATGGTTTCAGCTGTGGCTTCCTGATGATCTGATGGGAGTATAGTCTCTAACAACTCTTCGGGTACTGAAGCAAACTGGCCTAGTCGATTACCAAGGAAGCATCCTTCGCTAGGTAGCTCAACGCACGGAAAATTCATTTATTTCTTAAGACGGATGTTTTTGTTGTTTTTGTTTTAGAAGATAATACACCCGCATTGAGTTCTTCACTCTTGAAGTATTTATTCTCCTAGCCCGCTCAGAGTAATTCTTCTTATTTCTATATGCTTACCTGTGTGCGCCTCCCTGTAGTGAAACGTACGGGTTTTCAGCACGCTCACCACTAAGGGTGATTAATATGTCAATTCGATTATAGAAGTACTTTATATTGCAAGATGTCTGTGTTAACCTCCTTAACGTCAGGAACGTCGCTTTCAACAACATACCGAGTCCTATTGGTTAAATCAGAAGTGTTGCAAACTTGATCGCGTGTAACATTCAAATAAATTCAAGCTGTAAAATGGCTTCATTATTTGAATATGGTAGTTAATCAAAGATAATGACCACCGATAAAACACAATGTCAGCATAACTTTACAGTGGGTGGTGAGGAAATAGATCAGGTCACACATTTTGTATATCGGCTCCAGAATTGACAAAAATGGGGACTGCTCGAAAGAAATCAGAAGAAGACTAGCTATGGCAATGTAGAGACTGAACAGCCTGAAGAAATTAGGGCAGGGCACCAACAAAACGATAAAAGTAAAAGTCTTGAGAGCCTGTGTTTTTCCTGTGACAGCTTATGGCTGTGAAGCATGGACGATTACCAAAACTTCTAGACAAAGAATCGAATCCTTCGAGTCAAAATGTTACAGAAAGATCCTCAGAATACCCTGGACAGAGAAAAGAACAAATGTAGACATTCGGCAAGAGTTGAGCATAGAAGAGAACTGGTTTATCAATTCCATTTTGGCTAGAAAATGGAAATACTTTGGTCACATCAAGAGACACAATGGTCTTGAGAGAACGGTGATGGAAGGTATGGTGCCAGGCAAAAGAGGAAGGGGTAGACCAAGAAGACGATGGCACCAAGATATCCAGGAATGCCTGAGTATGACAGTGACGGAAGCTGGTGTTTTGGCAAGGGAACGAGTTTCTTTCAGACATACTGTGATCGGATCGGCGTTCTACAAAGGACATGCTACATGATGATGATGGTAGTTAATCTGCCAGAATATAATATTGCAAAACAAAACAGATTGAGGACAACCATTTTGAGCCATAGAGTTCTTTAGATTTAATTCTGATATGTGTATGGCCAGTTTTATTGGGTACTTTATGTTGTTTTTGTCATTGACACGATATATTATAATCGTGTCCTGAATATGATCTACATATCTAGCTGTATCATTTCTTGTTGTATTTTAGGACCTATCATTTTTACATTTCTACATTACATATATACCCTCTGGTCGATTATTTGTTCATATTATTTATATAATTATTTTACTAAGTGTTGTACAGTATTGCGATTTGATTTATTCTAAAGTAACTTGCTCTTATCCTAAGATATAGTAGTTGTTGGTTAACGGATAATTTCAACTCGTCATGAATCTGGAACATTTTGTTGAATTTCTTGATTAGTTTATGAAAATGCCGTGCCCATCTGCTACTGTATCAAGATGTCTCTTATTCGTAGTGTATATTATATATAGCTGAACCCTTTAATTCTTGTTCAGCATGTAGAACATTGTATCAAATAGGATTCTGTCTTTCTGTTTCAGGCATTTTGGTGTCTGCTGTCATGAGTCACGGTGGTGGAGGTCATGGTGGAGGTGGGCATGGTGGAGGCGGACATGGTGGAGGCGGACATGGTGGAGGCCATGGCGGAGGCGGTCATGGTGGAGGCGGTCATGGTGGAGGCGGGCATGGAGGAGGCCATGGGGGAGGACATGGAGGTGGCGGACATGGTGGGGGTCATGGTGGAGGCGGCCATGGTGGAGGACACCACGGTTAAATCTTGCCAGTATAGATACAGTTATTGAACTCGACTTGCGGACAATCACAATGACACCACCAGGTCCCGTTTAGCTGCTCACACACGATGTTATGAAGATGATATTGAAATTGTCCACCATGTGAGCGTATGTCAGGATCAGCATGTATTATTGGTGACTGCTACTGTCCTTGTATTAACGATTTCGTTGGATATTATTGTTGATATGCTCTTTTTGCGGGTGATCATGTTTGAGAAAATTTCAAAATTCAATAAACATATAAACAATGGTTGACGTAGAGTTTGCTTGTTTGTAAATGTGTTTTTAATGTCTGCTTTCATAACTGTTATTTAGTACTGTTTTTCAAGTCTGTTTTCACATCAGTCATTTTCAAGTCTTCATATTATCATTAATTATAATTGTTGCAGTAACTTGATTTATCACTCTTGTTACTGCCATTTTTCTACCATTTTCCCAGTCTCCTTGTGTTTTTTGTTTTGTTACATAACGTCCTCAATGTTATTCCACCACCCTAAATCTTCTTAATTGATGATCATATAATTATTTCCACTAACCATATATATTTATTTTGTTTTCTGAAATACATATTCCATTACACACTTTGCAAAGTTAGTTCATGTTTCTCTTCCGGTGTTATAATTAGTTCTACTGACAGATTGTCTTTTTCACTCATCATTGGCTCTTTCTGTCTTGTCAGACGAGATAAGTTGTGCTTTGAAAACAGGGGATATAACTACAGCACATGACCACAACGAATGTGGACCAAGTCCGAGCACACAGAGCCGTAGATGCAAACCAATCGGCAAACAAATTTCAACTGTATAGTAAAACGCCATTTACTTTAGATCCAATAGAATTATTAAGAAATATTAACATGAACACCAGGTCGTGAATGAAAATAGCAAATGAGCAGTGAACTTGACACAAAACCAGGTACAGCCATAAGGACGTCTTCACTTGGATTTGTTTGGAGTTGAGACCTATATAGCGATTCATGTTTTTCTAACGTTGAGTTCAGACATGGAGTCTATAATTATTGAGGATTTACACAACTCCCTGGCGACCAGTACTGGTCGTGGTGATAGTTATTGTCAGATCTGAACAATGTTAATTGGTCGACCTTGATATTTTTGTTGTGAAGTGTTTAGTACAGGATACCTTACCTGGTGTCTTGGAATGCAGTAATGTGGTATGTATGCTATGTTCTGGAGACACCTCAACCAGCTAATGGTTCAAATGCATACACTTGAAAAAGGAAAGGCACTACACACTGGGTAGACACATTGTGTGTGTGTATGTGTGTGTGTGTGCGCGTATGACAAAATGCATGTATAACCAGTTAGCATTGAAAGTTCGAAACAATTTTTTATTGCATAACCACACTTTGTAATTGTTATTATTTATGAACATTCTTGTATCTTCATACTCTAAATCCTGCTGCAGAAAAGCAGAACATCATTAAACTCAAATGTTTTAACAGTTTCCAAGATTTAGCGCCAAATATGTTTACTTTCGATACAAAACTTTCAGATTAGTAAACCTAGGAAAATCATTGATTCAAATCAAACATCAGCCAATATGCAGATAGCAACAAGAACAAACATTATAATTCAACACGAATCTAAAGAGAAAAGTAAGAACAGATACCAGCATCCTGCACCAAGAAATTACAAAGCCCAGCAAGATTCACAACATAATAAAAACACCCAACTTGGAACAGAACACACCGAACTTCATATATACACAAAAAAGCTAGATCCAGCAGACTTACAGACTAGCAGACTTCAGTGACTGCTCCAATCCAAATAGAACAGTTTAACATGTGCTGCTCGATAGCTAGTATTGGTCACATAAAGATACTATATTACTGCCGGATACTCCAACGACCCCAAACGCTTTATACAGTTCCAGCAAGCAGCTACAGCAGAAACACCAAACTATGTCCTATCATGCCACTTCAGTGTTGTAAACCTCATTAACGGCACATCTTTCAATTTAATAGAATAAAAACAATGATTTGCCTAATCAGTTTATTCACCAGCAAGAAAATTACATCTTTCAAAGTATTCAATATTTAGCAAATGCATCTAAATAATTGATATTTTATTGGGATTCTTAACAAATAAAAACGAAACATTTTTTAACAAAAATTACAATGATCGGAATTCAATCTTTCAACAGAATAATGGTGTGTCTAAAATTGTGTTGGCGGTCACGTTTATTGGTTTCTTCTTTTTTTTTCTTGTTCTTCTTCTTCTTCTTCTTTTACATCTACGTCGTCGTTATAAAACTCCCACTACCCAGTCACAGAAAGGGCTTTGTGAACAGCAGAATGTAGTCTGAACACGGAATGCGTTGTGTCACAGTTTACAGCTTGACTGCGATATTTGCACCTTTTGGTCCGACACATCTGATTTCAGCAAAGCACTATTTTTTTGACCGGACTAGCCTTTCCTCCTCGGTCCCTTCTCCTTAGCCAGTCTGTTCTGTTACATTATGATATTTTTCCTCACGTAGGCCCATCTTGATCTTGTTGGAGAACTTGTGTGTCCCAGTGACCTCGGGAGTTATGCCAGCTAAAGGTTTACTCCTGCCAGGGTGACCCACGCCGGACAGGTCCTGAGAGAAGGAGCAGACCAAGGGATTGAGGAGTAGATGGAACACTTTAGGTCTGGACGCAGAACCTACTAGTGAGTGGTACTGTTCCGCACCGATCCATCCCCACTTCATGGGTTAAATGTTTTTCTGGTCTCAATCCATGCTTTCGTCTTCTATCCATTCATGTGAAGGCTCAATAAAGACCAAACCACCGCTGTCTTGCGGTAGTTCCAGAAAGAACAAAGGCTAAAGCAACAACGCCGGAATATAAACTATGGACGGGCAGAGCACATAAGCCTTGTAAGGCAATCGGCATATGAAAGTAGGCATCCAACGTATAAACCTCAGCAGTTGTAGTCTGAAGATGTAAGTCCAAGTGGCACGGGAGTAGAAAACTGACATCTACGCAAAGCAACGGATGCTATGCAAGAAACACTATACTTTTATGGTGTCACCCGTAGGGGACATGGTCAGGTAGGGACAATGTCGGCCCAGTGAAGGGGTCCACCCAATGCTACTGGTACCAACTACTATGTCCCTTCCATGAAGTCCAATGGAAGACCAGTGTAATGCTACTGGACAAAGACTTAAAATTATGCAGTGAAGTGCCGAGAGGGTGAGACCTAAGAAACTGGAATTAGGAAGGTTTCTGAAAGAGGAAGAAATCGATGTATGTTGTATACAGGAGACATACTTCACTAGCGATCACAGATTAGTGATAAGAGGAAATGAGATCTTACTGGCCAGAGAAGATCGACCAGAAGGGGTGTCCTGACGGCAACCAGGAACAACTACCTGGCCTGGAAGTTCAGAGATCCAGGCTACATGCCACAGAGCACATACATATTGGCTTGAGAACTTTGGACGGAGACCTTACAATTTGTAATTTATATTCTCCACCGGACAAACATATACACCTAGAGAATATCAGACCTGGTACCCACCACTGGATGATTGTCGGGGACTTTAACAGTCATTCTCTAAGCTGGAGGTACATAGACCTAAATTCCAAGGGGTAGGAGGTGAAAGACGTTATGAGAACCAACAGCCTAGTCATGCTAAACAAAAAAGACGACCCACATACATACTACTCCAGGTCCTGGAGGAAAAAGAATCTAGATCTCGCCAAGGTTGCAGAAGAGATAGAAACCGCAGAGACTGCAGAAAAGACTACCAACACTTCGAGATCCACAAACTGGTAGAGCTGCAAGGCAAAGTTAGTACGTGCAAGAAAATTGTGGAGACGAACGCAATATACGAAATACAATCTTACACAGCAAAGCAAAGACAGTCTTCATAAAAGAGAAGAAGAAGAGTATGGAAGAAAGCTCGCACAAACCTAGCAGTTCATTAAACCTGGAAAAGGATACTAAAAGAAAGTGAAATCATTAGTTATGAATGGATAACATAATGGAAAAATGAAAAACAGAAAAAAGTAGGCAATTGAAGATAGAAACGTCCTAACTGAAGCGGTAGACATTTTTAAAAACATGGGTTCAGTATTGCTGCAAATGTATATAAATTATGTTAGGGACAGATGAATAACCAATACATTTCAAGAAGACAGGTAGCAAAAACAATGTCAGCGATTGATATGGAACAGCTGCGGACATTAACAAGACCCATTTAGAGTTAATTAAATATATTGGAACCCCTTTAGTTGATACTAATTATCCTATGTAACAAGATGGGGGAGACAGACAAATAAGGATGCAAATAGACAGTATAGTAATAAGTATTCCAAGAAGGGAAACAACATCTATCTAGAGATCGTAGAATGATATGTCTTGTTAGCCATGTAAGCAAACAATTGCTTAGGACCATACTGAATTGGTTAAGGTCACAAACGGAGAAGAACAAAGCTGAAGATCAAGGCCTTATTTTGTGCTGTTAGAAGTACTACAGAACAAACCTTCAGTCACAGACTGCTGTGCAAACATTTGAATAAATATCACCAACATTTCTATCACATATTTGTAGATTCCACAAAAGCATTCGAACTACGGGTATATCATGATTACAAACATACATTTGACATATGTTAAGTGGCTGGAAATGATAAATGATTCACAGGTGTGAACAACGAGACTTGACATCATCTCGAAAAATATGGTACATATATCAAATCAACAGCTACCGTGCTATTGGCAAATAAAAAAGAATGAATCAAAGTAGATGTTAATATCAATTGGTGACAATAAATAAGTTTTAACTTTTTTATATTATAACTAATGAAGATGAAACGAACAAGTCATCGGATTTCAGGTTATTTTTTTTTACTTCCCATTGAGATCATAATTCTCTTTGACAGACTGCACTAGTGAAGCTTGTTTCCAGGGCCGACACTTTGAGGGAGAAAAATGAATCATGATGAGCTCTGGTTCCCTTCCCCTGATGCTACTCCTTGACTTGTCAAAACTTTCCCACGAGAGGACTACTATCTATCTGGGCAACAACACGAATGCCTTCTTAGGATTAGACTATCAACATAACGTAGTTGAGGACATGGTGTAAGACATATTGGAGGACACGATGTAGGACATTTTGAAGCAAACGATGTAGAACATATTGGAGGACACGATGTAGGACATATTGGAGAACATGAAGTAGTACGTTGTGAAGGCTCCTGCACGCGTGGTGATCCGTGACAGGCCAGCATATGTAGCCTCACACACACGTTTAACACAATACAGAATTAGTTCAGCCTTCACAATTCCTTCATAACTAGCGACTTATTCGACCATTAATAGCGAGGACAAGCTAGACATTCTCATTATTCATGTTGTATTGATATGCCCAACGCAAATTTTTGGACTGGCAGCTAAATATTACATTTTTGGACAGACATATTAATGGAATGTATCGTATCACTATCTATTGCCAGAAAACAAATGAGCAAGACCATACAATTTGAAATGTTTATATGATAATTTAAGGATACAATAATGTTTATCTGAAATTTGCTTTGCGTCTGTACTCGTTGTATTACTATAGTTAGTACTACCACCATTACTGCTTCCATTACTGCTAATAATATTACTGCTACTTCCACTACTGATGTTTCTATTACTGCTACTTACATTACTGCTACTGCTATTACTGCCGCTTTTATTATTGTATGTTACCGCTAGTATTGCTACTGCCATTACGGCTATTAATAATGTTACAATTATTGGAATTCGTACTAGTACAATTACTTTCTGTACTATTACTGCTACTACTATTACTTACTTATTTTGCAAGTCTCTCCTCTTCTATCCTTGGATGTAAAGATTTGATATATTTTTTTGCGCCGTTTTCTATTTGACCTGGTTCTAGTATAAGCCACGGTATCTTATAGACGGTCACCCGATCGGACTCAGTATCTAGATCCTTTGATTTCCATGTCTGCAGGGGTAGTCGACCCTCTGTGGCCAAACCAGAGAAGTTTGAATTAACGCACTCGAGTCTACACGAGCTGGGCTTCAAGATCTAGATGCAATGTCTGATTGCGGACCTTGTCTCGTCTCAACTCTGGCCGTAAACTCTCTCAGGATGAGTGTTTTGATAATCGTTAACGGACTTTTAAAGAAACCCTTTTCTCTTGCAGGCTTAGCACCACCAGTCATCTTGAAATGGATCCCATCATTGTATCTTTCCCACTTGGTTCATGTCTACACTACAGCCCCCCCCCCCCCCCCCGTTACCCTATTAGAAACATGTGTGTGTATTCCACTGTAGAGGACCATGTCTCCATCACAGTTCAGTACACACTGTACCTTTGTCTTTGTTTCTATTAGCTCCAGGGCGCCCGATTTTCATCTCCTCTTCTCTTTCATCAGCTTCTCGTCTTTCCCATGTATGCTTCTCATATTCCATGTTCCGTAGATAGTGGTCTATAGTTCTCCCCAGTCCGTCGTCTTTAATATTAGTCTTATGATGTTTTTATTTCTTGCTGTAATTACTTTAAAAGAAAGACAAACAGGTAATACGGCTGTTGTGTTTTTGCACGGTGGAGTTGCTGCTGCCTTACATCCTACATGCCTGCTGACCAATTTGTGTTTCTGCTTGTGTATTTAATATTCGTAGCTAGCCTCCGGATTAGGGAACATTTAGCAGCCCCCAAGCCTGCTGACGCGCCTAGTAGGAGGGTAACTCCTCCACCAGGACTCCTATTATTGATACTACTATTAACGCTATTACTACTATTAGTGATACTACTACTGCCACTAACCGTATTACTGCCACTATAACTACTACTTTACTATTATTACTACTACCACTACTACTTCCCAAGTGGTCCGCCTGGATCTTTGTGAATGACAAGGACAAGAATAGCGCCATTGCCCTTGATAAATACTGGATACATTCAAATCGTGATCTCTCGTGAATAGTTATCGCATATATCATCTCACTCGTTCACTGTATTATTCACTGTCAGTTACCCACAAACTCACTAACTCACACACTAACTCACGCACTCAGTAGTCACTCATTAACATATTCAGTCATTCACCCATTCATTCATCTACACATTCACTCACTCATTAACGCATTCATTCACTCACTCACTTACCAACTCACTCACTAACTCACCAACTCAAAAGCTCACTCCCTCAGTCATTCTTCTTCTTCTTCTTCTTCTTCGTACGCAGACAGACAGTAACCATTATTTTTTCGAAAAAAGCGGCGGTCATCCTGAGGCTGTCGACACTGCCATAGAGCTTGTCTTGCAGTTCCACTGGTGATGGCCACATCTGCTTTCTCTGATCCTCGAATGTCGGGCAGTTCTGCAGCAGATGTTCAGCGGTCATATTACCGGTACCGCACGGGCATTCGTCGGTACCACCTATCTTCAATTTGTTGAATAGGTGGTACCTCAGTCTATTGTGGCCAGTGCGAAGCTGAAGACAACGACCTGCTCTCTTCGGTTCAACTGGTAATAGGCATCGTTTTTGGTGTAACCAGTATGTTCGGTTTCCCATTTGGTCATGTATCTGGCTTTGATAAGCCGTTTTGACTCTTCGTACGTCATACTAGTATCTGTTTGTGGTAGTCTTGCACCTTCTTTTGCCAGTCTGTCTGCCTCCTCGTTGCCTTGGATGTTGCAGTGTGATGGGACCCACTGTACCACTACCCTTTTTGGTGCGGACTGCTGGCACAGTTTGCAGAGTGCTGCTCTTAAGTCATTGAGCTCAGTGTTTTTCTGGCTTTTTAGCGCTGTGACTACGGCGAGAGCATCTGTAAGCAGGACTATATGGCTTTCATTTTCTTTATGTGTCACCATTTCTTCCACTGCCGCCCTCAGTGCCTCTGCCTCCGCTCTGAAATTGCTTGTGTACTTACCAGTAGCGAGTGACAGTGTTATTTGTCTGCCATTTGGTAGGTTCAGGAATGCTCCTGCCCCTCCGTTCTGTGTAGTGTTTGTTACAGAACCGTATGCATGGGTCCAGTCCATGCTTGGGTAGCTTTTCGATCTAAAGCTTAGGGTAGTATCTCTCCTTTCTTTTTCAGTCTGGCAGTTTTTGTTTCCAACCTCAGTCATTCAATTGTTCAAAGATTGGCTCGCTTATCCACGCAGTAACCCACTCATTGACGCATACATTCACTGTCTCATCTATTCATCACTCACTCATCTACGTAGTCACTCATTTGCTACTCTTTCATTTACCCACTCACTAATACACTCACTCACTTACTTTTTCCACTGAGTCACTTATTCTCTCACTCATCTATTCATCTCTCACTCCCATACTCAGTCACTAATTCATCTGCTAAATCATTTACTTCTCACTGTTTCATTCACTTAGAAACTCACGCATTCATTCATCCTCACATTCGTCCTCTTATCACCACCTCATTACTTTAATCAGGCTCTCAATTATTGATTCACGTACTAAAAATCCTTCACTCATCGCTTACTGACTCATTCACTCCCTCTCACTGACCCACACACTAGTACATTAATTAACCTACTCGTTCACATACTCACTCATTCACTCCCTCTCACTGACCCACACACTAGTACATTAATTAACCTACTCGTTCACATACTCACTCACTCACTCCCTCTCACTGACCCACACACTAGTACATTAATTAACCTACTCGTTCACATACTCACTCATTCACTCCCTCTCACTGACCCACACACTAGTGCATTAATTAACCTACTCGTTCACATACTCATTCATTCATCTACTTATCTACTCAATCCCTCAATCACCAACAATTTATCTCCCATATTTAACCAGTCACTCAACCATTCATCACTCATTCTCCAACCCACTCATCTGCTCCCAATTCACACTCTCTCACTCACTCTCTCCCTCACTCCCTCTCTGACTCACTCATTCACTTTGTACTAAATCATTCATTTACACACCCACATACTGATCCACTCAATTATTCACACATTCATTCACTCACCCAGTGACACATCCATTAATTCACGTATCATTTGCTAATTCAATGGTTTACTGACTCTCGCATCCAATTACTTCTTTGCTCACTCAATAACTCACTCACTCACTTAGTCACTCACTCACTCACACGTTTATTTATCGGCTCTCTGACTTATCACGATGACACTTGTAAAACACAAAGTTCCTCTAGCACTATTTGATAATTAATCCATTCTCTAACGACTCCACAACACCCATTTCCTTGAGCCCCAACCATATCCATATAACCTTAACCTCTGTGTGAAGGTTGTTCATGTCTATACCAATGATTCAACTGACATTAGGAACACATTTGGGTCATTGTCTCTAGATTTCGCATTGTCACTCTATCACAGGTAAAATGACCTATTTAAACTTGAAAAATGGATGTGTTTGTTGACACTAGTTTCCTGTAGATACCTTAGTTTCTTACAGATACTACAGTACGTCCTGAAATTTATGTTCCTTCTTTCTTAACACCATCGCAAACTTCAAATAACGACATATTTAATTTAGATGCTTTCCCCAAGTATTTTGATTGTCTGACAATGCAGATGAGAACACCTATATAAAGCTGGCAGTATGTCAGTTCTACAACAGACTTCCCAGATAAAGGTGTAGATTTCCTGATTCCGAGCTGTGTGTTGCGATCATAAATTACTTCTAGAAAAATGAAGGTGGCTCTACTTATTACGGTTTGTCTCTGTAAGTACATACCAATTATTCATGACTAGTAATGATAAACGTGACATATATATTTCCACTAGGTAGATCGCTGAAGTTTTAAACAATTTTATCGTATCTCGACTGTACCCGTCATCATATAGGTATTCACTACAGAAGAAGTATGTTCCCCCACTACAGTTGGCTTACATGCCTGAAGTCGGCATCAAAGCATGCTTATGCTTATACAGAGGCGGTTTCGGGTGTCCTTGTTTTATATTATGTGGCTGTCAGCTTAATGTAACCACGATTACTCGCTCACCGTCTACGTGAATCATGGTAGTAAACAGTTAATTTATAATTAACCTATAAAGAGACAAATACCATCCAGTGTGCATACTATGTTGTATTTCACCTTTGATAAAAAACCAATGCCTTAGCGAGGGTTTAAACACCGTGTACATTTGGTCTACATATCAGCATCTAAACCACTGGTCTTACACTTCTTGGACCTATTATTTCTTCCCCAGTAAGAGGTTATGTAATCAAACCCATGATCCACCTAGAAATTCACCCTGGGATTTGGTGGTACTGGAAACATTTATTTGTTCACACATTATGAGCTCACCGATATCTTTGTCTGATGCGATCAACAAATCTATTACTAGTAAGCAGCAAGAAGGAAACAAGTAACACACTTACTACGAATAGCCACATGTGAGTTCGTAAGTCAAACCAGGAAGGATACAGGACAGCACCTTACAGCGACCGACCTAATCAATTTGCAGAGCACAAGTATAGATTTGGTTGTCTGCTACCGGGATGGAAATGCTGATTGATTACCATATTCCAGTATCAACATAACGACAGTGTCGCAATGCTTTCTCTCCACGTGGTCGCAAACGGAAGCTGAGTGCCTTCCTAGAGACTTTCCAGCTGTGACTTAATGCTTACAGTTTTCAAACAACTGTTCAGTAACGTTTCAGGTGATGCCTAGTCGATTTACAGCGTGACCTCTTTTGCTAGTTAGTTCAGGGCGCGAAACTTTCACAACTTTTTTACGAAAAGATGTTTGTTATTGTTTTTTATTGTTGTTTGTTGTTTGTTGCTTATGTTTATTGTCAGGATTTGTTGTTATTCAAATTGTATTTTTCATTATTGATTTGATATTTTCTGTTACCATGTTGCAATGGCTGTCTCACATTTCTGTACATATTGAAGAAGGTGTCCCATGTACGACTCGCTGTAGTGCAATGCAACGATTCTCTGCTGGCCTATCACTATAAGTACTTAAAGCGTAAACTAGTTTATAGAAGTGTGTTATGTTTTGTGTCTCCTTTAGGGGGGACACAACTCTTTCAACCACGATGAAGTTCTTTTAGTTTTACCAAACGTGTAACCGTCTTCATCGTGTGTAACATCTAGTCTGGGTTTAATGTTTTTATTGGCTACATCATGTTCATAATGAACACGTCATAACATCATATTGTGAGAATAAGTTGGAGAACAACGTTTGTGGGTGATTGAGTTATTTATATTTAATTCTGATCTATGTGTGATCTGCTTTATCTAGTATTTTATGTGTGAAGTAGTGGTTTGTGATTTATGCATTGTATTATAGTGTTGCTTTGGATATTTTTTTTTGTTTTTTTTTTGGCGTTCGCCTTAATTCTCTAATCCCCAAGGCGGTGTGCATTGCACTGCGTTTTATTTTGCGCCTGTCGGCCCAGTGCATCCGACTTCAGCATGCATTTTATGTAAGGGTCTGCTTCCTCCTGCATTTTCTAAGGGTTTGCTTCCCCGGGGTAACGGCCGGTGCTGTGATGGGGATCGAACCCAGCACCTTATGGTTGTGAGCCGTGTCACATAACCACTAGGCCACGCCGTCCCCTTTGGATATGATTGACATTACTTGCTATACGATTTTATGTTGTGTGCTGGATCTACCCTATTTATCAAAATCATTTCTACACTACTATTGTTTAGATAAACACTCAGGTCGATTCTTTGCTGTTATTACTAATGGCTAGTTTAAAAAATAGTGTTCTATTAGTAAGTGGTGTACGGTATTGTGGGTTCATTTATTATAAAGCAACTTGCTCCTATCCTAAGATATAGTAGTTGTTGGTTACTGATACTTTCAGCGTGTCATTAAACTTTCACATATTGTTTAATTTCTTGATTAGTTGATGAGAATGTCGTCCAAAACTGCAATTGTTTCAAGATGTCTTATTTTCTTAGTTTATTTTATACATAGCTGAACGCTTTAATTCTTATTGAGTATGTAGAACATTGTGTCAAATTTGATTCTGTCTTTATGTTTCAGGCATTTTGGTGTCTGCTGTCATGAGTCACGGCGGAGGTGGTCATGGTGGAGGCGGACATGGGGGAGGTGGACATGGTGGAGGCGGACATGGTGGAGGAGGTCATGGTGGAGGAGGCCATGGTGGAGGCGGACATGGTGGAGGCCATGGTGGAGGCGGACATGGTGGAGGTCATGGTGGAGGTGGCGGACATGGTGGAGGTCATGGTGGAGGCGGTCATGGTGGAGGGCACCACGGTTAAAAAATTTATTTAACTCAACATGTGGACACTCATACGATCAGGTCACGTTTAGCTGCTCACATACAACATTATAAAAAGGGTATTGAAATTTTCCACCATGTGAGCGTATGTCAGGATCTTGGTATTTGTCTAGCCTATATACACTCAGCATGTATTATTGGTGACTGCTAAAGTCCTTGTATTAATGACCATGTTGGATGCTATTGTTGATATGCTATCATTGCACGTGATCATGTTTGAGAAAATTGCAAAAATCAATAAACATATAAACAATGACAGACGCAGAGTTTGCTTGTTTGTGAAAGTGTGTTTTTGAGTTCTGCTTTTATAACTGTTATTCATCCTGTTATTTTAAGTACGCTTTTCTGTTAGTCAGTTTAAAATATCTACTTTATCATTAATCATCATTTCTCCAGAGACTCGATCCATCTCTCTTTTTTTACTGCCATTTTTCTTCCAATTTTTCCACGGTGTTGATGTTTTGTTTATTTTGTTGCAGAACGTTTTCCTCCAAACTTTCAGACTAGCAAAACAAGGCACAGCATTAGTTCAGATACCCACACCAGCCAATATACAGATAGCAAATCATATAATTCAATATAAATTGAAAGACGAAAAGATGAACCGATTGTCTCACCATGCTTAAAGAAATGGGACACCCCAGCAAACATGACGACATCTTCAGTTTACAACACAGGAATAAAAACACCCAACTTGGCACAGAACACACCAAACTTCACAAATACATCAACAAGTTAGACCCTGCACATGAACCTAAGTTTAGTAACTGCATTAATCCAAATAAAATGTTCCTTTGTGTGCCGCTCGCTTGTCCAGTATTTATACAGAACCAGCCAGTTGCTGCAACATAAACCGGAAATATGTCCTATCATGTCAGCTTAATGTAATAAAACTGATTACCTTCACATCTCTCTACTTAACAGAACAAACAATTATTTGCCTGGCAATTGTTTTTTTTTTTTTTTGCAAACAAAAAATATTATCTTTCAAATGAATTACAAATAACTAGCAAATGCATCTAAATAATTGATATTTAATTAGATTAAAACAGAAACCAAGATTTATTAGTTCATTAAAAGCTTATCGAAATACAAATTATTACAGTGATCCGAATACCAATTTAGAACAGACATAACAATTATTTGTTTTTAATCATAAACATTAAAAAAAATTGTGTTGACACTGTCTCGTACATTGTTGCTTTGTATTGTAGACATGGAAAGGAATGATACCCATTTCCATTCTGTTGCTGCTTTCACTGTACATTTGAAGTCTAAAGTAGAAGACATTTCTGTAGCACCTCAAACTGTGAATGATTGCCACGGTAATGACAAGTCAGTACTATTATGACAGTGTCTACTCACTATGGCAACATGACAAGCCAGTACTATTATGACAGTGTCTACTCACTATGGCAACATGACACGCCAGTACTATTATGACAGTGTCTATTCACTATGGCAACATGACAAGCCAGTACTATTATGACAGTGTCTACTCACTATGGCAACATGACAAGCCAGTACTATTATGACAGTGTCTACTCACTATGGCAACATGACAAGCCAGTACTATTATGACAGTGTCTACTCACTATGGCCCCATGACACGCCAGTAATATTATGACAGTGTCTACTCACTATGGCAACATGACAGGCATTTTACATTATCGAGTACGACAAGCAGATAAGTTGAATCGTTAAAATCATAGCATGATCAAAACACTATGCGATGAAAGAAGAGCCATGAGACAAATATGGAAAGATAAAGGCATGTAGTTGAAAACTAAGATCAAGTTAATGTAGTCATTTATTTTCTCTGTGTACTACTTTGGATGTAAAACATGGACAGTAAAAACTGGAATAGAACCATCAATCGAAACAATTGAGGTTCAGGTCATGTCAGGTCATCCCGTATCCGGTGAGGTTGTTGGGGCACACATGAAGACATCCTCACAACTCCGCGTCACCATTCTCTGTCAGTGGCCGTTGCCTGTGCCTCTTCTGGTCGGAGATTCATTCTTTTAGGTAGTCCTCCCACCTCCTTTTGGGACGGCCTCTTCGTCGTCTGCCGTGCACCTTTCCGTGCAGGATCGCATTTGCAAGACAATTTGATCTCGATATGTGACCGTACTAAGCGTATTTCCTTCTTTTGACAGTTCCCAAGAGATCTTCAAAAGGCACCATTGCTGTTGTAATTATATCTCGTATTTCCTCATCTGTAACTCGATCTTTGTATGTGACGTTTAAAAGTCTTCAGAAACATCTCATCTCCAAGACCTGTATCCTTCGCTAAAGGTCAGCTGTAACTTTCCATATCTTACAAGCATAGAAGAATATTGACAGGACTTGTGTACGCGTTAATCTGATTTTCGTGCATAGTGCTAACTGTTTATCTTGCCAGATTTTGTTAAGCCGTGCAAGCACCGCTTTTGCCTTTGCTATTCTGGCCAACACCTCACATTTTGTCCTTCATCACTGACAATCGACCCCAGATATTTAAAACGGTCAAACACTTCAAGTACCAGGCCATGAGCTTTTATCCTGCTGTGGAATCCCTCGGCGTTGTTGGTCATTAATTTTGTCTTTTCAGCGTTTATCTCCATACCATAGTCAAGAGCTGTTTAATCGAGCATTCTGGCCCATTCCTGAAGTTCTACTTCTGAACCCACCAACCCGTCGATATTATCTGCAAAACGAAGGTTGGTAATCGTTCGGCCCCCTATCTCGACAGTACCAACGTGACCTCCAAGTGCTTCACTAATAATTCCCTAAAGGATTTTATAGAAAAGAATTGGAGAGAGTGTACAACCCTGTTTCAGACCAACTGATGTGTGAAATCAGTCCCCTCACCTCCCATTCACAAGAACAGCGCTGGACGCCTTGTCATAATTGAGCTTACATGCTTTAAAATGATCCTTGGTGTATCATACAGAGACCACATCTCAAATGTAAACATACGAAATACAATTCACTAGAATATCTTACAGCTGAAGTAATAATCATACTTTAAAGAAACGCTCAGATGTCAAAATCAATTGTTTAACTCAACATTATGCGCACAGGAACAGTTCCTACAACATGAAAACTGGCAAATTGAGTTTAATGTAGAAAAATGTAGTCAACCACATGGATAGATTCAATCTGGAAATTATAAAATGGGCGAGAACAATGTTAGAAAGATAGAAAAGGAAAGGGACCTGGGGGTTATATTAGATCACACAGTTAAGTGAGTGAGCAAGTCCAGGTAGCAGTGAAAAAGGGAAATTCAATGTTAGGTATGACAAACAGAAATATTAAACATAGTAGCGAGGAAGTGATTGTGAAACTATAAAGCATTATTTAGACCTAGATTGGAGTACTGTGTACAGGATGAACAGGTTGTAGAGTTCTTATCGTAGAGGAGATATAAACATGCTGGGAAGAACACAAAGAAGAGTGACAAAGCTGGTTGTGGCATTCCAGAATTACAGTTATGAGGAACAACCCAGAAAAACCGATCTAATGCGTCTAGAAAACAGAAGAATTCTTGGTAATACAGGTTTATAAGATGATCAAGGGAACGGATCAATTAGACTGTAACTAGTTTTTTTCAAAATACAACCGCCTACAGGAACAAGAGGGCGCAGATACAACCGCCTACAAGAACAAGAGGGCGCATATACAACCGCCTACAAGAACAAGAGGGCGCAGATACAACCGCCTACAAGAACAAGAGGGCGCAGATACAAATTATCTAAAGACAGATCCAAATGAGATATTATTAACGATTTTTTTGCCAGAGAGTGGTGATTGCTTGGAATGCATTACCACAGGAAGTAGTAGAGGTATGGACAATGTACGCATTTAAGAATAGATTGGATGCGCATATCTTTTAGAGCAGAGGAAATGTAAATGAAACTTGTTGTAAAGAGACTGTAGAGCGAAAACACCCCGGATTCGCTTGGTAGATAAACGTTCATAAATGGAATGACAAATCGTCTGAAATATGACAGCATGGTCACAGACATTGGTGGAAACCAACCAATTCATCATACAATGAAAGCGGCTGATGAAGGCAGTGGTAGAGCACTCGCTTTTCATGGTAAAGGTACGGGGTTCAACTCTCACTATAGGCAATTCCAATTAACCAACCTGTGAATTAGTACTTGACTTATGGTTAGGTAAGGAAAAGGCAACGAGAAAAGGAACTGGCCACCTCACCTCACAAGCTGAGGCCTAGTTTACTGAAGTCTCTAACACTTCATTCCTGTCCAGCCGCTAAGTCTGCTGAAGGGAACTGACCACCCCCCCCCCTCACAAGATGAGGCCTAGTTTACTGAGGTCTCTAACACTTCATTCCTGTCCAGCCGCTGTCCACTGAAGGGAACTGACCACCCCATCTCACAAGATGAGGCTTAGTATACTGAAGTCTCTAACACTTCATTCCTGTCCAGCCGCTGTCCACTGAAGGGAACTGCCGACCCCAGCTCACAAGATGAGGCCTAGTTTACTGAGGTCTTGAATACTTCATATCTGTCAAGCCGCTAAGTCTGCTGAAGGACTTCCTTTTTCAATACAATGAGGTTCTATGTCTCAGTGACGTCCATGATTTCACGAATCAAGAAGAAGAACCAGAACAGGAAAAAGGCAATCCTATACATGATTGTTTGATTTGTTTATGTCCATTCTTCCTTCTTGTTTCCTCAATATCACCAATATATATAAATATGAATGATCTAAGTACTAGTGCATCGGGTTATTCCAAACTCCATATCTATGAATTTATTGCTAGGGTTATCAGAGCTAGTTACCAAGCCACGATGACGCTTCCACGAAAAAGGAACGTTCCTACTGAATGACATGTTCTGCTAGGCAAAGTTTCATTAATGAAGTGAAAATGACAACTGTTTCCGAGACAACCATTCCTCATATATTTAAAATGTTATTGGACATATTTCTGATCTGATCACGACCCGTTAATCGTGATTATTGACAACATGTTGGTAATATTAGACCTGTTTTTCCTCCTAGTACATTCAATCAATCTATCAATTAATAAATTAATCAGGGAAATCCCTTTCAGCACTATGTTGAAGCATTGGTATTCAACAGATGGACGCGAAATAGTTAACTGTTGACGTATCGTTGATGACCTCGAACACATTAGTGAATGTTCGCTCTAACCCATTTGTTGATGACCTCTAACCCATTTGTTGATGACGTATAACCCATTTGTTGATGACCTATAACCCATTTGTTGATGACCTCTAACCCATTTGTTGATGACCTATAACCCATTTGTTGATGACCTCTAACCCATTTGTTGATGACCTATAACCCATTTGTTGATGACCTCTAACCCATTTGATGATGACCTCTAACCCATTTGTTGATGACCTCTAACTCATTTGTTGATGACCTCTAACCCATTTGTTGATTACCCCAATAGTTGATGACCTCTAACCCATTTGTTGATGTCCCCCTAACCCACTTGTTGATGACCTCTATCCCATTAGTCGATGTGCCCGTACGCACTAATTGATGATCCCTAACCTATTAGTTGATGACCTTTAATCCATTAGCTGATGTTCTCTTAACACATCAGTTGATGTCCACCTGAAACATTATTTGATATTCCCCTAACACGTTAATTTCATCATCACAATCACCATCATAATTGTCATCATCACCACCATCATCATCATCCTCACCACCACCATCATCATTATCATCATCACCATCGAAACAAGAACAGCCAGACTGAAAAAGAAAGACGAGACATAACCCTGAGGTACATAACGAAAAACTATCCAAGCATGGACTGGACCCATGAATACACCGACGGTTCTGTAACAAACACAACACAGAACGGAGGGGCAGGGGTATTCCTGAGCCTATCAAATGGTAGAAAAATAACACTGCCAGTGGCAACTGGAAAATACTCAAGCAACAGATGAACCTGCCAGTTAAATAGCACAGCAATGAACAAAATCTACACCTCAACATCAGCAAGACCAAGATAATAAGCACCGACAGGGCAAACATTAGATCTATAGGCATCCTAGAAAAGAAAAAAGTCAAGAACGTTATTATTTTTGAATTTCTCGGCCAATTTCAGAGCGGAGGCAGAGGCACTGAGAGCGGCAGTGGAAGAAATGGTGACAGGTAAAAGGAATGAAAGCCATATAGTCCTGCTTACAGATGCCCTGGCCGAAGTTACAGCACTAAAAAGCCAGAAAAATAGTGAACAATGATTTAAGATCAGTACTCTGTCAACTATACCAGAAGTCCGCACCAAAAAGAGTAGTGGTATAGTGGGTTCCATCCCACTGTAACATCCAAGGCAACGAGGAGGCAGACAGACTGGCAAAGGAAGGTGCAACACTACCACAACCAGATACTAGTATGACATACGAAGAGTCAAAACGGCTTATTAGAGCCAGATACATGGCCAAATAGGAAACAGAACATACTGGCTACACAAAAAAACGATGCCTATTACCAGCTGAACAGAAGAGATCAGGTCGTGGTCTTCAGACTTTGCAATGGCCACAATAGACTGAGGTACCACCCATTCAATGAATTGAAGATATGTGGCACTGACGAATGTACGTGCGGTACTGGGAAAATGACCGCTGAGCATTTGCTGCAAAACTGCCCGACATACGAGGATGAGAGAAAGCAGATGTGGCCATCACCAGTGGCAACACTAGACAAGCTCTATGGCAGTGTCGACAGCCTCAGGATGACCGCTGCTTTTTTCGAAAAATAAAGATTGACGTCTGACAGCGTACAAAGAAGAGGAAGAAGATCATCAACATCATCACCATCACCATCATCACCATCATCATCATCATCATCATCATCATCACCATCACCATCATCATCACCATCACCATCATCACCATCACCATCATCACCATCATCACCATCATCAACATCACCATCATCACCATAACCATCATCACCATCATCATCATCATCATCATCAAGATCATCACCATCACCATCATCAAGATCATTACCATCACCATCACCATCATCACCATCATCACCATCATCATCATCAAGATCATCACCATCACCATCTTCATCATCACCATCATCACCATCATCATCATCACCATCATCACCATCATCACCATCATCACCATCATCATCATCATCATCATCATCATCATCATCACCATCATCATCATCATCATCATCATCATCATCATCATCATCAAGATCATCAACATCATCACCATCACCATCATCATCATCATCACCACCATCACCATCACCATCATCATCATCATCATCATCATCATCATCATCACCATCATCACCAGATCATCATCTTCATCATCATCATCATCACCATCATCATCATCACCATATCACCATCATCATCATCACCATCATCACCATGATCACCATCATTATCATCATCATCAAAATCATCATCTAACTTGCTGGTTGATGTTGGAGATCATCGATTTCCATCCATTCCTATTGGGTGCGTTGGTAATCAACTCTGTTGTTGACCGTCTACAGTGCCATTCCCTCAGACTGTCCAATATTTTATCTTGCTGCCTTTCTCTTTCTCTTCTTTCTATTTTTCCTATTGTCACAATATGTTCCAACACGCTTCTTCTCATGGCATACTCGAAAAAGGTTTACTTTCTTGACCTGACTGCTGCTATGAGTTATGTTTTGACAATCAGCAAACACGCACACAGATCACTAGAGGCGATGGAGATTGGGTTTTACAGAAGAACAGAAGAATGTGAAAATTCCATGCATTTAGAAGGAGGTTAACGATGCCCTATATGAAGAGGCAAATTAGTTGATGTTTCCCTAACACATTAGTTGATATTAAATGTAATTTACGAGGGAGATCCAAACAAAAACCTAAAATGTGGAATAGAAATTAGAAAAACCATGCCTCTATATGGTAAATTGCTAAAAATATCAAAAGTGTCCTGCACGTGCCATCACAGTGCCGACGGACAACATGGCTTCATAATTGTAGCTAACAGATGGCCACCCAACTATTAACTTACACCAAAGAATAGCAGCGTTCTTTTATACGTTTATTGAGCAGTGAAGCGGTGAAATCTTAAACAATTCATCGGCAAATGAAAATGCAGTGCTGTGATGCATGGCTTTCACTTACATTCAGTGTGCGATTTTCTTTTACGACGCTTTTAAACGGTTGCAATCCAAACCGGGGTACCTACTCGGTGCGTTTGGGACGGTCGTGAACAGTCATACACTTGGTGGAATGACAGGCATGCATCACCGTTCTGAACCATCGACCGACAATGCGTTTCTTTAGGTTTCATCTCTTCGCTGCTCGAAGGACAGATAACATAACGTTGCTCCTCTTTGGTGTATGTCAATAGTGGGGAGGCCAATTTTTAACTGCAATTATAACGAGATGTTGTTCGTTTGCACTGTTATTGCACGTGCAGGACGCTCTTGGCATCCTTAGCAACCATATTAATAAGTTACAACACAAAGCCATGGTTTTCCTAATTTCTTTCCCACTTTTAAGGTTTTTATTTGAAGCCACCTCGTATTTATGAGTTGGGCACTCTGTAAATAAATCCATGCTGTATGAAATACTGTCACTAATTATCCCACTTATTAATCGTCAATGATATAATCTGTAGAATGTTTCGTCACCGACAACGAATATTATCATATTGGCACACTGTTTCAAGTTCAATTTTAATTTTTTTTATTATTGCAGATAATTATCATTAATATCTACAAATAAGTTTGTTGTTAACTAGCAAGTATATTGTTCTTTCTTTCTTTCTTTCTTTCTTCATGATTCTTAATTCTACACGCTTCTGTCTATCATTTTGATGAAACTCCTCATCTGTTCAAAATGGCTCCACGAAAATGGACTAAGATATGGATAACGATGCAGATACACTTTAAAGAAGAGACTATGACATGAAAATAAGTTTAGGTAAGGGCATGTAGAGGCAGGACTGTGGTTGTATTGGAAATCAATTGGAAGTAAAAGAGTAATAATTATCGATTGAAATGGCAGGAAGACAATCAGGAAAGACGATTTGTCTCATACAATACGATTGATGAAGTTCAGACGGTGTGTTATTTGATTGTTTGATATTTCCTTGATCCAGAGGAAGAAATGTCAGAAATTTGGGATACAATTAATACAAATCACAAAATAGTCTTCATGACTGAACGCAGACAGCTGATAATGACAAAGGCTACACGGGAAGAACATATGCAGAATGTTCTAGAAAGTGTGTTCAGAAATATGTGAATGGGATCTTATAACCGAGCGAGAGTTGAAGGTCAAAGTGAAACAAAAATGGTCGATGTTTCTGACCAGTGAAATCGCAAGATTCTGCATTAATAACTGTCGAATTGAATTAGACTAACTTAAATTGAAAACAAATGATTATTTTGATCACTGATTCCAGCTTTGGGGTCAAGGATACAAGATAATTACTGCTGTTTACCGACACATATTCTACCAGAACTTGACGTTCTCTGAGTGAATTGTTATAGACCAGAAGGTTGGAGCTCTTCAATGAATGATTCAGCTCTTGAACTTAACCACCAGGTTTGATCCACCTCAGGAATTCTGTGTCAGTTAAAAATTAACAGATGGGGCTGAGGTAGCTCAGTGGTTAGTGCACAGGATTTCCAGTCAGACGATCAGGGTTCAATCCCCAGTTGGTGCGGGATTTTTTTTCTGATCACTAACCGATCCCTGTGGTCGACTCAGCCACAAAATTTGGGAATCCCAAAAATCTGGTACGTAAAGGCGGCCGGCGTGATGCTGACCACATCATCCACTATGTAGCGTTGGTTACAAAATAACATGGGCCTAACACCATATTTCATATGCGCCGATGGCGTGACGGGATCTTTACTTTTTACTAAAAATCAACACGGAACAAAATATTAAGCGTGTTTCTTATTGTATGCTGCCTTAGTTAGGATCATACACAAGTTGTAGATAATAGCAGCGATATTGTACGCTGCCTCAGCTCAGACCGTACACAAGTTGTAGAGAATAACAGCAATATTGTACGCTGCCTCAGTTAAGACCGTACACAAGTTGTAGCGAATAGCAGCGTTACTGTAGCTGCCTCAGTTAAGACCACACAAGTTCTGGAGAATAGCAGCGTTACTGTACGCTGCCTCAGCTAAGACCGTACACAAGTTGTAGAGAATACCAGCGATGTTGATCTGGTTGGAAATCTTCTTATATCCAGCAACATATAAGTTATAATTACGCTTCTCTCAGCTTTTCCGAATACGATAAAGTCTGCATATTATCTGTTCATTTAAATAACATTATTTAATTATATCTCATACTTGTTTTGGACGTTGAGCGAGGTTGGGAGGGCAAAACTGTTCAGTCCGTACAATGGTTTGCACAAACTTGTTCAGTCCGTACAATGGTTTGCAAAAAATTTGTTCAGTCCGGACAATGGTTTGCACACAATTTTTCAGTCCGTACAATGGTTTGCACAAACTTGTTCAGTCCGTACAATGGTTTGCACAAACTTGTTCAGTCCGTACAATGGTTTGCACAAACTTTGTTCAGAATTGAGTGTGTGTGGCTAATATAAAAACTCTGATTTAAATTGGAAACTTCATTAAGAGGAGTACATGACTCCTTCTTGCTGATGACTTCATCTAACCAAACCTGGACGGCTGCTCGCTAGCTCATCGAATAGCTGATGTAGCGGTGGGTCTTTTACCTGCGGCTGTTGAAATCAGAAAGTGACTAACCCAGAGAGATACCATTGCCTAGGCTGGGTTCGCGATGCTAGTCTTCATCAAGAATCGTTCGATGGTAACCACTAAGTCCTTGTAGTCATGCTTACCAAAAACCCAGAGTTAAATTACCATTTAGGCCTTAGTCACTAGGCCTAAATAACGGGTTCCTATTACCAAGAGTAGTGAAAGCTGGTTCCAAGTTCAGTTCTAGTATCATTATGGCTCGACCCGAAAAAGATTCGGAAATTACGATTCCAGTACACCGGGTTTTTTCAGAACTTCATATCTACTTATTTATATCTGTTAATTTTAGCCCTAGGATTAGCACCCTTAGTTACCAAGGCCAACATGACTCTTCACTGGCAAAGGAAAGGTCGTAAATTATGACAGGTTATGAGAGACCAAGTCTCATCAATGAAATCAATAGCGCTATGGTACTGTCTTCCACACTAACACTTCACACCAACTAAATTATAGTGGAAGCTGTGTGGCCTACCGCACCCGCTTCGAATCACGATGGTGTCCAGTTTGGCAGACATGGGTTTTATTTTTGCTGTCCCGCGTACGGAAAGTAATGACAACCTACCGTACTGAATATTTTTATGGCATTAATATCTTCCATGCCTTTTCTTAAAATCTCATACTGGCCCCCATCTATTTGTCTTCCTTTGCCCCCACTCCCTTTCTACCTTCAGCCCCGCTCCTCTATTAATCTCACCCTCTCCCTCCCTCCTCCTCTATTAATCTCACCCTCTCCCGGCTTATATCACCTTCTTTTTGTTCTCCCACTTGGATCACTATTTGGCCGTTCCCAAATTTGGCCATCACTGGCGTATCCGTCGCATTCCCCCTATCTTCTTACGCTCTCCCGGCCACCTTATTTGACCACACCCTTCATATTTAGTCAAGCATCTGACCCAACCAGTCACTGAGACAGACTGGGTCTACTAGATAAGTAGGCCATTTTTTCCTTACATGTTGATTTGTTAGTTCAGTATTGTTGTTATTTGTTGTCCCTGTTGAAGGCATATTGTTCGTAACGTAGGTTGTGTTTGTGTTATCGTCTCGGTGCGGTATCTGACCATACCAATGTTTAAATTATGATTAAACTCAACCTTAATCAAATTTTGCACATTTTTTCATTTGTTTTTTTTCCCATCGCATACTTACCAAGAAACGTATACCCGCCAAATAGGTTGGCGGTCGTAAGAAGTGACGCTCTGTAAAGGATACACTACTTACTTTTTTAGGTCGCCCATTATCTTAATACATAAATAAATGAAAGATTGTTGATCCTTAAAGACGTCTTACCTGTTTCATGTCCTCTGGTTTATAAAGTCACGGGTCAATGTTCTGCTAACATACCAAGAAAAAGTGTGTGTTGGGGTACTCACGGTCAAGGACTTGGTACTATTTGCGGTTAAAGATACGGTGGGATGTATGGTTTAGGATAAGGTGGGATGTAATGATATAGGGTAGGGTGGGATGTGTGGTCTAGGATAGGGTGGGATGTAATGGTTCAAGGATAGGGTGAGATGTGTGGTCTATGATAGGGTGGGACGTGTGGTCTAGGATGGGGTAGGATGTAATGGCCAAGGATATGGTTGGATGTAATCGTCTAGAATAGGGTGGGATGTGTGGTCTAGGATTTGATGGATGTAAGGGTCTAGGATAGTATGGATGTAATGGTCTAGGATATGATGGGATGTGTGGTCTAGGATAGGATGGATGTAATGGTCTAGGATAGTATGGATGTAATGGTCTAGGATAGGATGGGATATGTGGTCTAGGATAGGATGGATGAAATGGTCTAGGATAGGATGCATGTAATGGTCTAGGATACGATGGATGTAATGGTCTAGGATAAGATGGATGTAATGATCTAGGATAGGATAGATGTAATGGTCTAGGATAAGATGGATGTAATGGTCTAGGATAGGATGGATGTAATGGTCTAGGATAGGATCGATGTAATGCTCTAGGGTAGGGTGGATGTAATGGTCTAGGATAGGATGGATGTAATGGTCTAGGATAGGATGGATGTAATGGTCTAGGATAGGATGGATGTAATAGTCTAGGATAGGATGGATGTAATGGTCTAGGGTAGGGTGACATGTGCTTTTCGAGTAGATGATGATCATTGCCGAGGAATATTTGATCGTCATGGCAGGATATACATAATTATTAACTGACATGGCGAATATGATGGAGAACATGGTGGAGAACATCGGGGCGAACATGGTGGAGAACATCGGGGCGAACATGGTGGGGAACATGAGGGGGGGGGGAACATGGTATAGAACATGATGGCGAACATGTCGGAGAATATGATGGCGAATATGGGGGCGAACATGATGGAGAAGATGGTGGAGAACATGGAGGAGAATATGGTAGAGAACATGGTGGGGAACATGGTTTTGAATATGGTGGTAAATATGGGGTGAACATGGTTAAGAACATGGTGGATAACATGGTTGCGAACATGGTGGAAGCTCCTGGCAGTATTGTTAATATGTTTGTGGCAGTATAAGTAGCCTCACATACATGAAACACAGGTACTGAAAGTGATTTATTCTTCACTGTGTAAGGATCAGTCGTCCCAACAGTTATGGGACAAGTGTGGACAAGATTCACTATCTAGTTGATTTTCTATTGTATTAATAATACTTTTCTCCTACGCATCTAGGGATCGTTGCGTCGATCAACCACTACCATGTCCAACTGCTGAGGCTTGTAGCCAAATCTCGTTCACTACCGAAGGAGAGACTACTATCTGTCGGAGTCATGTAGAACGGGGACGAACCTTTCCACGCCTACAGCCGGCCTGTGGAAGACCGTTGTTACATGAAAAAGGCTTTGACATTATCTGGTGAGCCTGTACTTCCTTGTCCAACCGAATCACGTGACCAAACAGAGACAGGCGGCCGCGGACCAGAGTGTCCGAGATAGGGGGAAGACTCGTCTTTGCAGATACCTCGACATTACGGACGAGAGCGAACCACTGGATACCGAGGATGCGTCGCTAGTTGCGCATAGGAAAGGCATCGAGTCTTGATGTGTCCTGTTTAAGTATTTTATTGACACACACACAAACTGAGGTTTTACTGGTAACTGTATATTACAGTCTGTATATTATATTCTGACTGTCTCACTCTAGCGAATCATATTTCTGTAATGTCTCAAAACATGTTCTGAAATCCACAGGGAAAGGTAAGCAGAGGCTGACCTAACACCCATGGAGAAAATATTCGACAGAAACATGAAGACCTGGATAGAACATATGACGTATGACAGCCTTGACGTGTAATCGTAGGAGACCTGGGCTCTCCACAAGGAGATGAAATGTTCAGAATTGAAGGAATCATCAAAGGCATCACATTTCACGTTCGCTCATAATATTTCTGTCATTTTTTATTTCGCTCATTATTCTGCAGTCACAAATTTCTTTCTCTCTTAACTCTTATGTCACAAATGTAACAGAGTCCAGGTTTCCACTGAGGTTTATCTTTCTGTATTGTTACCACATGCATTCACATCATTCACGACCACACACAGCGAATAACATAGCAAGCAGCAGGTGACATATTTATTAATATTACATTCTAACAAAATTATTGAAAGGAGTGAAATGAGATTAGAAACAACACGAGATATACATCTTAACTAAATAATTTTAATCTTTCTATTAATATCATTATTATTAATTACGGAGGTTATAAGCATTAGCTTTTGAATAATGCCCCTCCTCCCCCCGCCCCCTCCCACACTCTCACAAACTCGTCTTCACGATCGTATTCTGTGCATTCAATCACACTCAGATCCCCTGAGGTGGGCTATCTTTACATTATACATTTTAATCCTTTCAGACAGGTGAACTTGAAATCTCACATTAAATCTATTCAACGTATACTCACATGTGATCACACACTCAATCGAACTGCGTAAACACACACTCTGGAACGTACATCGTTCTCTAGGTGTCCAGCACACACAACACACACATCCAACTCTCTTCTAGTCACAAGGTGCCCAACACACACTTTATAGAGCGACTGGCCACGATTCGAAGACGTATGCTGGTTCAGTCACCCTGTAATTCCTTCCATATCTCTGACATTCGTAAAACAGCTTGCTCAACTAGTAGCAGGCTCACGATCGCTCTTCTATAAAGTCCGTGAGCTTAACAATCTGCTAGCTAAATTATCAGTTTGTCTCCCTCTCCATGGCCAGTCTGCCTGAGTTAAACTTTGCATAGTATTATATAGTATCAAGCAGTATCAGAGCTGTCCAATTGTTTTCCGTGTGTGGTCTGACTCAGCCATCACCCTAGTTGGAATCTATCTCCATTTAGTTGTTATTAGAACGAATCACTTCAAATTCCTGTCACTAAAAACGCAAGACCTGATGGCCTTTGTCTCACTAACCCCTCACTACTCCAATCGGAACGCCAGAGCGTTCAGCTCCTAACCCCTACTTGTATCAGACGCATTCTTCTTCTCAACACCCCCCCCCCCCCTTCCCGTTTTCCTTTGTCAAGACGGTGAGTTACCTTGGCACACATTCATGTACTTTTGTTCTCAAAGTCACTGACCCCATCACGCCTGCCCATAACGCCCATGCTCCGACTGGAACTGTTACACATTATGTTTTTCTCTAATTAATTACTTTTATGTCACATATCTCTGTCTCTCATCATTCTTCTGTAAAGTGTTTCTTTCTTTAAAGATATTTCTGTCACATATTGCTTTTTATCATAACTCTTCTGTCGCACATTTCTTTCTCTAAAAACTCGTCTGCTACATTTTCTTTCTCTCATACTACTTCTGCCACATATTTTTTTCTCTCATACATCTCCTAACACATCTTTCTTTTTTAAAAACAATATTCGTGCCACATATTTCTTTTTCTCATAACTTCTGTCACATATTTATCTCTCATGACTCTTCTGTGATATATTGATCTCTCTCATAACTCTTCTGTCAGATATTTATCTTTCATAACCCTTCTGCAACTGCATACCGAGTAGCGCGGTACCTGCCAGTCACACCGGACAAGCAAAAATTATAGGAGTTGACATAATGGCTCAAGAGACGAAGCTCCGCATATTCAATCTGTACGGACCACCAAATAGAGACCTATCGCTCTCGAGTATGGAGGTCAGAGACTCCAATTGCATAGTAGTTGGAGATTTCAACAGCCACTCGGAGAGATGGGGATACTCTGACACAGACAGCAGAGGTGACGAAGTGGAAGATTGGGAGATAGATACAAATCTCTCCCTAATCAATAGGCCGGAGGATACCCCTAGTTTCTATTCTAGAACATGGCGTACCACCTCGACTCCAGATTTGGCCTTCTCCACACAGGACATTCACCATAAAATAGACCGCCAGGTGCTAAATCAACTGGCAGGTAGCGACCACAGGCCGATCAGGCTAGACATTGATATGGAAGTAGGCCCACAGGAAACAAAATCGCTCCCACGTTGGAATTACAAACGAGCCGACTGGGACAGATTTGCAATCCTGACAGATGGGCTGTGTGAAACCATCAACACACGAAACAACAAAATGAAGCCCATGGTGGAAAGCCTAAGCAAGGCAATAATGCAAGCCGCCACTGAAACCATCCCAAGAGGAGCTAGGAAAAACTATAAGCCCTACTGAAATGATGATTTGCAGGAAGTGGAAGATGCAGTAACAAATACTAGGAACATGGCAGAGCGAGAACAATCTATGGAGGCAAACATCGCCCTCAAAGCCGCCACGGCGAAATACAAACACACTCTCAAGCAAACAGCAAGAGAAAGCTGGAAAATCAAAACTGAAAGCCTAAACCTGGATAAAGAAGGGAACAAGCTATGGAAGCCAGTCAGAGCCATGAACGACGAAACCCCGTCAAACAAACAAATTACGATCAAGCAGGGCGAAAACTTGCTCACCGGTAAGAAAGCCGCAAACGCTTTTGTCGATCACTATGCCAGAGCAAACCACATCGAGGTCCCTGGAGATAGGCATACAGACATAAGTGAAGAGCTAAAGGGGCACGACAACATCAATACGGCACCTGAAGAGCATATGATGGTCAAATTAACAATGAGCGAAATGGAAGAGGCTATGAGAACATTAAAGAAAAGGAAATCTCCCGGAAAAGACGGGATAACAAACGAAATGCTGATGGGGCTGGGCTAAACAGCGAAGAGGAAACTGCTATCGGTCCTGAACCAAAGCTGGAAAAGGGGAATTGTACCCCAGGCATGGAAAGACGCAGTACTGGTGCCAGTACCAAAAGCAGGAAAGGACAAAACAGATCCAAATGGATACAGGCCCATCAGCCTACTGAGCTGTGTCGGAAAACTGATGGAACGTATGATAAACACCAGACTGATGTGGCATCTGGAAGAAAAACGAATACTAATTCCACAGCAAGCCGGCTTTAGACAGCACAGATCCACTGAGGACCAGGTCATCCTCATAGCTCAGGAAATAGAAGATGCCTACCAGGCACAGAAACACACAGTAGCTGTTTGGGTGGATCTGGAAAAGGCATTTGACAAAGTCTGGAAAGACGGACTTAGAGTCAAGCTAAGAAGAAGTGATGTTTGTGGGAAAATGTACAAGTGGATCAACCACTACCTCAAACAAAGAACGGCCAGAGTCCAAGTACAAGGGCAGATGAGCAAAAAAGGTGACACTCGAGCAGGGAGTACCCCAAGGGAGAGTACTGTCACCCACACGCTTCCTGGTATATATAAACGACATTACAGAGAATATACCAACGAGAGTCCATAGCTCAATGTTTGCAGACGATCTGGCTATGTGGACCTCTGAAAAGAATCTCACCATAGCGAGAAATCGGATGCAGCAGGCCCTAACATTGCTGGAAGAGTGGGCGAACTCATGGCTGGTCAAAATAAACGAGGAGAAAACCACATGTACAATATTGTCGCTTTCATTAAAACCCCAAAATACCAAATTAAGTCTAAATGGCAAATTCCTGCAGCCAAACGACAACCCAACCTATCTGGGAGTAACATTTGATCGGCGCATGACATGGAAAAGTCAGATCAAGAGAAACCGAATGAGAGCCAGAGAAAGAATGGCAATCATGAGAAAACTGGCTGGCACAAGCTGGTGTGCAGACGAAAGCATACTAAAGAAACTGTACACTGGAAGAGTGAGACCAGTTCTCGAGTATGGAATTGCGGAAACGCCAATTGTAGAACTTGAAAAGATTACAAAACTGCAATCCATGACCGATAGAAGAGACTGCAGAGCCCAGCTGCAGTCAGAGAAACTCCGAAGACTGACTGACCATCCAATGCACCAGAGACTAAACAATTTGGGAAATGGGAAACTAAAGCGGAGAAACTTTGCAGAAATAGCCAAAGCAAAGATGCACGAAGA
The DNA here is from genome assembly GCA_036924085.1 of Ariolimax columbianus. Classification (NCBI taxonomy): domain Eukaryota; kingdom Metazoa; phylum Mollusca; class Gastropoda; order Stylommatophora; family Arionidae; genus Ariolimax; species Ariolimax columbianus. Next base: position 130,939,241 of record JAVGWX010000001.1, read on the forward strand.
TCCCATAAACGCACTAACAACACCAAAACCCATCACTACTGTACGAAAACCTACCTGGAGGCAGGATATATTTCCAGAGGTGGTAGAAAATATACCAGGTATTGTAAACAAAAACTGCCAGACCGAAAAAGAAAGGAGAGATACTACGCTAAGCTTCATATCGAAAAGCTACCCAAGCATGGACTGGACATATGCATACACCAACGGTTCTGTAACAAACACTACACAGAACGGAGGGGCAGGAGCATTCCTGAACCTACCAAATGGCAGAAAAATAACACTGTCATTCGCTACTGGTAAGTACACAAGCAATTTCAGAGCGGAGGCAGAGGCACTGAGGGCGGCAGTGGAAGAAATGGTGACACAAAATGAAAATGAGAGCCATATAGTCCTGCTTACAGATGCTCTCGCCGTAGTCACAGCGCTAAAAAGCCAGAAAAACATTGAGCTTAATGATTTAAGAGCAGCACTCTGCAAACTGTGCCAGCAGTCCGCACCAAAAAGGGTAGTGGTACAGTGGGTTCCATCACACTGCAACATCCAAGGCAAAGAGGAGGCAGACAGACTGGCAAAAGAAGGTGCAAAACTACCACAAACAGATACTAGTATGACGTACGAAGAGTCAAAACGGCTTATTAAAGCCAGATACATGACCAAATGGGAAATCGAACATACTGGTTACACCAAAAACAATGCCTATTACCAGTTGAACCGAAGAGAGCAGGTCGTTGTGTTCAGACTTCGAACTGGCCACAATAGACTGAGGTACCACCTATTCAACAAATTGAAGATAGGTGGTACCGACGAATGCCCGTGCGGTACTGGTAAAATGACCGCTGAACATCTGCTGCAGAACTGCCCGACATACAAGGATCAGAGAGAGCAGATGTGGCCATCACCAGTGGAACTGAAAGACAAGCTCTATGGCCGTGGCGACAGCCTCAGGATGACCGCCGCTTTTTTCGAAAAAATAAAGGTTACTGTCTGACTGCGTACGAAGAAGAAGAATTACCCTTCTGCCACATATTTATCTCTCTCATAACTCTTCTGCGACATATTTTTCTCTCCCATAACTCTTCTGTCACATATTTATCTCTCTCATAACTCTTCTGTCACATGTTTATCTCTCTCATAACTCTTCTGCCACATATTTCTCTCTCTCAAAACTCTTCTGTCACATCAGCTTCGTGTATTCACAATATCAGCTCGTTCACGCATATTTTTCTTCAATTACTTACTCTTTCACACACACAATTCTTTCCACTTTCAATGTTTTGTTTTTCCGTCCCATTCACTTATTCACTGTCTCATGTTGTTCCTTTGCTAGTCTTCCAATTGCTCGCTCACACATTCACCCACTGTCTGTACCTTGTTGGCATGCTCTTTTATTACCTCCAGCATGCACGAATGCACTCGTTCACCTTCACATTTTCTCAACATGACACATAGATGTACTCACCCCATTGAATCAGCCAGTCAGTTTTCAACTTATCTACACACATTGAATAACTCAATCACCAATTTATTCACAAACTCAACCCAAAATTACACAATGAGTAGCTCACTCACTTAGATATTCACTTATGCACTAACTCATTGGCCAACATCACTCATTCTATCACTATCTCACTCCTACATTCCCTGACTCAACCATTGATTCACTCACTCAACTGTCCACTAATTAAAAATCTCTCATAATCACTCACAAAGTCACTCATCCACTCTTGCATTCAGAAACCCACTCATACACTCACTCTATCACTTGCTTATTTTGAGACTCTAAATGAGCGCTTAGAGATTCATAGAAAACTAAACCGCACACTTTCAGACGACATGTGAAAACTGTTCGCTCAATTTCACAGACACAATAACTAACATACGCTGACTCTTACACACTTCATCGCATTTGTGTTATCGATGCAGTCTCAACAATTAAGCAACAAATATATCCACAAATCATAACTACTGCTCGCGATTGAGTGAATTATGTAGTGACTTTATCAGTTTCGACTTACATTCTCAAATGGATTGTAGGTTTCAGTTCTAAATTTTACATCGTCATTCTATCCCCGGTACAAGTGTATGTGTAAATGTGGAAAAGCATAATGTTTGTTGACGTGAGATTGCATCAAATAACTTCAGTCCATACATGAACAACTGTTACTCAAAGAAATGTACCCGTCTTTTCAAACACATTCTTTACAGTCAAGTAACAAGGCGTTTAATTGGCATTTTGTTCTTTAAGTATTTTGATTGTCTGCCCCTGTAGTATACTGGTAGTGGCCGAGGAGTTGAAATTCGCTATATAAAGCTGGCAATATGGCGTAGTTCTACACTCGATCCTCAGCTGCTCATTCATTTTCCGAGTTATTGTGCTGAGTTAACAAATTATTTAAAGTTACAATGAAGGTGGCTCTTCTTGCTGCAGTATGCATCTGTAAGTAATTATCAATGTTTTTGATAAGCAGCTGGAGGAACACACTTCGCCTAGACGTTAACCCCTTCACCAGATGTAGCGCTAACGTTATTTCATCTAGGATGTTACTCAGTATGATCATATATTATTATACACTTTAGTTGAAGCTCACTGCTGTTGGGTTTCTTGCAGGAAGTCTGTGTGTTGTTTTTTTGTTGTTGTGGTGGTTTCTATTACACATTGAGATTGGCAGCCTCAGTCATAATCCTACGTTGTTGCCTTCAACAATACACAAAGCAGGAAATGTAGGGTCGGACAAGCAGCAATATATGTGCATTTTCATTACCTAGCTTCGTATTTCTTTGCTTCGATTACTCTCTCTAAAGAATGTTGGGATTGAAGTATATAGAAATAATTCGTTTATTTCCTTAACATCTTTACTGTCTTTCTGATTTGGTGATCAAAATAGGTTGAAAAAAAACATTTACAACTTTTGTAAGATTGAGTTTATGCAATTATTTGAAAATCTAGAATATTGTTTAAATATTTTATTTTGATGTCTTTATTGTTAGGCATTCTGGTTACTGATGTCATGAGTGATGGTCATGGCGGAGGACATGGTGGAGGTCACGGTGGAGGTCATGGCGGGGGACACGGTGGAGGTCACGGTGGAGGACATGGTGGTGGTTACGGTGGAGGTCATGGTGGAGGTCACGGTGGCGGACACGGTGGAGGTCATGGGGGTCATGGTGGGGGACATGGAGGTCATGGAGGAGGTCATGGTGGTGGCCATGGCGGAGGGCATGGTGGAGGACATGGGGGAGGACATGGTGGAGGACATGGGCATCACGGTTGAAACGTTTCAATACTTGACTCAGCACGAGGTTATTAATACTAAGACAACTGGGTCTGACTCTGTTGATAATATTAGAAATAAAATATACGAGTACATGTGGACAATATCGCCTTCAGAGATTGTGTTATGTTCTTGTTACGTGTCTACATTGGATATTTTCACAATGTGTAATAATTGACCGCTGTTAAAATCAATGTTTTCATAATTTCAGTAAATTCTATGTCGTTCAATACTACCGATCTCGATAATCTTTCAGAACACAATCACCTTTTGAACAATTATAAAAATAATGTGCATAAAATGTATAATTGACATAGAATGCAGTCTGTGTTTATGTGTTTGTGAAAGTATGTTTCATGTTTGCTTTCCTAACTGCAATTTACAAATGTTTGCATTATCACTTCCATCTCAGGTGTTAGTTGTCCTAATCTTCAACATAATACATTCAATAACACTGCCCCTCATTTTCTCTTCCCGGAATTATTATTTTTGTTCTTCTTCTTCTTCTTCTGCGTACACAGTCAGACAGTAACCATTATTTTCTCGAAAAAAGCGGCGGTCATCCTGAGACTCTCGCCACTACCATAGAGCTTGTCTTGCAGTTCCACTGGCAATGGCCACATCTGCTCTCTCTGATCCTCGTATGTCGGGCAGTTCTGCAGCAGATGTTCAGTGGTCATTTTACCAGTACCGCACGGGCATTCGTCGGTACACCCTATCTTCAATTTGTTGAAGAGGTGGTACCTCAGTCTGTTGTGGCCAGTGCGAAGTCTGAAGACAACGACCTGCTCTCTTCGGTTCAACTGGTAATAGGCATCGTTTTTGGTGTAACCAGTATGTTCGGTTTCCCATTTGGACATGTACCTGGCTTTGATAAGCCGTTTTGACTCTTCGTACGTCATACTGGTATCTATTTGTGGTAGCCTTGCACCTTCTTTTGCCAGTCTGTCTGCCTCCTCGTTGCCTTGGATGTTGCAGTGTGACGGAACCCACTGTACCACTACCCTTTTTGGTGCGGACTGTTGGCACAGTTTGCAGAGTGCTGCTCTTAAGTCATTAAGCTCAGTGTTTTTCTGGCTTTTTAGCGCTGTGACTACTTCGAGAGCATCTGTCAGCAGGACTATATGGCTCTCATTTTCACTGTGTGTTACCATTTCTTCCACTGCCGCCCTCAGTGCCTCTGCCTCTGCTCTGAAATTGCTCGTGTACTTACCAGTAGCGAATGACAGTGTTATTTTTCTGCCATTTGGTAGGTTCAGGAATGCTCCTGCCCCTCCGTTCTGTGTAGTGTTTGTTACAGAGCCGTCGGTGTATGCATGGGTCCAGTCCATGCTTGGGTAGCTTTTCGTTATGAAGCTTAGGGTAGTATCTCTCCTTTCTTTTTCGGTCTGGCAGTTTTTGTTTGCAATACCTGGTATATTTTCTACCACCTCTGGAAATATATCCTGCCTCCAAGTAGGTTTTCGTACAGTAGTGATGGGTTTTGGTGTTGTTAGTGCGTTTATGGGATCTTCGTGCATCTTTGCTTTGGCTATTTCTGCAAAGTTTCTCCGCTTTAGTTTTCCAGTTCCCAAATTGTTTAGCCTCTGGTACATTGGATGGTCCGTCAGTCTTCGGAGTTTCTCTGACTGCAGCTGGGCTCTGCAGTCTCTTCTGTCGGTCATGGATTGCAGTTTTGTAATCTTTTCAAGTTCTACAATTGGCGTTGACTTCATGCCACCAGTTATGATTCTCATAGCTTGGTTTTGAAGTTTGTTAACTTTATCGAATTTCGCCTTCGCTGCTGTTGTCCAAGCCGCGATGCCATACTCGAGAACTGGTCTCACTCTTCCAGTGTACAGTTTCTTTAGTATGCCTTCGTCTGCTCCCCAGCTTGTGCCAGCAAGTTTCCTCATGATCGCCATTCTTTCTCTGGCTTTCATTCGGTTTCTCTCAATCTGACTTTTCCATGTCATGCGCCGATCAAATGTGACTCCCAGATAGGTTGGGTTGTCGTTTGGCTGCAGGATTTTGCCATTTAGGCTTAGTTTGGTACTTTGGGGTTTTAATGAGAGCGAGAATATTGTGCACGTGGTTTTCTCCTCGTTTATTTTGACCAGCCATGAGTTCGCCCACTCTTCCAGCGATGTTAGGGCCGTCTGCATCCGATTTCTTGCTATGGTGAGATTCTTTTCAGAGGTCCACATAGCCAGATCGTCTGCAAACATTGAGCTATGGACTCTTCTTGGTATATTCTCTGTAATATCGTTTATATATACCAGGAAGAGTGTGGGTGACAGTACTCCCCCTTGGGGTACTCCCTGCTCGAGTGTCACCTTTTTGCTCATCTGCCCTTGTACTTGGACTCTGGCCGTTCTTTGTTTGAGGTAGTGGTTGATCCACTTGTACATCTTCCCACAAACATCACTTCTTCTTAGCTTGACTCTAAGTCCATCCTTCCAGACTTTGTCAAATGCCTTTTCCAGATCCACCCAAACAGCTACTGTGTGTTTCTGTGCCTGGTAGGCATCTTCTATCTCCTGGGCTATGAGGATGACCTGGTCCTCAGTGGATCTGTGCTGTCTAAAGCCGGCTTGCTGTGGAATTAGTATTCGTTTTTCTTCCAGATGCCACATCAGTCTGGTGTTTATCATCCGTTCCATCAGCTTGCCGACACAGCTCAGTAGGCTTATGGGCCTGTATCCATTCGGATCTGTTTTGTCCTTTCCTGTTTTTGGTACTGGTACCAGTATTGCATCTTTCCATGCCTGGGGTACAATACCCCTTTTCCAGCTTTGGTTCAGGACTGACAGTAGTTTTTCCTTCGCTGTTTGGCCCAGCCCCATCAGCATTTCGTTTGTTATCCCGTCTTTTCCGGGAGATTTCCTTCTCTTTAGTGTTCTCATAGCCTCTTCCATTTCGCGCATTGTTAGTTTGGCCATCATGTGCTCTTCAGGAGCCGTATTTTTGTTTTCGTGCCCCTTTAGCTCTTCGCTAATGTCTGTATGCTTATCTGCAGGGACCTCGATGTTGTTTGCTCTGGCATAGTGATCGACAAAGGCGTTTGCGGCTTTCTTACCTGTGATCAAGTTCTCGCCTTGCTTGATAGTAATTTGTTTATTTGACGGGGTTTCGTCGTTCATGGCTCTGACTAGCTTCCATAGCTTGTTCCCTTCTTTGTCCAGGTTTAAACTTTCCGTTTTATTTTTCCAACTTTCTCTTGCTGTTTGCTTGAGAGTGTGTTTGTACTTCGCCGCGGCGGCTTTGAGGGCGATGTTTGCCTCCACGGATTTTTCTCGTTCTGCCATGTTTCTAGCATTTGTTACTGCATCTTCCACTTTCTGTAACTCATCATTCCAGTAGGGCTTATAGTTTTTCCTAGCTCCTCTTGGGATGGTTTCAGTGGCGGCTTGCATTATTGCCTTGCTTAGGCTCTCTACCATGGGCTTCATTTTGGTGTTTCGTGTGTTGATGGTTTCACACAGCCCATCTGTCAGGATTGCAAATCTGTCCCAGTCGGCTCGTTTGTAATTCCAACGTGGGAGCGGTTTTGTTTCCTGTGGGCCTACTTCCATGTCAATGGTTAGCCTGATCGGCCTGTGGTCGCTACCTGCCAGTTGGTTTAGCACCTGGCGGTCTATTTTATAGTGTATGTCCTGTGTGGAGAAGGCCAAGTCTGGAGTCGAGGTGGTATGCCATGTTCTTGAATAGAAGCTAGGGCTATCCTCCGGCCTATTGATTAGGGAGAGATTTGCATCTATCTCCCAATCTTCCACTTCGTCACCTCTGCTGTCTGTGTCAGAGTATCCCCATCTCTCCGAGTGGCTGTTGAAATCTCCAACCACTATGCAGTTGGAGTCTCTGACCTCCATACTCGAGAGCGATAGGTCTCTATTTGGTGGTCCGTACAGATTGAAAATGCGGAGCTTCGTCTCTTGAGCCATTATGTCAACTCCTACAATTTCTGCTTGTCCGGTGTGATTGACAGGTACCGCGCTACTCGGTATGCTGTTTCTGGTCAGTATCAGGACCCCTCCTTTGTGGCCTTCTCTATCTAGACGGAAAGTCTGGTATCCTCTGATTGAGAATTTATGGTTATTGTTGAGGTGCGTTTCCTGGATACATGCCACGTCAATCTTACCTTCATGCAGGTGATGTGTTAGGGAAAGTTTTTTGTTAATGACTCCCTCCGCATTCCACTGTAATATTCTGAGGGTCTTGAAGTTTTGGCCAATAGTCGTTTCCCCATAGCCATGTGCCTTGACTCCACGACACATGGGTGGGTGACCACCAGTAGCCAAGGGTGGGCCCCTTCGAGGCGTGGGGCCCGGCGCTATCGCTGCCTGGCGGGTCTCCTCAGGATGAGCGCCATACGTTTTTCGAATAGGTTGTGCTGCCATCATACTGTGATTTACGTTGCACTGTTTTGTTAGGCTTGCGGCCCCGTGCATCCGATTTCAACAGGCGTTTCTGTAGGGATGCCCTCCTTAGCCTTTGGCTGTCCCCAGCCTATCTGCAAGGCAGCAGTTGTTTACGATCAGAGTTTTCTCTCCTATGGAAGTTGTCTTACCAGACTATCGAGTCTTCACTACTCGTGTCTATAGGGTGCAATGATGGTATGTGATATATGAGATGGACTGGTTTACCCGGAAGAGAGGCAGTCCAGTGTGTCTGTATCCCAGGATCGTCACGTCCTGCCAGAAACGTAGCATTTGCATGTGAGTGGGGTATCTCTTTTTCCCTTTATTTTCTTGGCTTCTATGCAGGGATGGTACGCCTAGCATTCCCCGCCACCTGGGGTGTTGACACAGTGGGGCAGGTGTGCAATGTCCGCTGGTCTGCATCTCTTCTGCGTCCAGCATGATAGTTATGGCTGATAACGTACAGAGGTAGATATCGTAACCGGAGTGCATTTAGCCAGAGGACAAGCCTGGTAATGTCACAGAGATGTTGATCGCCTGGTGTGCGGACAACTCTCATGGTCAGTGGTTGAGTCTTGACAGTTCACAGTGTGGTGGCTGCTCTACTGTTTTCGACACCCCGACCAAGTTCTAGTCTTTGGTTGGTGTTTTTTGCACCCCATCGCCGTATAGGGTGAGTATCAAGCAGTTATCCGCCCGCTTTGATTTGCGGGCGGCAAGGACCTCTTACTGTGGCTCTACCTGATAGGGCTGGGGCGCAAGCCCCAGGTCCCGAGCATGTAGGAGCCTCCCATTGCAGTGGTGCTGAGATTTTGGGCGGGATTGCGGCTTTCAAGGGTTCGGCCGTAATCCCCCACATGGTAGCCTCGCGCCCTTGGCTTATCAGCCTGGTACGTGAACCAAAGTGTCTGCGGCTCCTCTCGATTTGAGCTGGTTTTCCGTAGCAACGCCCTGTCATTTGTAGGGTAAAACTGACCTGTCTTCAGATCTATTTCCAGCACCCGTTCACTATTTGGTCAGACGAATTTATTGAGGGCTTTTGTTTGTCAATGACCAGGTATTTGAAATCTGCGGAGTTAAACACGATTTCCGTAGCGTTCTTTCATTTGAGCTGACTTTTCGTCCGTGAGTCTAATACCAGCGTACGTTCATTATTAGACCCAAACGGCAGTGCTCTCAATTTGTCAGTTGTTCTACAGTATTGGCGTGTTCAGTCAAATTAAGCCGCAGGTTCCACGCCTGGTGGTGCCCTTCCGTCAATTCCCTTAGCGAGACAATCAAGTTTCTTAAAGGGTAGCCCCAAAGATTTTCGAGGGTCTAATTCCAGCACATGTTCTCTATTAGACCCCACTAAGGTGTACTTTTTGATAGTCATTCTGCAGTATTGGCGTGGTAAGTTAACTTAGGTCTCAGGCTCCACTCCTGATAGTGCTCTTCCGTCAATTCCTTTATCAAACACTGGATGCAGACAAAACCGAGCCAGATTTCTGGGGGTCTAAGTCCAGCACCAGTTCCATATTAGACTCCAGAAGAGTGGTCTCGGCATGTCAATCATTTCAGTGTTGGCCGTGTTGAGTCAAATTAAGCCGCAGGCTCCACTCCTGGTGGTGCCCTTCCGTCAATTCCTTTAAGTTTCAGCTTTGCAACCATACTTCCCCCGGAACCCAAACACTTTGGTTTCCCGGAAGCTGCCCGCAGAGTCATCGAAGCAACTCCTGCGGATCGCTAGTCGGCATCGTTTATGGTCAGAACTACGACGGTATCTGATCGTCTTCGCGCCTCTGACTTTCGTTCTTGATTAATGAAAACATTCTTGACAAATGCTTTCGCAGTAGCTCGTCTTGCGGCGATCCAAGAATTTCACCTCTAACGCCGCAATACGAATGCCCCCGTTTGTCCCTGTTAATCATTACCTCCAGTTCCGAAAACCAACAAAATAGAACCGAGGTCCTATTCCATTATTCCATGCACCATTATTCAGGCAGCCGAGGCCTGCTTTGAACACTCTAATTTTTTCAAAGTAAACGCGCCGGCCACCCAGGACGCTCAGCGAAGAGCACCTGTGGGAGAGAGCCGGCAGACGGTAGGGCAGGAGACAACGGGCAGTGAACCGGCGCGAGCCGGACCGCCCGCCTGCGCCTGAGATCCAACTACGAGCTTTTTAACTGCAACAACTTTAATATACGCTATTGGAGCTGGAATTACCGCGGCTGCTGGCACCAGACTTGCCCTCCAATAGATCCTCGTTAAAGGGTTTAAAGTGTACTCATTCCAATTACGGGGCCTCGAAAGAGTCCCGTATTGTTATTTTTCGTCACTACCTCCCCGTGCCGGGAGTGGGTAAGTTGCGCGCCTGCTGCCTTCCTTGGATGTGGTAGCCGTTTCTCATGCTCCCTCTCCGGAATCGAACCCTGATTCCCCGTTACCCGTTACAAACATGGTAGGCATGTCACGTACCATCGACATTTGATAGGGCAGACATTTGAAAGATGCGTCGCCGGCACATGAGGCCATGCGATCAGCACAAAGTTATCCAGAGTCACCAGTGGGGACGCCGCAACCCCGCGAGGGGAAACGACGATTGGTTTTGAACTAATAAAAGCGCTCTTTCCGCGAGGGTCGGAGCTTGGTAAGCATGTATTAGCTCTAGAATTGCCACAGTTATCCAAGTAGGATCGTGTCATCTAAGGAACCTCGACTGATTTAATGAGCCATTCGCGGTTTCACCGTGAGACAGTGTGAACTTAGACATGCATGGCTTAATCTTTGAGACAAGCATATGACTACTGGCAGGATCAACCAGATATCTGTCGGAGACGTACGTACTGCGCACACCGGTCGGCGGAGGAAGGGTGTGTAAAAAGCCTCACTGGGACGGCCGCAGGGACCGACTGACGGGACGGACGGACGGTTGTTCCACCCGTCCCTCACTCCGTCGACCTAGGACCGCCTGACAGGGGCCTCCCACACGCACCAGACGACCGACCGACCGGGCTCGCTCGAGGAGGGATGGCAGCGCTCTGTGCAGAACGGATCCCAACGACCTCGGCGACGAATTTCACTGGGACTAGAGACACAATTTGGCCTGCCGGCCCTTCTTCTCCGTAGGGAGAACGCAGGGCCTCGAGGCAACGATTCCTGCTTTCCATTTGCCGGTCACAAGCTCTTTGCGAGAGTCGGACCACCAGCGAGACGTACTGTCGAGCTCTGCTATAAGCCTTAGATAAATCACCACGGACGGACCACGTTTCCTGATACGGACCAGACTAGCGCACCTCGGTGGAGGAGCCACTACCACAAACCGCACCCAATTCGCACTACGGGGAAAGGCAGGCGAGCGTTTTCCGCAAGCCCGCGCTATCGCTCCGCCTGGCGGGACTGAGATCGCTTTACGAACACTGGTTGAAATTGAGTCGCCGCAGCGAGACAACTACCCCAGATAGAATAGGGTGGGATGTGTGGTCTAGGATTTGATGGATGTAAGGGTCTAGGATAGTATGGATGTAATGGTCTAGGATATGATGGGATGTGTGGTCTAGGATAGGATGGATGTAATGGTCTAGGATAGTATGGATGTAATGGTCTAGGATAGGATGGGATATGTGGTCTAGGATAGGATGGATGAAATGGTCTAGGATAGGATGCATGTAATGGTCTAGGATACGATGGATGTAATGGTCTAGGATAAGATGGATGTAATGATCTAGGATAGGATAGATGTAATGGTCTAGGATAAGATGGATGTAATGGTCTAGGATAGGATGGATGTAATGGTCTAGGATAGGATCGATGTAATGCTCTAGGGTAGGGTGGATGTAATGGTCTAGGATAGGATGGATGTAATGGTCTAGGATAGGATGGATGTAATGGTCTAGGATAGGATGGATGTAATAGTCTAGGATAGGATGGATGTAATGGTCTAGGGTAGGGTGACATGTGCTTTTCGAGTAGATGATGATCATTGCCGAGAAATATTTGATCGTCATGGCAGGATATACATAATTATTAACTGACATGGCGAATATGATGGAGAACATGGTGGAGAACATGGGGCGAATATGGTGGAGAACATCGGGGCGAACATGGTGGGGAACATGAGGGGGGGGGGGGAACATGGGGGCGAACATGGTATAGAACATGATGGCGAACATGTCGGCGAATATGGGGGCGAACATGATGGAGAAGATGGTGGAGAACATAATGGCAAATAAGGTGGAGAACAGATGGCTAACATAGTGGAGAACATGATGGCGAATATGGGGGCGAACATGGGGGAGAACATGGTGGAGAACATGATAGAGAGCATGGTGTAAAACATGGTGGAGAATATGGTACAGAACATGGGGGAGAACATGGTTTTGAATATGGTGGTAAATATGGGGTGAACATGGTTAAGAACATGGTGGATAACATGGTTGCGAACATGGTGGAAGCTCCTGGCAGTATTGTTAATATGTTTGTGGCAGTATAAGTAGCCTCACATACATGAAACACAGGTACTGAAAGTGATTTATTCTTCACTGTGTAAGGATCAGTCGTCCCAACAGTTATGGGACAAGTGTGGACAAGATTCACTATCTAGTTGATTTTCTATTGTATTAATAATACTTTTCTCCTACGCATCTAGGGATCGTTGCGTCGATCAACCACTACCATGTCCAACTGCTGAGGCTTGTAGCCAAATCTCGTTCACTACCGAAGGAGAGACTACTATCTGTCGGAGTCATGTAGAACGGGGACGAACCTTTCCACGCCTACAGCCGGCCTGTGGAAGACCGTTGTTACATGAAAAAGGCTTTGACATTATCTGGTGAGCCTGTACTTCCTTGTCCAACCGAATCACGTGACCAAACAGAGACAGGCGGCCGCGGACCAGAGTGTCCGAGATAGGGGGAAGACTCGTCTTTGCAGATACCTCGACATTACGGACGAGAGCGAACCACTGGATACCGAGGATGCGTCGCTAGTTGCGCATAGGAAAGGCATCGAGTCTTGATGTGTCCTGTTTAAGTATTTTATTGACACACACACAAACTGAGGTTTTACTGGTAACTGTATATTACAGTCTGTATATTATATTCTGACTGTCTCACTCTAGCGAATCATATTTCTGTAATGTCTCAAAACATGTTCTGAAATCCACAGGGAAAGGTAAGCAGAGGCTGACCTAACACCCATGGAGAAAATATTCGACAGAAACATGAAGACCTGGATAGAACATATGACGTATGACAGCCTTGACGTGTAATCGTAGGAGACCTGGGCTCTCCACAAGGAGATGAAATGTTCAGAATTGAAGGAATCATCAAAGGCATCACATTTCACGTTCGCTCATAATATTTCTGTCATTTTTTATTTCGCTCATTATTCTGCAGTCACAAATTTCTTTCTCTCTTAACTCTTATGTCACAAATGTAACAGAGTCCAGGTTTCCACTGAGGTTTATCTTTCTGTATTGTTACCACATGCATTCACATCATTCACGACCACACACAGCGAATAACATAGCAAGCAGCAGGTGACATATTTATTAATATTACATTCTAACAAAATTATTGAAAGGAGTGAAATGAGATTAGAAACAACACGAGATATACATCTTAACTAAATAATTTTAATCTTTCTATTAATATCATTATTATTAATTACGGAGGTTATAAGCATTAGCTTTTGAATAATGCCCCTCCTCCCCCCGCCCCCTCCCACACTCTCACAAACTCGTCTTCACGATCGTATTCTGTGCATTCAATCACACTCAGATCCCCTGAGGTGGGCTATCTTTACATTATACATTTTAATCCTTTCAGACAGGTGAACTTGAAATCTCACATTAAATCTATTCAACGTATACTCACATGTGATCACACACTCAATCGAACTGCGTAAACACACACTCTGGAACGTACATCGTTCTCTAGGTGTCCAGCACACACAACACACACATCCAACTCTCTTCTAGTCACAAGGTGCCCAACACACACTTTATAGAGCGACTGGCCACGATTCGAAGACGTATGCTGGTTCAGTCACCCTGTAATTCCTTCCATATCTCTGACATTCGTAAAACAGCTTGCTCAACTAGTAGCAGGCTCACGATCGCTCTTCTATAAAGTCCGTGAGCTTAACAATCTGCTAGCTAAATTATCAGTTTGTCTCCCTCTCCATGGCCAGTCTGCCTGAGTTAAACTTTGCATAGTATTATATAGTATCAAGCAGTATCAGAGCTGTCCAATTGTTTTCCGTGTGTGGTCTGACTCAGCCATCACCCTAGTTGGAATCTATCTCCATTTAGTTGTTATTAGAACGAATCACTTCAAATTCCTGTCACTAAAAACGCAAGACCTGATGGCCTTTGTCTCACTAACCCCTCACTACTCCAATCGGAACGCCAGAGCGTTCAGCTCCTAACCCCTACTTGTATCAGACGCATTCTTCTTCTCAACACCCCCCCCCCCCCTTCCCGTTTTCCTTTGTCAAGACGGTGAGTTACCTTGGCACACATTCATGTACTTTTGTTCTCAAAGTCACTGACCCCATCACGCCTGCCCATAACGCCCATGCTCCGACTGGAACTGTTACACATTATGTTTTTCTCTAATTAATTACTTTTATGTCACATATCTCTGTCTCTCATCATTCTTCTGTAAAGTGTTTCTTTCTTTAAAGATATTTCTGTCACATATTGCTTTTTATCATAACTCTTCTGTCGCACATTTCTTTCTCTAAAAACTCGTCTGCTACATTTTCTTTCTCTCATACTACTTCTGCCACATATTTTTTTCTCTCATACATCTCCTAACACATCTTTCTTTTTTAAAAACAATATTCGTGCCACATATTTCTTTTTCTCATAACTTCTGTCACATATTTATCTCTCATGACTCTTCTGTGATATATTGATCTCTCTCATAACTCTTCTGTCAGATATTTATCTTTCATAACCCTTCTGCAACTGCATACCGAGTAGCGCGGTACCTGCCAGTCACACCGGACAAGCAAAAATTATAGGAGTTGACATAATGGCTCAAGAGACGAAGCTCCGCATATTCAATCTGTACGGACCACCAAATAGAGACCTATCGCTCTCGAGTATGGAGGTCAGAGACTCCAATTGCATAGTAGTTGGAGATTTCAACAGCCACTCGGAGAGATGGGGATACTCTGACACAGACAGCAGAGGTGACGAAGTGGAAGATTGGGAGATAGATACAAATCTCTCCCTAATCAATAGGCCGGAGGATACCCCTAGTTTCTATTCTAGAACATGGCGTACCACCTCGACTCCAGATTTGGCCTTCTCCACACAGGACATTCACCATAAAATAGACCGCCAGGTGCTAAATCAACTGGCAGGTAGCGACCACAGGCCGATCAGGCTAGACATTGATATGGAAGTAGGCCCACAGGAAACAAAATCGCTCCCACGTTGGAATTACAAACGAGCCGACTGGGACAGATTTGCAATCCTGACAGATGGGCTGTGTGAAACCATCAACACACGAAACAACAAAATGAAGCCCATGGTGGAAAGCCTAAGCAAGGCAATAATGCAAGCCGCCACTGAAACCATCCCAAGAGGAGCTAGGAAAAACTATAAGCCCTACTGAAATGATGATTTGCAGGAAGTGGAAGATGCAGTAACAAATACTAGGAACATGGCAGAGCGAGAACAATCTATGGAGGCAAACATCGCCCTCAAAGCCGCCACGGCGAAATACAAACACACTCTCAAGCAAACAGCAAGAGAAAGCTGGAAAATCAAAACTGAAAGCCTAAACCTGGATAAAGAAGGGAACAAGCTATGGAAGCCAGTCAGAGCCATGAACGACGAAACCCCGTCAAACAAACAAATTACGATCAAGCAGGGCGAAAACTTGCTCACCGGTAAGAAAGCCGCAAACGCTTTTGTCGATCACTATGCCAGAGCAAACCACATCGAGGTCCCTGGAGATAGGCATACAGACATAAGTGAAGAGCTAAAGGGGCACGACAACATCAATACGGCACCTGAAGAGCATATGATGGTCAAATTAACAATGAGCGAAATGGAAGAGGCTATGAGAACATTAAAGAAAAGGAAATCTCCCGGAAAAGACGGGATAACAAACGAAATGCTGATGGGGCTGGGCTAAACAGCGAAGAGGAAACTGCTATCGGTCCTGAACCAAAGCTGGAAAAGGGGAATTGTACCCCAGGCATGGAAAGACGCAGTACTGGTGCCAGTACCAAAAGCAGGAAAGGACAAAACAGATCCAAATGGATACAGGCCCATCAGCCTACTGAGCTGTGTCGGAAAACTGATGGAACGTATGATAAACACCAGACTGATGTGGCATCTGGAAGAAAAACGAATACTAATTCCACAGCAAGCCGGCTTTAGACAGCACAGATCCACTGAGGACCAGGTCATCCTCATAGCTCAGGAAATAGAAGATGCCTACCAGGCACAGAAACACACAGTAGCTGTTTGGGTGGATCTGGAAAAGGCATTTGACAAAGTCTGGAAAGACGGACTTAGAGTCAAGCTAAGAAGAAGTGATGTTTGTGGGAAAATGTACAAGTGGATCAACCACTACCTCAAACAAAGAACGGCCAGAGTCCAAGTACAAGGGCAGATGAGCAAAAAAGGTGACACTCGAGCAGGGAGTACCCCAAGGGAGAGTACTGTCACCCACACGCTTCCTGGTATATATAAACGACATTACAGAGAATATACCAACGAGAGTCCATAGCTCAATGTTTGCAGACGATCTGGCTATGTGGACCTCTGAAAAGAATCTCACCATAGCGAGAAATCGGATGCAGCAGGCCCTAACATTGCTGGAAGAGTGGGCGAACTCATGGCTGGTCAAAATAAACGAGGAGAAAACCACATGTACAATATTGTCGCTTTCATTAAAACCCCAAAATACCAAATTAAGTCTAAATGGCAAATTCCTGCAGCCAAACGACAACCCAACCTATCTGGGAGTAACATTTGATCGGCGCATGACATGGAAAAGTCAGATCAAGAGAAACCGAATGAGAGCCAGAGAAAGAATGGCAATCATGAGAAAACTGGCTGGCACAAGCTGGTGTGCAGACGAAAGCATACTAAAGAAACTGTACACTGGAAGAGTGAGACCAGTTCTCGAGTATGGAATTGCGGAAACGCCAATTGTAGAACTTGAAAAGATTACAAAACTGCAATCCATGACCGATAGAAGAGACTGCAGAGCCCAGCTGCAGTCAGAGAAACTCCGAAGACTGACTGACCATCCAATGCACCAGAGACTAAACAATTTGGGAAATGGGAAACTAAAGCGGAGAAACTTTGCAGAAATAGCCAAAGCAAAGATGCACGAAGATCCCATAAACGCACTAACAACACCAAAACCCATCACTACTGTACGAAAACCTACCTGGAGGCAGGATATATTTCCAGAGGTGGTAGAAAATATACCAGGTATTGTAAACAAAAACTGCCAGACCGAAAAAGAAAGGAGAGATACTACGCTAAGCTTCATATCGAAAAGCTACCCAAGCATGGACTGGACATATGCATACACCAACGGTTCTGTAACAAACACTACACAGAACGGAGGGGCAGGAGCATTCCTGAACCTACCAAATGGCAGAAAAATAACACTGTCATTCGCTACTGGTAAGTACACAAGCAATTTCAGAGCGGAGGCAGAGGCACTGAGGGCGGCAGTGGAAGAAATGGTGACACAAAATGAAAATGAGAGCCATATAGTCCTGCTTACAGATGCTCTCGCCGTAGTCACAGCGCTAAAAAGCCAGAAAAACATTGAGCTTAATGATTTAAGAGCAGCACTCTGCAAACTGTGCCAGCAGTCCGCACCAAAAAGGGTAGTGGTACAGTGGGTTCCATCACACTGCAACATCCAAGGCAAAGAGGAGGCAGACAGACTGGCAAAAGAAGGTGCAAAACTACCACAAACAGATACTAGTATGACGTACGAAGAGTCAAAACGGCTTATTAAAGCCAGATACATGACCAAATGGGAAATCGAACATACTGGTTACACCAAAAACAATGCCTATTACCAGTTGAACCGAAGAGAGCAGGTCGTTGTGTTCAGACTTCGAACTGGCCACAATAGACTGAGGTACCACCTATTCAACAAATTGAAGATAGGTGGTACCGACGAATGCCCGTGCGGTACTGGTAAAATGACCGCTGAACATCTGCTGCAGAACTGCCCGACATACAAGGATCAGAGAGAGCAGATGTGGCCATCACCAGTGGAACTGAAAGACAAGCTCTATGGCCGTGGCGACAGCCTCAGGATGACCGCCGCTTTTTTCGAAAAAATAAAGGTTACTGTCTGACTGCGTACGAAGAAGAAGAATTACCCTTCTGCCACATATTTATCTCTCTCATAACTCTTCTGCGACATATTTTTCTCTCCCATAACTCTTCTGTCACATATTTATCTCTCTCATAACTCTTCTGTCACATGTTTATCTCTCTCATAACTCTTTTGCCACATATTTCTCTCTCTCAAAACTCTTCTGTCACATCAGCTTCGTGTATTCACAATATCAGCTCGTTCACGCATATTTTTCTTCAATTACTTACTCTTTCACACACACAATTCTTTCCACTTTCAATGTTTTGTTTTTCCGTCCCATTCACTTATTCACTGTCTCATGTTGTTCCTTTGCTAGTCTTCCAATTGCTCGCTCACACATTCACCCACTGTCTGTACCTTGTTGGCATGCTCTTTTATTACCTCCAGCATGCACGAATGCACTCGTTCACCTTCACATTTTCTCAACATGACACATAGATGTACTCACCCCATTGAATCAGCCAGTCAGTTTTCAACTTATCTACACACATTGAATAACTCAATCACCAATTTATTCACAAACTCAACCCAAAATTACACAATGAGTAGCTCACTCACTTAGATATTCACTTATGCACTAACTCATTGGCCAACATCACTCATTCTATCACTATCTCACTCCTACATTCCCTGACTCAACCATTGATTCACTCACTCAACTGTCCACTAATTAAAAATCTCTCATAATCACTCACAAAGTCACTCATCCACTCTTGCATTCAGAAACCCACTCATACACTCACTCTATCACTTGCTTATTTTGAGACTCTAAATGAGCGCTTAGAGATTCATAGAAAACTAAACCGCACACTTTCAGACGACATGTGAAAACTGTTCGCTCAATTTCACAGACACAATAACTAACATACGCTGACTCTTACACACTTCATCGCATTTGTGTTATCGATGCAGTCTCAACAATTAAGCAACAAATATATCCACAAATCATAACTACTGCTCGCGATTGAGTGAATTATGTAGTGACTTTATCAGTTTCGACTTACATTCTCAAATGGATTGTAGGTTTCAGTTCTAAATTTTACATCGTCATTCTATCCCCGGTACAAGTGTATGTGTAAATGTGGAAAAGCATAATGTTTGTTGACGTGAGATTGCATCAAATAACTTCAGTCCATACATGAACAACTGTTACTCAAAGAAATGTACCCGTCTTTTCAAACACATTCTTTACAGTCAAGTAACAAGGCGTTTAATTGGCATTTTGTTCTTTAAGTATTTTGATTGTCTGCCCCTGTAGTATACTGGTAGTGGCCGAGGAGTTGAAATTCGCTATATAAAGCTGGCAATATGGCGTAGTTCTACACTCGATCCTCAGCTGCTCATTCATTTTCCGAGTTATTGTGCTGAGTTAACAAATTATTTAAAGTTACAATGAAGGTGGCTCTTCTTGCTGCAGTATGCATCTGTAAGTAATTATCAATGTTTTTGATAAGCAGCTGGAGGAACACACTTCGCCTAGACGTTAACCCCTTCACCAGATGTAGCGCTAACGTTATTTCATCTAGGATGTTACTCAGTATGATCATATATTATTATACACTTTAGTTGAAGCTCACTGCTGTTGGGTTTCTTGCAGGAAGTCTGTGTGTTGTTTTTTTGTTGTTGTGGTGGTTTCTATTACACATTGAGATTGGCAGCCTCAGTCATAATCCTACGTTGTTGCCTTCAACAATACACAAAGCAGGAAATGTAGGGTCGGACAAGCAGCAATATATGTGCATTTTCATTACCTAGCTTCGTACTTCTTTGCTTCGATTACTCTCTCTAAAGAATGTTGGGATTGAAGTATATAGAAATAATTCGTTTATTTCCTTAACATCTTTACTGTCTTTCTGATTTGGTGATCAAAATAGGTTGAAAAAAAACATTTACAACTTTTGTAAGATTGAGTTTATGCAATTATTTGAAAATCTAGAATATTGTTTAAATATTTTATTTTGATGTCTTTATTGTTAGGCATTCTGGTTACTGATGTCATGAGTGATGGTCATGGCGGAGGACATGGTGGAGGTCACGGTGGAGGACATGGTGGTGGTTACGGTGGAGGTCATGGTGGAGGTCACGGTGGCGGACACGGTGGAGGTCATGGGGGTCATGGTGGGGGACATGGAGGTCATGGAGGAGGTCATGGTGGTGGCCATGGCGGAGGGCATGGTGGAGGACATGGGGGAGGACATGGTGGAGGACATGGGCATCACGGTTGAAACGTTTCAATACTTGACTCAGCACGAGGTTATTAATACTAAGACAACTGGGTCTGACTCTGTTGATAATATTAGAAATAAAATATACGAGTACATGTGGACAATATCGCCTTCAGAGATTGTGTTATGTTCTTGTTACGTGTCTACATTGGATATTTTCACAATGTGTAATAATTGACCGCTGTTAAAATCAATGTTTTCATAATTTCAGTAAATTCTATGTCGTTCAATACTACCGATCTCGATAATCTTTCAGAACACAATCACCTTTTGAACAATTATAAAAATAATGTGCATAAAATGTATAATTGACATAGAATGCAGTCTGTGTTTATGTGTTTGTGAAAGTATGTTTCATGTTTGCTTTCCTAACTGCAATTTACAAATGTTTGCATTATCACTTCCATCTCAGGTGTTAGTTGTCCTAATCTTCAACATAATACATTCAATAACACTGCCCCTCATTTTCTCTTCCCGGAATTATTATTTTTGTTCTTCTTCTTCTTCTTCTGCGTACACAGTCAGACAGTAACCATTATTTTCTCGAAAAAAGCGGCGGTCATCCTGAGACTCTCGCCACTACCATAGAGCTTGTCTTGCAGTTCCACTGGCAATGGCCACATCTGCTCTCTCTGATCCTCGTATGTCGGGCAGTTCTGCAGCAGATGTTCAGTGGTCATTTTACCAGTACCGCACGGGCATTCGTCGGTACACCCTATCTTCAATTTGTTGAAGAGGTGGTACCTCAGTCTGTTGTGGCCAGTGCGAAGTCTGAAGACAACGACCTGCTCTCTTCGGTTCAACTGGTAATAGGCATCGTTTTTGGTGTAACCAGTATGTTCGGTTTCCCATTTGGACATGTACCTGGCTTTGATAAGCCGTTTTGACTCTTCGTACGTCATACTGGTATCTATTTGTGGTAGCCTTGCACCTTCTTTTGCCAGTCTGTCTGCCTCCTCGTTGCCTTGGATGTTGCAGTGTGACGGAACCCACTGTACCACTACCCTTTTTGGTGCGGACTGTTGGCACAGTTTGCAGAGTGCTGCTCTTAAGTCATTAAGCTCAGTGTTTTTCTGGCTTTTTAGCGCTGTGACTACTTCGAGAGCATCTGTCAGCAGGACTATATGGCTCTCATTTTCACTGTGTGTTACCATTTCTTCCACTGCCGCCCTCAGTGCCTCTGCCTCTGCTCTGAAATTGCTCGTGTACTTACCAGTAGCGAATGACAGTGTTATTTTTCTGCCATTTGGTAGGTTCAGGAATGCTCCTGCCCCTCCGTTCTGTGTAGTGTTTGTTACAGAGCCGTCGGTGTATGCATGGGTCCAGTCCATGCTTGGGTAGCTTTTCGTTATGAAGCTTAGGGTAGTATCTCTCCTTTCTTTTTCGGTCTGGCAGTTTTTGTTTGCAATACCTGGTATATTTTCTACCACCTCTGGAAATATATCCTGCCTCCAAGTAGGTTTTCGTACAGTAGTGATGGGTTTTGGTGTTGTTAGTGCGTTTATGGGATCTTCGTGCATCTTTGCTTTGGCTATTTCTGCAAAGTTTCTCCGCTTTAGTTTTCCAGTTCCCAAATTGTTTAGCCTCTGGTACATTGGATGGTCCGTCAGTCTTCGGAGTTTCTCTGACTGCAGCTGGGCTCTGCAGTCTCTTCTGTCGGTCATGGATTGCAGTTTTGTAATCTTTTCAAGTTCTACAATTGGCGTTGACTTCATGCCACCAGTTATGATTCTCATAGCTTGGTTTTGAAGTTTGTTAACTTTATCGAATTTCGCCTTCGCTGCTGTTGTCCAAGCCGCGATGCCATACTCGAGAACTGGTCTCACTCTTCCAGTGTACAGTTTCTTTAGTATGCCTTCGTCTGCTCCCCAGCTTGTGCCAGCAAGTTTCCTCATGATCGCCATTCTTTCTCTGGCTTTCATTCGGTTTCTCTCAATCTGACTTTTCCATGTCATGCGCCGATCAAATGTGACTCCCAGATAGGTTGGGTTGTCGTTTGGCTGCAGGATTTTGCCATTTAGGCTTAGTTTGGTACTTTGGGGTTTTAATGAGAGCGAGAATATTGTGCACGTGGTTTTCTCCTCGTTTATTTTGACCAGCCATGAGTTCGCCCACTCTTCCAGCGATGTTAGGGCCGTCTGCATCCGATTTCTTGCTATGGTGAGATTCTTTTCAGAGGTCCACATAGCCAGATCGTCTGCAAACATTGAGCTATGGACTCTTCTTGGTATATTCTCTGTAATATCGTTTATATATACCAGGAAGAGTGTGGGTGACAGTACTCCCCCTTGGGGTACTCCCTGCTCGAGTGTCACCTTTTTGCTCATCTGCCCTTGTACTTGGACTCTGGCCGTTCTTTGTTTGAGGTAGTGGTTGATCCACTTGTACATCTTCCCACAAACATCACTTCTTCTTAGCTTGACTCTAAGTCCATCCTTCCAGACTTTGTCAAATGCCTTTTCCAGATCCACCCAAACAGCTACTGTGTGTTTCTGTGCCTGGTAGGCATCTTCTATCTCCTGGGCTATGAGGATGACCTGGTCCTCAGTGGATCTGTGCTGTCTAAAGCCGGCTTGCTGTGGAATTAGTATTCGTTTTTCTTCCAGATGCCACATCAGTCTGGTGTTTATCATCCGTTCCATCAGCTTGCCGACACAGCTCAGTAGGCTTATGGGCCTGTATCCATTCGGATCTGTTTTGTCCTTTCCTGTTTTTGGTACTGGTACCAGTATTGCATCTTTCCATGCCTGGGGTACAATACCCCTTTTCCAGCTTTGGTTCAGGACTGACAGTAGTTTTTCCTTCGCTGTTTGGCCCAGCCCCATCAGCATTTCGTTTGTTATCCCGTCTTTTCCGGGAGATTTCCTTCTCTTTAGTGTTCTCATAGCCTCTTCCATTTCGCGCATTGTTAGTTTGGCCATCATGTGCTCTTCAGGAGCCGTATTTTTGTTTTCGTGCCCCTTTAGCTCTTCGCTAATGTCTGTATGCTTATCTGCAGGGACCTCGATGTTGTTTGCTCTGGCATAGTGATCGACAAAGGCGTTTGCGGCTTTCTTACCTGTGATCAAGTTCTCGCCTTGCTTGATAGTAATTTGTTTATTTGACGGGGTTTCGTCGTTCATGGCTCTGACTAGCTTCCATAGCTTGTTCCCTTCTTTGTCCAGGTTTAAACTTTCCGTTTTATTTTTCCAACTTTCTCTTGCTGTTTGCTTGAGAGTGTGTTTGTACTTCGCCGCGGCGGCTTTGAGGGCGATGTTTGCCTCCACGGATTTTTCTCGTTCTGCCATGTTTCTAGCATTTGTTACTGCATCTTCCACTTTCTGTAACTCATCATTCCAGTAGGGCTTATAGTTTTTCCTAGCTCCTCTTGGGATGGTTTCAGTGGCGGCTTGCATTATTGCCTTGCTTAGGCTCTCTACCATGGGCTTCATTTTGGTGTTTCGTGTGTTGATGGTTTCACACAGCCCATCTGTCAGGATTGCAAATCTGTCCCAGTCGGCTCGTTTGTAATTCCAACGTGGGAGCGGTTTTGTTTCCTGTGGGCCTACTTCCATGTCAATGGTTAGCCTGATCGGCCTGTGGTCGCTACCTGCCAGTTGGTTTAGCACCTGGCGGTCTATTTTATAGTGTATGTCCTGTGTGGAGAAGGCCAAGTCTGGAGTCGAGGTGGTATGCCATGTTCTTGAATAGAAGCTAGGGCTATCCTCCGGCCTATTGATTAGGGAGAGATTTGCATCTATCTCCCAATCTTCCACTTCGTCACCTCTGCTGTCTGTGTCAGAGTATCCCCATCTCTCCGAGTGGCTGTTGAAATCTCCAACCACTATGCAGTTGGAGTCTCTGACCTCCATACTCGAGAGCGATAGGTCTCTGTTTGGTGGTCCGTACAGATTGAAAATGCGGAGCTTCGTCTCTTGAGCCATTATGTCAACTCCTACAATTTCTGCTTGTCCGGTGTGATTGACAGGTACCGCGCTACTCGGTATGCTGTTTCTGGTCAGTATCAGGACCCCTCCTTTGTGGCCTTCTCTATCTAGACGGAAAGTCTGGTATCCTCTGATTGAGAATTTATGGTTATTGTTGAGGTGCGTTTCCTGGATACATGCCACGTCAATCTTACCTTCATGCAGGTGATGTGTTAGGGAAAGTTTTTTGTTAATGACTCCCTCCGCATTCCACTGTAATATTCTGAGGGTCTTGAAGTTTTGGCCAATAGTCGTTTCCCCATAGCCATGTGCCTTGACTCCACGACACATGGGTGGGTGACCACCAGTAGCCAAGGGTGGGCCCCTTCGAGGCGTGGGGCCCGGCGCTATCACTGCCTGGCGGGTCTCCTCAGGATGAGCGCCATACGTTTTTCGAATAGGTTGTGCTGCCATCATACTGTGATTTACGTTGCACTGTTTTGTTAGGCTTGCGGCCCCGTGCATCCGATTTCAACAGGCGTTTCTGTAGGGATGCCCTCCTTAGCCTTTGGCTGTCCCCAGCCTATCTGCAAGGCAGCAGTTGTTTACGATCAGAGTTTTCTCTCCTATGGAAGTTGTCTTACCAGACTATCGAGTCTTCACTACTCGTGTCTATAGGGTGCAATGATGGTATGTGATATATGAGATGGACTGGTTTACCCGGAAGAGAGGCAGTCCAGTGTGTCTGTATCCCAGGATCGTCACGTCCTGCCAGAAACGTAGCATTTGCATGTGAGTGGGGTATCTCTTTTTCCCTTTATTTTCTTGGCTTCTATGCAGGGATGGTACGCCTAGCATTCCCCGCCACCTGGGGTGTTGACACAGTGGGGCAGGTGTGCAATGTCCGCTGGTCTGCATCTCTTCTGCGTCCAGCATGATAGTTATGGCTGATAACGTACAGAGGTAGATATCGTAACCGGAGTGCATTTAGCCAGAGGACAAGCCTGGTAATGTCACAGAGATGTTGATCGCCTGGTGTGCGGACAACTCTCATGGTCAGTGGTTGAGTCTTGACAGTTCACAGTGTGGTGGCTGCTCTACTGTTTTCGACACCCCGACCAAGTTCTAGTCTTTGGTTGGTGTTTTTTGCACCCCATCGCCGTATAGGGTGAGTATCAAGCAGTTATCCGCCCGCTTTGATTTGCGGGCGGCAAGGACCTCTTACTGTGGCTCTACCTGATAGGGCTGGGGCGCAAGCCCCAGGTCCCGAGCATGTAGGAGCCTCCCATTGCAGTGGTGCTGAGATTTTGGGCGGGATTGCGGCTTTCAAGGGTTCGGCCGTAATCCCCCACATGGTAGCCTCGCGCCCTTGGCTTATCAGCCTGGTACGTGAACCAAAGTGTCTGCGGCTCCTCTCGATTTGAGCTGGTTTTCCGTAGCAACGCCCTGTCATTTGTAGGGTAAAACTGACCTGTCTTCAGATCTATTTCCAGCACCCGTTCACTATTTGGTCAGACGAATTTATTGAGGGCTTTTGTTTGTCAATGACCAGGTATTTGAAATCTGCGGAGTTAAACACGATTTCCGTAGCGTTCTTTCATTTGAGCTGACTTTTCGTCCGTGAGTCTAATACCAGCGTACGTTCATTATTAGACCCAAACGGCAGTGCTCTCAATTTGTCAGTTGTTCTACAGTATTGGCGTGTTCAGTCAAATTAAGCCGCAGGTTCCACGCCTGGTGGTGCCCTTCCGTCAATTCCCTTAGCGAGACAATCAAGTTTCTTAAAGGGTAGCCCCAAAGATTTTCGAGGGTCTAATTCCAGCACATGTTCTCTATTAGACCCCACTAAGGTGTACTTTTTGATAGTCATTCTGCAGTATTGGCGTGGTAAGTTAACTTAGGTCTCAGGCTCCACTCCTGATAGTGCTCTTCCGTCAATTCCTTTATCAAACACTGGATGCAGACAAAACCGAGCCAGATTTCTGGGGGTCTAAGTCCAGCACCAGTTCCATATTAGACTCCAGAAGAGTGGTCTCGGCATGTCAATCATTTCAGTGTTGGCCGTGATGAGTCAAATTAAGCCGCAGGCTCCACTCCTGGTGGTGCCCTTCCGTCAATTCCTTTAAGTTTCAGCTTTGCAACCATACTTCCCCCGGAACCCAAACACTTTGGTTTCCCGGAAGCTGCCCGCAGAGTCATCGAAGCAACTCCTGCGGATCGCTAGTCGGCATCGTTTATGGTCAGAACTACGACGGTATCTGATCGTCTTCGCGCCTCTGACTTTCGTTCTTGATTAATGAAAACATTCTTGACAAATGCTTTCGCAGTAGCTCGTCTTGCGGCGATCCAAGAATTTCACCTCTAACGCCGCAATACGAATGCCCCCGTTTGTCCCTGTTAATCATTACCTCCAGTTCCGAAAACCAACAAAATAGAACCGAGGTCCTATTCCATTATTCCATGCACCATTATTCAGGCAGCCGAGGCCTGCTTTGAACACTCTAATTTTTTCAAAGTAAACGCGCCGGCCACCCAGGACGCTCAGCGAAGAGCACCTGTGGGAGAGAGCCGGCAGACGGTAGGGCAGGAGACAACGGGCAGTGAACCGGCGCGAGCCGGACCGCCCGCCTGCGCTTGAGATCCAACTACGAGCTTTTTAACTGCAACAACTTTAATATACGCTATTGGAGCTGGAATTACCGCGGCTGCTGGCACCAGACTTGCCCTCCAATAGATCCTCGTTAAAGGGTTTAAAGTGTACTCATTCCAATTACGGGGCCTCGAAAGAGTCCCGTATTGTTATTTTTCGTCACTACCTCCCCGTGCCGGGAGTGGGTAAGTTGCGCGCCTGCTGCCTTCCTTGGATGTGGTAGCCGTTTCTCATGCTCCCTCTCCGGAATCGAACCCTGATTCCCCGTTACCCGTTACAAACATGGTAGGCATGTCACGTACCATCGACATTTGATAGGGCAGACATTTGAAAGATGCGTCGCCGGCACATGAGGCCATGCGATCAGCACAAAGTTATCCAGAGTCACCAGTGGGGACGCCGCAACCCCGCGAGGGGAAACGACGATTGGTTTTGAACTAATAAAAGCGCTCTTTCCGCGAGGGTCGGAGCTTGGTAAGCATGTATTAGCTCTAGAATTGCCACAGTTATCCAAGTAGGATCGTGTCATCTAAGGAACCTCGACTGATTTAATGAGCCATTCGCGGTTTCACCGTGAGACAGTGTGAACTTAGACATGCATGGCTTAATCTTTGAGACAAGCATATGACTACTGGCAGGATCAACCAGATATCTGTCGGAGACGTACGTACTGCGCACACCGGTCGGCGGAGGAAGGGTGTGTAAAAAGCCTCACTGGGACGGCCGCAGGGACCGACTGACGGGACGGACGGACGGTTGTTCCACCCGTCCCTCACTCCGTCGACCTAGGACCGCCTGACAGGGGCCTCCCACACGCACCAGACGACCGACCGACCGGGCTCGCTCGAGGAGGGATGGCAGCGCTCTGTGCAGAACGGATCCCAACGACCTCGGCGACGAATTTCACTGGGACTAGAGACACAATTTGGCCTGCCGGCCCTTCTTCTCCGTAGGGAGAACGCAGGGCCTCGAGGCAACGATTCCTGCTTTCCATTTGCCGGTCACAAGCTCTTTGCGAGAGTCGGACCACCAGCGAGACGTACTGTCGAGCTCTGCTATAAGCCTTAGATAAATCACCACGGACGGACCACGTTTCCTGATACGGACCAGACTAGCGCACCTCGGTGGAGGAGCCACTACCACAAACCGCACCCAATTCGCACTACGGGGAAAGGCAGGCGAGCGTTTTCCGCAAGCCCGCGCTATCGCTCCGCCTGGCGGGACTGAGATCGCTTTACGAACACTGGTTGAAATTGAGTCGCCGCAGCGAGACAACTACCCCAGATAGAATAGGGTGGGATGTGTGGTCTAGGATTTGATGGATGTAAGGGTCTAGGATAGTATGGATGTAATGGTCTAGGATATGATGGGATGTGTGGTCTAGGATAGGATGGATGTAATGGTCTAGGATAGTATGGATGTAATGGTCTAGGATAGGATGGGATATGTGGTCTAGGATAGGATGGATGAAATGGTCTAGGATAGGATGCATGTAATGGTCTAGGATACGATGGATGTAATGGTCTAGGATAAGATGGATGTAATGATCTAGGATAGGATAGATGTAATGGTCTAGGATAAGATGGATGTAATGGTCTAGGATAGGATGGATGTAATGGTCTAGGATAGGATCGATGTAATGCTCTAGGGTAGGGTGGATGTAATGGTCTAGGATAGGATGGATGTAATGGTCTAGGATAGGATGGATGTAATGGTCTAGGATAGGATGGATGTAATAGTCTAGGATAGGATGGATGTAATGGTCTAGGGTAGGGTGACATGTGCTTTTCGAGTAGATGATGATCATTGCCGAGAAATATTTGATCGTCATGGCAGGATATACATAATTATTAACTGACATGGCGAATATGATGGAGAACATGGTGGAGAACATGGGGCGAATATGGTGGAGAACATCGGGGCGAACATGGTGGGGAACATGAGGGGGGGGGGGGGAACATGGGGGCGAACATGGTATAGAACATGATGGCGAACATGTCGGCGAATATGGGGGCGAACATGATGGAGAAGATGGTGGAGAACATAATGGCAAATAAGGTGGAGAACAGATGGCTAACATAGTGGAGAACATGATGGCGAATATGGGGGCGAACATGGGGGAGAACATGGTGGAGAACATGATAGAGAGCATGGTGTAAAACATGGTGGAGAATATGGTACAGAACATGGGGGAGAACATGGTTTTGAATATGGTGGTAAATATGGGGTGAACATGGTTAAGAACATGGTGGATAACATGGTTGCGAACATGGTGGAAGCTCCTGGCAGTATTGTTAATATGTTTGTGGCAGTATAAGTAGCCTCACATACATGAAACACAGGTACTGAAAGTGATTTATTCTTCACTGTGTAAGGATCAGTCGTCCCAACAGTTATGGGACAAGTGTGGACAAGATTCACTATCTAGTTGATTTTCTATTGTATTAATAATACTTTTCTCCTACGCATCTAGGGATCGTTGCGTCGATCAACCACTACCATGTCCAACTGCTGAGGCTTGTAGCCAAATCTCGTTCACTACCGAAGGAGAGACTACTATCTGTCGGAGTCATGTAGAACGGGGACGAACCTTTCCACGCCTACAGCCGGCCTGTGGAAGACCGTTGTTACATGAAAAAGGCTTTGACATTATCTGGTGAGCCTGTACTTCCTTGTCCAACCGAATCACGTGACCAAACAGAGACAGGCGGCCGCGGACCAGAGTGTCCGAGATAGGGGGAAGACTCGTCTTTGCAGATACCTCGACATTACGGACGAGAGCGAACCACTGGATACCGAGGATGCGTCGCTAGTTGCGCATAGGAAAGGCATCGAGTCTTGATGTGTCCTGTTTAAGTATTTTATTGACACACACACAAACTGAGGTTTTACTGGTAACTGTATATTACAGTCTGTATATTATATTCTGACTGTCTCACTCTAGCGAATCATATTTCTGTAATGTCTCAAAACATGTTCTGAAATCCACAGGGAAAGGTAAGCAGAGGCTGACCTAACACCCATGGAGAAAATATTCGACAGAAACATGAAGACCTGGATAGAACATATGACGTATGACAGCCTTGACGTGTAATCGTAGGAGACCTGGGCTCTCCACAAGGAGATGAAATGTTCAGAATTGAAGGAATCATCAAAGGCATCACATTTCACGTTCGCTCATAATATTTCTGTCATTTTTTATTTCGCTCATTATTCTGCAGTCACAAATTTCTTTCTCTCTTAACTCTTATGTCACAAATGTAACAGAGTCCAGGTTTCCACTGAGGTTTATCTTTCTGTATTGTTACCACATGCATTCACATCATTCACGACCACACACAGCGAATAACATAGCAAGCAGCAGGTGACATATTTATTAATATTACATTCTAACAAAATTATTGAAAGGAGTGAAATGAGATTAGAAACAACACGAGATATACATCTTAACTAAATAATTTTAATCTTTCTATTAATATCATTATTATTAATTACGGAGGTTATAAGCATTAGCTTTTGAATAATGCCCCTCCTCCCCCCGCCCCCTCCCACACTCTCACAAACTCGTCTTCACGATCGTATTCTGTGCATTCAATCACACTCAGATCCCCTGAGGTGGGCTATCTTTACATTATACATTTTAATCCTTTCAGACAGGTGAACTTGAAATCTCACATTAAATCTATTCAACGTATACTCACATGTGATCACACACTCAATCGAACTGCGTAAACACACACTCTGGAACGTACATCGTTCTCTAGGTGTCCAGCACACACAACACACACATCCAACTCTCTTCTAGTCACAAGGTGCCCAACACACACTTTATAGAGCGACTGGCCACGATTCGAAGACGTATGCTGGTTCAGTCACCCTGTAATTCCTTCCATATCTCTGACATTCGTAAAACAGCTTGCTCAACTAGTAGCAGGCTCACGATCGCTCTTCTATAAAGTCCGTGAGCTTAACAATCTGCTAGCTAAATTATCAGTTTGTCTCCCTCTCCATGGCCAGTCTGCCTGAGTTAAACTTTGCATAGTATTATATAGTATCAAGCAGTATCAGAGCTGTCCAATTGTTTTCCGTGTGTGGTCTGACTCAGCCATCACCCTAGTTGGAATCTATCTCCATTTAGTTGTTATTAGAACGAATCACTTCAAATTCCTGTCACTAAAAACGCAAGACCTGATGGCCTTTGTCTCACTAACCCCTCACTACTCCAATCGGAACGCCAGAGCGTTCAGCTCCTAACCCCTACTTGTATCAGACGCATTCTTCTTCTCAACACCCCCCCCCCCCCCTTCCCGTTTTCCTTTGTCAAGACGGTGAGTTACCTTGGCACACATTCATGTACTTTTGTTCTCAAAGTCACTGACCCCATCACGCCTGCCCATAACGCCCATGCTCCGACTGGAACTGTTACACATTATGTTTTTCTCTAATTAATTACTTTTATGTCACATATCTCTGTCTCTCATCATTCTTCTGTAAAGTGTTTCTTTCTTTAAAGATATTTCTGTCACATATTGCTTTTTATCATAACTCTTCTGTCGCACATTTCTTTCTCTAAAAACTCGTCTGCTACATTTTCTTTCTCTCATACTACTTCTGCCACATATTTTTTTCTCTCATACATCTCCTAACACATCTTTCTTTTTTAAAAACAATATTCGTGCCACATATTTCTTTTTCTCATAACTTCTGTCACATATTTATCTCTCATGACTCTTCTGTGATATATTGATCTCTCTCATAACTCTTCTGTCAGATATTTATCTTTCATAACCCTTCTGCAACTGCATACCGAGTAGCGCGGTACCTGCCAGTCACACCGGACAAGCAAAAATTATAGGAGTTGACATAATGGCTCAAGAGACGAAGCTCCGCATATTCAATCTGTACGGACCACCAAATAGAGACCTATCGCTCTCGAGTATGGAGGTCAGAGACTCCAATTGCATAGTAGTTGGAGATTTCAACAGCCACTCGGAGAGATGGGGATACTCTGACACAGACAGCAGAGGTGACGAAGTGGAAGATTGGGAGATAGATACAAATCTCTCCCTAATCAATAGGCCGGAGGATACCCCTAGTTTCTATTCTAGAACATGGCGTACCACCTCGACTCCAGATTTGGCCTTCTCCACACAGGACATTCACCATAAAATAGACCGCCAGGTGCTAAATCAACTGGCAGGTAGCGACCACAGGCCGATCAGGCTAGACATTGATATGGAAGTAGGCCCACAGGAAACAAAATCGCTCCCACGTTGGAATTACAAACGAGCCGACTGGGACAGATTTGCAATCCTGACAGATGGGCTGTGTGAAACCATCAACACACGAAACAACAAAATGAAGCCCATGGTGGAAAGCCTAAGCAAGGCAATAATGCAAGCCGCCACTGAAACCATCCCAAGAGGAGCTAGGAAAAACTATAAGCCCTACTGAAATGATGATTTGCAGGAAGTGGAAGATGCAGTAACAAATACTAGGAACATGGCAGAGCGAGAACAATCTATGGAGGCAAACATCGCCCTCAAAGCCGCCACGGCGAAATACAAACACACTCTCAAGCAAACAGCAAGAGAAAGCTGGAAAATCAAAACTGAAAGCCTAAACCTGGATAAAGAAGGGAACAAGCTATGGAAGCCAGTCAGAGCCATGAACGACGAAACCCCGTCAAACAAACAAATTACGATCAAGCAGGGCGAAAACTTGCTCACCGGTAAGAAAGCCGCAAACGCTTTTGTCGATCACTATGCCAGAGCAAACCACATCGAGGTCCCTGGAGATAGGCATACAGACATAAGTGAAGAGCTAAAGGGGCACGACAACATCAATACGGCACCTGAAGAGCATATGATGGTCAAATTAACAATGAGCGAAATGGAAGAGGCTATGAGAACATTAAAGAAAAGGAAATCTCCCGGAAAAGACGGGATAACAAACGAAATGCTGATGGGGCTGGGCTAAACAGCGAAGAGGAAACTGCTATCGGTCCTGAACCAAAGCTGGAAAAGGGGAATTGTACCCCAGGCATGGAAAGACGCAGTACTGGTGCCAGTACCAAAAGCAGGAAAGGACAAAACAGATCCAAATGGATACAGGCCCATCAGCCTACTGAGCTGTGTCGGAAAACTGATGGAACGTATGATAAACACCAGACTGATGTGGCATCTGGAAGAAAAACGAATACTAATTCCACAGCAAGCCGGCTTTAGACAGCACAGATCCACTGAGGACCAGGTCATCCTCATAGCTCAGGAAATAGAAGATGCCTACCAGGCACAGAAACACACAGTAGCTGTTTGGGTGGATCTGGAAAAGGCATTTGACAAAGTCTGGAAAGACGGACTTAGAGTCAAGCTAAGAAGAAGTGATGTTTGTGGGAAAATGTACAAGTGGATCAACCACTACCTCAAACAAAGAACGGCCAGAGTCCAAGTACAAGGGCAGATGAGCAAAAAAGGTGACACTCGAGCAGGGAGTACCCCAAGGGAGAGTACTGTCACCCACACGCTTCCTGGTATATATAAACGACATTACAGAGAATATACCAACGAGAGTCCATAGCTCAATGTTTGCAGACGATCTGGCTATGTGGACCTCTGAAAAGAATCTCACCATAGCGAGAAATCGGATGCAGCAGGCCCTAACATTGCTGGAAGAGTGGGCGAACTCATGGCTGGTCAAAATAAACGAGGAGAAAACCACATGTACAATATTGTCGCTTTCATTAAAACCCCAAAATACCAAATTAAGTCTAAATGGCAAATTCCTGCAGCCAAACGACAACCCAACCTATCTGGGAGTAACATTTGATCGGCGCATGACATGGAAAAGTCAGATCAAGAGAAACCGAATGAGAGCCAGAGAAAGAATGGCAATCATGAGAAAACTGGCTGGCACAAGCTGGTGTGCAGACGAAAGCATACTAAAGAAACTGTACACTGGAAGAGTGAGACCAGTTCTCGAGTATGGAATTGCGGAAACGCCAATTGTAGAACTTGAAAAGATTACAAAACTGCAATCCATGACCGATAGAAGAGACTGCAGAGCCCAGCTGCAGTCAGAGAAACTCCGAAGACTGACTGACCATCCAATGCACCAGAGACTAAACAATTTGGGAAATGGGAAACTAAAGCGGAGAAACTTTGCAGAAATAGCCAAAGCAAAGATGCACGAAGATCCCATAAACGCACTAACAACACCAAAACCCATCACTACTGTACGAAAACCTACCTGGAGGCAGGATATATTTCCAGAGGTGGTAGAAAATATACCAGGTATTGTAAACAAAAACTGCCAGACCGAAAAAGAAAGGAGAGATACTACGCTAAGCTTCATATCGAAAAGCTACCCAAGCATGGACTGGACATATGCATACACCAACGGTTCTGTAACAAACACTACACAGAACGGAGGGGCAGGAGCATTCCTGAACCTACCAAATGGCAGAAAAATAACACTGTCATTCGCTACTGGTAAGTACACAAGCAATTTCAGAGCGGAGGCAGAGGCACTGAGGGCGGCAGTGGAAGAAATGGTGACACAAAATGAAAATGAGAGCCATATAGTCCTGCTTACAGATGCTCTCGCCGTAGTCACAGCGCTAAAAAGCCAGAAAAACATTGAGCTTAATGATTTAAGAGCAGCACTCTGCAAACTGTGCCAGCAGTCCGCACCAAAAAGGGTAGTGGTACAGTGGGTTCCATCACACTGCAACATCCAAGGCAAAGAGGAGGCAGACAGACTGGCAAAAGAAGGTGCAAAACTACCACAAACAGATACTAGTATGACGTACGAAGAGTCAAAACGGCTTATTAAAGCCAGATACATGACCAAATGGGAAATCGAACATACTGGTTACACCAAAAACAATGCCTATTACCAGTTGAACCGAAGAGAGCAGGTCGTTGTGTTCAGACTTCGAACTGGCCACAATAGACTGAGGTACCACCTATTCAACAAATTGAAGATAGGTGGTACCGACAAATGCCCGTGCGGTACTGGTAAAATGACCGCTGAACATCTGCTGCAGAACTGCCCGACATACAAGGATCAGAGAGAGCAGATGTGGCCATCACCAGTGGAACTGAAAGACAAGCTCTATGGCCGTGGCGACAGCCTCAGGATGACCGCCGCTTTTTTCGAAAAAATAAAGGTTACTGTCTGACTGCGTACGAAGAAGAAGAATTACCCTTCTGCCACATATTTATCTCTCTCATAACTCTTCTGCGACATATTTTTCTCTCCCATAACTCTTCTGTCACATATTTATCTCTCTCATAACTCTTCTGTCACATGTTTATCTCTCTCATAACTCTTTTGCCACATATTTCTCTCTCTCAAAACTCTTCTGTCACATCAGCTTCGTGTATTCACAATATCAGCTCGTTCACGCATATTTTTCTTCAATTACTTACTCTTTCACACACACAATTCTTTCCACTTTCAATGTTTTGTTTTTCCGTCCCATTCACTTATTCACTGTCTCATGTTGTTCCTTTGCTAGTCTTCCAATTGCTCGCTCACACATTCACCCACTGTCTGTACCTTGTTGGCATGCTCTTTTATTACCTCCAGCATGCACGAATGCACTCGTTCACCTTCACATTTTCTCAACATGACACATAGATGTACTCACCCCATTGAATCAGCCAGTCAGTTTTCAACTTATCTACACACATTGAATAACTCAATCACCAATTTATTCACAAACTCAACCCAAAATTACACAATGAGTAGCTCACTCACTTAGATATTCACTTATGCACTAACTCATTGGCCAACATCACTCATTCTATCACTATCTCACTCCTACATTCCCTGACTCAACCATTGATTCACTCACTCAACTGTCCACTAATTAAAAATCTCTCATAATCACTCACAAAGTCACTCATCCACTCTTGCATTCAGAAACCCACTCATACACTCACTCTATCACTTGCTTATTTTGAGACTCTAAATGAGCGCTTAGAGATTCATAGAAAACTAAACCGCACACTTTCAGACGACATGTGAAAACTGTTCGCTCAATTTCACAGACACAATAACTAACATACGCTGACTCTTACACACTTCATCGCATTTGTGTTATCGATGCAGTCTCAACAATTAAGCAACAAATATATCCACAAATCATAACTACTGCTCGCGATTGAGTGAATTATGTAGTGACTTTATCAGTTTCGACTTACATTCTCAAATGGATTGTAGGTTTCAGTTCTAAATTTTACATCGTCATTCTATCCCCGGTACAAGTGTATGTGTAAATGTGGAAAAGCCTAATGTTTGTTGACGTGAGATTGCATCAAATAACTTCAGTCCATACATGAACAACTGTTACTCAAAGAAATGTACCCGTCTTTTCAAACACATTCTTTACAGTCAAGTAACAAGGCGTTTAATTGGCATTTTGTTCTTTAAGTATTTTGATTGTCTGCCCCTGTAGTATACTGGTAGTGGCCGAGGAGTTGAAATTCGCTATATAAAGCTGGCAATATGGCGTAGTTCTACACTCGATCCTCAGCTGCTCATTCATTTTCCGAGTTATTGTGCTGAGTTAACAAATTATTTAAAGTTACAATGAAGGTGGCTCTTCTTGCTGCAGTATGCATCTGTAAGTAATTATCAATGTTTTTGATAAGCAGCTGGAGGAACACACTTCGCCTAGACGTTAACCCCTTCACCAGATGTAGCGCTAACGTTATTTCATCTAGGATGTTACTCAGTATGATCATATATTATTATACACTTTAGTTGAAGCTCACTGCTGTTGGGTTTCTTGCAGGAAGTCTGTGTGTTGTTTTTTTGTTGTTGTGGTGGTTTCTATTACACATTGAGATTGGCAGCCT
Organism: Ariolimax columbianus; assembly: GCA_036924085.1. Lineage (NCBI taxonomy): Eukaryota > Metazoa > Mollusca > Gastropoda > Stylommatophora > Arionidae > Ariolimax > Ariolimax columbianus. The sequence continues at coordinate 130,975,917 of JAVGWX010000001.1, forward strand.
CAGTCATAATCCTACGTTGTTGCCTTCAACAATACACAAAGCAGGAAATGTAGGGTCGGACAAGCAGCAATATATGTGCATTTTCATTACCTAGCTTCGTATTTCTTTGCTTCGATTACTCTCTCTAAAGAATGTTGGGATTGAAGTATATAGAAATAATTCGTTTATTTCCTTAACATCTTTACTGTCTTTCTGATTTGGTGATCAAAATAGGTTGAAAAAAAACATTTACAACTTTTGTAAGATTGAGTTTATGCAATTATTTGAAAATCTAGAATATTGTTTAAATATTTTATTTTGATGTCTTTATTGTTAGGCATTCTGGTTACTGATGTCATGAGTGATGGTCATGGCGGAGGACATGGTGGAGGTCACGGTGGAGGTCATGGCGGGGGACACGGTGAAGGTCACGGTGGAGGACATGGTGGTGGTCACGGTGGAGGTCATGGTGGAGGTCACGGAGGAGGCCATGGTGGAGGTCACGGTGGCGGACACGGTGGAGGTCATGGGGGTCATGGTGGGGGACATGGAGGTCATGGAGGAGGTCATGGTGGTGGCCATGGCGGAGGGCATGGTGGAGGACATGGTGGAGGACATGGTGGAGGACATGGGCATCACGGTTGAAACGTTTCAATACTTGACTCAGCACGAGGTTATTAATACTAAGACAACTGGGTCTGACTCTGTTGATAATATTAGAAATAAAATATACGAGTACATGTGGACAATATCGCCTTCAGAGATTGTGTTATGTTCTTGTTACGTGTCTACATTGGATATTTTCACAATGTGTAATAATTGACCGCTGTTAAAATCAATGTTTTCATAATTTCAGTAAATTCTATGTCGTTCAATACTACCGATCTCGATAATCTTTCAGAACACAATCACCTTTTGAACAATTATAAAAATAATGTGCATAAAATGTATAATTGACATAGAATGCAGTCTGTGTTTATGTGTTTGTGAAAGTATGTTTCATGTTTGCTTTCCTAACTGCAATTTACAAATGTTTGCATTATCACTTCCATCTCAGGTGTTAGTTGTCCTAATCTTCAACATAATACATTCAATAACACTGCCCCTCATTTTCTCTTCCTGGAATTATTATTTTTGTTCAAATCGTTGGATTTGAATTTTTCTCATTTAAGAGCACGTTTTCTATGTGTTTTCCAGCGACGATCTTTAAGGTTAATGGTGCCTAAAATATTCACTTAATGCTCAGAGTCTGCTCTATTATGTTTTACATGTAATTAACTATACACTTTAAAACTAGAATCATTAAAAGGTTGCAGTTTGGAGTGTTCATTATTTATAGAAAAATCTACAGTTTATAAAAAAAGAATTTTTTATTTTGCGTTTAACATTTTTTTTTTTTTTTTTTTTTTTTTTTGCTTAGATGTTTGCCTCACTAGTTTCTACTGGCGGAGGCGCGCCATTTTCCACCCCAGACCGTAGTCAATTTAGCGATATCAGGACGCATAAACCACTGCTTGGATGCATGTGTGCATCTGTATGTACCTATGCTAGGTTTGTGCGCCCTCAGAAGCTAGCGCAACCAAAGTGCAATGGAAGGGCTTTACCACGAGTGTGAAAGTTGTGCAAGGGTGTGACTGTGGGATAGAGTCAAATGAAACAGAGTGAGGTAAGAGGAGAGAGAAGGGGAAGAGTGGCCCCCGGACTAACTAAAATACATGAGAACCATATGCCTTTATGCGAGCATTACTTCTTTAAACAAACACATATTAACAAATGATTGTTTTTGCTTGTAGTGTATTAAATATTGCATCTGATTTATACGTACACACTTTATCTAATAAACGGCTTACAGTGACACTGTCTAATCAACTGTACATGTCAAATAGTCTTTTTAATATCGGGTCCATCATCAGCGTTTTCATTAACCATAAAGCACTTGATATGAACATTTATCAAAGAAAGGAAAGAGAGTTACTGTTCTGAAATGTATCTTTCAACTTACTTATTAATCTGATTAATTAGTATCAGCTGTGGCCTTTCTTTCTTAGAAATATCTCATTTATATTAGCGCTGCATTCATCAGAGTTTCAATAAAGTAGTCAATTTATATTTTCCAGATATTTGTATATAGTTTGATTATCGATATCAAATGTTTCACTGATTTATCAAAGTTATTTTCATCTTGATCAACGGCATAATATGAGAACACTGAGACTATCAAATGTCAGAGATAAATATTGGAACTTCCATTCACTGCGACAACAGGGACAACTATTGATAAGACTGGAAACGTAAGAGAGAGAGATAGAGTGACAGAGAGTGAGAGAGAGGGAGTGAGAGAGAGAGAGAGTGAGAGAGAGTATTTGTGTGTGTGCAGGTTATAAGTTTTCGTCCAATATGTTTTTGATTATTTTGTTCTTAAATTGTTTCTCTGTCGGTCAGACTGATTTCACGTGCCTTTACTTTCTTTTAAATCGATGAAAACATTGATATGTAACGTCTCAGTGACTGCAATAGGACATCAAACATTGACGTGTAACGTCTCAGTGACTGCACTAGGACATCAAACATTGACGTGTAACGTCTCAGTGACTGCAATAGGACATCAAACATTGACGTGTAACGTCTCAGTGACTGCAATAGGACATCAAACATTGACGTGTAACGTCTCAGTGACTGCAATAGGACATCAAACATTGACGTGTAACGTCTCAGTGACTGCAATAGGACATCAAACATTGACGTGAACGTCTCAGTGACTGCAATAGGACATCAAACATTGACGTGTAACGTCTCAGTGACTGCAATAGGACATCAAACATTGACATGTAACGTCTCAGTGACTGCAATAGGACATCAAACATTGACATGTAACGTCTCAGTGACTGCACTAGGACATCAAACATAACTTGACCTACTTAACGGTCACAGGTCCTGCGCCATGGACTCCAACAGCTAACACACTCAAAAGAAATAAAGATAAAATGTATGAATCCGATACAATATGGCTAAGCTGGTAGCCATTACCAGGAACTTACCATAAGCGTGGCGCTCATGATATGCTAGTTATGAACAATAGAAGACTACACTAGATGTAGGTCAATATGGCTACGAGTAGAATGAATATAAATGAATATGTACACATGTATATTCAGCCTATTAAAACATTCTTTGAATATAATGACTCATTGACTACAACATGATTTGAAAGAAAAACAACACAAACAAACAACAAGTAAAGGTCCCAAGACATCCGTTAGAAATAAAAACAGACCACTAGAAAAAAATGAAAGAACAAACAAATAGCAATGGGAACACACACATACACATGCATATAACCATACACACATACATACGGTGCGCATGATGACGTCAATTCTGGTGTAAACAGCACATACCAACCGCCAAGTTTGAAAAATTTAATTATACTTCGACTCATAGTTTCCTCAGCAGACCATTGAAAATATGGAGGGTGTAACATGGCATCCTTCCAGAGTTGATCAGTAAGCGGTGATTCGGTTTCTAACAGCTAAAGGATGTCGACCAGTTGGCATTCATAGCAGAATGCAGGCAGTGTATAGTGGACAAAAGTGTGTCGAAGACAATGGGTAAAGAACGGATATACTTGCACATACATACATAAAATAAGAAACATAAATTGATTTATAACACAATAATAATAATACGTGAGTGATACGAAGAAAGCGATATTGAAATTAAACGAGAAGGAGTGAGAGAGAGAGAGAGAGAGAGAGAGAGAGAGAGAGAAAGAGAAAGAGAAAGAGAAAGAGACGCTGCACTGTAGGTCTGGATGAGTTCAATATGTTCAGCAACCTTTACCTGATGCTTGTTGTTAGCGACCGGTTTTCCTAGACTCTAGACGTCTGACCAAAACTAAAGGCTGGATGACTGTCAATTCCTTATACTACAGGTATTTTCCAGACCAAACGTTTTCTCAATGATATCAATAGTCGTAAATCGAGGAACTCAACACTAACACTTGACATCAACTGATTCATAAATCAAACTCTGCTTTATTATCTTCATAAACTGACAGATACAGTTTGGAATTCACTATCATGACATCATAACCTGGCAATGAAAAGCCCAAGCAGAACACAATCGAAAAGAAGAAGAAGAGAGTTTTGTCTTCATTCTTCCGTGTACTGTGGTTCATGAAGTGAAGAGCCAATTTGCTGCCTTCTTCTTCATCGATCAACTGATGCTGTGCTTCTAGTCCGGTGAGGTACACGATCAACTGATGCTGTGCTTCTAGTCCGGCGAGGTTCACGATCAACTGATGCTATGCTTTTAGTCCGGTGTGGTTCACGAAGGAGACTGTGCGTTTCAGGTTTTAGCCGGTCCCCCACAGCTTTTCGAGCTTGGTCGCTTTCCCAGGCCAGACTGCCTCTCTTTGGTTTGTATAGGTAAGGCATTCTTGCAAAATATGTTCTGATGTTTGCTTGCAATGGCAGGTGGCAGTTTCTCTGAGACCAATTCTGTGGAGGTGGGCCTTGAGTCTACAATGTCTTGTTCTGAGTCTGAAAATTGTTGTCTGCCCGTCTCTGCCAAGTTTGTCTCTGTGGCTGTCAACATACCTGGATGTGGCGTTTATGTGGGGTAATTATACTGCAGGACGAATTTATGAACAAGGATACGTAGGTATCGTTGGTATTGTGACAATTACTGTGATCGCTATGATACAATGCTAGGTGACATATTAGCTATAATCTAGGATACTAATTAACATGGAGAAGATCTGGGGGAGAACAGCCCGAAGGACATGGTGAAGACCCTTTACATCGTGGTAAGTATGTGTGAAGCCATCAGACGTGACCTATAACATACACTTAACGCTTATACAGAAATCGATTTTGATGTTCACAATACAAAGATAAGCCGTTCAAACTGGGAGACGCTCTTTTAATGTTTTCCATTGGCCAGAGACTCGACCCTCACTTAAGCCTATTTTAAAAATAATTCCGCTATCTGTAGGGCTAGTTTTCCCCTTCATGTCTGAATGACATCTGTGGTGATTCCATACAGTCTTGTACTGTTTTCCTGATTGTAAGTGTTTAATCGTATGCAACAACACACACATTTCCATATTTTGTATCAGCAGGCGACTATTTGTTTCCTAACTTTGTTACACCTGCGTACAGGTGAAAATAGGACACATGTTTTGCGTACCGCTCACACAGAATTTACAAAGGCTCTGTTTGAATAGCATTCTGCGTATTCGTTTTTAAATCTGTTATGTGAAATGCAACAAAATTGTATAGTAATAACCAGCGCAGTAAATAAAAATGCTAATAATAGAACGTCTTGAACTTTTGTGAAAGCTGTCATCATCATTAACATGTAGCATGTCTTTTGTCGAAAATTGCTCTCATGACATCATCATTAACATGTAGCATGTCTTTTGTCGAACATTGCTCTCATGACATCATCATCATCAAATCCCGTTTCTGCAACGGAGAATGACGGTAATGGATGTCCAGTTGCGCCTGTCCTGTGCCAGTTTGGTTCATTCAGTAAAACTGTCCCGACCACATCTTGGTGTTGTCTGTCCATGTGTATCTCTGCCGCCCTCTGGCTATCTTGCCCTCTACTCTTCCTTCAGTAAAACTTTAAAAAGACTGTCATGTCGTTTTAAATTACCAAAATATTTTATTTTTCTGCTTATTATTTCCTTCAGAAGTATCTTCTCCACTTTGAGTTGTTCCCGAACCTCACTATGAGTTTTTCTATTTTTCAAGAAACTCGTCCAAGTCTTCTGAATACGAACATCTCAAAGGCGTCAATACTATTCTTCATTTTCTTGGTCAAAATTCAGGTTTCTATTCCACACAACAAAACTGAATGCACATAGCATTTAAGGATTCTCATGTTTAAGTTCTGAGATATCTGCTCTCATGACAGTCGATCTGTAAAACACGAATTCCCTGGCCAGCTTTCTCGTCCTTGGCAGTATCAACCCAAGAGCTTATGTTATGGTTTTTGTCTATCTTCTCCTTGGCCTGCCTCTGTCTCTTTTGTCAGGTACCATAGTATAGTAACCCCTTTCAGTCATGATGATATGATTCGGATTGATAAACAAAGAAAGATATATTTACCTTTTGATATTTTCTTTCTCCTTGCGGCGTTGTAGTTTCCCTTCTCCGTGTTGTAAGAGCTCTGATACTTCGTTGATCTCTATCATTACTTGTGTGCTGTATCTCAGCTCTGACACTTCGTTGATCTCTATCATTACTTGTGTGCTGTATCTCAACTCTGATACTTCGTTGATCTCTATCATTACTCGTGTGCTGTATCTCAACTCTGATACTTCGTTGATCTCTATCATTACTCGTGTGCTGTATCTCAGCTCTGATACTTCGTTGATCTCTATCATTACTTGTGTGCTGTACCTCAGCTCTGATACTTCGTTGATCTCTATCATTACTTGTGTGCTGTACCTCAGCTCTGATACTTCGTTGATCTCTATCATTACGTGTGTACTGTTTATCAACTCTGATACTCCGTTGATCTCTATCAGTTCTTGTTTGCCCACCCCACCCCCGCCATCCTCATTATGCCTTTCGCACTCATGTTATCTTAATATTTATATAAACTGTCACTTAAATGTCCGAGCAAACCTTAAAGTTCTAGACATAAATAGCAGTAGCCTCTGGTCCAAAAATAATGGTCATACACATAATTTTTTCGTAACATTCGATGTGGCATTTACAATATTTGTCATTGTTAACGAATAAAACATTAGCTTGTTCAATTAAAATAATAGTTGTTTGAAACATTTCTCAGTTAAATTTTTGGGGGACTAGGACCTATACTCCCATGACGATCACCAAGGTTTGACTAACGGAAAAGGCTAAATCAACTCACATAAAAGTACTACTCTCAAATAACAAGTTTGGGAATATAAATTATTCAAAGTTCAATAACACACTCTCATTTACTAATATCATTTCTTCCATTTATCATTCTTATTTCCGATTTTATCATCCCCCTTATTTCATGCACCGACACTTTCACATATTTTCTTCATTTTCCTATTCACGCAATCATTTCTTCTGTTTTATGTATACTATCCATAGTGCACTAATATAGATACTCATTTACTCTTCCATTGGTCTCTTATTGTTTATCAAACATGCATTCAGCCACCCCCACTTACTCTCTCTCTTTTTTTTCTCCCCCTCTCTCTTTCTCTGTCTCTCCTGCTCGCTCTTCTACTCGTCTGCTCGCTCTTCTACTCGTCTGCTCAGTCACTCAATCACGAACTCAGTTTTCTATTTATTCTCTACCTGGGCAATAAGCAGGTCAAAGAGATTAATAGCTTTCATGCACTCAAACATTTTAAATATATTCAACTGACTTCATAATATATATGTTTATTTTTCTCACTTTATTCAATAAATATACGACCACGCTTATATAGCCCAGTGTCATTTCTCCAATAACCACATCTCGAGCATCAACAACACCTCTGTAACTCCAGCCAGCCATTGAATATTGGACGCAGCAAAGCATAACAAAATACGTTCGAAACTTTAGTTCCAGAAATCACACAGACATTCTGTTACAAGCAGAAATACATGTTTAAATGTGAATTTTTGTCATGTTTGCTATCTCACAATTACAGAGACATAACTAAGGTTCATGCAGGAACAACCAATACTTTCAAAAATGTACCCAACTTTCCTGAACCATTCTTCAGGGTCAAATAAGAACATGTTTAATTGAGATGTTTTCTTCAAGTATTTTGATTGTCACTTGCAACAGACCAAAAGTAGCCAAGAGATTTCCTATATAAAGTTGACAATATTTCTTAGTTTTATAACCGATCTCTCTGGTGAAGATATATAAGCTCAGTTTTTCCTTTATCTTGAGAGCTGTAGTTGAGAGCATACATTACCCGTCACAATGAAGGTGGCTTTCCTTGTTGCGATCTGCTTGTGTAAGTACCTACTGATGTCTTAGTAGAGCTGTTAAATATGACTTGTCGTTAATCCTGTTACCAGGTTAAGCGCTACGGTGATCAAAGATTGATCATTCTCAAGATGAGCTCGTTCTCATCACACATCATATGGTACACAAGAAGTGGTCATCACATATTACATGTTACAGAAGAAATGCTAATCACATGTCATATATTTCACAACGCCATAGTACAACTTCCCAGCAGACTTACCAAAATGGGGTTAACAGAATCGATCACATGTTATTGGCCAGGCTGATGTAGTACAGTCTGGTTACAAGTCAAGGACTTGACATAGGGGTCTTAGTCTGACCCTGACTTACACCGTGTTCTTAATAGGTAATTCATATATTTTGCTAAAAGGAGGTTTTAGGAGCTCAATAGATTATGTGAATATGTAAGGTTTTACGTGCTCAATATACGATGTGAAAATGTAAGGTTTTATGGAGACACTCTGATGATCGTCAACAGTTTCATTTATCTGGGGTCTGCCATCAGCAACACTCTCTCGCTCGAGAAGTAGATAGACAGTAGGCTTGGTAGGGCAAGTACCGTCATGGCGAAGAGAACACTGCTCAGTCTCACTACACCAAGGTCCGGGTCTAGCAGACCTGCGTTCTTGGCACTCTCATGTAAGGAAGCGAGACTTGGAGCATTTACACTAAACAGGAGCAGCGGCTGAACACCTTTCACATGAGATGTCTACACATTTTGGAGATTGAGTGACAAGAGCGAGTGCCACATAATGCGGTCTTACAGAGTGCAAACTCTCACAGCATTTACTCAATGTTGAGCCAACGACGTCTTCGACGGTTGGGACATGTTTATCGCATGGAAGATAAGAGGGTGCCGAAGGATATCCTTTATGGATAGCTAGTCATTAGAGTTAGAAGAAATAGACCGTCCCAAACTGCGTATCAAGGATATATGCAAGAGGGACATGAGATCATGCGACATCCCATCCGACGGCTGGGAAAAAAAATATCTCAGGATCGAGCTATCTGGAGACAGTCAGTTGGAGGGAGCATAGTGACTGCTGACGCTCGAAGAGGCCTTCTTGCTGCAGAGAAAAGAGAAAGATTGAAGAGATGAAGAAACAGGAAGGCAAGCCAGCTATTTCAGCACGGTTGTACGATGTGTTTCAGAGGCTGTCACTTGCGGATCGCCCTTTACAGCCACAGAAGACAGTGTCGAAACACAGTAGACAGAGCTTTACAAAACTAACAGGGCGACACGCACATGGTCTTCAGATACTGAGACCACTATGATGATGATGACGTGCTCAATATAGGATGTGAATATGTAATGTTTTACGTGCACAATATAGGATGTGAATATTTAATGTTTTACCTGCTCAATACAGGACATGAATATGTAATGTTTTACCTGCTCAATATAGGATGTGAATATGTAATGTTTTACGTGCTCAAATTAGGATGTGAATATGTAATGTTTTACGTGCTCAATATAGGATGTGAATATGCAATGTTTTACGTGCTCAATATAGGATGTGAATATGTAATGTTTTACCTGCTCAATATAGGATGTGAATATGTAATGTTTTACGTGCTCAATATAGGATGTGAATATGTAAGCACGTGGTTTCAATCATTTATTTCGTTTTTGTCGTCAGGCATGCTAATTACTGATGTCATGAGTCATGGTCACGGTGGAGGACACGGTGGAGGACATGGGGGAGGACACGGTGGAGGACATGGCGCAGGTCATGGCGGAGGGCATGGGGGAGGGCATGGGGGTGGACGTGGTGGAGGTCACGGTGGAGGTCACGGTGGCGGGCACCACGGTTAAATCTTGTCACCATAGATACCAATACTAATCATGAACACGACATGGAGACCATGCTACTGGCTCGACCATTTCCTGTTAATTTACTCAAACACAGAATAAGACAACCGCTGTGGGAAGTATTTCACATTGTGATCTAATATTAACTTCTTGTTACGTGTCTACATTAGATATCCTGACTTGTGTTAATTACAGCTGCTGTTACATTTTCTGTGTTACTGTGAACCTGTATGTAAGATAAAATATCACTGGTCCCTCAACTCTTTTAAAACACGTTTGTGAGAATAAAAAAATAAAAGCGATCAAATAAAAGATAACGATAAAAGATTGAACGATGTGTTTCTGATAGTGTGTTTGTTTTCTAATAGTGATGTTACAATGTCAGCGAAATCATCCGTTATTATCTTTGATTTCTTCAGCAACTCATACCGTTATTTCGTCGTCCTGTCGCTTTTCTCTCTTTCCTGTTCGCTATAGTATATTTCGCTGTTCTTTGTTTTGCTGTAGATATTTATCTATGTTATTTTGCAAACTCCGAATATGTATATGAAATGTTGGCTGTGTTATTTTCAACTTTGAATATGTATATGTAATGTTGGCTGTGTTATTTTCAACTTTGAATATGTATATGTAATGTTGGCTGTGTTATTTTCAACTTTGAATATGTATATGTAATGTTGGCTGTGTTATTTTCAACTTTGAATATGTATATGTAATGTTGGCTGTTATTTTCAACTTTGAATATGTATATGTAATGTTGGCTGTGTTATTTCAACTCATCTAAAGTTTGCTCTATTTTCCTATCAGTATAAATTACACAATTTATTCCGTCTTTTCTGCTCTTTATTCCAGAAATGTTATTAATAAATAGAATTATAATTAAAGTGTTTTTAGTATTTAAATGACGATATTGCTATATGAATACACGTTCCCCGTCTGTTCCAAAAATCTGCGAGTAACGTAGTGGTAGACCGCCGAATGGTAGGTAGTTTGAACACCGATCTTGGTAATTCTCAGGTTCACTCAACGGAGAGTGGGTACCTAACTCACATTTAGAAATAAAAAGGCAGCACGGATTAGATCTGCCCTCTCCTCTTCCTCTCCAATTCATAAAACGACTGAGGCCTAGTAAAATCAAGTCTCTCAAACATCGTTATTCACAGCAATCACTGTCATGGACTACTTTTACTAAAGTTAATCTGTTGTACAGGTGTACTTTAATGTCGCACGTTTGGCTGTTATAGAAATAGGAGCATTGGACTGAGCTGTTATAGAACTATAAGCATCGGACTGGGCTGTTATAGAACTATACGCACTTGACTGGGCTGTTATAGAATTAGGAGCATTGGACTGGGCTGTTATAGAACTATAAGCATCGGACTGGGCTGTTATAGAACTATAAGCATCGGACTGGGCTGTTATAGAACTATTAGCATCGGACTTGGCTGTTATAGAATTAGGAGCATTGGACTGGGCTGTTATAGAACTATACGCATCGGACTGGGCTGTTATAGAACTATAAGCATCGGACTTGGCTGTTATAGAATTAGGAGCATTGGACTGGGCTGTTATAGAACTATAAGCATCGGACTGGGTTGTTATAGAATTAGGAGCATTGGACTGGGCTGTTATAGAATTAGGAGCTTTGGACTGGGCTGTTATGGAACTATAAGCATCGGACTGGGCTGTTATAGAACTATAAGCATCGGACTTGGCTGTTATAGAATTAGGAGCATTGGATTGGGCTGTTATAGAACTATAAGCATCGGACTGGGTTGTTATATAATTAGGAGCATTGGACTGGGCTGTTATAGAATTATAAGCATCGGACTGGGCTGTTATAGAATTAGGAGCATTGGACTGGGCTGTTAGAGAATTAGGAGCATCGGACTGGGCTGTTATAGAATTAGGAGCATTGGACTGGGCTGTTAGAGAATTAGGAGCATCGGACTGGGCTGTTATAGATCTAGGAGCATTGGACTGGGCTGTTATAGATCTAGGAGCATTGGACTGGGCTGTTAAAGGTCTAGGAGCATCGGGCTGGGCTGTTATAGATCTAGGAGCATCGGGCTGGGATGTTATAGATCTAGGAGCATCGGGCTGGGCTGTTATAGATCTAGGAGCATCGGGCTGGGATGTTATAGATCTAGGAGCATCGGGCTGGGATGTTATAGGTCTAGGAGCATCGGGCTGGGATGTTATAGATCTAGGAGCATCGGGCTGGGATGTTATAGATCTAGGAGCATCGGGCTGGGCTGTTATATATCTAGGAGCATCGGGCTGGGATGTTTTAGATCTAGGAGCATCGGGCTGGGATGTTATAGATCTAGGAGCATCGGGCTGGGATGTTATAGATCTAGGAGCATTGGACTGGGATGTGTAACAACTAGGAGCATTAGGCTGGACTCACGTCTTTCTTTAAACATCGTTGTCCAGTTCTTCACTGTTGTCTTCGACACACTTTTGTCACCATACACTGCTTGCATTCTGAATCACCGCTGTCTGATCAACTCAAAATGGATTCCGCATCTCACTCGTTATGTTTTCTACAGTCTCTTGCGAACGCTATGAGGAGGATAATGCAATGTTGGAAATCTGACGGTTGTTATGTGCTGTTTACACCAGAATTGGCGTCATCATGCGCATCGTACGTATGTTCACTTGGTGCAGTTAGATCAGGTTTCATTTGAACACGTCTCATATATATATATATATATATAAAGTAGAAACATCTGACATTTTTTATAGATACAGGTGAGTGTGAACATTAGAGCCCATGTTAAATGCAACAGCAACTTACTGACCAAGACTCAGTCTCATATCCACGTTATGCGCATGGATACACGCTTTATTGCAGCAGCCTGGATAACAAGGTCGGGGGTCGAGACTGTTGGCCTTGTGGTTCTGAGCCTGCCGAGAAGCCTTGCAATGCACTGAATGAATGACGGCACATGTTAACTTTCTTCAGTATCCCCCAGTATCCCCCACTATAAACCCGTTAGCAGACAACCTCTACCATAAGCTAACAATTTAGATAAGTAGTTTCGATAGCGTCAATAAACAATTATTTTTTTTGGTTTAGAGAAAAGAAAAGAACAACTTTGGAAACATACGCAATTCAATTAATAATTGTTTGCACGAAAAGCAAACGCCAATGAAATATAAACAGTTCAATTATTAATTGGAAGAAGAGAAATATGCAGCGATAGAAACATAAACAACTAAATTAATAGTTGGGAGAATTAAAAACAACAAATATGGAAACATTCACTTCTAAGTTAGTTGTTGGTAGCAGGGAAAAACAAATACTATGAGAGCATAAACAATTCAATTATCTGTTTAGACGAATGAATACAGGACAGCAATTAAATGTTTTTTTAAATATAGGAATTCAATCTTCCAACATACGTTCGGATCGGACTAGCTGCGTCTGCTACGCACGACCTCTAACGCGTGTGGAGTAATGCCAAGATCACCCTTGGAACAAAAACACCGGATCTACCAGTCCTGTGTTGTTCCAATCCTGCTCTACGGCTCTCAAACATGGACATTGCGAAAAAAATACATGACAAGACTGGAAGCCTGTCACATTCGCAACCAGATGTGTATCGTTAGCATCTGATGACATGAGTACATTCACAACGTGGAGGTCTTCGCTAAAACAGGCCTCCTCCAAATCTCAGAAACACTTGACAAGCGCCGAGTTTCTTTGTTCGGTTATGTTGTGCGGCTAGACTAGGAAACCAATTCCCACAAGATACTACACAAGTCGTTCATCAACGCCAAAAGTCTTCTCCCGACTGGATGGAGGTGCAGAAGAAGCCGTCCACGTGCGGCATAGCTCCAGCAGATATCAACCTCTTCTTGCGTCCATGACGAGGCCTGGAACCACATGGTAGCAGTGGGTCATGGATGTGGCCGAGCGACTCAACGGCCTCAGACGTCTAAGTGAACATTATTAACATACAAATGACTGTTAGTTATGTGTACTTATGCTATTATTTTATTTTAGGTGTGCAATTCTTCATTAAAACTCGTTTCATTGAGGTGATAAATATATTTAGTTGTTCGCTCCATTGCCCGTTGTGCCACTCACAATTTCTCTGCATCAGCTTTTCGTAGGTTCCATATCTCGTGGCCATATATCATTGCTGAAAAGGTGTAGGCTATTGACTTCTTGCTGTTCATCTGATGAAGTATGGATTTGATTCAATCAACGCTGAACTATCTTGCTGCTATTTATTTATGGCTAGGTTATTTTTACTAATTTATTATGTAAATGTATATTGTTTGAAGACGTAGGGAGATAAAATGTTTTCTCCTATGCCATCTGTATCTCCTCTCATATCTTTAATTCATCCATCTGTATTGTTTCAACAAGACTGTCATTTCTACTTCTTCGTGGTCTTTCTCATACTCTAAATCCATGGTGTCTGTTATTATAGACTTGACCGACTGACTGGATGGTTTGAAGACATTCTTGTTGTGTGACGAACTCATAACATTCTCTGTCTGTCTATATCAATCGTACATTTTATTGTTCTCACTTTCTATTGGATGTCTTCGTTTCTCACATCGTATCTTCTGTTGATCATTACTGCCTTTCCCAGGTCTCATTTATATTGCAGATAGAATATAGCCAGATAGATTTTCGTGATGTCTTGAAGACATGTTGTGACAATGTGAATCAGTAATGGAATAACATGAGAAATGTGTTTGTGAAACGGTTTTCAGCCACCACTTCAAATACTTACATTACAAATACATTGTATGTGTACTACCACTACCATTTCTAACGCTACTGCAACTACCAACATCCTTACTACCACAACTGCTACTACTACTACTACTACTACTACTACTACTACTACTACTACTACTACTACTATTACCACTGCTATTACTACTTCTATTGCTCTTACATAGACAATTAGTACTATTACCACTACTACTACTACTACTACATTACTACCATTACCACTACTACTACTACTACATAACTACTATTACTACTACTACTAGTACTACTATTTGACTAATTATGTTACAGTTATTACTACTAATGTTGCTTCAGTTACACCTGCTACTACTATTACTACTATTACTACTATTACTACAACAACAACAACTACTACTGCTATAGGTATAAACTGTCACTACTAATAATAATTATATTACAAGTATTACTACTGTTACTTTCACTGAGACTACTACTACCATATGCCAACCATTACTCTTATGTAAATACTACTGGTTGTACCGTAACAATATACGCTATTTACTATCGTTGACAAACATGGCCACTTTTTACAGCACAGTCAACCACAATCAATATGTGCTGGATTAGAAGCTCAAAAGAAGCTGTCAAGGTCAAACTGTCGGTAACAAAGTAAGAAGCCGGTGTAAACCACACCGCACATCAAGTACACAGACGTCTAACTTAGCAAGTGTTTGACGTACGATGTTGCTATCATTCTGAATCTATCTATCTATCTATCTATCTATCTATCTATCTATCTATCTATCTATCTATCTATCTATCTATCTATCTATCTATCTATCTATCTATCTATCTATCTATCTATCTATCTATTTGCCTGCCTGTCTGTCTGTCTGTCTGTTGGTCTTTCTGTCTGTTGGTCTTTCTGTCTGTCTGTCTGATCCTGGTTTGCGTTTCGGTCTCACGTGAATAAGAAACATCTGGACAGAGCCTTGGCGTGCGCTTCGTATAAGGTGGAACTTGAAAATGCTGCCTCGAAAATTCCATCAATCCATCTTTGGCGGGGTCGGCCTCTAGCTCTTGTACCGCTGTGTTTAAGTGTTAGAGCCATCTGTTGGGACGATGCTGTGTTAGAGCCATCTGTGGGACGCTGCTGTGCCAAACCACTGAATTTGCTGTTTTCTAATGAAGTCTAGCACTGGCTTAGTGCCCATCTGTTTTCTGATCTCATCGTTTTGTAATTCTGTCCTATCTTGTCACATTTGGCATTCGCCTCAGACATTTCATTTCTTGTGTTTCTATTTTTCTCTTATCCGTTATTATCAGTGTCCAAGTTTGACACTGGTAGCATAATGTAGGCATGAAAATTGTGTTGAACAGGGCTGAATGTAAGGTAGAAAAAAGACATTTGCAAATAAACATTTGTTTGTATTTTAAACATCTAACGTAACAAGAAAAAAAAACTTACAATCCTACTATTGTAACATCATATAAATGTAATGTAGTATACATGTACTTACGATTCGATAATTTTCACCATTCTATAAATATAAAGTAGCATATATGAACTAACAATTCGAAAATTGTTACTGTTCTATTGATTGTTCTTGTTCATTTGGCTCCTCCCGAAGCAAAAGGCTACCTTACAGGAAGTCCTTGATCTGGTTTATGTTGCAATCCGTATTAAGTGACGAGGTTGATAATGCCTGACGCAACCTTCTGTGATCACCTTGAAGTCACAGTGGGTCTATTCCTTCCTCCCCAAAAATGTGTTTTGGGATCCGTGGAGGGTATTCCAAATTTATTGCAGAATAAACAAAAATACGAAAGCTGTACAACTTCTGACATTCTATCACTCATAAATATATGAGACTGTTCCGCCTCTAGAGGAAGAGTGTGCAGATAGACACGTTCTAGTCATAGCAGATTAGTAAATGTCTTCGCACAGCTGATGTGGATGTGTCATAATAACTATCCATTTTTTTTAACGTGTTTCTCTGGAACATATATAGAAGCACCGCAATATAAAAACTCAAAAAGGCGAAGTTACTTTTTCCCGTACAATACAAATACAACGCTAGTTTTCAAATTATGTCAACACACGATATTTCATATTTAAAAAAACAAACACACACACACACACACACACAGACACACACACACACACACACACACGCACAGACGCAAACACACACACACACACACCCACACACACACACACACACACGCGCGCGCACGCACACACACACACACGCGCGCACACACACACCCGCGCGCACGTAAGCCCGCCCGTGCACGCACACACACACACACGTATAAACGCACAAACGCACACATACAATTATCCATCTTTGACTGCCCAATTGAATGAGACCCGATGGAAAGGAAGCGTACCAGACCCTGCTTCTAGGCCTTTCAACAGCCTTGATCTGACTGCTGCCTTTGTTATAGGGACATCATAACATTGTCTTATTCCCAAAGAATTGTAGGTAATTTAAAGATTTGTTGTCCTATTCTATTACGCTTAAGGTAATCTCAAGAAACTTTTTCATTTTAGAACTGTGTCCCATTTCCATAACTGATAGACCTATGTTGTACAGGCAGTACTGAACTAAAGTATTTGTTTGACATCTTCTTTGCTACCCCAACCTTCAATCTCATTTTATATCCATATATATGTTTGTGGGTGTTTGTGTGTGTTTGTGGGTGTTTGTTGGTGTTTGTGTAAAATATTAGCTTAAACCATTCAACAACTCTGACGAGAAGTATCCTTCCTTATAACTGTCACGGGAGGCTAATTGATCCATATAAATTAGCACGTCACTATACACAGGTAGAAGCTGTAGCGCATCAGTTTATGTCAGTTGACCACTAGTAGATTGGGTATACGGTATTTATTGAAAGTTCTTATCAGTGAAGCAAATATCGCTGCTAATAACTACCCCTAATTGTCACGGCGTCGGCTAACGCAGAGCTGGAGATAACCATTGCTTAGATGTATGTGACGAGATGAAGGATCTACACTTTTATTGGTCATACTCATAGTTTTATTTATGTAATAAAAACACGACTTTTATTGTTTGAGCCTAATAGGTTCAGTTCTGTGATATAATCTCGACTTTTATTTCTTTTAGTCACAAAGATTCAGTTCTGTGATAGAAACACGACTTTTATGTGTCAGTCTCAAAGGTTCAATTTTGAGGCTGTCGACACTGCCATAGAGCTTGTCTTGCAGTTCCGCTGGTGATTGTCACATCTGCTCTCTCTGATCCTCGTATGTCGGGCAGTTCTGCAGCAGATGTTCAGCGGTCATTTTACCGGTACCGCACGGGCATTCGTCGGTACCACCTATCTTCAATTTGTTGAATAGGTGGTACCTCAGTCTATTGTGGCCAGTGCGAAGTCTGTAGACAACGACCTGCTCTCTTCTGTTCAGCTGGTAATAGGCATCGTTTTTTGGTGTAACCAGTATGTTCGGTTTCCCATTTGGTCATGTATCTGGCTTTGAAAAGCCGTTTTGACTCTTCGTACGTCATACTAGTATCTGTTTGTGATAGTCTTGCACCTTCTTTTGCCAGTATGTCTGTCTCCTCGTTGCCTTGGATGTTGCAGTGTGATGGGACCCACTGTACCACTACCCTTTTTGGTGCGGACTGCTGGCACAGTTTGCAGAGTGCTGCTTTTAAGTCCTTAAGCTCAGTGTTTTTCTGGCTTTTTAGCGCTGTGACTACGGCGAGAGCATCTGTAAGCAGGACTTTATGGCTTTCATTTTCTTTGTGTGTCACCATTTCTTCCACTGCCGCCCTCAGTGCCTCTGCCTCCGCTCTGAAATTGTTTGTTTACTTACCAGTAGCGAATGACAGTGTTATTTTTCTGCCATTTGGTAGGTTCAGGAATGCTCCTGCCCCTCCGTTCTGTGTGTTGTTTGTTACAGAACCGTCGGTGTATGCATGGGTCCAGTCCATGCTTGGGTAGTTTTTCGATATAAAGCTTATGGTAGTATCTCTCCTTTCTTTTTCAGTCTGGCAGTTTTTGTTTCCAATACCTGGTATATTTTCTACCCCTTCTGGAAATATATCCTGCCTCCAGGTAGGTTTTCGTACAGTAGTGATGGGTTTTGGTGTTGTTAGTGCGTTTATGGGATCTTCGTGCATCTTTGCTTTGGCTATTTCTGCAAAGTTTCTCCGCTTTAGTTTTCCATTTCCCAAATTGTTAAGTCTCTGGTGCATTGGATGGTCAGTCAGTCTTCGGAGTTTCTCTGACTGCAGCTGGGCTCTGCAGTCTCTTCTATCGGTCATGGATTGCAGTTTTGTAATCTTTTCAAGTTCTACAATTGGCGTTGACTTCATGTCTCCTGTTATAACTCTCATGGCTTGGTTTTGTAGTTTGCTAACTTTATCGAAGTTCGCCTTTGCTGCTGTTGTCCATGCCGCAATGCCATACTCGAGAACTGGTCTCACTCTTCCAGTGTACAGTTTCTTTAGTATGCTTTCGTCTGCTTCCCAGCTTGTGCCAGCAAGTTTCCTCATGATTGCCATTCTTTCTCTGGCTCTCATTCGGTTTCTTATTGGTAGAATTGAAAAATCTCCACAACATGTGACAATCACAAAGTGAATTTAAGTTGAGATCTTGAAAAGCGTGTTCTCCATTCTAGGTATTTTAGATGTCCTTTAAGTGTTTCTAACTAGTGTGATGCCTGCATTTTAAAAATAATTGCATCCATCCATTAATCCTCCCAACCATCTTGTAGATTGCGACTAATTGGGATTGTTGATGAGGCTAGCAATCTCAGCATGTAATGCTATTGGTTATTGGAAACCTCATTGTAAATTCTCGGCTCATGATTTCCGTAAAGCGGCCAGCTTCACAATGAACCAAAAAGATGAATTTCCATTATCAAATATGTTTCTAAAGCTGTCACAATCAAAATCCCCATCGACGTCTGTTTCTTAGACTGTCACAATCAAAATGATGTTCGTCCATCACAAGTGATTAAAACCCCTCTCTTTGTTCAGCCGTGTGGGCATTCTTTTCTATTGCTGTGTCCGCTGAAATGGGTTATCTGCGCGGTGATTTGGTTTAAAGTGAGGAAGAAAATGCCCCTTTTGTCAACCTCACTCTCTGGTCCTGAGCTACCTCTGGACAGTGGCAAGATATTCATAGATAGCATAGGATGCAGATTTTTCCTCAGGGTTTACTCCCGAAGTCTTTCCCCTTAAACAGGTATCCCGCAAGGCAAGTGAGATTACATCTAACGTTGTGTGTCGTACCTTTTCCATAACCACAGGAGGTCGTAGGGACATCATTCAGCGTGTAATAAAATTTAGACACTACTGTAATAAACTGAACACAGAAAATCAAAATACAATGTCATTGATTTCATACAGCAATGCAAAGGTTTCCCTTATTTAACTAGATTTTATCACGTGAGATCGATTTGATAGATCTGGCATGTTGTTTGATTTGTCAAGGTATGACCGCTTTTTCTATTCGATTCTGACTAATTCAAGTGGACATTCAGAACCACGAAGTTAGTGCTCTGTCGTCTACACTATCAGACAGGAAATGGACCCTTAATGATGACGGTTTTATGAACCATTTTTTATTTTTTATTTTGTCTCTATTATTTATAATTCCTATAGGAGACGTCTTAATAACTTCTCGGCACATGAATAGGGCAGCGTCTAATAGATTGCTCACAATTAATACAATACTGAGATAACACATGCAGTGAATGAAAATACCAGCTGTCAACGTATTTTCGATACTTTAGAAATCGACAAAACCGTAATGAACTTATTGTACGTTCATAGCACACAAGATAACAATGTTGATTCACTTTGAGAGACCAGCTGAACAGTATCTACAATGAACAAAAAAAATGATAGAAAGAAAGAAAACATTTATAAAATCATGGAAAAAAAAGACGTGCAAAGATTGGAGAGAACACATAATTTCAACATGAAGGCGTTGTTCCCGCTTTCAACAACCAAAGTAGTACTCTGCAGATTGTCTTAAATAATGAATAAATACAACAACCATTTGACATTTATTTATTTTTCACAAACTTGATCATGCTCAGGTAAAATAACACAATCAATATATATGTCTGCACTTGTAATGTCACTATAGTTAGGTAATACACAACTTTAAAATAAAGCCACCACCAATATTACACATTCAGAGAAGCTGTTTGACAGAAGTACCCATAAGCCAGCCTCAGCTTCCCCCATAGTGATAGTGTTTTTCCTTGACACAATATCGCACTTGACACGTGAGCGTTCTGATATCACACGTGATAACAATCTAGCTTTAACTGATGATATTCCTATCGATGTCCAGATTTGTGTCAAAAATAAGTGTCCATGTCGAAAAGCTTGACACATTTTACCCGTGGTGCCCGTGTCCACCTCCGTGTCCCCCATGCCCGCCACCATGACCTCCACCGTGTCCTCCACCATGACCTCCACCATGTCCTCCACCATGACCTCCACTATGTCCCCAACCGCGACCTCCGCCATGTCCTCCGTGCCCGCCGCCATGGCCTCCACCGTGTCCCCCACCATGACCTCCACCGTGTCCCCCACCGTGACCATAACTCAGGACATCAACAACCAGAAGACCTGAAATGAAAGATGTTGGCCGGAGTGGTAACATGATCTCAATATTCTTCTAATCAAATGTATGCATGCAGACATAATAACGTGATCTTTTCCAGTAAGACGTATGATGAAGACTCTTAATTTAGCGCATAAACCTCTTTGTGACAATGCAAGCAGGTCAAGTGATCCAACACATAACTAAAGTAATAGTTTTCAAAAGTTGAGACAAAGACTGCGAGACAAGTGGCATGTGGATGTGCATTGTTTTGTATTTGGAGACAGACACATGTAATATCTTCTTCTTCTTCATCATCTTTTTCATCTTTACTTCATTTTCTGGGCGTATCGGCCATCAACTAATTATCTTCAAACAACCCTGTCCTTAGCAATGTTCTCCACCTTTTTCTTCTCGGTCTTTTCCCCATTTGTTCTTTGTCATTTTGTTAACTAGATTTCCCTTAGAGGTTTCAAGATAAGTGATACCAGCCTGACGTTTTCATACTGTGTGGCCTATCCTTCTTCTTCTTCTTCTTCGTAGGCTGTCAGACGTCAACCTGTATTTTTTCGAAGAAAGCAGCTGTCATCCTGAGGCTGTCGACACTGCCATAGAGCTTGTCAAGTGTTGCCACTGGTGATGGCCACATGTGCTTTCTCTGGTCCTCGTATGTCGGGCAATTTTGTAGCATATGTTCAGCGGTCATTTTCCCTGTACCACAGGTGCATTCGTCAGTGTCACACTATAATCTGGTTGTTGTAGTCTTGCACCTTATTTTGTCAGTCTGTCTGCCTCCTCGTTGCCTTGAATGTTACAGTGGGAGGGAACCCACTGTACCACTACTCTTTTTGGTGCGGATTGCTGGCATAGTTGACAGAGTATTGCTCTTAAATCATAAAGTTCTGTATTTTTCTGGCTTTTTAGTTCTGTAGAAACGGCCAGGACATCTGTAAACAGGACTATCTAGCTTTCATTGCTGTCAGCATTGCTTCTACTGCAGCCTTCAGTGCCTCTACCTCCGCTCTGACGTTGCTTGACAATGTTCCAGTTGCCACTGACAGTGTTATTTTTCTACCATTTGTTAGGCTCAGGAATACCCCTGCCCCTACATTCTGTGTTGTGTTGGTTACAGAACCGTTGGTGTATGCATGGGTCCAGTCCAAGCTTTGGTAGTTTTCCGCTATGTACCTCAAGGTTATGACTCTTCTTTCTTTTTTCAGTCTGCCTGTTCTTGTTTCCAATACCTGGTATATTTTCTACCACCTCCGGAATGATATGCTGCTTCCACGTGGGTTTGCGTACGGTAGGGATGGGATTTGGTGTTGTTATGGTGTTCATAGGGTCTTCGCTCATCTTTGCTTTGGCTATTTCTGCAAAGATTCTCCGCTTTAGTTTCCCTTTTCCAAATATATTTAGTCTCTGATGCATTGGCTGGTCTGTCAGTCTTCTTAGTTTATGTGCTTGCTGCTGGGCTCTGCAGTCTCTTCTGTCGGTCATGGATTGCAGATTTGTAATCTTTTCAAGTTCTAAAATTGGCGTTGACTTCATGCCTCCTGTTATAACTCTCATGGCTTGGTTTTGAAGTTTGCTAATTTTATCAAAGTTCGCCTTTGCTGCTGTTGCCCATGCCGCATTGTCATACTCGAGAACTGGTCTCACTCTTCAAGTGTACAGTTTCTTGAGTATTCTTTCGTCTGCTCCCCACCTTGTGCCAGCAAGTTTCCTCATGATTGCCATTCTTTCTCTGGCTCTCATTCGGTTTCTCTCGATCTGACTTTTCCATGTCATGCGCCGATCAAATGTGACTCCCAGGTAGTTTGGGTTGTCGTTTGGCCGCAGATATTTGCCGTTAAGACTTATTTTGGTGTTCTGTGGTTTATTTGAAAGCGAGAATATCATACATGTTGTTGTTTGTTCATTTATTTTGACCAGCCATGATGTCGCCCACTCCTCCAACGATGTTAGGGCCTGCTGCATCCGATTGTTTTCTACGGTGAATTTTTGTGTGGCCTATCCAACAACACTTATTTGTGACCTATCCAACAACCCCTAATTATGACCTATCTAACAACACTTAATTGTGACCTGTCCAACAACACTTAATTGTGACCTATCCAACAACACTTAATTGTGACCTATCCAACAACACTTAATTGTGACCTATCCAACAAACCTAAATTGTGACCTATCCAACAACACTTATTTGTGACCTATCCAACAACACTTATTTGTGACCTATCCAACAACACTTAATTGTGACCTATCCAACAACACGTAATTTTGACCTATCCAACAACACTTATTTGTGACCTATCCAAAAACACTTAATTGTGACCTGTCCAACAACACTTAATTGTGACCTATCCAACAACACTTATTTGTGACCTATCCAACAACACTTAATTGTGACCTATCCAACAACACTTATTTGTGACCTATCCAACAACACTTATTTGTGACCTATCCAACAACACTTAATTGTGACCTATCCAACAACACGTAATTGTGACCTATCCAACAACACTTATTTGTGACCTATCCAAAAACACTTAATTGTGACCTGTCCAACAACACTTAATTGTGACCTATCCAACAACACTTATTTGTGACCTATCCAACAACACTTAATTGTGACCTATCCAACAACACTTATTTGTGACCTATCCAACAACACTTATTTGTGACCTATCCAACAACACTTAATTGTGACCTATCCAACAACACGTAATTGTGACCTATCCAACAACACTTATTTGTGACCTATCCAAAAACACTTAATTGTGACCTGTCCAACAACACTTAATTGTGACCTATCCAACAACACTTATTTGTGACCTATCCAACAACACTTAATTGTGACCTATCCAACAACACTTATTTGTGACCTATCCAACAACACTTATTTTCTACTTATCCAACAACACTTATTTGTGATCTATCCAACAACACTTATTTGTGACCTATCCAACAACGCGTAATTGTGACCTATCCAACAACACTTATTTGTGACCTATCCAAAAACACTTAATTGTGACCTATACAACAACACTTAATTGTGCTGTATCCAACAACACGTAATTGTGACCTATTCAGCAACACTAAATTCCAAAGATTCCCCATTACTTCTATTTCTTTTCAAATCTCTCCTAAAACTTTCGTTGGTAAATTGCCGAACCAAAACAGGTCAAGATCTGTCTTCCCGTATTTTTTAATGAATCCTTGCACTATTACGTTTGTTCATTCGTGACGTTTCTGTCGCATAAAATATGACATTGACATGGTGCAGTGGTTGAAGATCTAAAGCCTGGTATACATAAAACAATCATTTTATTTTTTCGAATTCCTTATGGTGTTGAACTTGTCAAATGTCACTTACATATCCTTTAACACCTCGAAAACATCTAAAGTAACGGCGGAACAATGGTGACATCTTACAAGGAATTTGGTCAGACCTAGCCAGAACTTCCCCAGAGATATGACTAGTCTTATCTGTGATACCTGTTGTAAACACACAAGGTACAGATAGCCACATAACAGACACATCTATCTGTGAGTTTATTGCACTGTCTTTTTGTTATAATTTGAGGTGCCCAGTTTAATTCTTTGCTGCCTAGCCATTCTTGACTGTATATCAAGTACCCATCTCCAGCTTGGTAGATTGGGTCGTGTTAGTTGTGTCTTCGCCGTGAAAAGAAATCATTCCAACTGCTCTGTTACTAAGATACCCTTTGTAATAAAGCTTAATTCTCACAAATGCAAGAATCATTTTAACATTAACATGTACTTACATAGACAAACTGCAGCGAGGAAGGCCACCTTCATTGTGCCTGATATAGGTTATACTTTCGAAAAACAGCAAGAAAGAACCGCAAGAGGATGCAGATCTACAGCTAGTTTAAGATTAGTTGATGAATTGACAGTAATCATAGTCCTTATATAGGCAATCGGATAGACTTGAATAGTCATAGCTCATCACTTGGTGTCACGCAATCAAAATACTTGAGGAAAACTTAAATTTGAAACATCTCAATGTCTGATCTACATAGTTCATATGGATTGAGAACAATGTGCTGATCTCATGCTAGTACTTGTGTGAGTTCAAGTACGTTGTCATTTCAGTTTCACAGAAAAGATAAGTACAAAATAGAAAATGGTAATCTCAGAATATCTCATCTCGTTAGCCACGAGATTCCTTGGTGTTTTAGTTGTACTCGTACTATGTTCTACATGCACTCAATAACCTGCACTTCAGGAATTGCTGCATTTACAGTTGGGTGATGGCGACATTCTGATGGTTAGTGAAAGGGTGTATATATATATATATATATATATATAGAGAGAAAGAGAGAGAGAGGGATGGGGAGAGCCAGCTAAAAAAAACAAAAAAAGGAGAGAGAGAGAGAGAGAGAAAGAGAGAGAGAGATAGAAAGCGAGAGAGAGAGTGAGAGAGAGAGAGAGAGAGAACTACTACTGAGAAAATGGGAAAGAAAAAAGAGAAGAGAGAGCAGCAGCAGGGAAAGAGCAGAGGAGGGTTGAGAAAGATTTAGACAGATTTAAGACACTATCTTTCTGTCTGTCTGTCTGTCTCTCTCTCTCTCTCTCTCTCTCTCTCTCTCTCTCTCTCTACCTATCTATTTGACAGGTACAGTTTAACACAAATAAAACAGATGATAATTACGGGGCCTTCTCACTCTTTCTCTCTCTCTCTCTCTCTCTCTCCCTCTCTATCTATTGTATAGCAGCTCGAGCTGGCTGAACTACCGTGGCAGATGATGCAAGGGTTCTGCGCTAACTATGCTCACTTTCAACAAATTAACTATGACAATAATTGAAATTAAAACACAACAATAAAACTTTATTTCTACACGTTCACAACTGTCTCTCCAATCTTCACTCAAAACAAAACCTGTCTGGTTGTAATAAATATAAACTAAACTGAAATAAACTTGATTTCGAACTACAGCTTGATAGACGAACAGTCACTTGATAAACGAGCGGTTACTTGATAGCCGAACTGTAACTTGATAGACGAACCGTCAGACTACTTGATAGTCGAAGTGTAATTTGATAGATGAAATGTAACTTGATAAACGAACCGTCAGACTACTTGATAGTCGAACTGTAACTTGATAAACGAACTGTAATTTAATGTACGAACCGTTTTGTGGTATGCCACAGAATGGAAGATGCGTGTCTGTTCTGTAACCCAGTTGGTTTTTCAAGTGATCCTATTCTTCTCGTCGACGGTGACTTGTAGTGATCGTTAAAGCGCCGGATCGCTGTTCTAGACAAATATCTTGATTCTCATCAGCGAATGCAAATAAATAGTATATAATATGACAACTCGTGCGTATTCCTCGTGACGTACTACTATATATGGTACTAGCATTTGCTATTGCGAAACATCAATTTCACTCCTATTTACCTCTCTCGGATACGCTGCTGAACATTTGGACTCACGTGGTGACACATTGTCTAACGAACCTCCAATTCTCTCTCTTTAGCTGCTTTCTTCTTTCTTCTTCACCGCCATCAAGACGGTCATGGTTGCACGCTGTCGACTGATGACTTGTCTCTCCGCTATTTCACACCCCAAAAAGATCTCGACTTGTCTCTCCCCTCTTCGCTGTGGAAACTCTCGACTTGTTCCTCCGCTCTTCGCTCTGCAATCTGACACTGATTGGGGATCCCCTAGCTAGTTATATGTACCGCTTTTTCCAGATTTCGTACCCATGTTTTCTCCTCGAGATTTTATAAAAACCGGTTAATTCCATTCGTCACTACCGATCATGCTGTAACGGGCGTCTAGGCGTTATGCAAGGTTACGTATTTCTTAACATCTGCCTGGCTTGGAAACCAACGCTATGCATTCCAAGCATTCCGATTTCCCGATTTGAGTACATCTTTACTGGCTAGCTTTGTTAGTTTTAATTCTATAAGAAACAACTGATGGCTACATACTATCAATGTACGTCCATCCTTTCTAACTGTAATAAAACATGTCTAAAATTACTATCCCTAATAAATCTACACAGCTAAGATCTGTTACTCTCTCTCTCTCTCTCTCTCTCTCTCGTCCCGTATAAGTAATGTCTAATACATTAAAAAAAGGTCATGACAATCGAGACTATCTCTCACTCTCACTCACTCTTTATCTCTCTCTCTCTTTCACTCCATCCCCGATAAATAATGTCTAATATTTTAAAAGACGTCATGACCTTACTCTCTCTCACTCTCACCCTCTCCTTCCCCGGTAAGTACTGCTTAACAAACTAAAATACATGAAAATTTCGTGGTCGCTCTATGTTTCTCTATCTCTCCCCGACAAGTAGTTCCTAACACACTAAAATATGTGACATTATCTGGGTCTCTCTCTCTCTCTCTCTCTCATCTCCCTTCAATACAAGTAGTGTCTAATACACTAAAAGACGCAATACATTCTAGGTCTCTCTCTCTCTCTCTCGTTCTCTCTCTCCAACAACTACTGCATTACACACTAAAAGACGCGACACCTTCTGTGTCTCTATTTCTCTCTCTCCCTTCAATACAAGTTGTGTCTAACACACTTAAAGACGCGACACCTTCTGTGTCTCTCTTTCTCTCTCTCCCTCCATTACAAGTTGTGTATAACACACTTAAAGACGCGACACCTTCTGTGTCTCTATTTCTCTCTCCCCTTCAATACAAGTTGTGTCTAACACACTTAAAGACGCGACACCTTTTGTGTCTCTATTTCTCCCTCTCCCTTCAATACAAGTTGTGTCTAACACACTTAAAGACGCGACACCTTCTGTGTCTGTATTTCTCTCTCTCCCTTCAATACAAGTTGTGTCTAACACACTTAAAGACGCGACACCTTCTGTGTCTCTCTTTCTCTCTCCCCCTTCAATACAAGTTGTGTCTAACACACTTAAAGACGCGACACCTTGTGTGTCTCTATTTCTCTCTCTCCCTTCAATACAAGTTGTGCATAACACACTAAAAGACGTATTGCCTTCTGGGTATCACTCTTACCATTCATTATAAGTTGTGCCTAACACACTAACAGACATGAAAGCTTCGGAATATGTATCACTCTCCCTCTCTCTCTCTCTCTCTGTCTCTCTCTCTCTCTCACACTGCCCGACAAATAGTAACTGACACACTAAAAGCGTCATAACTTCGGGACGATGTCTCCCTCTCTCTCACTCTGTCTATCCGACATTCAATGACTAACAAAAGAAAGACGGGTTGAATTTTGATAAATTCTATCGCTAATAAAAGTCAGCAATATCAAAGTGCCTCACCATTTTGACCCCAATAAATGAGTGCAGGTTGGACGAGTATAACCGAAACAGAGACACCCTAGAAACAAGTTCAGCTTTTCATGTCCAGGTATTGTCATTTTGTCTCATTAAATGATGGTTGCTTTTAATAAAGGCTATTTCTGTCTTGTGTTTGTGTAACCCAACTGACACCACGTGGTTAGATCCAGGCACGATCAACAATGACACAGTGAAAATTTTGCCGATACTTAATAATGCTTCCCTGGAGGTCAGGCAATCAGAATGTTTCATGTAGAATACATTCTTCAGTATTTTATTATTTGACTGCAGTGATGAGCTTTGATTAGTTTGGCCTGTAAGATTACCTATATAAAGCTAGTCACTGATGTCAGTTCACCAGACAGTCTCAGACAGCTTTATAGACACACATCCTCCTCTGTTCTTCCATCTTCAAGGTTGTATTGTAAGACAAAATCAACTTAAGATGAAGGTGGCCTTCCTTGTTGCAGTTTGCCTCTGTAAGTACATGGCCATGTTTTTAAGATACCGACATATTGATTACATTATTTACGCGTAGGCTTCATCGTCCCGGTGCATGTTATTTGTCTTTAATTTTTTCTTTCTTGTATCGCTAGAAGCCATTGCATTTAGTTGACTTTTTAAAATCTTATCCAAAGCGTTTGAGTCTTCTAGCCGATACACTAGCCTATACTTCTGCAGTATTTTGTTTGAGAAGTGCATTATAGCATCCTCATTTTCTATCTTCCTGCGTTGAATTTCATACGACGAATTTTAGGATCTAATGACTCTTGTATTGACTTCCCATTAAGACCCATTCCACACTCCCAGTTTGTTCCCGAGTGCCACACTGACAATATAATCATTGGCAAAGACATTTAATCTATATCATCTTAAGGAAAGTTCAATATTATCCAAAGAACAATCTATCCGTTGTCCCAGTTTGCATGTTGCTGTAGATATCTACTTCTGATTTAAAGTTATCAATACATATAATCTGCTTCTATTTAAAGTTATCAATTGAACCTCTACAACACTGTGTTCACTTTAAAATTAATTTTTTGACCTCGATTTTAGGTGCATACTATGTACACGCATCTGTAAGATTATGTTATACTAGCTTTCTCGATAATGATTGTAGTGTTTACTAATGGAGCTTTGGCTGAAGACATCATGCATGCACTTGAATCAAGTCAATATTATTTTTAAAAACTACATTGCTCGGTACAAGCTTTTCATTCATTGGAGTCTTAGTCTCTGCAGACCATGCATGGCGTCATGTGAGTAGCCTCTCCATGGCGCAAGCCTGGGCGCTGAATTTGGAGACCCTTGGTGTGCCTAAACTGCATGATCCCCTTCTTGGCCTCACTCGTGTAATCCAAAGAAATGCAAAGTCTGATAATTTGGCATCAGCTCAGCTGCAGGAGCTGCCGGAATGAGTTCACAATTTTGGAACCATCCACCTTCGGTGTTACCCCTCTGGATTTATGTCTGGGTTTTCTCAAGCACCTCTACCATCTCCCTAGGTTTGCATAAGGCAGTGGAGTCGCTGCTCGCAGGTGCAAGTTACTCGAGACATCCGATGATACTCTCATCGTCCCAGGACTAGTCAGCACTTCCTGGCACTTGTGGGTTTCTTCTTCTTCTTCTTCTGCGTACACAGTCAGACAGTAACCATTATTTTCTCGAAAAAAGCGGCGGTCATCCTGAGACTCTCGCCCCTACCATAGAGCTTGTCTTGCAGTTCCACTGGCAATGGCCACATCTGCTCTCTCTGATCCTCGTATGTCGGGCAGTTCTGCAGCAGATGTTCAGTGGTCATTTTACCAGTACCGCACGGGCATTCGTCGGTACACCCTATCTTCAATTTGTTGAATAGGTGGTACCTCAGTCTGTTGTGGCCAGTGCGAAGTCTGAAGACAACGACCTGCTCTCTTCGGTTCAACTGGTAATAGGCATCGTTTTTGGTGTAACCAGTATATTCGGTTTCCCATTTGGCCATGTATCTGGCTTTGATAAGCCGTTTTGACTCTTCGTACGTCATATTGGTATCTGTTTGTGGTAGCCTTGCACCTTCTTTTGCCAGTCTGTCTGCCTCCTCGTTGCCTTGGATGTTGCAGTGTGACGGAACCCACTGTACCACTACCCTTTTTGGTGCGGACTGCTGGCACAGTTTGCAGAGTGCTGCTCTTAAGTCATTAAGCTCAGTGTTTTTCTGGCTTTTTAGCGCTGTGACTACTTCGAGAGCATCTGTCAGCAGGACTATATGGCTCTTATTTTCACTGTGTGTTACCATTTCTTCCACTGCCGCCCTCAGTGCCTCTGCCTCCGCTCTGAAATTGCTTGTGTACTTACCAGTAGCGAATAACAGTGTTATTTTTCTGCCATTTGGTAGGTTCAGGAATGCTCCTGCCCCTCCGTTCTGTGTAGTGTTTGTTACAGAACCGTCGGTGTATGCATGGGTCCAGTCCATGCTTGGGTAGCTTTTCGTTATGAAGCTTAGGGTAGTGTCTCTCCTTTCTTTTTCACTCTGGCAGTTTTTGTTTGCAATACCTGGTATATTTTCTACCACCTCTGGAAATATATCCTGCCGCCAAGTAGGTTTTCGTACAGTAGTGATGGGTTTTGGTGTTTTTAGTGCGTTTATGGGATCTTCGTGCATCTTTGGTTTGGCTATTTCTGCAAAGTTTCTCCGCTTTAGTTTCCCATTTCCCAAATTGTTTAGTCTCTGGTACATTGGATGGTCCGTCAGTCTTCTGAGTTTCTCTGACTGCAGCTGGGCTCTTCTATCGGTCATGGATTGCAATTTTGTAATCTTTTCGAGTTCTACAATTGGCGTTGACTTCATGCCACCTGTTATAATTCTCATGGCTTGGTTTTGAAGTTTGTTAACTTTATCGAAGTTCGCCTTCGCTGCGGTTGTCCATGCCGCAATGCCATACTCGAGAACTGGTCTCACTCTTCCAGTGTACAGTTTCTTTAGTATGCCTTCGTCTGCTCCCCAGCTTGTGCCAGCAAGTTTTCTCATGATCGCCATTCTTTCTCTGGCTTTCATTCGGTTTCTCTCAATCTGACTTTTCCACGTCATGCGCCGATCAAATGTGACTCCCAGATAGGTTGGGTTGTCGTTTGGCTGCAGGATTTTGCCATTCAGACTTAACTTGGTACTTTGGGGTTTTAATGAGAGCGAGAATATTGTGCACGTGGTTTTCTCCTCGTTTATTTTGACCAGCCATGAGTTTGCCCACTCTTCCAGCGATGTTAGGGCCGTCTGCATCCGATTTCTTGCTATGGTGAGATTCTTTTCAGAGGTCCACATAGCCAGATCGTCTGCAAACATTGAGCTATGGACTCTTCTTGGTATATTCTCTGTAATATCGTTTATATATACCAGGAAGAGTGTGGGTGACAATACTCCCCCTTGGGGTACTCCCTGCTCGAGTGTCACCTTTTTGCTCATCTGCCCTTGTATTTGGACTCTGGCCGTTCTTTGTTTGAGGTAGTGGTTGATCCACTTGTACATCTTCCCACAGACATCACTTCTTCTTAGCTTGACTCTAAGTCCATCCTTCCAGACTTTGTCAAATGCCTTTTCCAGATCCACCCAAACAGCTACTGTGTGTTTCTGTGCCTGGTAGGCATCTTCTATCTCCTGGGCTATGAGGATGACCTGGTCCTCAATGGATCTGTGCTGTCTAAAGCCGGCTTGCTGTGGAATTAGTATTCGTTTTTCTTCCAGATGCCACATCAGTCTGGTGTTTATCATCCGTTCCATCAGCTTGCCAACACAGCTCAGTAGGCTTATGGGCCTGTATCCATTTGGATCTGTTTTGTCCTTCCCTGTTTTTGGTACTGGTACCAGTATTGCATCTTTCCATGCCTGGGGTACAATACCCCTTTTCCAGCTTTGGTTCAGGACTGATAGTAGTTTCTTCTTCGCTGTTTGGCCCAGCCCCATCAGCATTTCGTTTGTTATCCCGTCTTTTCCGGGAGATTTCCTTTTCTTTAGTGTACTCATAGCCTCTTCCATTTCGCGCATTGTTAGTTTGGCCATCATGTGCTCTTCAGGAGCCGTATTTACGTTTTCGTGTCCCTTTAGCTCTTCGCTAATGTCTGTATGCTTATCTGCAGGGACCTCGATGTGGTTTGCTCTGGCATAGTGATCGACAAAGGCGTTTGCGGCTTTCTTACCTGTGATCAAGTTCTCGCCCTGCTTGACAGTAATTTGTTTATTTGACGGGGTTTTGTCGTTCATGGCTCTGACTAGCTTCCATAGCTTGTTCCCGTCTTTGTCCAGGTTCAGACTTTCCGTTTTATTTTTCCAACTTTCTCTTGCTGTTTGCTTGAGAGTGTGTTTGTACTTCGCCGCGGCGGCTTTGAGGGCGATGTTTGCCTCCATGGATTTTTCTCGTTCTGCCATGTTCCTAGCATTTGTTATTGCATCTTCCACTTTCTGTAACTCATCATTCCAGTAGGGCTTATAGTTTTTCCTAGCTCCTCTTGGGATGGTTTCAGTGGCGGCTTGCATTATTGCCTTGCTTAGGCTCTCCACCATGGGCTTCATTTTGGTGTTTCGTGTGTTGATGGTTTCACACAGCCCATCTGTCAGGATTGCAAATCTGTCCCAGTCCGCTCGTTTGTAATTCCAACGTGGGAGCGGTTTTGTTTCCTGTGGGCTTACTTCCATGTCAATGGTTAGCCTGATCGGCCTGTGGTCGCTACCTGCCAGTTGGTTCAGCACCTGGCGGTCTATTTTATAGTGTATGTCCTGTGTGGAGAAGGCCAAATCTGGAGTCGAGGTGGTATGCCATGTTCTTGAATAGAAGCTAGGGCTATCCTCCGGCCTATTGATTAGGGAGAGATTTGCATCTATCTCCCAATCTTCCACTTCGTCACCTCTACTGTCTGTGTCAGAGTATCCCCATCTCTCCGAGTGGCTGTTGAAATCTCCAACTACTATGCAGTTGGAGTCTCTGACCTCCATACTCGAGAGCGATAGGTCTCTGTTTGGTGGTCCGTACAGATTGAAAATGCGGAGTTTCGTCTCTTGAGCCATTATGTCAACTCCTACAATTTCTGCTTGTCCGGTGTGATTGACAGGTACCGCGCTACTCGGTATGCTGTTTCTGGTCAGTATCAGGACCCCTCCTTTGTGGCCTTCTCTATCTAGACGGAAGGTCTGGTATCCTCTGATTGAGAATTTATGGTTATTGTTGAAGTGCGTTTTCTGGATACATGCCACGTCAATCTTACCTTCATGCAGGTGGTGTGTTAGGGAAAGTTTTTTGTTAATGACTCCCTCCGCATTCCACTGTAGTATTTTGAGGGTCTTGATGTTTTGGCCAATAGACGTTACCCCATAGCCATGTGCCTTGACTCCACGACACATGGGTGGGTGACCACCAGTAGTCAAGGGTGGGCCCCTTCGAGGCGTGAGGCCCGGCGCTATCGCTGCCTGGCGGGTCTCCTCAGGATGAGCGCCATACGTTTTTCGAATAGGTTGTGCTGCCATCATACTGTGATTTACGTTGCACTGTTTTGTTAGGCTTGCGGCCCCGTGCATCCGATTTCAACAGGCGTTTCTGTAGGGATGCCCTCCTTAGCCTTTGGCTGTCCCCAGCCTATCTGCAAGGCAGCAGTTGTTTACGATCAGAGTTTTCTCTCCTATGGAAGTTGTCTTACCAGACTATCGAGTCTTCACTACTCGTGTCTATAGGGTGCAATGATGATATGTGATATATGAGATGGACTGGTTTACCCGGAAGAGAGGCAGTCCAGTGTGTCTGTATCCCAGGATCGTCACGTCCTGCCAGAAACGTAGCATTTGCATGTGAGTGGGGTATCTCTTTTTCCCTTTATTTTCTTGGCTTCTATGCAGGGATGGTACGCCTAGCATTCCCCGCCACCTGGGGTGTTGACACAGTGGGGCAGGTGTGCAATGTCCGCTGGTCTGCATCTCTTCTGCGTCCAGCATGATAGTTATGGCTGATAACGTACAGAGGTAGATATCGTAGCCGGAGTGCATTTCGCCAGAGGACAAGCCTGGTAATGTCACAGGGATGTTGATCGCCTGGTGTGCGGAGAACTCTCATGGTCAGTGGTTGAGTCTTGACAGTTCACAGTGAGGTGGCTGCTCTACTGTTTTCGACACCCCGACCAGGTTCTAAGTCTTTGGTTCGTGTTTTTTCGCACCCCATCGCCGTATAGGGTGAGTATCAAGCAGTTGTCCGCCCGCTTTGGTTGGCGGGCGGCAAGAACCTCTTACTGTGGCTCTACCTGATAGGGCTGGGGCGCAAGCCCCAGGTCCCGAGCATGTAGGAGCCTCCCATTGCAGTGGTGCTGAGATTTTGGGCGGGATTGCGGCTTACAAGGGTTCGGCCGTAATCCCCCACATGGTAGCCTCGCGCCCTTGGCTTATCAGCCTGGTACGTGAACCAAAGTGTCTGCGGCTCCTCTCGATTTGAGCTGGTTTTCCGTAGCAACGCCCTGTCATTTGTAGGGTAAAACTGACCTGTCTTCAGATGATCTATTTCCAGCAACCGTTCACTATTTGGTCAGACGAATTTATTGAGGGCTTTTGTTTGTCAATGACCAGGTATTTGAAATCTGCGGTTTCTGCGGTGTTAAACACGATTTCCGTAGCGTTCTTTCATTTGAGTGTTTGAGAGCTGACTTGTCATCCGTGAGTCTAATACCAGCGTACGTTCATTATTAGACCCAAACGGCAGTGCTCTCGATTTGTCAGTTGTTCTACAGTATTGGCGTGTTCAGTCAAATTAAGCCGCAGGTTCCACACCTGGTGGTGCCATTCCGTCAATTCCCTTAGCGAGACAATCAAATTTCTTAGAGGGTAGCCCCAAAATTTTCGAGGGTCTAATTCCAGCACATGTTCTCTATTAGACCCCACGAAGGTGTACTTTTTGATAGTCATTCTGCATTATTGGCGTGGTAAGTTAACTTGGGTCTCAGGCTCCACTCCTGATAGTGCTCTTCCGTCAATTCCTTTATCAAACACTGGATGCAGACAAAACCGAGCCACAGGGGGCATAACCCCAGATTTCTGGGGGTCTAAGTCCAGCACCAGTTCAATATTAGGCCCCAGAAGAGTGGTCTCGGCATGTCAATCATTTCAGTGTTGGCCGTGTTGAGTCAAATTAAGCCGCAGGCTCCACTCCTGGTGGTGCCCTTCCGTCAATTCCTTTAAGTTTCAGCTTTGCAACTATACTTCCCCCGGAACCCAAACACTTTGGTTTCCCGGAAGCTGCCCGCAGAGTCATCGAAGCAACTCCTGCGGATCGCTAGTCGGCATCGTTTATGGTCAGAACTACGACGGTATCTGATCTTGAACACTCTAATTTTTTCAAAGTAAACGCGCCGGCCACCCAGGACGCTCAGCGAAGAGCACCTGTGGGAGAGAGCCGGCAGACGGTAGGGCAGGAGACAACGGGCAGTGAACCGGCGCGAGCCGGACCGCCCGCCTGCGCCTGAGATCCAACTACGAGCTTTTTAACTGCAACAACTTTAATATACGCTATTGGAGCTGGAATTACCGCGGCTGCTGGCACCATACTTGCCCTCCAATAGATCCTCGTTAAAGGGTTTAAAGTGTACTCATTCCAATTACGGGGCCTCGAAAGAGTCCCGTATTGTTATTTTTCGTCACTACCTCCCCGTGCCGGGAGTGGGTAAGTTGCGCGCCTGCTGCCTTCCTTGGATGTGGTAGCCGTTTCTCATGCTCCCTCTCCGGAATCGAACCCTGATTCCCCGTTACCCGTTACAAACATGGTAGGCATGTCACGTACCATCGACATTTGATAGGGCAGACATTTGAAAGATGCGTCGCCAGCACATGAGGCCATGCGATCAGCACAAAGTTATCCAGAGTCACCAGTGGGGACGCCGCAACCCCGCGAGGGGAAACGACGATTGGTTTTGAACTAATAAAAGCGCTCTTTCCGCGAGGGTCGGAGCTTGGTAAGCATGTATTAGCTCTAGAATTGCCACAGTTATCCAAGTAGGATCGTGTCATCTAAGGAACCTCGACTGATTTAATGAGCCATTCGCGGTTTCACCGTGAGACAGTGTGAACTTAGACATGCATGGCTTAATCTTTGAGACAAGCATATGACTACTGGCAGGATCAACCAGATATCTGTCGGAGACGTACGTACAGCACACACCGGTCGGCGGAGGAAGGGTGTGTAAAAAGCCTCGCTGGGACGACGGCCGCAGGGACCGACTGACGGGACGGACGGTTTGTTCCACCCGTCCCTCACTCCGTCGACCTAGGACCGCCTGACAGGGGCCTCCCACACGCACCAGACGACCGACCGACCGGGCTCGCTCGAGGAGGGATGGCAGCGCTCTGTGCAGAACGGATCCCAACGACCTCGGCGACGAATTTCACTGGGACTAGAGACACAATTTGGCCTGCCGGCCTGCCCTTCTCCGTAGGGAGAACGCAGGGCCTCGCGAGGCAACGATTCCTGCTTTCCATTTGCCGGTCACAAGCTCTTTGCGAGAGTCGGACCACCAGCGAGACGTACTGTCGAGCTCTGCTATAAGCCTTAGATAAATCACCACGGACGGACAACGTTTCCTGATACGGACCAGACTAGCGCACCTCGGTGGAGGAGCCACTACCACAAACCGCACCCAATTCGCACTACGGGGAAAGGCAGGCGAGCGTTTTCCGCAAGCCCGCGCTATCGCTCCGCCTGGCGGGACTGAGATCGCTTTACGAACACTGGTTGAAATTGAGTCGCCGCGGCGAGACAACTACCCCAGATACTTGTGGGTTTAAAATCATAGATTCACCTATCCTAGGCGAACTGCCTGAACATGCTAGCGAACTTCGTCTGGCAGGGTTTAGAGTCAGAGTTACCTTCTCTTAGATTGGCTGCAAACCAAGGCTAATGAGCCCAATCTGGCCAACCAGTTATACCGCCAGATAATCGGTCGCACGCCACAGCATGCTCTTTAAGAAAACGGGAACCCCCTAATGAAGGTGTTACCGGGGACACAATACTGTAGGAGAGGCGATTGGCATGAGACTCCTGCCCAACAAGCCAAACAGTGAATCCAGCGGCGATCTCTACACCTGGAAAGGTTAGGCAATACCAGACACTTCACTTTCCTTTAACGAACGTAATGTTCAGCGCAGACCTCCCCGCCCCCAAGCTTTTATTTACACTAAAACATGTTTTTTTTTGTTATGGGAGTGTCACTTTTTATTTAGGGTTTCTTAGGTGAATAGGTGCATTGATATTTTTGCTTCTAATTTGTGTTCGGGGGTCTGTCAAAATTTGTTAGATTACCATGTCGGAATAGTAGATGATATGTACACAACTTCAGTTCTCTAGGTTATAAGGAAGTTGGTTAAATTAGGAGAAATAGAAGTTCACGTAAACGGACAACCGTTATGTCAATTTTTATAAACGATTGCAGCGAGACTGTCATGACAATGTACTCATCCGTTCATTTCGTCCTGTTTTTCAGGTCTTTTAATTGCTAATGTCTTGAGCCATGGTCACGGATGGGGTCATGGAGGGGGAAATGGCGGAGGACACAGAGGAGGTCATGGTAGAGGTCACGGAGGAGGACACGGTGGGGGTCACGGTGGAGGACACGGTTGGGGTTCCGGTGGGGGTCACGGTGGAGGACAAGGGGGTCACGGTGGAGGATATGGGGGTCATGGAGGAGGTCATGGAGGGCGTGGCAGAGGTTACGGTGGTGGACATGGAGGCCATGGTGGGGGTCATGGAGGTCATCGTGGGGGTCATGGGGGTTATGGTGCGGGTCATGGAGGATATGGTGGAGGACACGGACACCACGGGTAAACTTTATCAAACCAGCAGCCATCTATACTTATATTTGACACAAGTCTGGACATTGATTTCAATATCATTAGTAAAAGATATCACTATGTGAGGAGCTGAGTTTATAGTTACTTCTGTCCAATAGATGTGGTGTTTGGTTTGTGCTTGATGCATATTACAGCTGCTATATTACATCATTACATAATGCACATCCTGTATTTACCACTCTTATTATTGTTATCTAAGCTTGATCAAGTTTCGGAAAAAAATTACAAACGGTCTTCATTAGTAATAGGATGTGTAGTCTAGGGGTGAAGCGTTCGTCCCACAATCTCAACGTACCCGATTCGAATCACGCTCTTGTTTGGTTCTTTTTTGGTTGCTACTCTGCGTACGGAAAGTAATGGCAACCTACAGTACTGAACACTTGGCAAGAAACTTATAACAAACAAATAGGTTAGCGATTGTAAGAAGAGACGTTCTGGGAAAAAAATGCTAATTACTTTTTACTTCGTTAGTATGAGAACACACACTATAGTTTTGTGTTGTACTTGTGAAGCATGTACCCCTTATAAACGTTGTCTTTTATGCTAAATAAACATTGGGGACGGCCTGGGCTAGTGGTTAAGTGACAAGGCTTGTGTTGTACTTGTGTTGTACAGTTTTGTGTTGTACTTGTGAAGCATGTACCCCTTATAAACGTTGTCTTTTATGCTACACAAAAACTGGGGACGGCGTGGGCTAGTGGTTAAGTGACACGGCTCACAACCGGAGGTGCTGGTTTCTATCTCAATCACAGCACCGGCTGTTACCCCGGGGAAGCAAACTCTTAGAAAATGCAGGAAGGGCAGACCCTTACATAAAATGGATGCTGAAGTCGGATGCACTGGGCCGACAAGCGCAAAATAAAAACCATAGTGCAACGCACACCGCCTTGGGGAATAGATAAATAAGGCGAACGCAAAACAAAACAAAAATCTTAAGTACTTGGAATACTTAGAATCTTAGTATTTAAACAGGCATGTTTTATATATAACATTTTTTTTTTATGCTAATGGAAAATATGTGATCATTAAGTTCTATCTTCTTAATTCTCTGCTATTTTTCTCTCCTTACTTTTCCTTCATTTTCTGCTGTGTTCAGTTTATTTATTGTTTGGTAGATTCAATATTTATTAATGCGTCGAAGTTAATAGGAAGTATTTCTTCCTGAGATTACTCTTTTTAATTAAAGGTAAAGTATTCGACCTCTCTTGTCTTTCATTCTATTCTGCCATGATGCATTTGATTAGAGTGTACTAGTTTGTCTATGATTTCTTCCCCAATTCACTCTTTTATTACATTGTCCATCTGCTTAACATTATATACACGAGGCATGCATAGATTTTATGACCATTATATAAACTGTTCTCTTTCTCGCAAGGATTCATTCTTCCAGGAATGTTTTCTTTTATTCTTCTAACCGGCATAGTTTTAAGATGACATATAGGCCTTTGCTCCTATTTTGTTGCAGTCGTAATGAGCATAACAATGACACCGACAATTGAAATATATCAAGACTGGAAGAAAGCGGCAAGATTAAATGCTAAGGATAAGTGATCAGTAATAAGTCATGCCGATGATAGGAACATGGGTGTTGAGATAGTATTGGCTGATAAAGGCGGGGGCTTACGACATGAAGAAGAAATAATTGGTTATTGTTAGCAGTCACTTCATATTCTTTTCCATTAGTAACGTATGCATCAATATGGTTCGTGTGGTCAGACAGCTAGCACAGGATACATTCCTGCTTGATCAAATTCTACGATATAATTGGTAGTTCATTACATTGCCACTCATACCAGGCAATATGATCTGTACCTCTGGTAAACGTCAATTTGCATGTGGATACAGCTCCAGTGTCAAGATCTAGTTGTAGTAATAACAACGATAAACTAAACTGAACATGATGAAACAATGTGTAGTAATAACAACGATAAACTAAACTGAACACGATGAAACAATTTGTAGTAATAACAACCACAAACAAACTCAACACGGTGAAGCAAGTAATTTAGTATCAGATAAAAATTGGGATTTTCTGGTCCTTCAAATAGAAGCATTATATTTTTACCCAAAGTAATACTGGGAGGGGAAGTGAAGATATGTCTTTGATATTAGAAAGCTACACAGAATAGATGGAGTGAACGAGAGAGGGGACGAGGAGAGAGTCAAGAGAATAAAGAGAGTGGGGGACAGCAAAGAGAGTACAAAGAGCGAGCTGGAAGGGTAAGATGGAGCGACAGATACAACGAAGAAAGTCAGTAGGATAAATAGTTAAGAGAGACAGAGACAGTGCTAACGAAGAGAAATAGCGTGTGAAAAAAGAGAGTGAAGAGAGAGAGAGAAATTTAATAGTGAAGTGGATAGGCACTTCAAATAGGAAGCAAATAGAAATAGAGTGAGCAACGAGAGAGAATGATGAAAAGGGACAGCAGAGATAATGAGATAGCAAAATAACAAAGGGAGACAGAAACAGAGAGAGAGAGAGAGAGAGAGAGAGATAGAAAGATCAATGAGTGACACCAAAGAGAGTGAGTGAGAGTGCAGCGAGAGAAAGAGCAACAAGTGAGAGAGAGAGAGCAAAAAGAGCCAGCAAAGAAAGACAGGGGAAAATTAGAGAGCAAAGAGAGGGAGAAAAGAGGGAATGAGAAATCAAAGATAGAGAGAGCAAAGGGAGGGAGCAAATAGAGAGACAGCAAAGATAAAGAGAGCGAAGAGAGAGAGAGAGCAAAAAGAGAGAGAGCAGATAGAGAGAGTGTGGGCATGTACTAGAATGTGAATAGGAAACGCTTATCTCTCTATCCTCGTTGAAATCCTCTCGAATAAAAAAAAACACAAATTTGGATTATGCCCAATCTTTCTACCACTACCACTACAAGACCCAGACAGCAAGTGCCACAGGATCGAATGAAAGATTAGGTATATAAATTAAAATTTATATTTCTCAAATGATTCTATTAAACGTCCATAGTCTAATACCAAATAATTAACATGGACTGAATATGTGGATTGTCAGTGAGAATTATACCCCTTTATGACAGTTAAGGGAACATCTAACATTTAGTAGTCGTCGAATTTTATCTTAAGATTTACGTTCCTTTCGTCAATTTTAAAAGTTGTTTAATTGCAACAAGTTGTTGTGAAATTGGTAGCACATGCATGGAATCAGTTTCTAGATCTCGTATAAAGTTATAGAACTACTGAAATTGAGTTCAGTTATGTAATTCGATCGAACAATTCTCGTAAGCAGTGTGACTGTAATATTACTGGTACAACCGTATATAACATATCGGAATCAGTATATACATATATTCACACACACACACACACACACACACACGCACGCACGCACACGCACACACACACACACATACAAACGTATGATGAAATGACGCTTCGAATGTTAATATATTCTTTAAGTAAATGGAGGTACTGTACTTCATAAAGAACGAGATAAATACAAAAGGTCGAAGTGGAAGATTGGGAGATAGATGCAAATCTCTCTCTAATCAATAGGCCAGAGGATAGCCCTAGCTTCTATTCAAGAACATGGCATACCACCTCGACTCCAGATTTGGCCTTCTCCACACAGGACATACACCATAAAATAGACCGCCAGGTGCTAAACCAACTGGCAGGTAGCGACCACAGGCCGATCAGGCTAACCATTGACATGGAAGTAGGCCCACGGGAAACAAAACCGCTCCCACGTTGGAATTACAAACGAGCCGACTGGGACAGATTTGCAATCCTGACAGATGGGCTGTGTGAAACCATCAACACACGAAACACCAAAATGAAGCCCATGGTGGAGAGCCTAAGCAAGGCAATAATGCAAGCCGCCACTGAAACCATCCCAAGAGGAGCTAGGAAAAACTATAAGCCCTACTGGAATGATGAGTTGCAGAAAGTGGAAGATGCAGTAACTAATGCTAGGAACATGGCAGAGCGAGAAAAATCCATGGAGGCAAACATCGCCCTCAAAGCCACCGCGGCGAAGTACAAACACACTCTCAAGCAAACAGCAAGAGAAAGCTGGTAAAATAAAACGGAAAGTCTAAACCTGGCTATGAGAACACTAAAGAAAAGGAAATCTCCCGGAAAAGACGGGATAACAAAAGAAATGCTGATGGGGCTGGGCCAAACAGCGAAGAGGAAACTGCTATCGGTCCTGACCCAAAGCTGGAAAAGGGGAATTGTACCACAGGCATGGAAAGACGCAATACTGGTACCAGTACCAAAAATAGGAAAGGACAAAACAGATCCAAATGGATACAGGCCCATAAGGCTACTGAGCTGTGTCGGCAAGCTGATGGAACGGATGATAAACACCAGACTGATGGGGCATCTGGAAGAAAAACGAATACTAATTCCACAGCAAGCCGGTTTTAGACAGCACAGATCCACTGAGGACCAGGT
This sequence comes from Ariolimax columbianus, assembly GCA_036924085.1. NCBI lineage: Eukaryota > Metazoa > Mollusca > Gastropoda > Stylommatophora > Arionidae > Ariolimax > Ariolimax columbianus. The sequence continues at coordinate 131,018,561 of JAVGWX010000001.1, forward strand.
CATCCTCATAGCCCAGGAGATAGAAGATGCCTACCAGGCACAGAAACACACAGTAGCTGTTTGGGTGGATCTGGAAAAGGCATTTGACAAAGTCTGGAAAGATGGACTTAGAGTCAAGCTAAGAAGAAGTGATGTTTGTGGGAAGATGTACAAGTGGATCAACCACTACCTCAAACAAAGAACGGCCAGAGTCCAAGTACAAGGGCAGATGAGCAAAAAGGTGACACTCGAGCAGGGAGTACCCCAAGGGGGAGTACTGTCACCCACACTCTTCCTGGTATATATAAACGATATTACAGAGAATATACCAAGAAGAGTCTATAGCTCAATGTTTGCAGACGATCTGGCTATGTGGACCTCTGAAAAGAATCTCACCATAGCAAGAAATCGGATGCAGACGGCCCTAACATCTCTGTAAGAGTGGGCGAACTCATGGCTGGTCAAAATAAACGAGGAGAAAACCACATGCACAATATTCTCGCTTTCATTAAAACCCCAAAGTACCAAATTAAGTCTAAATGGCAAATTCCTGCAGCCAAACGACAACCCAGCCTATCTGGGAGTCACATTTGATCGGCGCATGACATGGAAAAGTCAGATTGAGAGAAACCGAATGAAAGCCAGAGAAAGAATGGCAATCATGAGGAAACTTGCTGGCACAAGCTGGGGAGCAGACGAAGGCATACTAAAGAAACTGTACACTGGAAGAGTGAGACCAGTTCTAGAGTATGGCATTGCGGCATGGACAACAGCAGCGAAGGCGAACTTCGATACAGTTAACAAACTTCAAAACCAAGCCATGAGAATTATAACAGGTGGCATGAAGTCAACGCCAATTGTAGAACATGAAAAGATTTCAAAACTGCAATCCATGACCGATAGAAGAGACTGCAGAGCCCAGCTGCAGTCAGAGAAACTCCGAAGACTGACCGACCATCCAATGCACCAGAGACTAAACAATTTGGGAAATGGGAAACTAAAGCGGAGAAACTTTGCAGAAATAGCCAAGGCAAAGATGCACGAAGATCCCATAAACGCACTAACAACACCAAAACCCATCACTACTGTACGAAAACCTACCTGGAGGCAGGATATATTTCCAGAGGTGGTAGAAAATATACCAGGTATTGCAAACAAAAACTGGCAGACTGAAAAAGAAAGGAGAGATACTACCCTAAGCTTCATAACGAAAAGCTACCCAAGCATGGACTGGACCCATGCATACACCGACGGTTCTGTAACAAACACAACACAGAACGGAGGGGCAGGAGCTTTCCTGAACCTACCAAATGGCAGAAAAATAACACTGTCATTCGCTACTGGTAAGTACACAAGCAATTTCAGAGCGGAGGCAGAGGCACTGAGGGCGGCAGTGGAAGAAATGGTGACACACAGTGAAAATGAAAGCCATATAGTCCTGCTGACAGATGCTCTCGCCGTAGTCACAACGCTAAAAAGCCAGAAAAACACTGAGCTAAATGACTTAAGAGCAGCACTCTGCAAACTGTGCCAGCAGTCCGCACCAAAAAGGGTAGTGGTACAGTGGGTCCCATCACACTGCAACATCCAAGGCAACGAGGAGGCAGACAGACTGGCAAAAGAAGGTGCAAGACTACCACAAACAGATACCAGTGTGACGTACGAAGAGTCAAAACGGCTTATCAAAGCCAGATACATGACCAAATGGGAAACCGAACATACTGGTTACACCAAAAACGATGCCTATTACCAGTTGAACCGAAGAGAGCAGGTCGTTGTCTTCAGACTTCGCACTGGCCACAATAGACTGAGGTACCACCTATTCAACAAATTGAAGATAGGGTGTACCGACGAATGCCCGTGCGGTACTGGTAAAATGACCGCTGAACATCTGCTGCAAAACTGCCCGACATACGAGGATCAGAGAGAGCAGATGTGGCCATCACCAGTGGAACTGCAAGACAAGCTCTATGGCAGTGGCGACAGCCTCAGGATGACCGCCGCTTTTTTCGAAAAAATAATGGTTACTGTCTGACTGCGTACGCAGAAAAAGAAGAAGAAGAATACAAAAGGTAATATCACAAAGAAAACCATAAATAGAACATGACAGTTTCTTCCAACAGACAAAGATGTAGAAGACAACATAATTAAGTATCGAGTGCCGATCCAGCAGAGAAGAAGTGTTAGATCTTAAGTTGCTCATCAAGAACAAACTTGCTGTCACTTCATCGAGAGCAGATACTCACATTCTTCAGAAGCTGTGCACTGGATAGATGCGTCCAGTTTTATAGTATGGCATGGTGGAGTGGGCAACTCCAGCAAAATCAAACTTTGACAAAATCAATAGAGTCCAGAATCTAGGAATAATAATCATAACAATGAGTATGAAGTCCACACCAATTAAAGAACTAGAAATGATTACGAACCTAGGGGACGGCGTGGCCTAGTGGTTAAGTGGCACGGCTCACAACCGGAAGGTGCTGGGTTCGATCCCCATCATAGCACCGGCCGTTACCCCGGGGAAGCAAACCCTTAGAAAATGCAGGAGTAAGTAGACCCTTACATAAAATGCATGCTGAAGTCGGATGCACTGGGCCGATAGGCGCACAATAAAAACCACAGTGCAACGCACACCGGCCTAGGGGATTAGAGAAATAAGGCGAACGAAAATTAAAAAAACATTAAAAAAAAAAAAATTACGAACCTACAACCAACAACAGAATAACATGACAGAAGAGACAGCACAACCTAACAACAAGGGGAGAAATAAAGAGGGTTGACTGATCATCCAATGTACCAGAGCATTAATGGACAGAAGAAAAGACTAAAATGGAACAACTTTGGGGCATTAGTTACAGAGAAATAAGGAACAGATTATATGACTGGCTCAGCACATATTACACTCATCCACACTACTCACATACTCCCTATCTAGAGAAAAGAGTGCTTCACAGATCGTATAGATAGCTTGCCTGACATTGTGAATAAAATCAGCCTGTCAAACACAGAAAGCAAAGACATAACTGATAAGTACATAGAGAAACACTACCCTAGAAAAAGATGGACCCAGGTGTATTCCGATAGTCCAACTATGAATGAAACGAAGTATGGAGGTGGAGGTATCTATATGAGCCTAAACAACAACACTGAAAGAAGGTTTTCAGTGGCAACCGAAAAATGTTCAAGTGACTTCAGAGCAGAGGCAGAGAGCTTGAAAAAAGCAGCAGAAGTACTTATGATGAATAAATATACAGAGAAACATGTGCTAATTTTCACAGAAGAACTATCTGTGGTGTCAGCGATTAGTTGTAAAAAAAATGCAAATATAAAAGAACCCTGAAAGATTTTCTCTAAACTATGTTCTTGATTCAGGAATGTAATGATTCAGTAAATTCTTTCTAATCGCAACATGATTGGCAATATGGAGGCTGAGATGAGAAGATAGAACGATGTCTCAATCTAATCAGGTGGCTGACATATTGGCAAGAGAAGGTTGAACAATGTCTCAACCTAATCAGAAGGCTGACATACTGGCAAGAGAAGGTTGAACAATGTATCAACCTAATCAGAAGACTGACATACTGGCAAGAGAAGGTAGAACGATGTGTCAGCCTAATCAGAAGACTGACATACTGGCAAGAGAAGGTAGAACGATGTATCAACCTAATCACAAGGCTGACATACTGGCAAGAGAAGGTAGAACGATGTGTCAACCTAATCAGAAGGCTGACATACTGGCAAGAGAAGGTTGAACGATGTGTCAACCTAATCAGAAGACTGACATACTGGCAAGAGAAGGTTGAACAATGTCTCAACCTAATCAGAAGACTGACATACTGGCAAGAGAAGGTAGAACGATGTGTCAACCTAATCAGAAGACTGACATACTGGCAAGAGAAGGTAGAACGATGCATCAACCTAATCACAAGGCTGACATACTGGCAAGAGAAGGTAGAACGATGTGTCAACCTAATCAGAAGGCTGACATACTGGCAAGAGAAGGTTGAACGATGTGTCAACCTAATCAGAAGGCTGAAATACTTGCAAGAGAAGGTAGAACGATGTGTCAACCTAATGGAGGTATAACTTATGAAGAGGCCAAAAGGTTAATCAGATGCAGAGACACATCAAGTGGTTAGCGGAGCATCTGAGAAGACACCAAAATGACGCTTGCTAGAAGCTCAACAGGGCAAACAGGTGGTGATTTTCAGACTCCGCACAGACAACAGCAGCTTACGATGCCACCTATTCAATACGCTCAAATTAGGAATTACCAATGAATGAGGCTGCAGCACTGATACAATGACTGCTGAACATCTGCTGTAAACGTGTCCAACATACAAGTTACCGAGAAGGCCCATTTGGCCACCTCTCTTTTCACCCGAAGACAAGCTCTATGAAGATACCGATGATCTAACTCGCGCCACTGCTTTCTTTAGAGATATTCAAAGTTTACGTCTGAAAGCGGGGAGGAAGACTAACGTCTGATCAGGCAAAATATACTGATCATACATGTTAGTCAGGATCAGACAAAACATAATGGCCAAGACCTTCACCTCGGCTTTCTAGTAACCCTGTCTGAAAACGCTCTGTTTTCATGCAGCAAGGGTAACGAGGTGAGGGATCGACATGATCCCCGTAGTAGTGAGGGACACGCGGATGAAGCAAAGCATGGCACAACCACCTGGAGGTGGCTCGGTATGCCTTCATTAGAACGCTCGAGATGTGAGGAAAGCTACTGCAACCTGCCAATTAACGTCCTTTTACAAGGGCGCTCAGAAGACCTACTCATTGTGGGCATTCACAAACAACAAACAATAACAACGTCTAAAAGCGTAGAAAAAGAAAGACATATCTTAAACAAGTCACATGACTTTCACCTCGTCCTTCTTCTCCTTAGCCACTTCTCAAACCCGGTAATATAATCTCAATATAATTCGTTGATCTGAAAAGAATACAGCTGACAATAACGCTAGATATAACTATAGCAAGGAAAAGAGCTCACACCTCTCACGAAATTGTAGGTGATACGAATGTAAAGGACAGTTTAGCGTGTTATTCGGACCCGAAATGTGTATGACAGACTGGTTTCCGGTGCTAAATGTTGTACGGCAGGAGTGTGTTTATTCTCGTCTTTTATTTGTATGGATAACATCACATAGTTGACTAACCGCCAGGACTCCCTTAATAAACTGTTGTTTATTGATGGTCAGGTCATCTTTTTGTCAAAATAGATACGTTTTACAACGATATTTCATCTATCTAAATTTAGCTTGTAACGAATATGACACGAAGACCAACATAGAAATGACCGAGGCTTAAACGATATTGCGTGAACACGTGCAGAGACGTGTCCACAGCAGTGACAACAGTATCAAGCAAGTAAGGGAGTTCAAATACCTAGGTAGTATGTTCGGGCAGTGTCCACTATCAAATTGCATGGATTTTGAAACATCATCTAGCGCTTGGAAAATGCACGGCAGCATAAACCACCCACCAATTTTGTCCAGGACATGCTCCAATGGAAGTTGAAACGGTATTTATTGATTCGTCATCACAAGTACCAAAAGGCTAACACGACCCCATTAAATCGGAAGTAGCGTGAACGCATGTATAAGAAGGTCTTGATGTCAATACGTTATGCGGTAATGCTATGCTTGGCTTCCACGGCGTGACGCTCATAATTTGGCTGGCTTATGTTGGGACAAACATGCACAAACTAAAAGAATAACATTAATTAAAATATTCAGAATGGTAACGACATAGCTTTATTCTTCACAAACATGATCATCATTAGACACAAATTTAAAATCATTAAATAACCGTCATCACACTATCAAATATAGCGACCAACATAAAGGAATGTTGACTTCATCTATGTGACAGAGGTAAACATAAACTAGCTTCATCTACCCCACATAGTGATAACTCGTTACTAGTCTTGAGAACCTTCAGGAGAATGACCGAGATTTAACTAAATATGTAAATGTTATCAATGTCCAAGTTTGTATCAGATAAAAGTGTCTATGTCAACTGGCTTATCACAGGTTACCCGTGGTACCCGTGTCCACCGCCATGACCTCCGTGCTTTCCACCATGACCTCCTTGTCCCCGACCATGACCTCCCAGACCTACGCCATGACCTCCGCCAACACCTCCGCCATGACCTCCGCCATGACCTACGCCATGACCACCGCCATGACCTACGCCATGACCTCCTTGTCCCTTGCCGCTATCCCCGTGCCGTCCACCCCGTCCTCCACCAAGACCTATGTATTTTCCACCATATTTTCCACCGTGGTCGCCGCCATGTCCTCCACCACGTCCTCCTTGACCGTAGCTCATGACATCAGCAAGCAGAAGACCTGAAGAAGACACAATGCAGCATGGTTACGGATTCCAAACATGTGTACACCCGTAAGTATGCACACAAACAGATACTTAACAATATGAAACAAATATCTGCCCTGTTAACTAGACTTTTCTTTACAAAGCTGTCACACGTTCCAACTGATGAAACAATGTTTGCAGTAATGGAGGAAAAGAAAGTCTGCAAGAATAGAAAGTAGGCTATTATATGTTCCTTTCCTTTTACCAGTAAAATCACACATGTAGCATTTTGAGCTAAACCATCACACCTGTAGCATTTTGAGCTAAGCCAGCAGAGACACACCTGTAACATTTTGAGCTGAACCTGTAGAGACACACCTGTAACATTTTGAGCTAAACCAGTAGAGACACACCTGTAACATTTTGAGCTAAACCAGTAGAGACACACCTGTAACATTATGAGCTAAACCAGTAGAGACACACCTGTAACATTTTGAGCTAAGCCAGTAGAGACACATCTGTAACATTTTGAGCTAAACCAGTAGAGACACACCTGTAACATTTTGAGCTAAACCAGCAGAGACACACATGTAACATTTTGAGCTAAAGAAGTTAAGACACACCTGTAACATCTTGTCTTAAACCAATAGAGGCGCAGCTGTAAAATATTGCCTTAAACCAATAGAGACACACCTGTAACATCTTGTCTTCAACCAGTTGAGACTCACCTGTGAAATATTGTCTTATACCAATAGATACACATGTAACGTCTTGAAATAATCTACATCAAATAAGAGCTATAAAAGACAAACATTTCTTTTCCCATCAAGAGATAATTCGTGTTGTCTTTGCCTTAACTCAACCCATGCCAACATAGCTTATTGTCTAGTCATATGGTCATGATTCTGACATATATCAACACATACACATTTACTTACAGATGCAAACTGCAGCAAAGAAGACCACCTTCATTGTGTCTGGTGACTGCTATAGTCTCACAATACAGCCTTGAAGATGAAAAACAGCGAAGAAAGTAGATCAGCTACCGTCTGAGACTGGTTAGTGAACTGAGAACAATCACCAGGTTTATATAGGAAGACTGATAGACCTGAACAACTCATCGCTGGGCGTCACACATCTAAATACTTGAGAATGTCTTCTACATTAAACATCTCAACGTCTGACATCGAACAAGGTGGTATAGAGATCAGCTAGATTTGCACTGTGTCATTGTTGATTTTGTGTGACAATTAGCATGAGGTATAATCTGCATTAGACACACGACATGCACAGATTCTTTATTTATTTTTTTAAATTCGCGATCAAGTGAAGCCTTGTCAAGTCAATGGGAATTGGAGAGAGAATAGTGAATGTACAATACTACTTTGAGCGATTGGTTGAGTGAGCAAATCATAAAGCTGTTAGTTATTGCTAAAAGGTATAGTAAAGTAGAGAAACAGATTTAGTTTGATAGAAACATGTTTCAGATCGTTAGAGGACAGACATTTTCAGGGTAACCATCGAAAAAAATTCGTATCAGCTCTATCTTTTATTGGTTTCTGCTGTCAGTGTGTTACCAGTTTCAATATGTTTCGTATATTCATGTCTATAGCTACATACCCCGTCACTTCTACTACAATCACAATGATCAGAATTAAAATCATGAATACTATTCGCGCCCGCTTCATTCAATGACATACCCTAGACAGTCTTATTTTCCTTGGCACTAATGATTTAATTTTTATGAACTACATACTCATGTTCTCTACTGAAATATGATAAATCTTCCCCAAACATGATCAATTCTTAGAGTTCCCTTATGAAGTATCTTTCTATTATGTTCTACCAAATATAACAAAATATAATATCTTTATAGATCTCTTATGAAGTATGACTCTTTCTATTATGTTCTCGTACTAATTATAAAATATTCTTAGAAGTCTCGTATGAAGTTTCTTTCCTTTCTATTCTACCAAATATAAACTATCCGTAGAGGTCTCTTATGAAGTTTCTTTTCATTCTGTTCTACCAAATATAAACTATCCTTAGAGGTCTCTTATAAAGTGTCTTTCTATTCTGCTCTACAATATATAAACTATCCTTACAGGTCTCATATGAAGTGTATTTCCATGCTGTTCTACCAATAATAAACTATCCTTAGAGGTCTCTTCTGAAGTATGACTCTTTCCATTATGTTCTACACAATAAAAACTATTATAAAACGTCTTTCTGAACCAGGATTCATTCCTCTATCAATCTACGAAATAAAACTGTTATTACACTTCGCTTTTAAAAAAAGCATGAATTTCCTTGGATTATCTGCCCATAAGCTCTATTTTTGCTCTTCTCATCTGAAATAAGTTTGCCTTTCTATGATTCTCTACAAAACATAATCAATTCTTATACGTCTCTTCTGAAATATAATGATCGTCCTCTGTTGCTATATAAGCCCGACCTATTTTTGTCTCTTTTAAAACAGGATGACCTTCATCTGCTTCTCTATGTTGTTGTTGTTGTTGTTATCCCAAAGCTGCTGACTAAGCTTGCTCTGGTCACCGCAATTGCACTATTATATAGACACAGGTCTTCTTTAGTTGTTTCACTGCTCCGTACAGTGTGTTGGCAATTGTCACCTACGCTTGTAAGAATCTTTTCCTCAAGTCTGCAAGCGCCTTGCACTCAATGAGTAGGTGTCGAACTGTTTCATCATGATGAGAGCAATGTCTGCACAAGGGCAAGTGCTGGGGATTAATGTGGTTCAAGTGGCTATTGGCTATAGTGTATCCTGTTTGGAACTGAACAATGAGATTTTATAACTTCTTTGTAGTTTATTTGTCGTTCCTTTTTGGTTGTGACATTTCGCTAAATACACTGCAGCCCGTTGTTCCCGTCGCCCACCTGTTCATCCAGATTTCCCTGGTATTATTCTTAATAATTCGTTTTCCCTTGTGGTTACTGCAGGGCCTATCCAATTGTTGTTTGGAGGCTCCTATTTTTGCCAATTTGTCAGCCATTTCATTTCCTGATAGCAGCTATGTCTATGGAACCATTGCAAGGTGACATTAATCCTGTGGGCAATAATGTTGATCGCCCTCCCCACTAAGAATATCTTCTTGTTGTTGTATGGGATGTGCTTCAGCACCTCCAGAACCGAGTTGGAGTCACTATAGAACCACAGTGTCTGTGAGCATCAAATCGCTCTCAAGCCAAACTGTTGTTGACAAATTGTAGCTGCGGTTTCTATGATCTTGGCCTCAGCTTCATCATTTAGACAGTTTTTGCTGCATAAATCACAAAACGCATATCTGGACCCATCCTGGTATTTCATATGGTTACTCATGGGACGGCGTGGGCTAATGGTTAAGTGACACGCTCACAACCAGAAGGTTCTGTGTTCGATCCCATTCACAGCACCGGCTGCTACCCCGGGGGAACAAACCCTTAGAAAATGCAGGAAGAAGCAGACCCCTACATAAAATGCATGCTGAAGTCGGATGCACTGGACCGACAGGCGCAAAATAAAAACCACAGTGTAACGCCCACCGCCTTTGGAAAAATAGAAATAAGGCGAACGAAAAAAACAGATATGGATACCATGCTCTGCTTAAGAGCCTAATTTGAATGCTGATCCGTCCATATAAACCAGGACTGCTGATTCTGGGTAGCTAGAGACTGTCTCCGTGGCACATGTCTTAATGATAGTAGGTGTAGTCTCTTTGATGGCCACATTTTCTGTTTGGTGTGTTTTAGTGACTGGCTGTCAAAGATTTTCCCAAGGAAGGGATCCGAAATAAACTTTTTTTTTCGTTTCTCTCTCCTGTGGTATATGGTGAATATGACGCTCTTCTTCTGCTATATCCAATGGAAACAGTTACTTCAGTCTTCTCTTTTGTTTCCAAGTGTCTATTTGTACCATATTTGGGTGGCCATTTTCTTGTATCGTATCTCCCTACCGCTTCAGCCAGAGCGAAGTTGATAAATATGGTTCTGTTGATCAGGAATGTCTGTATTCATTTGATCATCTGTCCTTCTATTCCCATGTTCCTCATTTTTATCAAAAAAGGCCCTTCCTCCAGGCCATGCCATATGGGTGCTGTACATCAATAAACACTGCTATTGTGCTTTTTCATTTTTGGAATCCATCCATCACATTCTGTGTAAACCTAAAGAGAGGATCATCCATGTGGTGTCCACGCCTGAACCCTGCCTGGTTTCTATCAAGGAGGTTCTTGCTTTCAAGCCACCAATATAGTCCGTTGTTTGACATTCTGTCAATTAGTTTGCCTAAACATGAGGTAAGGCACACATGTCTGTAGCTTCCAGGTGTTCCTTGTCGTTTCCTGTTCTTCAGTATGGGTTTGATAGTTCATGATGGTCATATTGATGCAACTGCTGCTATATAAACACTTTCCATTTTTGTCTCTTCTAAAACAGGATGACCTCCCTCTGTTGCTCTGTAAATAGGACATATTCCTAGAAGTCTCTGTCAAAATAGTGGGACCATTCTCTTCTGCTCTACCAAACATAATACATCCGTAGAGGTCTCATTTGAACTATGGTGACCACGGCTGCTGCTCTACAAAAACAGTTTTAATGTTGTATCTCTTCTAAATTAGTCTGACCGTCTTTTATATCACACTACTAAATGTACTATTCTAGCAGCAGATGGCCAAGCCTTTGGAAGACTGGTTTAGAAGTTAGGAGACAATGTCTTTAACCCTGTACGCTCTTGTAACCCCTAGGCTTTATTTTATTGTTGTGAGGAGGGAAGGGAACATAAAAACTATCCCGCACACTGCGCGACGACTTGTGAGGCAAGCTACCAAAATTCCTCAGTACTTTACGTCCATCGCCATTCTTCAACAATGTGAATGCACGCAGCATTGGTAATTTCATTTTCGTTATTGTGGGGGTGAGGGAGGGGGGGATGGGGTTGTTTAGTATTTAGTGTACTCTCTTAGACTTAGTTTACATTTGTAGATCCATGCAGTGGTGGGTCCCTTTGGTTATATTATGGTTCGTGTAACTTTTCACATTCTCGACCAAATATTATCAAACAACTTTGAAGCTGATGTAGAAGCTGTAAAAAGAACTCCTGTAGCTTTCGGGGGAATAGAGACAGTGACAAATTCCTGACCAGTGGGGATCCCAAAAGACTGTTTATAATCCACGAAAAGGAAGATACTTCTTGGGAACTTTCGACCAATTTACCTGCAACCAATAATATAGAAGATATTCAATAGAGTCATTCCCACCAGCATCGACAGGCAACTAGATTAACGCCAACCTCGAGAACAAGTCAGATTCAGAAAAGTTATCCATCATTGACCAAATCTAAGCTTGTCAAATCCAAGAGAAATTTCAGAAACAATTTTGTGATTTGTACACTATTTTTGTTGACCTGACGAAGGCCTTTGACATCGTCAACCCGGACGGACTCTGGAAAATCAGGGCGAAATTTGGTTGAGCCGAAGATTCATCACAGTTGCTCGCCAGTCTTAAGATGGTATGTCGGTCCTCATACTGAATGATGGTGAACTCTCTGCCATAAATGGAGTCAAACAAGCTTTTTACTTTACTTATTTGCAGCCATGCTTTCTGATGCAACACGTGACTGTGACACTGCCATTCAGATCAGATACCGGAATAATGGGGTAACTGTTCACTCTGAGACGCCTAAAGGCCATCACAAAGGTTAAAGAAGCTACTATCTTAGATCTCCTCTTTTCCGATGATTCCATAATTAACACGTGCTCAGGCAATGCCGGCGATCATGAATGAGTTTTCATTTGCATGCAATAAATTTGGTCTTTCTGTAAACACCAAGAAAATTGAGGTAATGTTTCTACCAGCGCCCGGGGAGCCCTACCAACAACCAAGCGTCACTGTACAGGAACATCGCCTAAAACAGTTGATAACTTTACCTACCTTGGTAGTATCTTAACCAGAGAAGGAAATATCGACTATGAGGACAAATACAGGATTTCCAAGGCCATTGTTGCTTTTGGAGGACTACGAGAAAACTTTTGGGATTGGCACGGAATCAGTGTTGCCAGGAATATAAGTTTGTTTCTTGCTGCTGTGCTAGCCACCCTTTTGCACGTATGCGAAGCATAGACAGTTTATAGCAGACATCTCAGGTAACGTAATCATTTCCATGCAAACAGTCTCCACGGACTGCTCAGAATTGGTTGGCGGGATAACGTTCCCAACTCTGCAGTCCTCAGCAGGTGGAGACTCTGGTATCACTACGCTGCTGCAGAGAGCCCAGATAAGATGGACTGGGCATGTTGTTCGCACGTCAGATGATCGCCACCCTAAACAAATGGTGTACAGTGAGATAAGGACAGGACAGCGCTCGCCGGTTTATCAGCACGCTCCGGATGTGAGGAAAGCTACTGGCACTCGCCACTTAACGCCCTTTTCAGGGCTCATAGAGAGTAATCTGACTAAACAGCCAATATGGTGGAAAGGAAGCGGGGGTAGTATAGCATGTGCTTCAGGTCCTTTGGCTCCACGTGATATTCAGACATTGTTTTAGTTATCTCTACCTCTTCAGGGTACTACCGTTGGCGACAGCAGCATCTTAAGAAGAACCATCATTGGTAAGAAGGACATAGTTGTGATCATTTGAGAGTGAACGTTGAAGATGAGGATGAACTTCGGACTTGATCTTGACCCTGAGACAGACGGGGGTTACTGTGCCCAACGGCGGTTAAGTTTGAACTCTTCAGCACTTGCAGCGTTCAAACAGCCATTAGGGTGTCGTCATTTTGAATTTAGTGAAGCCCTCTTAGACTCGAACTCTTGAGCATGACATATGGAAGTTAGACGAACTTTGTACGCGATGCCTTGGCTACTAATTTAAAGAAACTCGCATTAAATCGTACCTCCCACATGTATGTTGAAGTTCGTCTGTCTGAGAGATACAATGCACGTATTGTCAAACGGAAACAAATATTGAGATGATCTTATTTAAAGCTGATGGAATAAATATGTTTGATAAAAGGTTGTGTTCAGTTTCTTTTTAAGTGATATATAGTCAACAAGTGAATGGTTGAACTCAAAGGTCTGCTGAGTGAATGCGTTAGTGAGTGTGTAAGTGTGTGGATGCATTATTGTGTGTATTTGAGGGTGAGTTAACGAATCAACCACAAATAATTTATTACGTTTCCGGCAACAATACCGGGAAGAGATGACGAAATAATCAAAATTGTGAATTGGTCTCTGAGACAGTTGAAATATTATCCCATTATAAAATATAAGAACGAACGCTAGTCGATGATGAAATAGGGGTTTTGTTTATTTTTGTGCTTACAATGTGCCTCGTTCTGTGTTATTTGGTGCGACATGGATAATGGCAAAGACTCCTTCTGCAGGCACTATCGGTTTCCTTAAAGCTCTTCATTCTACTAGGGGGCAATATTTTCAATCACGTTTCCTTTATACTTCTCGCGAGACATTTGACAAAATGTTGTTTCCACCCCCTTCATTCATTAACTCTAGACGACCAAGTGGTTTGGATATCAGTCTTTAGAACAAAGGAACATGGGTTAAAAACCTTGGTATGGAACAGGTTTATTTACAAGTAGAACCGATATTGCTTAATGGTTGTCATTCCTTGACAGAGACTAAACAAACAAAGAAGTCAATTACAGTATCATATATGTAGCTCTTGGTAGGGACGATATATATATATATATATATATATATATATATATATATATATATATATATATATATATATATATATATATATATATATATATATATATCTAACAAAGTTAAAACATTCACTGAAAATATATTACAGCAAAGTAATATTAAAAGCTGACTAAATTAGAAAAGGAAACATTTGTGGCTCATTATACCACACATATTTAAACAAACACACAGATACATACACATACACGCTTACGCGCACGTAGGCTGCACAACCACACACACCCACGTACACCCATATACACGCCCACCATACATAAAATCAGTATTCGAAACATGAACCTACAGGCAGCGGATACGCTTTGCTGCGAGATAAGCATGAGTTAGGGAAATCGTATTACTTGAATATCAAGTACACCAGAAACTAGATTATTGTATTTATGTCAAAGACAAGCAGTCCCGTCCAGAGCATCTGTACGTCAGCCGAGCTGTACAGTATACAAGAAACACCAGCATCTCAGCAATCTAAGGTTCTCAACCTTCCTACACTCCTCTTCCTCTTATCCTCTTCACTCAACTTCGCTCATCTCCCCCACCCCCACCCCAACGCACGCGCTCCTCTCTCAACCTTCCTACACTCCTCTTCCTCTTATCCTCTTCACTCAACTTCGCTCATCTCCCCCACCCCCACCCCAACGCACGCGCTCCTCTCTCAACCCTTCTACACTCCTCTGCCTCACATCCTCTTTACTAAAATCTGTCCATCTCTCCCCCACCCCGCGACTCACGTACTCCCCTCCACTCAACCGGTCCATCTCCTCTTCTTTCAACCAACCCATCACCCTGTCCATCTCCTCCCTCCTCCAACCCGCCTATTTTCCCCCCCTCAACTCCCGTTCCCACTCTCAACCTGCCAATCGCCATAACCATTTGCTCCCCCCTCCAACCTGCCCATTTCTTCCTCACTCATGGCCGTTTCTCCAACATGTGAGTTTCCTCGTCTTATTAACTCATTGTGACTGTGTGTCTTTGTACACATTCGTGTTCTCGTCGTATCGCTGCTTCCAGTACAGTCTCACTTGCTCCATCTGATTGACGTAATGGTTGGACTGCGCGCAGTTTATGATCTTCTCTCTTGACGTTAAAACGATGAACGTTCTGTTGCGTCTAATCTGAAGACTTGTGTGTTTGCTATGTCGGACTGTGTGCTTGCTTTTATGCTGCTGCATTTTGTCGCCGTGTTGCTGCAGGTTCCAGAGGTTTGAATGCTCGTTGTAATTGATGAGATCTTCTCTTACGAATATCACCTGCCGCTCGTTCTGCAATAATCTTGTCCTTTTTATTCTCCATAATAATAATAATAAAAGCTGTCCATCGTTGTCGATGAGGACCGCCGACATCATCCTTGTCACAGATTTCCCTGTTGGGTGTGGGTGCGCATGTGGCTGAACAGGCCAATGCGAGCACGAAAATATCTGCTACATATCGGGCACACGAGGTTTGTAGAAGAGGATGGTGTTCCCGCTGCTCGGGATTTCCGCCTCTCTCGTCTGTTCTGGGCTTTCACAACACGGTCATCTTCACCGGCAGCTACACCCGATTTGCCTGCGCTTCTCCAGTCAGATCTGTTTTGCGCAAAACATTCCCAGGTGTCGATGTCTATCTGGCAACTTTTTAGTGAGTCCTTCAGACCGTCTTTAAAACGTTTCTTTGGGCGCCCTCTCTCGCGCCATCCTTCTCTCAGCTCGCCGTAGAGAAGCCTCTTTGGGAGCCGCTCGTCTGACATACGGACGAGATGTCCGGCCCATCCTAGTCGTGCTTTTTCTAGCAGTGCATGGATGCTGGGCATGTTAGCCCTCGAGAGAACCTCGATGTCAGTGACACGATCTTGCCATCGGATGTGGAATATTCGCCTCAGGCAACCTGTGTGGAAGTGGTTTAACCTCCTTGCATGTCCAGAGTATACAGTCCAGCTTTCGCAAGCGTATAGTAGGGTTGGAATGATGGTTGCACGGTAGACTTTGAGTTTGGTCTTGACGCTGATGCCACGACGTGCCCAGACCATCGAGCGCATTCTACCAAAGGCTGTGCTGGCCTTTGCTATTCTGCTTGCCACCTCATCGTCTAGGCTGACAGATCTCGACAGCGTGCTGCCCAGATATGTGAATTTATCTACGGCATTCAACGTCTGCCCGCTGACTGTAGTCTCTGGTTTTGTGTACGGCATGCCTGGTGCTGGTTGGTACATGACCTGTTTTTTTTGGCATTTATGGTCAGGCCAACATTTTTGCATGCGGCAGAGAACTGGTCCATTCCAACCTGCATGTTCAGTTCTGAGTTGCTCATTAGATCATTCTCCATAATAGTAAATCTAATTTCAGTCTTGATATACAACCAAACACTTACAGTAATAACATTTTTTAAATGTGCAACTGTTCAAAAGGAAACGACTGAGTACATTTCAATGTAACGATTGAGGAAGTTACATTTTAATGGGAGCTAAGATTAAATATTTAGCTTCACTTGGGCTGCTTATATTATGACTCTAGTTATTTTATATTTGGCTCTAAATACTACATTTGGTTTTTTTATTTTGATTATTTGACTAACAAATGAAATTTAGGGGTTTTATGCGTTTGATTTCTGTTTTGGTTGTAATTGATACATATTCCCACAATCACGGTTTGCGAATTGTAAACTGAGTACCATGATTGGTAGTATGTCCCCCGAGTTTATCATCATCATCATGTAACATGCCATTTGTAGAGCGTCATTCCTATAGCAGCCCGTCTGAAAGAAACTCGGTCCCTAGCCAAATCTTCAGCCTCCGCCAAAGTCTTGCTCTTGCATTCCTTGATATCTTGGTGCCATCGTCTTCTCGGTCTACTCCTGCCTCTTTTGCCCTGTGCCATACCTTCCACCATTGTTCTCTCAAGACCGCTGTGTCTCTTAATTTGACCAAAATATTTCAATGTTCAAGCATGATGGAATTGATAAACCAGTTCTCTTATATGTTCCACTCTTGCTGAATGTATATGTCTGTCCTTCTCTCAGTGCGGGGTATTCTCAGGATCTTTCTGTAACATTTTGATTTGAAGGACTCAATTACCTTTCTAGATGTTTTAGTAATCGTCCATACTTGGCAGCCATCTGCTATCACGGAAAATACCCAAGCTCTTAAGACTTTTACTTCTCTCGTTTTGCTGGTTTTCTGCTATACTTACTTCAGGCTGTTCACCCTATGTGTTGCTATGGCTAGGTTTCTTCTGATGTCTTTCGAACAGTCACCACTTGTGTTAGTTCTGGAGCCCAGATATTAAAATGCGTTATCTGATCTATGTCCTCGCCATCTTTTGTACATTTATGTTGACATCGTGTTTTGTCGGTGTTCATTATCTTTGTTTTATTAATGTTTATAAACAGGTTTTTATCTTTACTTTAACCTCTTACGGCTGAAAGTAGCTACTCTAGCCCTTATGCATTTCTTGAAGTATTACTAAATAGTCTGCGTATTGTAACTCTGGAATCTCGTAACTACCAATCGTAAATGTATCGAAACCTTCAAAATTCTCGTCTTCTTTAACATTTCTCATTATACATTCCGTATAGATGCTCTATAGATATGGTGAGAGGATACATCCTCATCTTATTCCCTTTTGTACTGCGAACCAGTATGATGTTTCACTAAATACTCGAACAGCGGCTTGTTGTTCTTGATATAATTATTCAATTTGATCGATAATATGTACGAGAAAACCCATTTCTTTCATGATGTTCCGCACGTTTTGATGTTTAAAGTATCGAAGGCCTTGGTGTATTCATTGAAGTGCGTGTACAGGTCTAGGTTGCACTCTCTACATTTTTCATAAATTCTTCACATTTCTTATGTAATCTGTGGCCACTCTTATCTTTTCTAAATCTTGCCTGGACTTCGTGAATTTCAAATTCAAATCTGTTCTTTATTTTTCTCAATAGCATTCGCAAGA
The DNA here is from genome assembly GCA_036924085.1 of Ariolimax columbianus. NCBI lineage: Eukaryota > Metazoa > Mollusca > Gastropoda > Stylommatophora > Arionidae > Ariolimax > Ariolimax columbianus. Next base: position 131,036,518 of record JAVGWX010000001.1, read on the forward strand.
GTGTCATGCTAGCGTGGCTGAATAGTGCGAAAGTACGGTAATGTATTCACAACTTTAGATGGCCTTTCTTTGGAAGGGAAATATAAATTGTTCTCGTCCATTCTTCTACCCACTTTCCGCTTTGTCAGATCTTTTTACACAGCACGTGATAAAAGTGAGTACTGGCCTCCCCTGCTGCTTGTATTAGCTCTGCTGGGATATACTCGCATCCTGGAAACTTTCCCCTTTTCAGGCATTTGATTGCTTGGTGTACTTCTCCCAATGCTGGTTCAGGTTCGTTATCGTTTATTTGTAGTATTGTAGCTGAGCGCTTTGTTTTTGTCTTCATTCATGATTCTGTAATACTCGTTACATATTTTCAGTATATCTTTGGTATGTGTTAACCTCTTAATCTGTAATGACATGTAGAACGGGACGGAATTTCATTGTCATTGTTTTTACAAGCGTGCATTATCAACCTCGTTTTATCTTTTCTTATTTCTCTTCTAACTTTTCCTTCGCAGTTTGTAAATGCTGTGTTGCTCCTCTTACTTCCCATTTGCTTAATTTGTTTTCTTTTTTCTCCGAGTTTCCTTGTTTCATCTGATATATAGCTCTGCTTCTTGAGCGACTTTCTGGGAATCGTTTCATGTGCAATCGAGATTAAAATATCCCTCGCGTGTGTTGTCAACTCATCAGTGGTCATCTCTTATTGTACAACGCCTCGAACTTGTTTTCTTCTTTGATGTTGCATTCTGTAGGTATTGCTTTTACGTATAAGAATATTGGTTTTAAACCTCTGTTAATTCTACGTAGTCTTGTCTTGAAAACTGCAACCAGTAATTCGTGGTCCATGTCATTGTCCGCTCCTGGCAACGTTTGTGTTGCCAGAACATTTGATTTCCATCTTTGTTGTACAGGATGTAATCTATCTGATTTCAGCTATTACTATCAAGGGAGGTCCACGTGTATATAGTCTCCTCAGAATTTGTGTAAAGAAGGAGTTGTCAATGGAGAGATTATTTTACAGGCGAAATTCAACCAGCTTTTTTCCTCGCTCATTCCTGTGTCCCAAACCAAACGATCCACGTACTCTTATCTCATCATAGGCTCTTTCATGTGCGACTTTTGCTTTGAAATCTCCATCGATGTTTAAGATATCTCATTTTTTTACTTTTTGCAGTAGTTCTTGTAATGTGTCATATAAATCGTCAATCTCACAATGATCTGCTGCTAATGTTTGTGCATGAACTTTAATCATTGTCACATGTCTTGTCTGCCTCTTTAGTTTGATTACAATTACTCGGTCGTTAACTGGATTGTAACAAAGAATTGTTGCCATCTTCTTTCCAGGATGAAGCCGACCTCGTTTTATCCCCCGTTGTTCCTCCCAGATTATATACATATTTCTTCTGATGTGCTGGTGCATTGCCTTTGTCTGGCCCATCTGTGATCGGAGTCTCCAGAACGTTTGAGCTCTCTCCCTCTCTTTTCCAATCATAAACAATTTGTCTTTGTATAGACTCTCGACAATTCCACGTGCCTATTCTTAGGTTCTATTTTTGTATCCGTTCAGAGTTTTTCATTGTAATGCAGTAGGGCTTTAAGCCGTCATCTCTATTACTTGTACTAGCTCGGAAATAGACCCCTTCCCCAGTTAGCATCGATGATCTACTTGGCCTGAGGGCCTTACCATCAGATCTCTGAGTTTCGTTTCTATCGACTGTCGTGTGTTTTTGACATTTTTCTTTCAGTAGTTTGCCATTGTTTTCCGATTTTGTTCTTTAAAAAAAAAATGGGAGACATGATTTTGCTAAGGTCAACGTATGTGTATACTTTGATGCTGCAGATGTCAAAGTATTTATTATTTAGTAGAAGCACATTGATTTGGATGAACTTATATTTTTTACTGTTATAGATTTCTTTGATCTATTAGCTCAATCGATTGGGCTTACTTTTTACACAGAAAAATCTTCTCATTTTAAAAGGTTGTTCACTTTCTACAATATTCTTCTCTGTTTACATCAAGGACCTGATCCAAGATCTACAGGATTGAATGAAAGCTGTGTTATACGTAGACGATCAAGTACTCTGGTGCTCTGATGAACACGTCACTGCTACACATTACATAATGATGTCGGCAGAAAACAAGTTTAAGTCATAGGCACAAGATTATCATATCACAATAAACAGAAAGTACACCTCCACAGTTTTAATACATTACAAACAGATACATCACATCCACACACACACATACACACACACACATCCACTGACCTATACTTCAATAGTACATACACACACATATATATACAGACCCCCACACACATTCATACACTGGCCAATACCTCCTGATATAACCCAGACGACAACGTGTCATCGACAGTAGAATCCAGAAGGGCAACAGTTTAAACAAACAAAAATGTCAGAAGTCAATTTCATCAACAAATCAGCTATAATGATGACTTTGTTTAGTTTTGTTTTGATCACAAATTTGATTATGTACACTAACGTTGTTTAGTATCATTCTATTGATCTAATACACGAGCTGTAACAGCATCCATCAATAACTTGGAGTGAGAATACAGAAAGTAAACAAGCACCAAGACCCTAATGATAGCTCACAAGATTGGACAGTGCCAATCATCGCTTTATAGTTTCCTTTGATGTGACATGATCGTGTCAGTATCATTGTCCATGTGTCATGCAAAGTAAGGTGTCTATACTGATGTGTTTTATCCATGGTGACCATGTCAGACTCCGTGTCCTACTCCATGTCCTGCACCGATTCTCACACCGTAACCTCCCTCATAACCACCACCGTGTGCTCCATTGTTTCCTCCTCCATGACCTCTACCATGTCCTCCACCGTGACCACCCCCATGACCTCCACCGTGACCACCCCCATGTCCTCTACCGTAACCACCCCCATGACCTCCACCGTGACCACCCCCATGACCTCCACCGTGACCACCCCCATGTCCTCCACCGTGACCACCCCCATGACCTCAACCGTGACCACCCCCATGACCTCCACCGTGACCACCCCTATGACCTCCATCGTGACCACCCCCATGACCTCCACCGTAACCACCCCCATGTCCTCTCCCGTGACCACCCCCATAACCTCCCCCGTGACCACCCCATAACCTTCTTCGTGACCACCCCCCATGACCTCCCCCATGACCTACACCATGACCACCGTCATGATCTAGTTCTAGATCTTAAGTGAAACCATTTCACGACCACATAGGTGGGTGGCCCGGTGGACGTGAATAACCATAAGGTCACCAACACACCTTTCGCGGTGTCCATCTGTTGTCAGGCCTACGCCTCAGGTGATCAGCACATCGGTATTTGTGCTATAATGTTGTTTCTGTGACGTCCCGAATTAGAGTTTGATGTCAAATTTACTTATTTCGGATCTGATCAATTATCGATATATTTAGCACACGCCGTTCCACAACCCACTGGGTAGCTCAGAGCTTTGTGCCACTGCCATACTTTCCAGCTGTAGATCACAGCTGGAATAAAAGCACGGAGTTTATGTGGTAACTCTCATTTGTTGAAGTAATGGCTTTATGTAACTGGAGCTATGCCAAGCAGCTGTTATTTGCATAGAGATATTACCGTATATACTGGGGGTGACATATATTTCTTGGTCTCGGTAGGCGTAGGTGTTGATATCCTGATATCCTCTACACCTTCCTTCCCTCCCCCCCCCCCACCCCCACCTCCTGCATTCACCCTCCCGATCCACAGCTTTATTTTCTGCTTTAAGCAGAACAGGTTCACCAGGGATTGGACCTTTGTTTGTTTTTTGTTTTTTTATTAATCTCAAAATCAGCAGCTTTGCCGGTCTTAATTGGACCGTTCAAGGATTGTTAGGTCACGCCAATGGCATGCCTGATGAGCACAATGTCGTCCTCAAATCGTAAATATGTGAGACTCTCCATCTAAATTGACTCCTCTATCGGCCGCGTGAAGCTGTTGGAAGTTCTCCAATAGCACTATAATAATAAATAACGTTTATAACCTGTTGAGTTATTTTATTTAATGCTCTATACAACATCAACGTTTGCTGTCAATGTTGAAAAATAGCATGCTGCTTAAATCCATAGGTCAAAACAATATGAATAGAAAATATAGGTTATTAGTTGTGAACGGACATAATGGACTACTTGGATTTTGTCCAGAAATATGAACACGGCTGTTTTAATTTGTGAACGTACTGTAATATGACCTCACACAATGACCGCTTAACGGTTACTAGCACCGCCAATTACATAATGCAGAGCCTACACTACTGAGTAGGCTACATGTCAAAAAGCACACGCTTAGAAGTCGGACGCCTCAGAACGGCACCTTCTCAATGCCTAGCTAACAGTGAGAAGAGAATTGCGCACAAGCTTACTTCTAATAGTCAAATGGGAGTCGGAAAGACAAATTAGAGAAGACACGGGACTGCATCTTCTAATGACCCGGAACCACGTCTCCAATTGACTAATCAAGTCCTGAACGTCAGAAAAACGTGCAGGTAGGAAATCATGCCCAATCCAAGGTACTCGATGAACGTGGGCCCTTGTAACTACTTCTTGTTCTCAAACATGAAGAATCCGCTTCATGGATGTTATTTTTGTTCTTACGTCTATGACTTGATTATTGAACTGAAACACAGTCCTGGCGCAGACGTAGACGTTCTCAAATCAGGGCATCAGGAAGGTGAAGAACATATAGGAGAATTGTATCGCCATGCATACATAAAGAAGGACTGAAGTTCACAACACTGTCCAGGTCAGTACATTGACTCCTTCATACACAATTGTATAAAATATTTCGACCATCCCTCGTTGCCTGCCACGAAACACGAGTAGAGAAATCTATTTTGAGTCTTAACTGACATAACAAACTAAGACAACGTTTACTGAAACATGAATCTTTACTCAAATAGAAGGACAAAGCTGTACCAAATTATATAACAATTGCCCAAAACATGAATCTGAACAGTTTTGGGAGAAAGATATGCAAATAGGTGAGAATTAAATGAAAGAACTGTGCATAGCTAATTCGTAGTGTTTGAGTCTATTAAGATAAACTCTCACATCGGTTAACTACCCTCTTCGGCACTTGCCCCAAAACTCAGCGGAGTAATAATGTAGCAGTCCTAACAATAATTTTATATCCTAGGTCACAGTATCATTTAATATAATATGTAACAGGGTTAACGTATTCTCTATTATATCTTCATTACCACTATCACTCCTAAATACACTCTAAATTTAACTACTAATAATTCTTTTAACACAAGTAAAACAAAGCATCTATTTTTCACACAAGTAAAACAATATGCACATCAAATCAAATCAATAGCCTCGTTGATCATTTCATATTGTGCATCAGTTATAAATGATTTCTAATATATCTCAAAATGTTGGTTATCATTACTACTCTATCTGGCTATGATTACTTCTAAAGGTTCGTGCACGTAACACAGGTTTTACTTTAGTTCTAAACTTTACCCAGGGTTCTCATCACGTGGTTGGAATCTAGCAATTGTTCCATTCACTGTCTATCTCTGTGTGTTGATATAAAGGATGTCTATCTACAATTTCTCAGTCCTCATCTATCTGTCCTCTCAGCTTACACAAAAATGGATGTATGCTGGACCTCTTGCCTCGTCTCTCGTAAGGCAGATGTCTACTGGACCTCTTGTCTCGTCTCACGTAAGGCAGCTGTCTACTGGACCTCTTGTTTCGTTTCACGTAAGACAGCTGTCTACTGGACTTTTGCATCCTCTCTACATCAGGCAGTCGGTGACTGCATCTGTGCTCTGATTGAAGCTGTGCTCGTGTCTATGACAGACGACAGTGGTTGTGTTACTGTGGTTGTCAGGACGAGGAAACCCACAAATCACAACGGTCGTCTAGGACGACAGCTTCGTGTTGCAGCAACACGTCTCCGTCTGACGAGAATGAAGTCAGGTCACTCGAGCAAGATGTTAACGACGACGACTCGAACAAAACATCACACACAGACAGATTCTTACATGTGTGTGGTCTCTCGTTGCCTTTCCGTGTTCGTCTGTTTCGGTGGCTTCTAATTCAATGACTCTACTATTGTCACTCACTTGCTAAGTTCTGTAGCTTTTAACTATCTACTTGTTGTTGACTAATGTGCTACTCACTACACCGCCTGGTAGGACACCGTGGTCTGCGGCTTCTGATCTGTCTCTATTCTGTCTCCCCCAGCTTATATGCTAAGCTCCCCCCGCTTTAGTCAATGACTTCTACTTTCTTGAGTTCATTTCCCCCAAATTTTATTTGAACTCGCGTGTCCCAAAGAAAGGCTGCTTTATTTTCTAAACTACTGACTGACCGCTTGTTGACGGGGATTCCCAGTTCAAACCGTGAGAACGCGACCTATTTTGGTCGACCAGCCCCAACTTGCATTGTTTGAGAGTTGAGGACCATGCCCCGTTCAATGAACTGAACCTCTCGGGCAGGGTTCTCAAGTTATGTTTGGGTACCACAAACGGTATTTTCAGGGCTTCCCTGGCTTTGGCTCCTTGTACCCCTGTTACAATAAGTTGCTCGAACCTAGCCCGCTAAGCATTAAATCCTCCCCCCCCCCCCCCATGCGACATCCAGCTCACGCAAGAGCTGGGACCTATCCAGGTTCATGTGCACCTGCTGAAGTACAGATCGACTAAGACTATGTTGGTTACCACCATTTGCAGTAGTTTTGGTGCGCTGCCCCACATTTTATCAAAAGCCTCTTCAAAACAGCTTTCCAAGCCCAATTTAGAGTTACTTTGATCAAGACAAACTTTGGAGACCTCTCAAGAGCTACATTGATCAAGACAAACTTTGGAGAACTCTCAAGAGCTACATTGATCAAGACAAACTTTGGAGACCTCTCAAGAGTTACATTGATCAAGACAAACTTTGGAGACCTCTCAAGAATAACTTTGATCAAGACAAACTTTGGAGACCTCTCAAGTCCGGCGCTTCGTCTGGAATTCATCATGAGCAATTCTGTCCTTCCTTGCAGAAAGGAAGATGACCTTGCGATCTGCTCCAATGACGATGGGCTGGTGAATGTTCAAGAAATCAAGTACGACTGTCAAGAATGATAACTAAACATAAACTCTATATTGAGTCTCCAGGCCGCAGTGCTGGATAATGAAAAACCGATTTCCATCCATTCCGGTCGAACAGACTGGCATCCCTGTTGAGACCATTTTGATGTACTTGCTGTTTCCTATTTGAATGGAACAGCCGAGCAAAGACTTTGAACTACGAGAAGCGGGACTGGTCTCTAAAAAATCTATGAAGATCAGAGAGAAGAATATGCAACACCAAGCAATGGTAGAAACACTCACAATCCTGCTGGCTTCTGTGCACTTTAAAGTCGATTTGATAAAAAACTTCGTTAGGGCATAGTACTTCCTCGATCAGCTTTCAAATATGTGGTTGACAAATGTGGTCGACTTATCAAATCGCCAATTTCTTCAAGAAATTTGCGGCAGTCCTCAGATCTGTGAACTCTTCTTTAGTCAAGCTGTTTTTTAAGAAAAAAACAAACTTGGGAGGCGTTTCTTCCGAGGTTAGTAACTTCCAGTGAATGTCAGGGCAGAAAATAAACAATAAACTGGCTAAAAATACTCATTCTCCATCCTCACTTTTGTTATTACTTTCGTGACAATTGTAACTCGGTTATTGATAGTGATGGTGAACTTTTTCACCAGGCATCTCCACGATCGATAAACGACAGCAGGGAAACTGGTCCACTTCAATGTTGCTTGACTACTCTTGGACGCTTGGTAGAGATGAACTTTAGCAGCCGAGTAACCATACTAGCGGCAAGCGAAGCGAAGCGGACGTAGAAGCGACCTTTTGCCGGCGAATATCATTTATATATATATATATATATATATATATATATATATATATATATATATATATATATATATATATATATATATATATATATATATATTTTACTTATTTGCGGATTTCTCTGAGTTGATAAATTTTCAGTTGTCATTGTCATATTCGTGATGTGATCAGCGCCTTGGTAGCGTAAGAAATGGCTACTTTTAGTTTAGAAGTAGGAACTTTGCTGTCCTGTGTTATTACATGTTATATTTATATTATCATTTGACATTTATGTATGTTTTCTAATCAATTTTAATGCTTAAAATGTTTTTCGATTGTAAAACTATACTTTTGTAAAACTTATACATATTTGTAATTGTTGTCTCGTGTAGTTTTTCCTGTAATGTTCAATTTAAATTTGGCAGTTCTCTTTCTAAGTTAATTTAGCTGCTATAATGGGACAAATCTGCCATCTACAAAAACGTTTCTTGTTGCAAAAATCATGTCAGTCAAACAGCAATAAAAAATGACCACACTCGTCCACAGCCTTTGGCTACCATCATGAGGTATCTCAGCGTGTCAAAGTTGAAGAAGCGACACTTACTGTGACTGTGTAAACAGTTGTGTTACAATGACGAAGTATAATTGCGAAGTTCGTTGTCTCAATCTGTGTTACTTGTTACATGTCCGTCTGCATTCACATTGAGACGTCAACTAGAAGATAAGTACTCATTATGTCAATAGGACCAGGTCTTTAACAGAAGTATGTGACTGTTTGTGTTTCCCGCCCAAGCCGACAATCGTTACGTACGGAGGCACTATAGTGCGGGTCCTGCGACCTTCTAAAAATGTTTAAATTGAAATAGTTCACTGAACCATTGTAGAACATCGGGTGGCCTTGTTGTGACCATAAGGATCTCCTAACCATAGAGACATGCCTTTAAAACCTCTGTAAATTACCCTTTTTATATCGTTAGTAAAAGAAAAGCCTGTCCTACACATTTCGTGGCGACTGCGAAAACAAGCGACATTTATTATTCATCTTTATACTGGTGGATTCCAGCAATAGAAAAACCGTTCATGATAAAGTGAAGTTACTGAATGATTGCAGAGAAGAGAAGAGGAGAGAAGAGAAGGGAAGATAAGATAAGAAAAGATAGGATAAGAGAATAGAAGAGAAGAGATAACGTGAGTTGGTGACCGTGGTGGTAGTGAGAATGGGCATTTAGGGTGACATAAACTTGATTGGAGGGAACACGGAGCAATAAGTGTGACACAAACTTAGTTGAGGGAACACGGGTCAATAACGGTGACATAAACTTGATGGAGGGAACACGGAGCAATAAGTGTGACATAAACTTGGTGGAGGGAACAGGGGTCAATAACGGTGACATAAACTTGATGGAGGGAACACGGAGCAATAAGTGTGACATAAACTTGGTGGAGGGAACACCTAGCAATAAGGGGGACATAAACGTGATGGTAGGGAGACTTGGCAATAAGGGTAACATAAACTTGGTTGAGGGAAAACGGGGCAACAAAGGTGACATAAACGTGGTGGCATGAAGACGGAGTAATAAGTGTGACATAAACGTGGTTGTAGAAAGAAGGGACTACATGGGTTTCCCGACTTGGTGGTAGGAAGAATGGGCAATACGGATGACGTAAACTTGTGATATGAACACGCAGCGTTGAGGGTGATATAAACTTTGCGGAAGGAAGACGCAGCAATTGGGGCATCATAAACATGGTGGTAAGTACGCGGAGATATAAGGGTTACACAAACCTGGGGATAGAAAAACGGGGCTCTAAAGGTGACACAAACTTAATGATCGGAAGACGGATTTACGCGAGTGGCATAAACTTAATGGCATGAAGAAAGAGCTGCAATGGCACACGAACAAGGTGGTAACACTAACTAGAAGAGCGATGCAAACTTCATGGCAGGAACAAGCTAGATAAGGCACACACCATGGCTGGATAAGACGCTAGAAAGACGACACAAACCTAGCGATAGGAAGAAGCTAGAAAGGCCACACAAACCTAGTTGGAGGAGAAAGCTAAAAGAGCCAAATAAGCTTTTTGGAGGAAAGAGCCACGAGTGCTTCACAAACTGTGTGGAGGAAGGAGCCACGAGTGCTTCACAAACTTTGTGGAGGAAGGAGCCACGAATGCTTCACAAACTTTGTGGAGGAAGGAGCCACGATTGCTTCACAAACTTTGTGGAGGAAGGAGCCACGAGTGCTTCACAAACTTTGTGGAGGAAGTAGCCACGAGTGCTTCACAAACTTTTTGGAGGAAGGAGCCACGAGTGCTTCACAAACTTTGTGGAGGAAGGAGCCACGAGTGCTTCACAAACTTTGTGGAGGAAGGAGCCACGAGTGCTTCACAATCTTTGTGGAGGAAGGAGCCACGAGTGCTTCACAAACTTTTTGGAGGAAGGAGCCACGAGTGCTTCACAAACTTTGTGGAGGAAGGAGCCACGAGTGCTTCACACACTTTGTGGAGGAAGGAGCCACGAGTGCTTCACAAACTTTGTGGAGGAAGGAGGCGCGAGGGTTGCACAAACTTTGTGGAGGAAGGCGCCACAGGTACTTCACAAATTTTGTGGAGGAAGGAGCCACGAGTGCTTCACAAACTTTGTAGAGGAAGGAGGCACGAGTGCTTCACAAACGTGATTGTAAGCTAGGAACGATTAGGCAGATAAAAACTTGGTTTGCAGGAAGAAGCTACAGTGGCGACACACTTTTACGTTGGAGGGAGTTACAACGGTGACACATATTTGGTGATTCATTTAGCTGCAATGATAACACAAACTGAATGGTGATAGGAGCTACAATAATGACACAAACTGAATGGTGATAGGAGCTACAATGATGACACAAACTGAATGGTGCTAGGAGCTACAATGATGACACAAACTGAATGGTGGTAAGAGCTACAATGATGATACAAACTGAATGGTGGTAGGAGCTACAATGATGACACAAACTAAATGGTGGTAAGAGATACAATGATGACACAAAAGTTGTGGTTTAGGAATCTAAAAGGGGCACAAACATTATGGTATTAGGAGCTAGTGACACTAACGTCGCGAAAGATAAAGTGTCAAAGTCAACAGAAACGTGTTAACAGTGAGAGCTACAAGTCTGGTGCACACGTCGTTCCATAAGACGCTACAATAGAGACACAATCTTGCTCTTGATCCATCGAATTTAATGTGGAAACGATCCTTTAGGTTTTTATTTCTCTCTCCCTCTCTTCTCTCTATCTATTTCTCTCTTTTATTCTTTCTTTCTCTCTCTATATCTCTCTTTCTTTCTCTCTCCCTCTATCTCTCTTTCTTTCTCTATCTCTTTCTTTCTCTCTCTCTCTTTCTTGCTTTCTCTCTCTCTTTCTCTCTCTCTATCTCTCTTTCTTTCTCTCTCTCCTTCTCTTTCTTTCTCTTTTCTTTCTTTCTCTCTCTCTCTTTCTCTCTTTCTCACTCCCTCTCTATCTCCTTCTTTTCTGTATGCTGGTGTCTATCTACTAAATCAATGAAGAGAAATATACAATGTTTAGCAAGAAAAAATGTATTTATGTCATGTTGTTGTTGTTTGTTATCGTTTAAGATGAGGACCACATTGTCATCTGTTAATCCTGGAGTGGGCTCGTAGGTGGCTGTTCAAACTAATCCGAATCCGAAAGAATATGCCACTCTGAGGACAGAGAAAACTGTCTGACCGTCAGACGGAGTCAACTCGTCTCTTGCCGTTCGTATCGCTGATCTCCGTGCAGATTCCTTGATTCTTGTCTGATCAATTTGTGATCACATTATAGCACACTTTTTGTCCATAGAAATGTGAACTCTCCACATATTTAGTAAAGCTCATTATTTACATTACTCCTAGTGTCAGAACTCCGGACATAGAATGGCATGATAGTACATATGGTATTTCTCTTATATTTCTTCTGGTATTTCCTCTGATATTCCCTCTGGTATTCCCTCTGGCATTCCCTCTGGTATTCCCTCTGCTATTCCCTCTGGTGTTCCATCTGGTATTCCGTCTGGTAATCTCTCTGGTATTCCCTTTGGTATTCCCTCTGCTCTAGACTTCCTGATTGCGTGTCTATCTTGGGCTGCCTGAACACGAAGACCCTCACTGATTTCAACGCCCTCTGTGACCGCACACCCTCTTCCAAGTTGAACTATTTTCAGCCAGGTCCTCCAAGGTGTTAATATCTATTAGGGGACGGCGTGGCCTAGTGGTTAAGTGGCACGGCTCACAACTCGAAGGTGTTGGATTCGATCCCCATCACAGCACTGGCCGTTACCCCGGGGAAGCAAACCCTTAGAAAATGCAGGAGGAAGCAGACCCTTACATAAAATGCATGCTGAAGTCGGATGCACTGGACCGACAGGCGCAAAATAAAAACCACAGTGCAACGCAAACCCGCCTCGGGGAATAGAGAAATGAGGCGAACGCAAAAAAAAAATATCTATTTGACAGCACTTAAGGAACTCCTTTAGACCGTCCAAAAACGTTTTTTTTTATTTCTCTGGGATCTTTCTCCTTTACTCAGTTCACTATTCAAGGACGAATTTGGCGTGTGGGAATTTTAGATGCTACTATGATGAGCTGAATACATCTGGGGAGAGATGCCAAACACACTCACACGCTGTGTGTTGTCCATACGACCTCTTGTGGTTATCGAAAAGGCACGACAGACTGCGTTAGATGCCATCCCACCTTTCTACCCTGCGGGTTACATGTTTACGGAAAGGCTTCGGTGGTAACCCTGAGGTAAAATCTGCATCATATGCTATCTCCAGTCGTCTCGATGAATGTCTTGCCACTGGCAAAAGGTAGCTTAGGCTATGTGAGTGAGGTTGACAAAAGGCGCAGTTTCTTCCTCACTTTAATCCAAATCACCGCGCTAGTCACCCATTTCAGCGGACACAGCAAGAGGTACGACTGTCCACACGGCTGAACAAAGAGAGTGGTCTTCATCACTTGTGATGGACAACTATTATTCAATGACCTCTGTAGAAGCATCCGTCTTATATTAGAACAAAGTGATCAGCCCATCTCAGTTGTTTTTTTTTTGGTCGAAAGTGCATGAAAAGTTCATTTTCTGTCATATGGTCCTGCCAGCGAATATGCAGTATGCGTCTCAGACAATTCATGTGGAAAGGACTAAGCCTCTTGGTATCACCAGCGAAGACAGTCCAGCTCTCACCCGCGTAGAGCAAGGTGGAAAGGGTGGCAACACGGTAGATCTTCAGCTTAGTCGTTATACTGATTCCTCGACGTTCCTACACTGTTGAGTGTATTTGACCAAAAGCTGTGCTGACCTTTGTTATTCTATTAGCCAGCTGATCAGCTGTAATCACTGATCTGCACAGAGTACTTCCGACGTAGACAAGCAGGCACAACAAAAACACAGACAAAGAGTCAAACACATATGCACTCAACACAGCGCTGTGCAGTTGCCTACACTCGGGACATGGCCTTAGTCGCAAAACTTCCAGTCAGAAATGAAGTTAAATAGAAATGTTAAGAGATGGCAAAATGACAAGCGATGATGATGATACCATGAAGCTATTCTAAAGACATCATTAAATGAGATGTATAGTACAGAATAAATCATGTAAATAAGTTTACGCAATATCAAAAGTATATATCGCGTAGTGGTATTGGTTCTTAATATTGTTGTAGCCCGAGGTGGAGTTGAGGATGAACTCTAAACACCAATTAAATGCTCACATGGCGTGCGTCTCATATAGCCTTTGTCAACAAAGTCCATCTCCTGGTCTTCGCGAACCAGAACAGTTTTGACTAACAGGAGAAGGGACGGAAGGCGAGCCACTATCGCCTTAAAACCAGTAGTTTCGGGCTTATGGGGCTCAAAAGCCCAAGAAGGCAGCTCATCTAGGAGAAGGAAAACTCCGATTTTAAACCATCTGAAGCCTTGCAGATAAGATACTGGCGTATCTTGACGGGTTTTGTTAGATATGGCTGTGCAACCTGATTTCTTGTATTTCTGAAAGTTGGTAAGAGTCTACCAAATCTGACAACCGACGATGTACGAAGGAATACACGCAAGAGAATACAAATGCCTAATTTTAGAGCAAAAAAAGGCATCCTCAGCTGAGTGTTGTGGCAGGTCAGAATAGGGCCTTAGCCTCGGTTGGCGGCTGGTCAAAGACTGAAGCTCCGACAGGCGAACAGATAGAGCATTGCTCTGCTGATCCGGCAGCTTCTGCAGCTTGCCTTGTTCCAAATGTATCGGTTTCACCTTTCCCTTGTAGCAAACAAGACAGACCGAAAGAGAGACCATACTGCATGGGCAACACATAGTCTCTTTATGTATGCCAAGGCCTTGTGCTAAATGCACAATTACTATCGCCTGACAAGACGAAAAGAGCCAATGATGACTGGTATCAACATATTCAAAACGCAAAACGTGGATGGTGTATGACGCGGATGCTTGAAAATGCAAGGGAGATAACATTACATTTCAACAAAGCCTTTTGCTACAGTTGCTGAACTCCCTTACCAAAAATTGTATAGGTAAACATGATGTTGGTGAATGCCATCAACGAGTAAGTTGACCCTTTTGTGCGCACTGCAAAGGACGTTAAGTGACAAATTGTTGTAGCTTTCCTCAAATACCGAGCATGCTGTTGAAGGTGAGCCGCAGTCCACCAGCTCGTTGTGATAGGTGTGCTTTCATCTGCATGGCGCTCACTGCTACGTAGATTACATCGATCCACATCTTGTCAGCAATACTTCCTTGAAAAAAGCCTATTAGCAGGGAACGCTACATGAAAGAGAGATTGCGGTCTTGGTCAGTGTATTGTGCCTGACCCTGACGCGACGTACTGGTCAGTATGGTGTGCCTTATTGGACTAGCGTCTCAGTTCCCTATATGTTTATATATATATATGTATATATGTTGCCGTGGCTGCCTCTCAAAGCGAAGAACGGAAAAGATAGGCGATCGAATCCCGCAAGTTTCAAGCAATCTCTGTTCTCAAGAGAGGTGGGTCGTTAGTGCCTGCATCCTGAGTTACCACAGGTCGTCTTGACTTATGTCTTGCCACTATCCCAATGTAGCTGGAGACCAGAAGGTGAGGTTGATGACCAGCACAGTTGTTTTCTCACTACAAACCAAATACAGTAAAGTTACATCATTAAAGTAAATCCGTCTGATGATGTCATTATTATCGTTTGCGATGGGCAACTAACTAAGTAACTAACCAATTAACTAGCTAACTGACTTACTAACTAATTAACTAGCTAACTAGCTGACTTACTAACTAATTAACTAGCTAACTAACTGACTTACTAACTAATTAACTAGCTAACTAACTGACTTACTAACCAATTAACTAGCTAACTAACTGACTTACTAACCAAATAACTAGCTAACTAACTGACTTACTAACCAATTAACTAGCTAACTAACTGACTTACTAACTAATTAACTTACTAACTAACTGTCCACAGACACACACACACATCCAGTATGCTACTCCGGATTAACAGAATTGCGCTACTGTCATCTACTAAGTATGTAGTAAAAACTTTCATCACGGCTTATATTCAGCTATTTGGGGCCCATTTGGTAGTTTTACACCTCAGTCGTCAAGCGCTCCACGTATGTTGTTGTTGAATGCACACAATGGGTAGTTCATCTTTTTGCGCGCCTTGAAAAGGGCGTTTAGTGTTGGGTTGAAGTAGCTTTTCTAGGAGTGTGCTGATGAATGTGGACTGGGCTCCTCCAGGCGGTTGTGCTATTCTTGGCTTCACATGTGTGTCGCTCACTACTACCGGTATCACATCGATCCCCTCTTTCGCTAGAAGGTTGCATTGAACCAGCATACAAACATAGTTATTTTAATTGCGCAACTGGAAAACCCAGTTCCATGTCGAGGGTGTCACAAAACTAACATCCAACTAAAGAGGGCAGCTAAAGTTGCAAGGTCATCATTGGAGCGACAATGTAAATGATTGCAAATATTTGGAAACAGGTATGCATTAAAATGGACCAACTGCAGTGGTGACCTATGCTTCCCATTGGAGCGAAACAGTGAATGATTATAAAACGACAATTTAGTTTATATGTATATGTTAATCTCAACATAACATGTACATATATTGTTTATTCAGCCTACACATAACATAGCATGTACACATAGTGTTTGTCCAGCCAGCAAACGTGTTATTGATGCACACTTACATGTAGGCGCAGTTCGTAAACACATATTTGATCAACAACATCGATGGTGAAGATAGTTACTGGTTCACGTTCATCATATATCAGCTGATTGCTTTCGTCATGGTCAGCGACCCAGAGCTACCCTCTAGCATCATATATACCGACTCAGAGCGACTCGCTAGCATCATGTATACCGACCCAGAGCTATCTGCTAACATCATGTATACTGACCCAGAGCTACCCGCTAGCATCATGTATACCGACCCATAGCTAACTGCTAGCATCATGTATACTGACCCAGAGCTACCCGCTAGCATCATATATACCGACCCAGAGCGACTCGCTAGCATCATGTATACTGACCCATAGCTACCTGCTAGCATCATGTATACCGACCCAGAGCTACCTGTTAGCATAAAAATACAACTGACCCAGAGCTACCTGCTAGCATCATATATACTGACCCATAGCTACCTGTTAGCATCATGTATACTGACCCAGAGCTTATTGCTAGCGCCGGGGTCAGTGACTCAGAGCTGCCCAGACCCTTCTCCACCTCCACGTGGTGATCCTAGATATCACGCCGCAACAAGCTCGTTAAGGAGAAGGGGATCACAGAGAGAAGGCTAACCTGGTATCACAAATGCCTGCCTCCTGAAGTCAGATGTGTCGGTCCGAAAGGTGCAAATATCGTAATGAAGCTGTAAACTACGATACAACGCATTTCGTTTTCCAAACAACATCCTGCTACTTGCAAAGCATTTTTCAGAGCTTCGTAACCGGAATTTGAGAACAAACGACGAAGAATAAGCAGATAAATTCGTTCTCACAGCTGCAGGAATACATTTCCGTAGCGCGGCTGACATTCTTACAACTAATCTGCGAACAAATATTGTGTAGCTCTCGAAATAAGGTTTTGTTGTGACTCTTTATTTTACACGATGAGCTTGTCAGATTCACGGACTACGTTACTGAGTCGTTCTTTTACAACACGACTATTCTAGATTAGTAGTCATATTCTTTCCTCCCTAATGAAGAGTTCCAGGGGCCACAGGAGAGTAACTACAAAACATATTGATCGGGCAATGTTACTCAGTGTCAGGCAAAATATTCTGACCCAGGCATGTACCTGAAATCCATGACAGAAATGACTAACGACATGAGGGAATTGACGCATTCTCCGTAGTAGTGATCGACACGCAGATGAAGCCAAGCATAGCAATAGACCTACCTTTATCAGCACACTCGGCATGTGAGGAATGCTACATGAATCCGCCAAGTAACGCCATTTTCATGCCGCACAAAAAGAGTAAATGTACTCTGTTTTCATTTAGCAACAGCAACAACCTCTTCCTTCTCAGTGAGGTTGTCAAGATTGAGCACATTTGCAAGCAAGTCTATTTGTGTGAATTGTGTCTCTTGATGTTCAGATTAGGGCAAGAAAGAATTATAGATGTAGAAGTTGTTTCGCGGGCTGGCATGACAAGCATCCATACAATTCTGTGCAAATCGCAGCTGAGATGGACTGGCCATGTTGTCCGCATGTCAGATGAGCTGCTTGAGTCAGACAAGCGAGCTCGCGGTAGCCAAACAAAACGTTAGAAAGACACTCTGAAAGTCTCACTGAAGAACTGCGACATTTATACTGATGGTTGGGAAATCATTACTGCTGATCGCTCTTCCTGACGCAGTAAAGTCTCCTCTGGCACGGCACATATGGAGCAGACAAGAATCATGGAAGCTGCACGGAAACGAGCGACACGAAAGGCAAGGTATGAGTTGTCTCCGCCTGACGGTCAAACAGTGCTTCTCTGCCCTCAGTGTGACAAACGCTTGCGGGCTCGGATTGGTTTGATGAGCCACATACAAAATCCACTTTAGAATTGACAGATGGCAATATGGTTAGCTTCGAAAACGATGGACATACAACACATATGAGGGATTGCAGGAAAACGCTATACAAACAATAACTGGCGTTAATATGAGGTAAAAATGAAGCGTCACATGGGAATATGTGATTGCCGTTCTCATGAACGAAGTATACAAACAAGTATGGTTCTCACCTTCTACTATCAGGACCCACATTTACGAATTAAGTATTCTTTTGTTCATCCTTTCTATCGTGATTTGTTAGCTATTTTCATTTGTTTTCTGTTGTGGTGATCGTTGTGCATGATGAAGTTCTTTTGGTTGTAACGCTAGTTTCATCCATGATCTTGTCCCGATGCAGTATTTCAGCCTTATTTGTTTTTTCCCACTTTATTTTGATTTTGAGTACCGCCGCAGCCTAGCTGTAGTATTTGTTCTCATGTACACATCTCGCTGACGGACAGCAAGGACTTGACAGTTCAATAAATCATATTTAGAGGATAGACAACTCTGACAACAAACAACTGCTGCTCGTAATATGGGTTGAAGACAACACGAGGCTAGGGAACCAGACATGCACACAAAAAAGCATGGTGAAGACAAATGCAATGCGCATATGAGCGCACAATAATGAGACGCAAAATGTGCTTAATGAAGATAGGTAGTCGATTAGCTGACACTGATGTCGGGGATAAAGTGTAGGATACATTGTGCTACACTACATCTTTCTAATGAGGTAGGGATGACGAGTTTCTTTCCTCCCTGTCTTTCCATCCTAACATTAAACCAGGGGCTCATTTATAGCTGCGTCAACTGGAACGTTTGATAACGGTAATCGAAATAATAACTTTGTCGGGAAAAACAAGCACTCTGTCATTATGCCATTAAGCTTATCATACGTTCATATTGACAGAGACAGAAATAACTCTAGGAAGTGCTCCATCCAGAGTAGACATGACAGCAGGACAAGTGACAAAAACTATAAAGCAATGTATGGAACCTTAAGCTTACTGCTGCTTTTGTTAAAGTAATTGGTGTGAATGCCTGATCGAGAACCAAGAAGAAGACGAAGTTCCTATGTATAACTTCATCTTCATATTTACTTTCTTTCTTTTGAGACTTGAATTCTGCAAATTGAGCATCTTGAAAAAATGTTATTCTCTGGTGGGGAATTCCCCATGTTCCGATTTACACAGATGTTGAACACATCATTTACTGGAACCATACATTGTAGACTCTTAGCTGCAAGAACAGGGTAATCATTGTGCGTTTTATGACCTTTTCAATGTTACTAGCTCAAGACATGTTTTAATTTGGTACTCTGTATGAACTCTTGAAAGAGAATCGACCAAGGCACATGAACTTGTGCTTCCGATAAAAGTATTAAATAAGTGTTTTCAGGTGCCAGTTGTAGTCGCACCAACGATCATCTCTCGCCAAGTCATTTCTGAGTTTGCTTTACTAACCAGGAACAATCTTTTGAGCCTTTGTTATTCATTTACTTCATTCTTTCCGCCACAACTACTCGCGTTCCACGGATGTAATCAGATTGTGAAGATGATCCGATGACAAATTAAGTTGCAACTCTTGAAAGCTGGCTCGCTTGTGTTGTACAATATGCTGAATGCCATCATCTATGTTCTCATCTTGTATAGAATATTTGGTTTTCTTCACGAAGACGCCTGGGGGAGGCACCTACCTCCTACCAGGCGCGTCAGCAGGGTTGCGGATTGCTGAAAGGCCTCTTAATTTGGAGGTTAGCTGCGAATAAATAAGCAGCCGTGGACAAAAACGGGTTAGCAGGCATGGAGGCTGTAAGGAGGCAGCCGCTCCACCATGCAAAGACACAACAGGCTAATCACCTGTTTGTCTTAAAACAACGATTACAAGTCTAAACACAGAGAAAACCGGACTGACCTCAACGGCGACGAACAGGCGATAAATAACGGAACATGGAATGTACGAAGTATAAACGGAAAAAAACAAGAACTAAGAGGAGATGAGGAGAGCAAAATTGACAGTCCTGGCACTTACAGAAACAAAGAAAAAGGGACAGGGCGTTCTGGACCATGATGGCAACATGCTACCAAAGAAATCATGGGAGATCAAAAGTCAAGGACGCAGACCCCGAAGACGTCCCAAAGTACGTTGGGAAGACAACATACGACAGTCCCTAAGTGATAGAGGGCTGGATTGGAAAGAGGCCAGGAAAAAGACGGCAGATAGAGCAGTGTGGCGTTCTCTTTGGCAAACCTCTACACCTCACGGTAGAAGAGGAGCGACTAAGTAAGAAAGTAAGTAAGTTCACGAAGACGAAAATTAACAACTTAAAACCATAAAGACTTTCGTTTAACTTGGTGGGTGAAAATGTTAGCGAAACTTTTGCTTTCTTTCTTAATAATCATCTTCTTTTGGGCGATAATCTCTTGGGGATTCTAAGATTACTAGTGCTAGGAGTACTGTAGCTTTTTCTCCTGCCCTGGTCAGAGACCAGACATGTGTCTGGCTCCTTCCGGATTACAGAGCTAAGTATAGTGCATTCTACGGTGCGCATATAGCAAGTGCAGGACTTAAACAATTCTGAGTAGCCCCTGGAGGGTTTTAACGTCTCCACCAACATGCTGGATTCTAATCGGAGTCATGTATCCATCAGTTTTACCGTATTTCAGAATTCGAAATGGACAGGGGACACATTTTTAAAGTTGAGTAACGAATTGGGTACACAGTGCAGTATCGATCTGACACTGAATTCCTGGTAGGCAACCATCTCCACCAGGCCACAGTGTCACGAGAGAATCATGTGTCTGTCAGTTCCGCCTGGTATCAGGTTTGCAAATAGACCCGGGACATGCTTCCAACTCCGCTTTGTGCAAAGCCACATGAAGCACACTCCTCTCTTAACAAAACCACACGGAGCACACACCGCTTTGTGCAAAGCTACATGTAGCACACTCCGCTCTGTGCAAAGTCTCGTGGAGCACTTTCAGTTCTGTGCAATGCCACACGGAGCACACACTTTTCTGTACATCCTCCGCTCTCAAACTCTCGCTGCCAAGCCATGAAAAGAGATTTGCGATGTAGTCCCGAGAATAGAATACGCTGTGTCGTAGTTTAAAGCTTGAATTCGATAGTTTCACTTCTCAGTCCGACACATCCGTCTTCCGATTTAATTTTTGTGTACGGAGGTAACCTTCAATCTTTGATGCCTTCTCCTTAGCCAGTCTGCCCTGTTGCAGTCTGTTATTAAGGAACACCACATAGAGGTGGAGAATGGTCTTGGTAGCTCTGAATCGCTGACCCTGGCGATAGCAGTCAGTTTTCAGTCGCTGACCGCTACAGCTCATGCACTGCTCAGCATCTAAATCGCTCGGCATAGTGCAATGTCGAGTTGATACCAAAGTCCTGGTGGTCTACCATATCCTTCATCCCACGAGGCTCCGAGAGATGAAAGTTAATTTTCTATGCAACGTAGCTTGCTGAAACAAACAATAAATATATGCTCACAAGCATAACTTATCTGTAATCATCTCATCTACCAACCATACGTCTTCGTTGTTAAGGACATAATCAACAAAGTAAGGGGATTGTTAGTGGATTGCTAAATAACATCCCCATTTATCTTTTTGCATCAATGTGAAGCAAAGAGACATTTGTCTCAACTAAAGCTGACTCTTCTTAAAGGACGCATGTTTCCAAACAATTACAATCTTTCACTTTTTTACTACAATATTAAGCACAGATTAAAAC
This sequence comes from Ariolimax columbianus, assembly GCA_036924085.1. Taxonomy (NCBI): domain Eukaryota; kingdom Metazoa; phylum Mollusca; class Gastropoda; order Stylommatophora; family Arionidae; genus Ariolimax; species Ariolimax columbianus. The sequence goes on from JAVGWX010000001.1 coordinate 131,058,195, forward strand.
AATACCTGGCTTTTAAAAGAAGCATGTATTCGGAGATTTACAGTGGCTAAATAAAATGGAAATGTGTTTGTTTCCATGGTAATGTTGCCTGGCCCAAGCATAATCGTCTTTATTTGCCTTTTAAGATATGCTATGTAGGTGACATTGGTCATTTTTGTCTCTGAAAAGCTTCAATATTGATGTCACATCCCGGCAGATTTTTGCAAAGAACCGTTCCATATGGCGCGCTAGTATTTCGCAAGGTGCTCAGAACGCAGAGCGCAACTTCATAGACGAGCCTCTGAGAAAAGGAGACACAGGAAAGATCAGAACATGCGACGCTCCCACAAGCTACAACTCACATATGTGTTCCAAGTGCAGCAGAGTCTATTGGGCAATGATTGAACTTTACAGTCAAATGAGATTACAACTCGCAGCACGTCTGATGTTGTAGCCATATTGGCTTGCGATTGTCAGATATAATTATTCTTATTCTTGCCTTAACTGTAGCAGTAGTGTAAGTTAATAGGTAACTATTTCAGAGCGTTTCTATGTTGCCATGAATGACCTCAATGGGTCACACTAAATATTAGATAAAAAACGACTCAGGTCTTCATTGACTGATATAACAATTTTGCATAGCAAGCTGCCAACAGATTGCTCATTAGAGACGAACGAGGGAAATAGAACTGACTGACACACACATGAACGCGTGCAGAAACATTAAAGGACGATGAGATAAAATTACGAAACAATAGTAATGGATTACATATGGACTGACAGATAACGACTCGGCTACTATACAATGCATGAAAATAAAGAGGATTCTATTTTGGGGATAGTTGATACAAGAAAGCGATGAATACATGTTAAGGAATTCTACTTACATTTTGTATTAATATGCATCGGAATAACAACACTTGAAAAAAAAAATCAAGTAGGGCTTATGATTCAAAGTGCATCAAGAAAGGTTAAATCTTACAGATCATATAGTGTATATCTCAGAATAGCAAACATATGAATGACCGAGGGAAAAGAAACAACACCACTAATTCAATTACATGTCCTCTGTTTTTCCAGCTATAGTAAAGAATAAATTAAGAATTCTTTAACAAATTGTCAAATTAATGATAATGAGCGACTGTAACCTGCGATTTGGAAGGAAGACGATTAACATTCTGAAAGACCTTTCTTGGACCCTCAGCGACAAACCACCGGATGTTATAGCAATTGAGAACATTAGCTAAGCCTGTGTGCAGAACACGAACTTGTAATTACGAACAGCATACTCCAGCTCATCCTACGCCAGATTAGAACATGCCATAATTGAAATGACAACAATCATTTATTTCCATCTGACTTTATTTATGCTTACCAGAAAGGAACTCGTAAATCACATCATAAAGCTGCACCAAACATTGACATCGACACAGATCACATGCATGTTATTATGTTACACTAGCAAGTAGGTAAAAGATAGTCTCATATCACAAAAAGCACATACGAATTCAACATAACACGGGTAAATATTTTTCACGTCAGAGATTAATTGTGTCAACTGAACAACAGCAACTATATATGCAAACCAGCAGAAGTGAGAGACACACAGTTAGAAAGGGAAGACGGGATCAAGATGCTGAGCAGCGCATGAGCTGCAGTGATCAGCGACCCATATCTGACTGCTAGCGTCAGGGCCAGCGAACCAGATCTGCCAACACCCTTCTACACCTACACGCGGTGATCCTGGACAACAAGCTGCAACGGGCCAAACTGGCTAAGGAGAAGGGATCGAAAAGGGAATGCTAACCAGGTACTCAATAAATGATTGCTAAAGTCGGATGTATTGGCCCGAAAGGGACAGATATCGCAGTCAAGCTGTAAACTACGACACAACTCATTCCGTTCTCTGGACTAT